>CM069452.1:12607838-12928187 GCA_035610835.1 Ophiura sarsii | reverse complement strand
CCTTGTTAGTTCGGTAATTCATAGACTTTCGAAAGATTCGGAAAGGTTTTGTAAAATTATGTTTTGAAATAATTGGTGAAACTTTTAAATGACTCTTACTTCTGCCGCGTGGAAAGTGTTAACATGCATTATCACGATTAATACAATTATTGCACCTGTAAACGTGGAACATTTTCGCGCTACATTTTTTCACCACGCGCTAAAATCAGCAAGCGCGAATACGCGATAATGAATAGGCCTACATATTAGTAAAGGTCTACGCAAAATTGTTCAAAAGTGCGAAAATGCCCACTTTTACAGAAGTAGGCTATGCTATTGTATCCAGTATAATTATTACAGTCAGGCCCGTAAGCAAGATTTGTTTAGGGGGAGGGGCGTATTTTCCGGAAAAGGTACATTGGTACCAAAAAAGTCGTAAAAGGTTGCCCCCATTTTTTTAGTCATCTCAGACAATTTTGAGGGGGGGGGGGAAGGACATGTTTTAGTCCAAAACGGCCCGAAAAAAAAAGCTTTACACAACGGGAAATGGGCCGTTTTTTTCGGAAAATTGGGGTGAGTGGGGGCGTTTTTACCAAAAAAGGTACATTTGTACCAAAAAAAGGTACATTGGTACCAAAAAGGTACATTGGTACAAAAAAGTACATTGGTACAAAAAAAGGTACATTGGTACAAAAAAAAGGATTTTTTTTCAGATTTGGGGGGGGGGGGGGGGGGGGGGGAGGGGAGCGGGTCCGCCGCCCCCCCTAATTACGGGTCTGATTACAGTCAAGTTAGCACACATTTTATGCAGCGTGTCCGTAAGTGCTCGCCAACGAGGACAACATTTCAACCAATAGTTGCGAATGGGCCACGCGACGTGGATCACGGACACGGTAACTGTGGGGAGATCAAATCTCAAGATGATGGAAATCAATGTATACGGTAGGTGCCCGGAAAAGGTAATGCATATGATGGTAGGTATCATCTTGTTGTTATGTAAAACGTTGACCAGAGCATATTCAATAATCTGTAACAAGATCACAAAATAAATTATTAATATATATTTAAAGATGTTCAACGATGATATTTGTCATAACATATTTCTCAATACTAGTACACCAGTTTAGGCTATGATTCTAAACTATTATTTTATGAAACAAAATCGAATACTTACCTCATGTCTTTACATTTCGGCTTGGTTATATGATTGCGAGCAGGAAATTTGGCATCGTTTGAATGTATGAGTTTTAAAGCCTTTTTTCGAGCGAAATATCAAAATGGTTCCCCAAAAAGGCTATATTTATGACCTCTTCATGACCCACCTGGAAAACCCCAAACGACTGCTTTAACTGGAAGAACAGAGCTCAAAACTACCGGCTAAAAGCCTGTTGTGATAATAAACATTTATAATTTATTATCTTAGAGTGTATAAAGTTAATTGTATGCAAATGACTTCGCTATGTTCACTGAATAGTATACATATTCATGAGTGTATGGTTGTGACCAAATAAGTATCATTTATGAATCCATAGCATGTTTACGTAACTTGTTGGCCAATCAGAGCGCGCCACGCCCTGGGCGATTTATTTCCAAAACCCGGAGGTGCGCGTTTGGACTTCACTGCCGGGATGAGTTCCTTCGTAGCAGCGATGTAAAATATTTAAAATGTTTAAACTATGATTATCGTTTGACTTGATGATTTAACTGTATTTTTAATAAATGAGGAGTAAAGTCTACAATCGTGATGTTTCCAGTGAGCCTTATTGTAATTATTCTCCGCTCGGGTAATTACTTAGTGATTTTAACCACGTCTTATCGTAACACCTGTTTAGTTATTATTTTATTTGAAAATTTGAGATGTGGGTGTGGGGGGGGGGGGGGGGGGGCGGGGGGGGGGGGGGGGGGGGGAGCGGTAAGGACCAATTTGAGGATGGTGTGTTTATATTTAAGTTGTTGTTTAGTTTATTTTTCGGATGTTTTTTTTATTTGTTGTCAAATTGTACCCTAATACTATTTGATTTTTAACCGTTGACTCTTTCTGATATTGTTTTTTCTAGTTGAAATGGGGTGTGTGTAGTTGTGTAAAAAACAATTGTGCAGCGTTTTTCGAAGAACTGAGTCACTGTAAAAGTTTGAGAAAAGGAAAATCTGCCGATATTTTTAATAAAAACTATATAAAATAATGTGTAGGGGAAAAAATGATTTTACGATTTCCTGCATTTTAGACGCTGTATTTTTTGTCATTTCAAAACCAATGCGCGCGCAAGCTTTGAGACAAACTTATTTTTTTGTTTGGCCAAAACAAAACCACTTCAAAAAGTTTGAAAACACGAGACAGCATGGTAATAATAATATGATACAAGTACATGTTGAGATCTCAACGATGTTATTTTGTTGCTGTTACCCCAACTAAATCTTCCCTCCGGTGTGCATTTTATTCCCAGTTGAATATCACAGTTCCACGTGGAGAAATAAAAGGGAGTAATGACCATAAATACATGCGCGGTACTAATTTGCATGCAACTCGAGATCGCAACAATATTATTTCGTTGCTGTTACCTCAACTAATCGTCCCCTCTGGTGTACATTTTATTCCCAGTTGAATAATCACAGTTCCACGTGGAGAAATAAAAGGTAATTTGCATGCAACATACATTACATCGCGGTCGGTCCAATTATTGCTACTTGTACTAGGGCCGTAGGCATAACAAAATGTCTTGCCAGTGACAGGTGAATGGGCCTCCCATTATCCCATACACGTTCAGATGGAATTTTAAGAAAATATTGCTGTCTGAATTGCTTTAGCGCCGGGGGCTTTTTAAAGTTTTTTGTTTGTTGTTGAAACATTGCATCTACCGAGAGGAATACTTTTTGATGAAAATAGGACATGATATACAGATGTATATATGACTCAAGGAAGGCGGGTCGGGGTATGAATTATTAAATAATCCCTCCTGGTAAGTTACGTATTCGGGCGAACTCTGGGCGAAATTGCTACCTGACTTGACGACAGCGATTTGTTCTTGCAGCTCCATGTACATACATGTACATGTTTATGTAATACGGTAATTAAGATTCAAACGTGCCGACGAAGATGTATACAGCTATCAAATTGGACTAACAATAGGATTATAAATGTCACTCATCATCAGCGCACAGTCAGCGGGTTATCAGCGCTGTACACACGGACATGAAGATTGGCTGATATCAGCGCAGTCGGCTGTTCAGCGCAATTGTCGTACAGGGACCCCGTTGATCTTGCACTATCATCGCGCTGATAGCGCACTGTCAATGCACTGACAACGGGATGTAATTGCGTTGATATTACGATGAAAGTATGTTGAACTCCGTTGATATCGGTTACTCTAATGCGATCTGTACTGTATGACGTTTTTAAGTGTTAGAAATGTCAATTTTGCCAACTTCGCGCATTAGTTTCAATGTTTTTCATTATTCAAGCTTGACAAGATGGCATTGCAGGATAGTTTCCCATGACCATTTTAGTTAAAAAACTGAAAAATTTTGCGCGCTCTGCGTGCATATTTTCTACAGGTTTTAACATTATAATGGCCCTCAAAACAAGCCAAATATTCCAAATATTATGTTGGGGACGTTAAAAACGTCATACTGGACCAATTAAGTGTTAGAAATGTCAATTGTTGGCATTTGTTGCGAACATTAGGTTCAATGTTTTATTATTCAAGCTTGACAAGATGACTTCAGGACAGTTTTCCATGACCATTTTAGTTAAAAAAAATCAAAAATTTTGTGCGCTCCGCGCTCATATTTACTGCAGGTTCTAACATTATATGGGCCCTCAGACCCACAAAAATTTCTAAATATGTGGGGGAAGTTAAAAACATCATAGTGGACCAAAGATTTAATGCAAAATTACACCAACAATTCTAAATATTAGGTGGGGGACGTTATTATCATACTGGACCATTAGTGTTAGATATGCAATTTTTTTGCGCGCTCCGGGCGCGTATTAACAATAATATTTCATTATTTAAGCTTAACAAGGTTGCTTCAGGACAGTTTTCCATGACCATTTTAGTTAAAACTCAAAAAATTTGCGCGCTCCGCACGCATATTATCTACAGGTTTTAACAATATAATGGCCCTCAATCCATACCAAATATTCTATGGGGGACGATAAAAACATACTACTCGACCATTTCAGTGTTAGAAATGACAAGTTTTTGCGCGCTTCGCGCGTATTAATTTCAATATTTCATTATTTAAACTTAACAAGATAAGATGCTTCAGGACAGTTTTCCATGACCAATTTTAGTTCAAAAACTCATAAATTTTGTGCGCTCCGCGCGAATACAGGTTTTAACATTATAATGACCCTCAAACCACACCAATTTTTAAAAATATTATGCGGGGGACGTTATTATCATATAGGACCATTAGTGTTAGAAATGCAATTGCGCGATTCGCGCGCGTTTTAGTTTCAATATTTCATTATTTAAACTTAACAAGATAAGATGCTTCAGGACAGTTTTTCATGACCATTTTAGTTCAAAAACTCTAAAATTTGCGCGCTCCGCGCAAAATTTTTCTTTGGGTTTTAATATAATATTAATAATGGCCCTCAAACCACACCAAATACTTTAAATACTATGTGGGGATGTTAAAAACGTGATATTGTACCTTTTTATTGTTAAAATCACAATTTTGTGCGCGCGTTTAGGTTCAACGTTTCAATAAGATCAACAAGATGGCTTTAGGTTCCCCATCAAACAGTCCTGGATACGCCATTGGGTGTTTAATATAATTATACAAATCCTACATTGCGTTTTTGAGTTTGCGCTGTTCAAGGTTTCGAGATATCGGGCTTTAAAAACCACATAACGTAAAGGCGCTTTACACTATTTAAACAGGACAAACCTTCACTTTCATTATTTTTTTTAACATTTATGTTTTAAAAGGTTTTTATTGTATTTTATAATCAACATTTTGCTAAGATAAATGTAATAAATGGCATGATTTAATATATTTATACCGTTGACATGACAAATTGTTAAATATAGCAGGGTGAAAAAACCATAAAGTTTAGTTAAATATCAATGCCTGAAAAATATTACATAATATTCTAATAGGAAACGGTAAACCGCAATTTTGGTTCGCCTCACCGATATAAACAACCACAACATTAAAATGGAATGTCCGGTTTCAGTCAAATAAAAAGCATTTTGAAGGTAATATTTTACTGCATATGATTGTTGCAATATCTCACATTGCCTTACCTAGCCAAAAATACATATTTTTCTCAATACCCACCCCTAAAGAAAGCACGTAGTATATTCTGGTATGTTAAACAAAATCGATACTGATATGACATTTGTCAATAGACACCATAATTCGCCGGACTTCCGACAGGCAATAGTAAGCGCAGCCAAACTCACATACACGTACTTCACCTACTTTTTACTGTCCAAATTTCATATCATCGTTGACGTAGGCTCATATTCAATTCCACTATTCCTCAAGCTTTAATTACGTGTATTTGTTATAAATACGTATCCCATTTTTGATGATATAAATAGGGCAATGACCTCTGACTAGGGTTCCTGACATGTTTGATATGTCATACAAGTGTCTTATCAGAGGGCAAACAGGAAAATGTGACAAGTTTAAACAACTAGCAGCAGGAAAAGGTGTCAATGTCAATTATGCAAATATGTACCATGTGACATTATACCATCTACCATTTGGATCCGTAGGCGATCATTTGTTGGATAATATATTGGACAATTAAATGATAACAATCGTCTTCCAGTACCCCTAAACATATATATCAAAATAGAAAGTGGTGTCAAACTTTTATGAAGCATTAGTTTGCTATAGACAGACTGGTCCTACACCTGTCGACCGTATGACAGACGACTCAGAAACTTTGCAACATTGTATTCCAAAGGGAACAAACGTGCCTGTTTGTGTTAAGCAACTACGGACGGGTGGTTGTTTAATAAATAAAAATTGACCAAAGGAAACCACTAGAGCAATTATAAAAAGGGAGAGGAGCTAAGAGAGTGTATTTTCGAGACTTCTTCTCAGCATAATCCTCTTCTTTGGTGGTATAATTTCATTGCAGCTATACATCGTAAATAAGTGCTATTAATCATGACATCTACGTGTGACGACGTGTTTGTAATAATATGTTTATGAATATAAGCTATATACACCTGATGTTATAAGGGGTAAGGGCTGATATCCAAACTCTCAGCGGTGTTACACCGGTATTACACCGATGTTATACCGGTATTACACCGATATTCTATACAAATATCGGTGTAATACCGGTATAACATCGGTGTAATTCCGGTGTAACACCGCTGAGAGTTTGGATATCAGCCCTTAGATCGACACAATTAATACACAAACACAAAGATATGCAATACCGATGATGTTTATTGCAGAGATGCATATAATCAAAACTTGTACATAAACTTAAATGGCTCAAAGGCCGAAGTGCCATTCCATAACATCGAGATCAAGCGCTCTGGCACCTCCTTCCACCCTCTCCCTGTACTAAAAGTCCTCCACATAACTATAAGGACTACTACAACAATTTAATTATGCAAGCACGTGGCCATTCAAAAAGTTGAGAACAACTAAGCTCCATAATTTGATATCCAAACTAAGAATATATGCATCATTATCTTCAACTACTAAAACTGATGAAGAATTACTTTATCCTAATTTGAACCATGTTACTGTGAACTACGATTTACTGTAATATACAGAGTGAGTCAAAAACATTGTGCACGATTTGAAACGGCCATTTGACCTTGATGCATGCATTGAACCGTGAATTTATTGTTGTCAGTGTAAAGCGGTGTTAATCTTGTTTATCCTCCCAAAAAATGAAAGTAATCGAAACTGACAGTGTTTTTCGCCATTCCTATGGGATTTACACAGTTAAAGGTAGATGTTCCGATTTTCAACTTGAAGTTTTCTATTCTACATGAAAGGTCATCCTTAAAAGAGTTGTGTTCCAAAGTTTGAGTTGCATTATAGCTCTAATGGTTCTTATTTTAGACGCACAAGATGCTGTGAACTGTACCCATTGAGTAGTACACAAACTATATCGGTGGTTACCACCATTCGCGGTAATTCGACGTTATTTCATCGATTTCTCCGTAATTATACCGATTTAGGCCGTCAAATTTCAGTATGATGATGAGAAAAATACGAGCTTTCATATGATATGAAAATCTCCGTATGTTTGAAATAATTCCGTGTTACGAAAATGTGATCAGGTCATCTACCTTTAAGACATGAATATTACTGCAGCATGATGGTATGGAGTGAGAGTGAGAAAGCATATATTATCTCGTATTGAAGAAGACGTATTTCCAACAACTTTATAATGTAATATTTTTAGGTAGGATATATATTTGTAGATATCTTGGTGTAAGTTCATCAGGATTGTTCATTAATTATTATAAGAAATTGTTTTCATATGACAAATCCAAGGTTAGATGAAGTATAATAATAAAACAAATTATTATACTCACTTGTGACAGTTTCATGCTACGAGCACTTCTTCAGACTATTTGACGTCAGATCTCATCACAGGCGCAGCCATGGGCAGTCCTTTCAGTCCGATAGCCTGCAACATCTTCATGGAATGGTTAGAGCAGCAAGCCATCGCTACAGCTCCCATCAACTGCAAACCTAGGCTATGGAAACGGTACGTGGACGATGTGTTGGAGATCATAAAGAAAGGGGAAGTTGACAACCTGACTGATCACCTTAACGGCATCGACCCGACCAATAACATCAAGTTCACTTACGAACAAGAGGACAGCGGCACAATACCTTTCCTGGACACCCTCATTATAAGGAAACCGGACGGTAGCACCAAACTCTGCATATACCGGAAAAAGACACACACCAACCAGTATCTGCAGTTTAACTCACACCACCCTCTCCACCAGAAGTTGGGAGTAATACGGTCGTTACTGGACAGGAATGAAGCTATTGTCACTGAGGAGGAAGACAGGAAGGCATAGGAGAAAGTCGTAAGCGACGCCCTCAAGCAATGTGGTTATCCTGATTGGGCCATCACTAAAGCCAAAAAAAGACCGCGAAAAACACCAACAGAAAAAGGCATCCACCAACAAAACACCGGACAACAAATCAAAAGGTCTTGTCGTCGTGCCCTATGTGGAGGGGTTATCGGAAAAAGCATCTCGCGTGTTCAGGAAACATGACTTCGCCACAGCAATGAAACCACACTGTATGCTGCGCAACATGCTGGTCCACCCCAAGGACAAAAGAGATCCACATCAGACGGCAGAAATTGTGTATGAAATCCCATGTAAAGGCTGCACAAAATCATACATCGGTGAAAGTGGTAGATTGTTCGGTAAGCGCCTTCAGGAACACAAAGCGGAGGTTGACAAGATTAGTGCGAAAAGTTACACGCGTGCACAAAGGAAGGTCTCCATCGACGAACAATATAAATCCGCGATAACGGAGCACGTCGCAGCAACGAACCATGTCATCGGGTGGGAGAAGGCTAAGGTCATCGACAAGGAAGCACACAAGACCACAAGATGGTTAAAGGAGTCCATTTGGATTCGAAGAAAGGGGAAGGCCACGCTCAACAAGGATGAGGGGGCTTATCAACTCAACAACATTTACGATCAGTTAATCTCATCAAGACCGCCCTCTACTTCCGGTGGTCGACAGGATAAAAAGCCTGTGATGAGATCTGACGTCAAATAGTCTGAAGAAGTGCTCAGTGTAGCATGAAACTATCACAAGTGAGTATAATAATTTGTTTTATTATTATACTTCATCTAACCTTGGATTTGTCATATGAAAACAATTTCTTATAATATATTTGTAGAGTTAGAAAGCCTAATATTACCTGTATAGTTACTTTTTTTGATGACTCTACATCATGGTATTGTGTTTCGACGGCTGAACAGTGATATTGTTTGGTGTGACCGAGATTGGCTCGCATTTTTGTGACCTCATTTACGTCAAAACAGAACTTTATTAGTCTTCCATTTAGAAGACACAAATGTAATCAAGATGGCTTTATTTACTAAATCATGTGCATTCATCAGGTAGACTAAACATCGTTAAACATGATAGAATGCGATTACAGCGGTGGAACCGGGTGAATGTTTTATGTCATCGGCATTCCGTACATATGAGTAACTCAACACTTTTCACTCATGAATTATTTGGAATTATATGACGCAATTTATCCCGGGCAATTTACATGTTGTGCACAGACGCGTATCGCATATGGCATGTTACATGATAAAAACGCAATTTACGAGAAAAACTTTAGGCAAATGTACACAATGGCTCAAGTTTATATTCTCGCAAAGGCGATTAACACTATATTTTGCGGAAAAGGTATCAATAAATCATCACCTCGGAGTTGGTTATATATGACCTGGACAAGTTAATATCTGGGTATGCTTCCTATGTAATGTTTGTCTGAACACGTTTGTTATTGACGATGGAAGTAATTATAGCATATTATGAAGCGCTGGCGGATAATTGTTCAGCTTGAAAATGGAAAGACATAATCAAGGGCTTCGGCGATGGCGCGAGGCTTTACCTTTTAAAAAGTGACTTCAGCGCGAAGCTTTTTTTGTCTGGCTACGCCGGCGACGGCGTGAAGCTTCATTCTTTTAAAAATGGTTCGGCGCAAAGGTGGGTTGTTTTTTCTGGCTATGCGGCGACAGTGATAGCGCGAAGCTACACCTTGTTTAAAAGGGCTTCGGCGCGAAAGTGTTTTTTCTGGCTACATGTCGGCGACGGCGCGAAGCTTCACCCTTTTAAAGAGCGGCGGCACGAAGGTGTGATGTTTTGGTACAAATCACAAAGGTCATGTAGGGGTCATTAGAGGTCATCAGTGTATATACGAGGGGTATCATAAAGTTTTAGAAATCATCCAGAAGTGAAGGAGCTAGAAACTTAATTTTGTTATGTGATCCTTCAGACATCTTTACTAAGTCCCTGTGCAAAGTTACACATTTCTCCTACTTTTTATTACCTGTCCACAGACCGCTATTGTAGAGATCCTCAGATTGACCGCCATCGATTGATTCTCAGATTGCCTCAGATTGTGTTATTCCCAAAACAGCAATAAATAGTTTAGAGTTTAGACAGAAAGAGGTCAAAGGTCATTACAAATAAGCTTGGTGACAATAAACTTATGGGCAACATGGGGTGTACACACATTGACCTCTAATGACCCCTACATGACCTTTGACCCTTTCTGTCAACACTTAAAACTATTTATTGCTGTTTTGGGAATAACATAATCTGAGGCAATCTGAGAATCAATCAATGGCGGTCAATCTGGGGATCGCTACAATGGCGGTCTGTGGACAGGTAATAAATAGTAGGAGAAGTGTGTAACTTTGCACAGGGACTTAGTAAAGATGTCTGAAGGATCACATAACAAAATTAAGTTTCTGGCTCCTTCACGTCTGGGTGATTTCTAAAACTTTTTGATACCCCCTCGTACACCCCATGTTACCCACAAGAGTATTGTCACCAAACTAGTTTGTAATGACCTTTGACCCCTTCCTGTCAACACTTTAAACTATGTATTGCTGTGTTGGGAATAACGCAATCTGAGGCAATCTGAGGATCAATCAATGGCGGTCAATATGAGGAGCTCTACAATGGCGGTCTGTGGACAGGTCATACATAGTGGGAGAAATGTGTGACTTTGCACAGGGACTTTTAAAGATGTCCGAAGGATCACATAGCGAACAAAAAGTTTCAGACTCCTTCATTTCTAGGTGATTTCAAGAACTTTTTGATACCCCCTCGTATACAACTTGTCGTATTTGTCTGTGTGACCCATAGATTTATAATTCTGTGGTTTGACCCTGATACGACAAATTCAGGCCATTTTAAAAGTCGTTGCCCTACTGTATATCAAGAAAGGTAAAATACGTATGTATAACAAGTACACGTAATTTAAGCTTTGAGCATTAGTTAGTGAAAGGAATTGGATACGTTCGTTCAAGTCCCAAACCTATATTATAGGTGACATCAATCGCCCTGATTATGCTGCAGACGGAATAACATCCTACATCAATAATGAGATGAAATTTGCGCAGTGAAAGTAGGTTAAGTAGTTGAGTTTGGTTGTGCTGATTGTTGCCGAATATGGTGTCGATTGACACATAAGTCAATATTCGGCATATCAGCATCGGTATGATTTTGTTTAACAGACCAGAATAATATGACGTGCATTCCTGAGGTAGGTCATTCTCCCGGTCATTCTCATTTCCCATTCACATTATATAATATCAAAGAGCCTTCTATCATGGCCCAGCATTGTCTTTTGAGATTCTCTCTTTTTCGTTAGACAGTGCTCCAAATTTGAGATGTTATTTTAAAACATTGTGTGGAAAGAGTGATTGACTTTGAAACTTAGACACCATGACCTGATGAAATAGCCATGCTCCTGATACTGATTGGTTTTGTGGACAGAATTATTTACTTTGGAGAAAAATAATTTAACTATGACTTTAGATGGGCATATACCAAACTGGCCTTGCTGTTAATGTGAAATGTTTGAATAAGTATCACTGGTTTTATAGTTAGAGATGTCGAAACTGTGACATAGAGTGGTAAAATATGGGCATTAAACAGGAACATAAAAGAGTAATTGTTTGTTGTTGGGAATTTATTTTAAAGGGTGTTAATCATTAAGGTTGATGAAATGAAAGTACAGGTATCTGACACATGCCTACTGTCACACTCCAAATAATGTAGTTTATAATGGTGCATATGCTATTATGAGTAGAGAGACAATCAACTTTTAGAACATGCGCCTAAACAGCAAGCCAAATGGTTAGGCCAGTTCGTATGTGAAGTGCGTATGAGGAACGGTCAGCAGTATTCAATTGATGTATACATGTACATGCAACATAGTTTTACATACTTTTTTTTATTTTAATAACAGTTATTATATTGTGTATATTTAAGACGTTAGACTTGTTGCTTGTTGCTTGTTGCTTGTTGTTGTTGTTGTAAACGTGTAGTAGTTATGTTTGATATATTCTATTTCGATTATATCTGTTTGTTTGGTAATATAAATAAAACACTTTCAACTTTTGAACTTTGTTGTTGGAATCACTGCCAGGAACTTGAAGAACCCGCACTAGTGTTTGTCATTTTTCACCAACTACTACCCATGTTGTATTGTCGTTTGAACATTAAATACAACTACTAACTTATACTTGTGATTCAAATGTGTTGTTCAAAATATCACTGGCATTGGAACATAAAAAAACACATACTTAATTTGCCTTTTGACCATTAAAGAGCACTTAACCACCCACATAAAATGTATAAACATAAAATTTGACATGTTGACCCTTTCTCTTTCTGTGGTATGCTATGCCCTAGTTGACACTTTATCCAAAACAAATCCCTCCACGAATATTAGAAGCTTACACATACGTATGTACAGTCTTCCCTTGGGTCTGTAGTCAACATGCTGTTTCAGAGTAGTTAGTATGAGCTGTCACATTTGTAGAACTGTGTTATAGAACTGTAGTGCTCTTAGTACGTAAGAGTGCTCCTGGCTAACGCCAGCGCACTCTTACTACTACTACTACATGTACTATCTTTATGAATGCAACCTTTACCATGTTTACATATGATCTATAATCTCAGTAAGTTTTACATGTCTCGTGCAGAGAGTTGTACAACGTGTCTCAAAAGTAATTAAAAAACTCGTTGAGAGCTGATAATTCTTAGTTGTAAAGAAAGAAAGAAGTGGAAATTGATCCTTTTTGAGATTCACACAGTGGAAGAGAGGGGCGAGTGCCATAACTTAATAGAGTACCTTTGATTTATGTGACAAACTATCTGTTTTGATTAGGCCTAATGGTTCTCTAAAGTACTAAAAACCGGAAACATTTTTATAATATTAGCATTTTGTCATTGAGATCACTGTGTTTATAGCAATAATTCTTAATGCTGACATTTTGTGTTAGATTTGACGAGTTGGTAAGGAAGCTTTGTAGAGTTCCGTTCTTAAACTCCCTTTAGTTTGGAACAAAATGTGCTAGCAGGAAATACTAGAGAGTGAAAATAAGGTACATGGCATTTGTATTTGGACGGTTGCTCAATTTAAGTTGTTTGGTCTGACCGTCATTGGCTAGCATTGTTGGAATTCCATACACGTTAAAACAATTACACTTTATAGCCTTTTTTCTCTCTCTCTCATTATTCTTCCATTTGCATTCAGATAGACTAAACATCGATAAACACGATATAATGCGACTGTAGCAATGGATCCTGCGAATGTTGCATGTCATCGGCATATTATCGAGCGTTCTGTTCTCAATTTACACAGAGCTCACTGGTAGTTTTTTGTAATACTTTAAACGACTGAAAATATTGTTAAATATTGCTTTTTACAGACATAGTATGTAGGCCTAGTAGAAAAGGTACAGCACGGTTATTTGACGCTTTGCCGGAAGGGTATAGCCACTTGAGTGTACTGTATAATCCTCTTGACGAGTCAATGTCCTGATACGTACACCCATTAAAAATAGATGACAAATATCCAAACATAGTCACGTGACTCATATGGTCGGTAAAGATTCTACATTTCCTTAAACCATGCTTACATTAAGTCCATCTTTAAGGTCACCAAAAATGTATGTTGGGTTCTAATGAAGTTAAAGCGGAGGTACAAGCGATGTGTTTTACGTTGGCTATTTTGTAAAAAACTCACCAATCAACCAGTTTGAAGATATTGTACGTCTATAAACATGATGATATCCTTCACACCGTGTCAATGGACTGGGAAATAAGACACAAAAGCTATTAGCTTGGGGTTTAAAACTATCATGCGGGTCACTTACAGAACACATCAGACGATAAAACCTGGTCCTCTTGCCAAAACATCTTCTTATGGCGACCGGGCTTTCGCAATGGCAGCACCGAAGCTTTGGAATAAGATCCCTTCCACCATCCGTTCCGCAGCATCAACTGATCAATTCAAAACAATGCTCAAAACCTTCTTGTTTAAATGATCGCTTGCAATGCTGTGTTTCCATTTATGTTGTAGTTTAAGGTGTTGTGTAAGTTGTAAAACTGTAAATGTATGTTGTTGTTTAAATGTATTCATTTGCGGCTTACATTTTTGCAAAGGAGTGGAACATGGTTCCCTATTCCCTCTGTTTCTTTAAAGCATTGTTGTATGACCGGTAGTTACTGATATTTAAATTTGTACGCAACGTTTACTCATTTATCAAACCTTTTAATAATACTTGACCGATATGGATATACATGTATGTTGTTGCTGTAACCCGTGATTTTATCATGGACAATGTCAGTATTAAATCGTAAAGTGCTCTCTTTTATGCCTGAAATATATAATCCATTACATCGACTATTGCTCATATATTATACAATCTATGAGATGACAAGCGTTTAGCTCTAAGTGTTTTGTTTTGTAAGTTTATCTGCAAAGAGTATTCCAGAAAAAATTACACTTAAAGGGTCATATTAAAGCTGAAAAGGTTAGGATATTGCGCATTTAAAGAACTTTTCCATACACTGCTTTACTTTGAACAGTCATATCTATAGAACCGAATGTCCGTTTGGGTCAAATAAAAAACAATTTAGTATTCGTATAAGTATTAGTTAATTTTCATGGATAGACATGATTTTTCAACTTTGTGACCGCCCCCACTTTAATAGATTGAACACGTAATGAAGCTGGGAACACACGTGGTTTTTCGGTCCAGGTCTGCTGGCTGGCACAGGATGTTATTATATACCAAAATGTTCCTTGACGTTTGTAAACTACAATCTAGGTGGACATCCGTGCCCACGTGTGTGTTAGATTGACATTTGACCTCGATTTAGGGTCAACATCTAAATTCAGCATGGTAACAGAATTCAAAAGCAGGCAATTGACCCTGGGAGGTATTGCCTACCATATTGTTGGCTGAGTTTTTAGAGCAAAAAAGTTAATCACAACTTTGATCGGCCAAAATAGGCAATTTTTTTCAAAATACAATATTTTCCTTCTTTAAAAAGTATTGTAACTCAATGAGAATAGTTAAACCATGTTATAATGTTGGTAAGTATGTAAATGTACTCTACATTACAAATAATTTTAAACATCAATGGTGTGGGGGTGTCATGACATCCAACTTTAATGACCTCCAAATACATCAAAAATACGACAATTGGGAGTCAAATTTAGAAATAAATGGAGGTTGCCATGGAAACTGCACTGCCGGTGAATATAGGTCATAGATCAAATTTGATCGACGATCAAAGTTGTGATTAACTTTTTTGTTCTAAACACTCAATGGGTCTGCGATTCACAGCTATGAGTTACTACTTTGCAGAGTATCATCTGCCCACACTTAAACAACCATTATACATACAAGCAAATGATTTATGTATACACTCTGTATCATACACATGGGATTAACGTGGCAAACGCCAACTAGTCAGCAGTTGGCAGCCGGATATTTCGATCAGAAAGTTGATTAAATTGAGTAGACATAAAGCGTCAATAGTCAATCCGTTGTATTATAATGAGTCTACAGTTAGTTACTTAAAGTGACTATCAGAAAGATATTCGCAAAAAAATAATATAAACATAGATTCTGACGAAACTAAAAGTTGTCACTTGTGGAAAGTGTCAGGCGTCAATACCATGCAATACCTGACGGTCTGTTATGAACAATCTCAAAATACATATTCATCATTACTATGTAAGAAGACATTCCCGAAAAACATTAAAGCCGATAAGCTATTCCGCGATGAAAATGAAGTTGTCATATCGCTAGTTCATTATTTGTATCCAAATGTTGTGTAACTTGTATCATATTGTACTTTATATGATGTTTGTTTGTTTATTATCCTTTTGTTCCATTGGGTTTGCCTTTCTCACGCGCTTTGATCTTGATGAAAAGGCGCTTTATAAATGCTCATTTGTATTGTATTTGTATTGTATATTTCGTCGGTTTGTTTACGATGTGTTCAGTTGTTTGATAGAATAAAATACCCCAAGTGTTTCCACGAATCACAATTACTGAAAAATCACGGTTTAAAGAGGAAAACCTTTGATGTACTTGTTTTGTTGGAAGATTTTCAGTAAACTAAGAATTTGTAATAGCCCTCCGATTATGCTTGCCATAATGTGAAGTGAAAGACCAATGAATTGTGGCATTCATCAGCATCAACTCCCCGGTTATCAGTCAAATATGGCGTTATCCTTGCATCGATATCAGGGCAAATTTTAAACCAAAATCAAGGGTGTACTTTTGTTAATCAAATAAAACTATTCAAACGTGTCTTTTAGATTTTTCCCGCACTTGAATTCCTGTACAGCGTGTCCCCAAAAAACTGGGTCCAAGCACTGCAGAGCTTATAAACATAAAAAGTAGAAAACGTAGCTGCTTCGTATTTAGGAATATAAAGTTAACTATAGAGCTAATTGTGATCATAGATCACGGATATTAGTCGAGGGCGTTGACCTTCGACCTTGCTATATTGCTGATAGTTGTCAAATGACAATTATCTTATATATTTTTAAATAATACTATATTGAAAAGTTATTTTCTTAAATTCCGGCTTTGAAGTAGTGGAAACAAATATTTTTGACCCCAAGGTGACCCCTTCTTGACCTTTGATATCAAGGTCATGATTGACTTGTTTTCTGGTCTCATTAATACGCACAAGGTGGTACAAGTCCGGTCAAAATCGGAGCATGTCTTAAATTTTACACCTGTATAGTTCAATTACCCTAGTGACCCCATATGACATGTCATTTTGAATTGCCGAAGACCCTATATGTATATACATGGATCGAAGAAATCTTTTGACCAATTCTGACAATAATCAATCATTTCCTCTCGGAGGAATAGCATATTGATTGAAAGAATTGAAAATTTCCATTTTGACCGCTAGTGACCCTTTTGTGACATTTGACCATATATAACTTTTTAAGTCCGGTTAAAATTGGAGTAAGTTTTAAATTTTAAACCTGTATAGACCTAGTTCAATGACCCCTAATGACCCCATAAGACATGTCACTTCTAATTGCTGAGGACCCTTTGTGTAGATTGAACATTAACATTTTGACCCCAAGTGGCCCCTGCTTGACTTTTGACCCCAATGTTATGATTGACTTTTTCTTGGCTCATCAATACGCACAAGGTGCAACAAGTCCGGTCAAAATAGGAGCATGTCTTAAATTTTACACCTGTATAGTTCAACGACCCCTAGTGACCCCATATGACATGTCATTTTTAATCGCCGAAGACCTTATTCGACATGGATTTAGAAATCTTTTGACAAATTTTGACAATCATCAATTATTTTCTCTTGGAAGAGTAGCATTTTTAGTGAAAGGACTGAACATTTTCATTTTGACCCCTAGTGACCCCTTCTTTACATTTGACCCCAAGATCATTATTGACTTATTTTCTTGGCTTATTAATGTGCACACGATGCAACAAATCCGATAAAAACCGGAGAATGTCCTAAATTTTACCCGTATAAAGTTCAATGACCCCTAGTGACCTCATATGACATGTCAATTTTAATCGCTGAAGACCCTATATGTACATGGATCCAAGGTATTTTGTGACCAATTCAGACAATCATCTCGACTAATATAAATATACCTGACCTTAAAGGTATATTCTGTGATCTTTTCCAGGGGACGCCCTCAATCCTCGAAACAAAATTGGAAGTAGATTTTCTTGCAGATTTACTTTTCTGATCATAAATCATAAATATATTCTAAGTTACAGAGCGATACGATTCCTAATTATCTCAAAATCATTGATTTAGAGTGAATTTAGAGTAAAATTTGAAAAAAGATTGTACCAAGAGTGAATTTAGAGTAAAATTTGAAAAAAGATTGTACCACTCGGTACAATCTATTTTCAAACCATGATTTTTAAGTAATTATGAATCGTATCAATCGGTAACTTAGAAGATCTTTATGATTTATGATCAAAAATGCAAATCTTCAAGAAAATCTGCTTTTATAGTAAATGATATATGGCGCTACTTGGAAAAAATATCACATAATATGCCTTAATTGGAAAGATTGTGAGACCAATCGAATCGGAACTTTCTGAAATACAAAGCTTTCCATAGAGCGTGGTCTGAACCCGTTTTTTTCCAATTTAACAATAAACCCTCATGCTTTTTCATCTGTGTGCAAGTTTTGGAAAAGTGTACTTTAAGTCTGAGATACTGGTTCACTATTATCGTTCAATACTGGTACGATTTCATTGTTCCAGTATCGATCGATACTGGAACACTAAATTGTGTTCCAGTATCGCCCGATTCTGGGACATTTTATATGTGCCAGTATCGTCCGAAACTAGAACACCGACTTTGTACCAGTATAGAACGATACTGGGTGTTCCAGTATTAGACGATACTAGTACAGTTTAGAATCCGGGACCTAAAGTACACCTTTTCCAAGTGTGTTCTCTGGACAAGCTGTGCGTATTTCCCCTTGGTAATAAAAGCATACCGAATTTGTTTAGGTCTTAAAAAGGTTTCTTCTTACAATCTTACATAGTGGTGATTTTTATAAATCCTTTTGGAATTATTCGTTTTTAGGCTATGTCCTATTTTGTAGCTTAAGTCGGAAATCAAACCAGATACCAAACATTTAACCACATTATAACCTTTCATCAGAGGTCTACCAACCCTATTTGCACCCTTCTCAAATCCTACGGAATACAACCAAAGGTGTTTAATTACATACTGGGCTGTAAAGGATCGTCACATCGGCATGCACAACAGCCGATGCTATCATTGAATGACTTCTGGAACAGACGTGATGAAATTACAAATGACACATTGTCAGAAATTGTCAGAAAGAGAAATTATATAAGAGAAATACCTGCGATATCAACCGGGCAAATTTTAACCCAAATCTACAAGCATTATACATTGGGGTTTTCAAATGACGCTAGGCACAAGTCAACAACGGGTGAAGAGTTTTACCTGTTTCAACATTAAAGGGCCTACATTTCAAATTTGAACCGGTTTGTAACGTTTATACTGATCGCAAATTTCCATTAACAAATTCTAATTATATTGCTTGAGGGCTTCAGATCACGTAGAATCCCAGGTGCTTCCTAATAAGCATCGACTGGGCGATGCATGGTACTGCACGAACATCACATCTTGAGTTGGTTAATTTGATTCATTTCCCCCTTCTCTGATGGTGACATACTAATGGACCGAGTAAGCCCCAAGACAGTGAGTCTTTTCAGTGGCGTAGCTAGGTTTTCATATGGGGGATGGAGGGGGGGGGGGGGGGGGGGGGGGGGGGGGGGAATCTCCATCTGTGTACTTTTGAACATTATCATTCCATGATTCCTCTTGTCAAATGAACCGACAGTGCCAATCTCAACCGACACGACAGTCAATATTGGGCGATCGCCCCCCTGCCCCCTGCCCCCCTCTGGCTACGCCACTGAGTCTTTTATTTTGCTAGACCACATTATTTATGGGTACTAACAAAAATTTATTCCATTACTTTTGATGTGTCTTCCTTTGTCAATTCTTGACAAACGCACTTTTACTAAAGTAAAAGACATTGAACTTTGAATTCAGGCAGGTATATTGGGTGTCATTATTGCCTTTATTGTAACTACCCGATCTGTAAGAGCTACAGGTTCAGTCACACAGAAGACAGCTCCCGACTCAACCTCTTCCCAACTACACAAGACCACCATTGTTTCAAAATCGGCTGAAATCTTGTTCAAACTTGCACAATTTACATTTTTGGATCCCGACCAGGGATGAGCAGGGATGATTAGTACGCGATATTCCCCGCCTTAAGACAAGATATGCTGAATCGCCTAAAGTAGGCGACAGCATCATGAAATCAACAAGATCAAGCATGTTTAATCGGTGACACCACTAGTCTTGTTCAGTCCCCGATCAATTGCTGACCTTGACACGACGGCACAAGTTGTGACATGTTGCTGTCAAGACAGCTCACCGATCTGTACATGAGCAGTTGATTACAAGTCGGCGACTAATCTTCTGTAGTCGCCGATTTAACATGTCAAATTGGCTTGCATCTCCTCTCCCGCTTGGAGCAGACTCGATTGCCGACCACTTTCCAGCTACACACAACCACTCATGATGCGCGCCAACTCATATACTATTACTAATATACAGCTCGCAAACCCGACCGTAGGTGCACACTAGCACACACCTTTATGGAGTACAGTGTGACTGCATAGAGAGAGTGTTGGTTGACCAGTGGCGTAGCTCAGGGGGGAAAATGCCCCCCCTGACGAAAAAACTCAATTTGGGCCCCCGCCCCCACCCCCTTAAAAAAAAAGGGGTGAGAAATAAAGTAAATAGGAAAAAATGAGAAAAAAGACCGAGGTTATTACCCAAAAAGAAGGCAAAATTGTACATATTTTTGACTGTGCGACATTTTGTGACCTTAACCCCCCCCCCCACTTACGTGAAATTCACGAGGTTAGTGACTTGAATTGCTTTTGGGGCAACCTTTTACGAATTTTTTTGAAATATTGCCCCCCCTGAAAAAAATCCTAGCTACGCCACTGTGGTTGACCTACCAAGTGTTTCTGGAACTTGAATTCAAGATATAATCATGGGGTCGGCAAATATGGGGCTCTACAGTAGAGCTACGTAGGATAGTGTGAGAGGCATATGTATGGGCTGTATTGATCAATTCAAACATCTCCGATCCTCATCTTACTATCGAACGATGATTTGTCGTCGTTACTAGTTAATCAATAACCTTCGTATTGCGACACCGAGGTGAGGAAGAACCAAATGCTAAGAATGAAAAACTATTCAGTCAATCTTCACGTGCAATATCTCAAAGTAAAGAGATTCATAATCTAAACTTTCTAGTATGATCGTATCTGCTACCTGGTAAGTTACTGTTTGATCATTGTATATAAAATGTTATCGTATAGTTGAAAACAGGCAAAATCCTTCGAATAAAACATCTTTTTCGAAATGTCCCACAATGACTCATGCACTTTAGAAATTGAGTTGGAATAATAAAGTTTGAGCAAAATATAGATCGAACTGTTTTACCCCACAGACCGGAAATTGTTATTGTCATAAAGTGTGCTGGGCACCCATGGATACCAGTTGACCACTCTCGTTCCACTTCCGGGTACCCGCGAATGTTTTCCATTGTTTGCTTTCTTGCTCGCTCCAATTCGGTGTCTACTCACCTCATTCACGTTTCAGCATTTATACCAAGAGGATCTAATTAAAAATAAGTTTTATTCCGTTCCCGCGAGATCAAGCGTTTGTCTTTTGCTTTGTGTGATGTATGATTAGCCCGCTGATTAGTTTAAATGGTTTGTGTCATCGGTTATATACTTTACGGGGCTCATATTTTACTCATCTCTTGTCCTTTTCTTTCTTCACGCGGAGCAACAATCCTGATCTCTACAACAATTTCGGTAAATAATCTGTGTTTTTAGAGAATTTTAAAATTCCACCTTTTTAATTAGAAGAGGCGGCCGATCAACATTAGCAATGCAGTTAGGCAAAGGCCCCAATCAAGAGCAATGGGAAGTGAATCATCAACGGGATCGTCTAAATTTGCCTGGCCCCTTATCATCACCCTCCCAGCTGAATCCCTTCACTCGACCCTCTCGCTCTCGCCAATGAACTGTTAATAACCGCGGGAATTCCGCGAGAGTCAGAAATAGTAGCGTCAGAGGCAACATCTGGGTTTCTCAACGGCAGGTCGTATCAATTCATCAGCAATTTCTAATTCGTCGATAGGTGAAACTACCGTGAAAGTTTCCAAGACGGCGGCGGAATCGACGGAGACGAACGAGGAGAGACGCGAGTTGGAAGACCGAGAAGAGAGATACAGCCCTGATGTTTCGTACTAACACGAGAAGAACATGAAAGGCAATGAAAGGGCAAAAACTTCGGCCGCAGCACCTACCGGCAGACGTGTGACGGGTATCGTACGGGTGTTTGTTTGTTTGTTTAAACGGTCGGTCCGTAGAGACACACGCTTGGGTCCTGAAGGGACCAGACTCAAGCAAATTGCTCGGGCCAGGCTTAAAAAGCCTATAGAAACCGGGGATAGAAATGTGAATTTCTAGGGCAGAATTTGGCAGCCAACAAGCGACATAGTGATACATGTAAATTTAAATTCAGAGGTATAGACCTTCCGGAATATTATCGCTTATATTAACGCGATAATATTCCGGAAGGTCTAGGCCTATACCTCTGAATTTTTATACGCTCTACCGTTTACGGTATTGAGCACTTTGTTCAATGGCTAGTCTAACCAGAAACGGTTGTCAATACATACATGTAAATTTATATATATTAATAATAATAATTCGGATAGATAATCCTTTTGGAACAATGGGTTTTCGTTTTTCTTTTTACTTCATTCTCTAATTGCCCAATCCCAAGACATTTCATTTTATTGTTTTTATTATTAATTAATATTTATTTATTTTGTATTTATGTTTTTACAAATTTGACATACAAATTGATAAACGTAGACTTAGCATTGATAAAATAAGGCCAAGTTTAAAGGTCATGATTGTCTTTAAAAATTGGAGTTCTTTAAGAGCTGCCCTCTAAAGTTTAAGTTTTATGTATAATCACTAGGACTTTTCCAATTTGATAGTATCATACTTTTTTCCCGGAATTGAACGTTTTTGAAAGTTATTATCTGTAATATGACCGAAACCAGGTGCATAAATATGAATAATTAAATATTTATCAATGTACATGTACTTGCCGATAACCGGCTGAAATATTGATGCGATATTAAATATTCTTGGTATAAAGCTGTGAAGCTACTTATCCTACTTCTGACTGGTGTGCACTTCAATTTTCGATGTCTAAGGGTAATAAACTGTTATCCGATAGAATAAGCCTACAAAAGGTATTAAGAAAATCTGAAGTATATCAATGATTCATACATTCATATTTCCCAAGGATTTACAAATAATATAAATTGTTATCGCGTGTTGTTATTTGGGTTTACGTTTCCCTTTCCAGGTTGAAATATTCAATATAAATCAACTAAAGCTTGTTCCTGTTTGGAGTGAAAGAGCTAAGCTAACGATTTAACCAACCTATACTGTCCTCGTATCCTATACAAGTGTTCACATTTAAAGCTGCGTATTGAATAATAAAAAATGACAAGCCCTTTTATTTATCTTCCTATGCATAAGGAATATGAATTGCCCAAGGCGTGGTCACGTACCTAGGAGCGTCACATCACAAAAAATGGAAACGCAACATTGTCAATCAATGTCAAAAAGATTGCCAAACGACCGTGATAAACGTATTTCATTTGTTTAGAATTATTTGCGCCATAAACTTTACAGTAGGAAATATAAACACAAGTGTTGTAAAGAAAGCAAAGTGTTAGTATATAGAATTCATCACCGTAGTAAGCGGCAATTTGGACGAATTTGTATTTTTACAGTCATAATAACACTACTCTAATACGTTTTGCCACGACATAGATATTGTCGGGCACGTGCCTTTTAGTTGATTTTCTTTTAAATCAACCACCGCTTAGTTAGCATATTACACTAAGTAAATGTCGGAAGCATTATGAGCAATCTGCGATTTGAGTCCGAAACCAGTTTACTCTTGATACCTTCTCGTTTTTTGTAAGGGTTGAATGATATGGTGCATTGTGCAACGATGATTGCCAATACCACTTGTCCATTACATTAACACGGTACATGATTTGTTTTAATACGGAGACTATTCATGTAAGACCAGCTGTCACAGCAATAATTTAGTCCATCAATCAGGACACACAAGATTGGCTATTCCCTCCGCTAGTCCCTATATTGCTTTGGTCTGATTCTTCGTTATCATTATTGACTTTATAGGGGTTCTAATATCGCGAATGTTAGTTGAATCAACGAAGATATTGCCAAACAACATTTGAAGACAGACAATACAACGCTGCTAAATTACGCGCAAATAAATACCAAAATATCAGGAAGTATTGGGTGCGCGGAAAGACCGTGAGATATAAGGTTTTTTCCCCAAAATACATGCATAAAGCTCAAATACTGAAATGCCTAGATCGTGTGGCAACCGATTTTTTTTACTCACCCTTTAGGGGCCATATCCAAACTATCAAGTGATTTTATAGCGTTTTTATACCGATTTTACCCCGGTATTAAAACGGTATTTTTTTCTATTGTTAAAAGCATCGGAAAAAGATCGGTGATTAACTAGAGCCGCCTCTACTTATCTGGCGTTAACAATAGAACTATTGTAGTACTCTCGATGGCTCAATTAGTGAAGCAGACAGATGAAAGCGCGAGGAAGGTTGTGTTATTAAGCTGACCAGTGCTCTAGTTAATCACCGATCTTTTTCCGATGCTTTTAACAATAGAAAAAAACCCCGTTTTAATACCGGGGTAAAATCGGTATAAAAACGCTATAAAATCACTTGATAGTTTGGATATGGCCCCTTATATAGTTAGATAAAAGTAGGTTGATAATACATGAAATCTCACTTGGGATTTCAAGTGCCTGATACTACTACAGTTATCAAATATTGCGATTGTGATGTGTGTTTTGTTCATCTTATTTTACAATTACATCCAAAATGTAGGCTACTTTGCGTTAAAATGAAACGCTTTATCATAACTGGATTTTTGTAGAAATAATCAATCGTATGATAAATTTAATAGTGCTTGTCATCTGAAAGCATCACATTAATCCATTGTCCATTAAAGAATTAATTAGATGAAAACACCTAAATGCATGTTCTTCTTAGACGTGGTTCAACATAAAAAAAACCACTCACGTTTTTATTCCTAATGTTCAGATTTACCATAGTCAATTAAATATTAATAGCTATCAGATCGATATGCAATCTTGTTGTCTTGTTTTTACTTAAAATAGCTATTAGCTTAACTTAACGGTACCATCAACAATTAAATTGAGAACACTGAATAGAATGTGTATACAATAGCCAATAACAGTATGCATCAAAATTCTCCTAATATTCTACTAAAGAAGAATATCCTAACAATGCGTATTATGAATGATGGATATAGAAGAAGGTCTTTTTTGTCTTCATCAGAGCGGGATATATGAAATTCATGAGAAACCGACTGCTCAGAATCAGTTTCGACGGGGAAACGAAATGACCTACCTCAAGAAAGCTCATTGTATATTCTGGTTTGTTAAAGAATATCATACTGATACTGATATGACAAATATTGACTTATTTGTCAATCGACATAATTAGTCGACGTACGTACAAGGAATAGTCAGCGTAGACAAACTCATTTAAGGCATGCTATGTAGATTTAATTTCACCTGATTGTTGATTTAGGCTGTTGTCTCGTTGTCAGCAATAATCAAGGCAATTGATGTCACCTAGAGGATTGAGACATGCGCTTGTTGAGCGTATCCAATACCTTTCACTAATGCCCGGAGCTTCAATTACGGGTATTTGTTATAAATACGTATCATATTCCGAAATGACCAACAAATTGTCAAATCAGAGGTCAACCAGAAAAATGTAGCACGTGTTCGACAAACAGACTTAGAAACTAAAACAACAGCAACAGAAAAAGTGTTCTATATAAAGTACATCATACCATAATAACGTTTTGATCCGCGTCGAAAATTAATTGCAAAATGTTCGAATCAATCGTGTTACATTGACCCTAACCCCGGCGGCGTGTTTTCAGGGGAGAAAAAACGGTTCAAATTTTTGGCTCAAAAATAGGCACCGCCGACGCTGGGGATCAACGGAATATACGTTATATATCATGGGTGATTCATTTGAGAATATGAACAAACTCAAATTCATATTCATCAATACTGTTCGCTTGTATGTGAAATTGCATTAAAATAAGAAATATATCAGAAGACATTCCCGCAAAATATAGCAAATATTAAAGCCGATAAGCGATTCCGCGATAATAATAATAATAATAATAATAATAATAATAATGATGATAATGATAACCTTAAGGGGAACAAATACATGAGAATAACTAACAAAACATTAATTTAAATAAATTAATTAATTATGCTAATTTATTCAAATATTCACAAAATGTGCATAATTTGTACGACGGGCTGTCTTTAGTCACTGTTAGAGACAGCCCGTCGTACAAATTATGCAAATTTATTGAATATTTGAATAAATTTGCATAATTAATTAGCTCATGAATAGTAATTTACTTTGTTATTTATAACGGAATAAAGCGCATTATTGTTTATGAAAGATTATTTTCGCCCTAACGTAATAATGAGTGAATAACAAAAACCTCGTTCCCCCTAAGGTACCTGCTACTACTACTACTAATAATAATAATAATGCATTTATAATCCGCCATCTATCAACCTATTCCGAGGCGCAAACATTAGAACAAATATAGGCAAACAATTAAATCATATAAACAGCTATATACATATAAGTGAATGAGTCAATCATCATAAGCAATCATAAACAGATGAATAT
Organism: Ophiura sarsii; assembly: GCA_035610835.1. Classification (NCBI taxonomy): domain Eukaryota; kingdom Metazoa; phylum Echinodermata; class Ophiuroidea; order Amphilepidida; family Ophiuridae; genus Ophiura; species Ophiura sarsii. Next base: position 12,901,693 of record CM069452.1, on the reverse strand, counting down.
TTAAAGTATTTTTGAAACCATCAAGTAAATCGCAAAATCGCAAAAAAAGAAAATGTTGTTGTGAAATCGCTTGTTCATTTCGTCAGTTTGTTTACCTAAAATGTTGACTAAAATATCCCCAGTGATTCCACTAATCATAATCCTGAAAAATCAAGGTTTAAAGAGGAAACCTTATAATAGATGTACTTGTTTTGTTGGAAGACTTTCAGTAAGCTGTGAATTTGTAATAGCCCTCCGGATATGCTTGACCATTAAATTGTGGCATTCATCAGCATAAACTCCCCGGTTAAACCCGTTAAATATGGTTTATCGTTGCATCGATATCAGGGCTAATGTTTAACAAAAATCAAGGATCAAATAAGGATCAAATATAAACTATTATTCAAATGTCCGGCACTTGAATTCGTGTACGTTTTTCAAACTTCAGACAATATATAAATACCGAATGTTTAAATGTCTAAAATAAAAGGTTTTCTTAAAGGGCATTTCTAAGTTCGTGCAATGACCCTCGTTTTTGTGTGAGACATTCATTACATCTTACATAGTGATAATTTGTTTAAGACATTTTGGAATTATTCGTTTTAGACCATGTCCTCTATTTTTAGGTTAGATCGAAAGCAAATCAGATGCCAAACTTTTAACAACATTATAACCCTTCATTAGAGGTCTACCGACATCAAAATTGTATAGAAAAGGGAAAGAATATAATAGAAATACCTGCGATATCTACCGGGCAAAGGTAATCCCCATGACAAGTATATAAGACGCTGGTCACAAGGCAACAACGGGTGAAGAGTTTTAACATTTTTCAACAGTAAAAGGGCCTAGATTTAAAATTTGTATCGGTTTGTAACGTTATTGATTGCATAGTTTCATTACAAATTCTTATTGTGTTGCCTGAGAGCTTTAGATCAGGTAGGAATCCAGATGCTTCCAAATAAGCAATAACCACGACTGGGTGATGCATATTGCGCTGCATCAACATCACATTTTAAGTTGGTAGATTTGATCAATTTCTCCCTTCTCTGATAGTGACATGTTGATGGATCGAGTAAGCCCTAAGACAGTGATTCTCTTCATTTACAAGACCCATTATTCCGCGGTTCTAACAACAAATGATTTCATTACTTGTGCCTTTCTTTGTCAATCCTTGACAAACGCACTTTGACTAAAAGTCAGTGAACTTTGAATTCAGGCACGTATGTGCCATTAATGCCTTTATTGTAACTACCCGATCTTTAAAGATATGTAATTTAACGAGTAAGGTTCAACCTAGCAAATGGGGCTCCTAAGTAGATTGATTACACCTGACTTGTAAATAAACACGAGCGATTTTAGATGTGGACCTGCTATTAATACGGTATTTCAATATTGCGATTTGGAGATGTGTTCTGGTTCATACTGTCTTACAATTATATCCAAAAGGCACTTGGTGTTAAAAATGTAACATACATGGATTTGTAAAGAAACCAATCATTAGCCCTTAGAACTTGGAAGTAATGGTTAGTTGAAGCTACACGTAAAAAACATTATGCATTAGATAAAGTGTGAGTAGTAGGCTGTTATCAATTATAATGGTGCTTTGTACAGGTGAGCGTGAAGCTGCTAGAGAAGTCGAGACGCGGAGGGTCGAGCTTCCCTAGCTTCCCCCTAGCAGCTTCATATACTTTAGGCAAAAATAATCATAATATAACAATCATTTTAATATTTAATGTTTAATCTATTATTTTGTTACAAATTGTTTAAATAATAGGGCAAATACCCTAAATAAAAACACTGGAATCAAGAAATAGATTATGCATATGTGTGATATATTTTATGTGTGATCAATCTTGAAGAGTATCATGGACCAAGTATTGCTTATTACACTTATGTCTTAGGTAATATTCAGTGGCCTGTAGAAAAGATTAGATCTTGACAAGTCTTGCGTAAAAGTGAAGTTAACACTTTTGATAAGTACATTACTTGGTTTATTTTAAATTCAGGTATCTAATCCAACCCCAACTATAAGCTGTTCATTGCAACTGAAACCTATGATGGCAAGTACATGTACGATCCTCCTGTGTAGTCAATTGCGCATGGCTACATGGATAAGGCCTAAAAAACGGTTTGATTGGCGTAACATAGAAGAAAAAAATAGGGTTGGGATTTTTTAAATCTATAAATCGTCTATGAAATTTTATATACCAGCCCACATATACCATACAGACATAAACAAATGGCACATATACACATTTTCACTGTTTTTTTCTTCTTTTTCTCACACACACACAAAATATATATATATAAAAAAAAATTAGGGTCGGCGGCAAAAATGTTGATAAAACTACTTTTATGCATTTTAAAAACAGGTATGATACACGAATTCATAATTATAATGGCATAACAATAAATAATATTCCAATTGTTAAAGTTTCGAGCACAAAATTTCTAGGTGTTATTCTTGACGAATCACTAAATTGGCAACGTCATAATACTCATATTACAAATATGGTCTCAAAATACTCGGGAATCCTTTTCCGCTTAAAACACACATTGTCACCTCACATTTTATTTTCGCTCTATACAAGCCTCGTCCTTCCTCACCTTCATTATTGCAACATCATATGGGCTGATTCTAACAACTGCAACCTCATTTCAATTCATGTGAAACAAAAGAAAATTATTCGTCTTTGTTCAAATTCACATTACTTAGCTCATTCTACCCCTTTGTTTGCAAAATTGAAAACCCTCACTATTTATGACATTCATAGGCTACAGAAGGCTATTTTTATGTATAAATTTGCAAATAACATGTTACCTGATTTATTTTCTCATTACTTTAATAAATCAGATGTCTTCCACTCCTATGGAACAAGGTTTTCACATCTTTATAGACCCCCAAAATGTAGAACTGATCTTGCTAGACATACTATTAGAAGACAGGGACCATTGTGGAATGACATTAATGATGATATTCGACACTCTAAATCAGTCAGAATTTTAACAATAGATATAAAAAATATTTACTATCGTTTTATTCATGAGGTCATAACTAAGGAACTTCATTCCTAATATATGTATAATTATACCGGTACTTATAAATCCGTATTCTATCGCCTTGATGTCTTACATAATCATTATTAACAGATGTACATTATAATCGTTACTGATCTGTTATTGTAATTTTGTTCATGCCGTTGCCAACATACACCCGAGTTCTTTGCATTATAGCTAATGATTTTATTTAGGTGGCCAGTACTTCCCGAGCTCTGCTCTTATTTGGTCAACCGACCATAGTATATTAATTGTATTGTCATTATTATGTATTTGTGGCAAATAAACTGAACTAAACTGAACTGAAAATAGGGTCGGTCGGGTTACGCCAATCAAACCTTTTTTTATAGGCCTAACCTTTATTCCGGATAGACGGATGATGATGCATCATTCATTTCGATCCTCGTATACATTAGTATGTTTTGCATCTTCTTACACCCTGCTTTGGTGAAGAAATAAGTCGCCTACTGATAAATATTATTTTTGTTTTTAACAAATTAATATATTTATTAATATTATATTTTCAGGTAATCCTTACGCTTATAACTCTTAAAATATAGTTCCAACTTCAAAATATCAAAATACTAAATTATGGATACATTTCCCCTGAGGTATTGTTCGCGAAAATTGATTAAAATTCAGACTGCTACACCGAAAACAATGAGAGATGTATGGGTTGCATTGCTCAATTCAAGCATCCTTGATCTTTACTATCTACCGTTGAGTTATCGCTAATGACGAAAAAATAAAGAATAGCAATGATTCATATTTTTTTAAGGATTTACAAACAATATAAATTGTTATCGCATGCTCTTATTTTGGTATACTACGTAGCAATCTTGTTTACAGTAAAAGAGCTAAGCTAACAATTTAATCAACCTGTACTCTTCTCGTATCATATTCAAGTGTTCACAGTACAGCTGCTTCTTAAATAATACAAAGTGACAAGCCTGTTTATTAATCTTCCTATACATAAAAGGAATATTTAATTTCCCAAGGCGTGGGCACGCTCCCGGATACGTCACATCACGCAAAATGGAAACGCAACTTTGTCAATCAATGTCAAAAAATGGCCAACCTACCGGGTTCATCGTATTTCATTAGTTTAGATGTATAATTGAGCCATTTACTTTACAGTAGGAAATATAAAATTAGTCAAAAATGGTGTGTGAATCCTTGTTAACTTTTCCAACAAAATTGCTAATTTAATTTCGCGTGGAGTTGAATGACTAGGTGCAAGGATGATTACCAATGCCACCTGTAAGGAACATTAACACGGTACATGGTGTTGTAATACGGCGACCATTCATGTAAGACCTGTTATTCCCGAGACTTGCACACTTGCTTACCGCATGACGATGTTTATTGATTGGCTATTCCCTCCACTAGTCAGTGAGTAGTCACTACAATACTTTAGTCGGATTCTTCTTTATCATTATTTTAATTTAAAGTATGAGGATAATAATATCGCGTAAAGAGTTATAATATCGCGAATATCGCTAATATCGCGAACGTTAGTTCAATCAAGGAAGATATTGTCAAACTTTATTAAACAGCTATGAAAGTTAAAGCAATCCCATTGGATGTCAGAGAATTCGGTGACATTTAGATGAGACACTATAACACGGGTATGTGGAGCTAACGTTTAGAAGTGCGTCCGACCAGCGCTCGTGTCAGTCCACTGCCGGAACTATTTTCTCACTCACAGTCAATTACGTTACGTTGCAACTGAAACTATTCATAAAATTAAAAAAATAATATATAGACTCGGACAAACTGGCGAGAATTAAATTAACAAAGACCTTAAAAATACACAGCCTCGAACCCGGTACGCTCGTCATAGATTCTGCTAGAATCATGCTTATAGGCCATCATCAATTGTTATAATATTTACTCATAAAATTAAAAATGGAATATTTTCTTACAAAACAAATTAAATTACGTACTTGGTTTCTTGTAAGAAACTAAAGCAATCTCTGAAAATTGCGGAGTGAGTGGCGCAAGTGGCGCATTGCATTAAAAGTGCCACACTGATAATGTGAGCTCTTCTATGCACGCCAATATACCACCACATCCAGTTGCATGCATTGATAATACAACCATGATAATGCCTTTGTATTGTTGGCAGCAGTGTCATACAGCTTTTGAATAATCCTTGGCCAAGGCCTCGTATCTCGGGCCCGGAGGGGGGGGGGGGGGGGGGGGGGGGGGGGGGGGGGAGGGGTACTCACATATATTGGCCAAACGGGTATGTGCGGCTGCCAAGACCCCCTTTTCACGCTTTTCGGCCGCTCAGACCCCTTTTCATCAACTGGCAGTTCCATAAGACCCCCTTTTCATCCATTGGCAGTTCCCTTAGACCCCAAATTCAATCAAAAATCATAAAATGTGTGAACTTCTTACGAATTTGAGTTATGTAGCCTCACATTTTGCCTAAATTCAGTTCATAAGGCAAAATTTTGCCTAAAATTCAGTTTATAAGACACAATTTTGTATAAGAATTCAGTTCTCTAATACCCCAATTTAGGCCACCGTTCAGTTCCGTAAGCCCCTGTTTTGGTGCCCGTTCAGTTCGGTAAGCCCCTGTTTTCAGACTGCCCAGCCGCACACCCCTACCCTCTCAAATTCGAGTACCCCCCACCCCCGGGATTTCGAGCTTCATCCTGTATCATGAGATAGGCTTGGTAATGGTATGCTGATAAACTGTAGGGAGCATTAACCGGGGCGATCAACGTGATAAGTGACAACAACTACAGCACGAGCAAGTGAACCGTCGGTAATTCAAAAGTTATAAAACCATGGTACGCCTTTTATTTGATTATATTATCTAAATTTAGTTATTATCTAAATTTAGTTATCGCTGATGTAGGCCTAAGCTTAATTGATTTGTTGACACAAATATTACGATTTGGTATCGCCCAATACCATAACTTTCCTGTTCTGTTAATGAATTGTGATAAACTTGAAGACTTGTAGACTTACAATTAATATTAATGAGCATGTTCAGCATAAGCCTAGCTATAGCTTCCATGAGGCGGCCTCGGCATGCTGCCGCCTAAAGCCAAAACCGCTACAATTAAAATGTATGACCCGTCCAGATTGATTCCACAAATCATATGAATCCATATCGAATTTGAAATTGATATTCCATTGTATGAATCCAATTTGCAGTGGCGGCACCAATTTTTTTTGGGCAAAAGGCCGGCAAAAGGGGGCATGAAATGTAACTGTTTTTTTATGCTTAAACTGTCAACATTTGGTGTAATTTAACCTAACTTAGTAATAAAATACCGTATGCGCAAAGCGCGGACAAAAATTGTCTTTTCATGCCCCACCTGTAATGCTGCCACCACTGCCAATTTGAAATTGATGTTCCATTGTATAAATCCAATTTGCTTCATGGTTTCGCCAACAAAATTTATTGTCTAATTAATACATTTCAAGACAGACATTTGTGAAGAGGATTCCGTTTATTTCACGTATGGAGATGAAGTTATCAATATAACGCTACGAAATTTCGCGTAAATAAGTACCACAATATCAGGAGGTATTTGGTGCGCGAGAAGACCACAATATTGATTATTCCGAAATAAATGTATAATGTTCAGACACTGCAATGCCTAGAGCGTGAGTCGATATCCGATTTAAAGCTAGTTGGACTGACGCTATTACGAGCCTTAACTTATTTTGTATTTTCTTCACTGATCTTTCAATGATATCTAGAAAAACCCTAGTATCATCTATTTCTCAAACCCATGTAAACAGTGGGTTGTGAATCGCCCAATGACTATTCAATCAAATGAAACGTTCATAGCGGTGACAATATCAGTGGGTGGTCACCATAGACTTCAAATTTAAGATCTGCTTTAATTTTAACCCGAACCTGTCGCAGTTGATGTTTTGCTATGAGACAATAAAGGTAATGACCTTATATTTAACGTCAAGAAAGAAAAACCATACGACAGCTAATTAAATTAGTTTATCGTGAATGATGTTAGTCCAGCATATTGGAGAGAGGTTTGTTGTGTACAAATGATAAAAAGGGAATAATGTACTCGATTTGTGTTACATTTGATTAAAACTATGGTGACTCCACTGTTTACGGAATACGATTTCCTGGCCATTAGACACTTTGAAATACATATCGCCTATACATATTATTTGTTGACACATCACTATTGATCGGTTGTCACTGAGGAAATTGATTAGGGAGCTTTCGATTTGGACGACGGACGCTTAAGATGACACCTCGAGTCATGTGCGCATGCGTCGACTTTGCAATCCGTCAGTCCTCCAATTTCTGGACCCTGTCTTCGGCTGATTATTAGGGAGCTTTTGATTTGCACGACGGATGAATCTAGGACCAGTGGCGTAGCTCAGGGGGGGGGGGGGGGGGGGGCAGGGGGGCAAATGCCCCCCTGACGGAAACAACTAATAATTTGTGCCCCCGCCCTCCAGCCCCTCTAAACAAATAAAAACGGAGGAAAAAAAAAGAAAATAGGAAAATAATGATAAAAGACCGAGATTGCGGGCGGTTATGTGTGGGTATATTCAGCCCAAATAGTCAAATAAGGCAAAATAGTACATGAATAGTACATGTAGGGCCTACTGTGCGATTCATTTTGACCGTGCGACCCCCCCCCCCCCCACCCCACCACTTACGTGAAATTCACGAGTTGGTGACTGGGAAAAAAATTGGGGCAACCTTTTGCGAAAATTTTAGAAATCTTGCCCCCCCCCTGAAAAAAATCCCAGCTACGCCACTGTCTAGGACGGTTGAATGACACTTTGAGTCAGCGCATGCGTCAATTTTGTCATTCGTTGGTCCTCTAAATGCTACAACACGTAAAGGGACTAACAATCGTCGTGGTGACGACGGCAACGTTTTGTGTTTTACCGTCGTACAAGCGTCCGTCGTGCTAATCGAAAGCTGAAGACAGGTCCCAGAAATTGGACGACCGACAAATTGCTGAGTTGACGCATGCGTACACGACTCGAGGTGTCATCTTACAGTCGTAGAAGTGTCCATCTTCCAAATCGAAAGCTCCCTAATGTTAGGCACCGCACCGACTGGTTAGCCACCGGCAACTCACATCCCAATGAATAAAAGGCATTGCAGACAGTGGCATGGCGTTTCCCATGTAAGAATGTAATATTTCGGTTGATGGGGATCAACATATAGGCCTAGCTCATATTTCATATTTATATAGTTTGATTTCAATCACACAGTGTCTCTGAAAATATGGCATATAGAGGTTAATTGCCATTCTAAAGTCCACTGTAAGTATAAATATGTTCAATGTAAGCGCATTTAGATACTTTCTTTCCAAGAAAGAACCCAATAGTTCAGGCACTTTATCAGTGCCATTGACATGATTAATAATCAAGGTTTATTAGCTTGTTATGTAAATATGGAAGGGTTGTGTGGCAATATGGTATATTTTTCTATTCCTTGTTATTTCGAAAATGTTTAAATTAAAAGCAAAAAAAACAATACCCCAAAACCAAAAACCTTCAAAACAACAACATTATGGGCTTGCACCTTAGAACAGTTGTTTTAGTCCAGTCAATCTATCGCCAATGATAGCATGACCCACCACAAATTGCAACACAAGGTTTGTCTTCAGTTTCTTCATTAGAAAGGTCTCTGGAACAACATATCAAAAGTCTAATAAAATCTAAGCAGGCAAAAGTCATTTTTTCCATAAATCCACGATGGCCGCCAAAAAACCCTATTTTTGACAATATCTTGACTTCTCATTATTATTTTACAAATATTTTAACAGCAAAAGTATGGTTTTTAATATCAGTGAATTCATTGAAACACATTTTAATATAATTGGCCTGTAACTTGCTTTGTTAACACACCTAAATCCAAGATGGCCGCCAAAATGGCCGCCAAAAATGGTAAAAGCTCCATATATTGGCATATATAAACCAACATGTATGATCAGAGTATAGTTTTAACAATGGGGTGTATGGGTTAGACCACTATAAACTCATATCTAGTATTTTTGCTTTGTTAACATACTTTAAAACCAAAATGGCCGCCAAATTAATGGCCAAAAATTGTCAAAAAGTGGTCAAAATTCCATAAAATAGCATAATATCAACCGAAGTGTATACTAAAAATAAAATGTTAACGATGGTATGTATGTGTTAGACCACAAGTAACTCATATTCAGTATTTGTGCTCTGTAAACATAGTTCAAAATCCAAAATGGCCCCCAAAATGGCCCCCAAATGGTTTCCGAAGTGGCTGCAAAAAATGGCAAATTCCATAAAATGAGATATTATCAACCTAAATGTATTATGATATTATAGTTTGAATAATGGGATGTATGTATTAGACCCCTAGTAACTTATAGCTAGTATTTGTGCTTTGTTAACATACTTAGGAATCAAAAATGGGACCAAAATAGCCCCCAAAATGGGTCCAAAATGACAGAACAAATTGTCGAAATTCCATAAAATGGTATAATATCAACCAAAATGTATGATGAAAGTATAGTTTTAACATTGGGATGTATGTATTAGACCACTAGTCACTCATATCCAGTATATTTGCATTGTAATAATATATTTTAAATCCAAGATGGCCACCAAAATGGCTGCAGTAAATGTAAAAATTTATCTACATGAGTGTATGATAATCCACAATAGATATTTTAAGAGTGTATTTATATTACAACACATTCACCAAATAGTATGTTTGAAACTGCTTAGCTATTGCTTTTAGATATAAGGCTCACCTCTGTGACAAATTTGATTCTGTATCACTTTCCAAAATGGCTTCCAGAGTGGTTAAGTTGATGTTAAATGACCTAAAACAATTGTTTTGTATTGTAAATGACCATACCAATATCCCCCAAATCTAATAAGACAGCATTCAATATATGTCTTTGATGAAGCCTAGGGGCGGTTGATCTAGTTTGAGTATTTTTAAATATCCAAGATGGCTACAAAAGGTTAAAATAACTGAAAAACAGTATTAGTTTTATTGTTAGTGTTACATTAGATATGAACAAAAGATTGTTCTATTGATTTTAATCCACCCAGTAAACGTATCTGTATGTGACAAGGTATAATTGAATAGTGACTCCATATTTTGATCAATTGGTGTGGTAATTATTTTGACCATTTGGAGGTAATTTTATTGACCATTAGGGGTAATTTTAATGAAATGGTCATTATGATGCCCATCTTAATAATATCATATTGTCAAAATGGAGTATATCCATTTAATTATACCTTGTCACATACATGTATACAAATACGTTTACCTGATGGATTAAAAGCTGTAGATAATTTGGTCATATCTATTGTAACACTAACAATAAACTAATACTGTTTTTCAGTTATTTTTACCTTTTGCAGCCATCTTGGATATTTTAAAATGTTCAAAACTATAATTAACACAGGTGGACATTCAAAACTTAATAGATCTACTGACAGCCCCTAGGCTTTATCAATCATAGATATAGTGAATGCTGTCCTATTAGATTTGGGGTATTGGTATTACATAGGCAGGCCCGTAAGACACTTTTTTCAAAGGGGGGGGGGGGGGGGGGGGCGTTTTCAAAAAAAAATCACCAGAAGTGATAGAGCTAGTTTTTTTCCGTCGGAGACACGCTGATTTTCTAATTTTTTCTGTTCCATTATGGTGTCATAGTTTACTTTTCTTGTTGGTCGACGCACAGAAATACCGGAAGCAGTTTTTGGAGATATTTTTGAGGGGGATTTTTTTTGGGGAGGGGGATTTTCTCTCTTTTTGGTCAAATTTTCCGGAGAAGATTTTCAAGGGGGGGGGGGGGGGCGATCGCACCGTCGCCCCCCCCCCCCCCCCATCTGACGGGCCTGATAGTATGGTAATTTACAATACAAAACAATTGTTTTAGGTCATTTAACATCAACTTATCCGTTCTGGCAGACATTTTGGAAAGTGATACTGAATCCAAATTGTCACAGAGGTGGGCCTTATATCTAAAAGCAATAGCTTAGCAGTTTAGAATAATGCTTGGTGAATTTGATGTAATATACACTCTTACAAAATCTATTTTGGATTATCATACACTCATGTAGACTATTATTACATTTACAGTGGCCATTTTGGTAGCCATCTTGGTTTTAAAGTATGTCATTACAGTGAAAATATACTGGATATGAGTTACTTAGTGGTCTAATACATAAACCCCAATGTTAAAACTATACTTTCATCATACATTTTGGTTGATATTATCCCATTTTATGGAATTCCAACAATTTGGTTCAGTCATTTTGGGACTCATTTTGGATTTCTAAGTATGTTAACAAAGCACAAATACTAGATATGAGTTACTGGTGGTCTAATACATACAACCCATTATTAAAACGATATTTTTGTCATACATTTAGGTTGATATTATCCCATTTTATGGAATTTGACAATTTTTGCAGTCACTTCGGGAATCATTTTGGGGGCCATTTTAGCAGCCATTTTAGATTTTGAACTATGTTAACGGAGCAAAAATACTGCATATGAGTTACTAGTGGTTTAACACATACATCCCATCGTTAAAACTATATTTTTATCATACACATCGGTTGATATTATGCTATTTTATGGAATTTTGACCACTTTTTACCATTTTTGGCCATTAATTTGGCGGCCATTTTGGTTTTAAAGTATGTTAACAAAGCAAAATTACTAGATATGAGTTTCTAGTGATCTAATCCATATATCCTATTGTTAAAACTATACTCTGACCATACATGTTGGTTTATATATGCCAATATATGGAGTTTTTACCATTTTTGGCGGCCATTTTGGCGGCCATTTTGGATTTAGGTGTGTTAATAAAGCAAGTTGCAGGCCAATTATATTAAAATGTGTTTCAATGGATTCATTGATATTAAAAACCATACCTTTGCAGTTAAAATATTTGTAAAATAATAATGAGAAGTCAAGATATTGTCAAAAATAGGGTTTTTTGGCGGCCATGAAAAAAATGACTTTCGCCTGCTTAGATTTTATTAGACTTTTGGTATGTTGTTCCAGAGACCTTTCTTATAACGAAACTGAAGAAAAACCTTGTGTTGCAATTTGTGGTGGGTCATTCATTAGATTGACTGGACTACAGCAAATTGGAAAGTAAACATGTGTGTTTAATATTTGACACACCATAAGTTTTCAATACGTGGCAATTGTCAATTCACGTATTCAATGATATTCAGCAAAATTCCCGAGAGTCAACCAACTCCTTCATGAGATTCTTTATGAAATATCCGTTGGGAAAATCTTATTGTATAAGCCACTATAGTATATTTCCCGATGGTAATTACAGAGCACTACAAATCATTAATTTTCTAGATAAGTGAGTTATATTTCTGAGAATACAAACGCATGTCCATAATTGCCATTTCATGACCGATGGATATATAGAGAATTTCACAGAACGTGAACAGTTAGGACGCAAGGATGTTGTTCAAAGGTTAAGGACTATGTTGACACTCACGTATAAAGATTCTGTTAAACAAAAGCACTAATGTTAATCTGTTTATCAAGCCATCATTGTACTGCAAATGGATAAACAATACAAATCGTACCATATTAATGTTGTCCTCTGATTTTTGAAAAAGAATGCCTCATGTTTTACACATCTGGTTGGAATTATACAAAACCTTTTAAACAAAACCTTTAAGTCATTAATGTTATACTTTTTGGTTACTTTTCTAATCCTTTACCATGCATACTGTCGAAGCGAACTGATCTGAGTGCTCTTATCGTCAGATTATAGAACAGTGTCACAACATTGTTGAAAATCGTTTTAGTTGACTAGTAGAGTGTAAAGGGAGAAAGGCATATTGGGTTATAAAAGACAATAAGAAACGTAGTCATTAGAGTAATGACCTGAGTTAAATCTGCACAAAAAATAACCACTGCGTATTTAAGGGATTGATGTGAAATAAAACAGAGACTGATGTAATGTGTTGTCGAGGTTGTAAGTTATGATGTTGGAATGGGAATCACACGCGCCATTACAATTACATTTGGTAGAAGATGCGATTATGAATTTGAACCCCCACCCCCCGATATTGTGTATGACCATACCAATCTATGACATTTCTTTAACATCCTTTAGGTACGATATATATGATAGCGTAACATCAAAGGCCTATTACAGTATTACCTGATGCTTCTTGATAATACTTTGGGAATATAAATATAAAAAAATATATGTAGTACATTACAAGGTCATACGTATACTCGGAACCCGTTTTCAAATTAACACCATTTTTGAATATATTTTTTCAAGATGAACATCATGATATCCTTAAACCCTTAGATCCACTTTTACCAGCCAGATTCTTTGGGAATATCTCAAGGTTGAGATTCCTTCTTCTGTCACCAAATAAACAGATGTAAGCTAGTTCACCCGGTGAACTAGCCAAAGTTAACATGTGCTTTTAATTATGTTAATTCCGCGGTTAATAACATGAATGCTTTATCGTGTTCAATGCGTCGGTCAATAACATGAGAATGTCACAATATTTGACTCGTTATGGTAAAGAAGTAATACTAGAAAGGAAGACGATTTTTTCGGATCTTTGTAATTATTAAACATGTGTCAATATTTAAGTTTGGTATCAATATCTCGACATTCATGTTATTGTTACTACTTGATGTCATTCAATGATCATTATAAGGCTAATACTACCGTAAGGACATGTAAAAAGCAATTTAATGATTTCCGTTAACAATGAGGCTTGCAAGCACTACGGCGTGTACGTTTGTTATATCTTAATATTACATACCTTTCTCGAATACTTCATTTTGGTCGAGGTATTTCCACTTATTTACTTAGGTAGTATACTTCTCCTTTTAACAAATTGTTAACAGCTGAAAGTTTAGGTTAGGAATTTGACATTAATACAACTTATAGTTCCACTTTGTGTATACGTTTTTACAAATGATTATTAGCGTGTTTAAATTGGTGTCAATAGACAAAACAATTCACTGAAAATCTACCTTATGTATTAAGCTATGTTGTTAAGGTCCAATACAATGTGGACAGAATTTAAAATCAGAGAGAATGAAATGTTGAGGCCCTCGACAGAAGTCATTGCAGACATACTCTTCGATGATAAGGTCAATGGTTTTATGTTGACTTTTCATATTATTTGACCAATATTTACTTTTACTTCCTTTTCTAAATGTTTAACCGATCACCGATCTGTGAGCTGAAATTTACTTAAGTCACGATGAAGAAGGTGATCTCAACTGAAAGTGAGACGTAAGTTGGCATTTAATAAAATTTGAAGTGATTATTCGATAGCGGATACATGTATTGATTTATTCTTTATGGTTACGATACAAGCAATGACATACTATCTTTCTACTTGTGTCAATACAACTGGATATACCAAGTATGCGCTTCTGCTTGATTAATTGGTTTGTACAGCACACTATATTTGCAGCTCAATTCTTGTTTGCCAAAGCATTTCATTTCTATTTTGAATTAAGATAAAGATGCAATGATACTAATACATATTTCATGTGGATGGAAATGCAAAATCTAGATTGGACAGTTTTTGTTGATTATCAAGATTTTGTATCCGTTTTGTCTATTAAGATGTTAATTTGATGTATGATTCATTCTGTATATTGCATTATCATTGAATATATTTTCCAGTTGTTTTATCTAGAGAGCTACACTAAACAATTTGTGCACAATCCAGAAAGCGATAGTGCACATGTCACAACCTGGTTTTGTTTGTCATAGGCGGACGGGCTGGCAAATTCCAAATTCCAAGAGCGATATTTATCTAATCTGCGAGCACCTACATTACTGTGTTAATACGCAATATTTGAATAAAGAATAATTGATAAACACAATTTGATTAAATTTGATTTTTATGCATGACAATATAAATTAACAATTTGAATAATAATATGATTTAAGATGTGTGTTGATTGAGAGAAGTCTTTCATAATTTTGGTCCTCACATACAAGTCTCTTGATCAGCAAGCACCGGTCATCTCTCCAACATGCTCCACGTTCAGATGGGCCGTAGGTGCCTATGTTACACTTATTCTGCGCAACAACCGGTTGAACCCAGAATCTACCGTGTCACATTTGCTGATCGTGCCGTGCCTTGTCATGCTTCGCTCCTCGTCAATGGAACCAGCTGCCAGAACGGATCAGAAATTCAATTCCACCAACATGTTAAATAACCTTTGAAATGACAGTTTGATTATGGAAAGTTTTGTTGTTGTTTATTTGTGCCTATGCGTCTTGGTTTAGACGCTATATAAGTTTGATTGATTGAGCGATATGAATGTATTTAATTTTATTCCAATATTATTTTTCCATCCGTATATATGTTTTTCAAATTATCTTAGAACATGCACTTCTATGTAATAATCGAATTTATTGACCCACAATGAACAGTTTTATACATAATCTGATCGCGTATATAATAACTAAACGAAATCTTTATTGGAAAGATAGATGGCGCTTTATATATTCATTATCATTATTTATTATTATTAGGCTGGTCATGCAAATCTTACTTTAACTTCATTGGACGGGCTGGTTATAGCAAATTTACTCTAACGTCGTGCATGATAGGTGGACGAGCTGGTTGTGGCAAACTTACTTTAAACCCGTGTATCATAGGTGGACGAGCTGGTCGTGGAAAACTTACTCTAACTTAAATTGTGTATCATAGGTGGACGCGTTGGTTAATGGACTATAAAGTGAGTCTTACCTTGTGTTTGATAGATAAACGGGCTGATATGGCAAACTTAATTCAATCTTGTGTATAATAACCCCATATCTACTATGGTTGAAATAGAAGGATACACAATAAATTGATACAGTCTGTGTACCTGCCGGGAGTGAAAGGTTCAATAATTTCAACCTAGATGCTGGAGATCGTTTATGCACTATTAAACCATACTGATGTTACGTAATTATATAACAGGAAGGCCCGGGGTTAGCAGACATACGTCCATGGCCTAGTATCTCAGCCAAGTTGGCGTGATCCCTGCACGGCAGTTAGATTCGGCATCGATCAAGTATATATAAGTATTTACATATCTCAGAAAATACTTATCCAGCCTCGAATACACCCGTCGACACATTTATATAGAAGATGAAATGTTTTCTCATAGTTATACATATGTGTGTCACCATGCCCGTTTCTTAATTATTTACACATGCATACATATATGCACAGTTTAATGCACACGCCCGGAGGTGTTACAACACAGAGAGACTTACAACGTCGTCATCTTTTTAAATGCCTTAAAGAAATGTCACCTCTTATATGACATGGTAACAACTCCATACACTCATGGTAGTTGTGGTGGAAGCTTATACACCGGTATTCTTCCACTTCCCACTCATTTAAATCCATCAGCTAACTTGAACTATAAAATTGACCGATGGGCAATAAGAAATTATTTAAAAATATCTTAACACTTTCCACGCGGCAGGCGTCTGCCGCGTACGGTCCAACATTTCACAAAATGATTCAATAATGTCAAAATTATTGAATTTCATCACCATATTTGGAATCATCATCAAAAATGCATTAAAAGAAGTACAAACATGCCTGGTATTGGTTCAGTAATCGTTGAGATAGACTTTGAAAATCGGGAAAGGTTTCTGAAAAATCGGTTGTGTATGTGGTAAATCTAATAACCGCATCAATTGTCTTTAATTACTTATTCAAATCCCGCAAGAACCTCTTTTTCTGCAGCAAAGCGTCCTTAATTTCTCATTTAAGTCAAGAGAGTAAGTTTATGTAACAAATCTATACGTTATGAATAAATCTCGAGTACAACTGTGTGCAATAAATTTACTGTTACTTGGTACATGGGGAATCCCCAGGATGAGGACCAAATTAACTGTGTGTACCGCGATATATTGAAAGCAGAAAGGACAGAAATAGTAGAAAACGGTATATGTCTCTTTTTCAGGATTACGAATTGTGCGCTTCATGTTGTTTGGAAACCAATCCCCGTTTGGAGAATGCATGACGTCATTTGTTAAGAAGCATATGGAATATGAATTTTCACAAATAAAACAAAAAGCTCAAGGTGTTATTTCGCCTTGTAAAAAACCCAGTTTCAATTTTAACTACCTGATTGTGTTTATATAATTTGATATCAACCAATTGCGATTAGCAATTCTTCATTTATTACAAATAATGTTTACGATTTTATAGGCGCAATATAAATATAAAGTTATTTATCGTTTAACGTCCCAGATTTGTCGAGCTGAGAAACTTTATTGAGCAGATCTATACTCTAATCCATCATTTCTCATGGGACCAATGCTTTAGGTACTTTGTCTCTGTTATGGTTAGGAAGGTTTGACATATTGCTGATATTATTGACTCAAAAGCTGTCCTATCATAACACAAAAAACTACCGTAACAGAGAGGTTTTATTCAGTATAATCTAAGTACGAGATATACAGGGTGTATCAAACTTTTGGATGATGGTTTAAATCCTTGTTAAATCACTGAAGCATGACCAATTTTTATTTCAATGAAAAGTACAACCGATAAAGATACAATCCAGAAAAGATGAGAAAAATCCATCATTAATTAAGGAAATTGTGACCTATTAGGCAAGGCAATCTATTTTGTAGTATGTACAATGGTCATTCACACAGTAATAGTAGAGTAACATGAACGCGCACACTATTCATGCCAATTCTACTTCTTATCATGCTAATGAACCATCTACAGTGGGTTCGAGAACTTTTTTAATTTGCACAGAATATGCATGCATTGCATCTGATTTGTGGATTATTTAGCCAGTATTGATTTGCCACAATCAAATGGATTACCAAACTAATCTTTGCTTTTGACTGATAGACTATTTTCTATGTTCATAATTATTGTAACGTATTGAAACGTAAACCATGTTATTTACTGGTCTATACATGTAAATCCTTTTGTACAAACCAGTAAATGACATGGTTTACGCAAATTATGGTAGTTTTCTTATTTTTCATCGGATTGATCTCATATTTTCGGGATATCATAATAATTAATTGGGCTTTACATTAAGACTAAATTAGTCATGGTCCAATGATTATAACAATTATTACACCTTCATGAAAAAGTGTCCTATTTTTTTTATACACCCTGTATGTATAGTTGCAGCTCATTTTAAGTTAGACAGTCCTTTTTTGTTGTTTAAATCGAGGGAGAAGTAAATTTAAAAGTAATCATTCACATTGCCTAGCTGAAGTAAAGGTTGTAATAAGTTAAAGATGACTTTAGGAAATAGAGACATTTAATAATAATTTAATTGCACGAAAGATTTGTCTTCCGAACTTTTATCCACACATTCTATCAATCAACATTTATAGATAGAGTAACATTTTACACCCCTAGTGTTTCTTTATAATAATAATGATAAGATCCAATGAACATATTTTGGTTTGTTTTACGTATGAGCCAGAGGAGTTGCCACGCTTAAGAACATTGTCTATGTTCTCAGGTATTGGACTTATTATAATACGGAAGGTCAATGTACTATATTCATCAAAATTAGTTTACATACTGAAGGGTTAAAATTGATTATTTCTTTTTAAAATATGACACTACGACAAATCTCACACCTCTAGGGTTTCTTTATAATAATTATAAGATCCCATAAACATATTTTGGTTTGTTTTACATATGAGCAAGAGGAGGTGCTACGCTTAAGTGCATTGTCTATGGTCTCAGGTATTGGTCTTATTACTGGTCTTATTATAATATATAGTATATAGGTCCATACTGAATGGATTTTGTTTAGACCTGAGCTTAGTGAAACGTAAGGAACAGTGTAACACCATCGTGAAATATATTGCATTTTTTTTGTAGTCAATGGATCGATGACATATTATGGCAATGTACTATATTCAGCGAACTTTACATAATTACGTGTTGAAATTAATTATTTCTTTTTTAGATATGACACTACAACAAATCTCACACCTTTAGTGTTTCTGGACTTAGTTGGCTAATCGGAAACATTCGGAACCGATCAATATTATCGGATTTGACATGGTCTATAGGCGACGTTGTTTTATGTCGTGAGCAAGAGGGGTGCCACGCTTAACTTCAGTGTCTCTGTGGGCCACCACTTTAATATACCGGTACTTGCTGCTGTGCTGATAAACGGAACTTTGTATGAGGCATTAAGTGTAAAGAAAACGGGTTCTACAATACAAACAACAAACTAAGTAGATATAAGACATTTGGCCAAATACAGTAGAGATAGAGTATTTATATATACGGTGATATGTAGAAGTGGTAAAAGAACTGTCAAAACAAGCATGAAATGATCAAAAGAAGTGGAAAGTAACAACACTTACAAACGTCAAAAAACAACATTTGAGATATTTTTAAATGTCATACCGCTCCAAGCTGTATGAATACTTCTATGATTTCAACAAATATGCAAAATACAACACTCATGCTTATGGTATTGACAATACAATGTGCGTTGTATACATGTATAAAATTAAACAAGTGATAATAGAAACGATCTCTGTCCCATTTGTCTTATGTTGTCTTGTCTTGTTTTTTTTCTTTCTTGTGTTGTGTTGTGTTGTGTTGTCTTGTCTTTTCATGTCGTGGCAGGTCATGTCGTGGCATATCATGTCGTGGCACGTCATGTCGTGGCACGTCATGTCGTGTCATGTCAGGTCATGTTGTGTCGTATCATGTCATGTAGTGTCATGTCGTGTCGGGTCAGGTCATTTCATGTCATGTCATGTCATGTATTGTCTTGTATTGTCTTGTACTTGTTTTATTTTCTCTGGTTAAATGTACATTGTCTATTTTGTTAATATAAAGTTGTTATACATCATTACAGGTATAATACATTTTGTTGTTGTCTAGAAACTTACTCTTGTCTCGTGTAAAATCTTAAGTGGACGAACAAGTCATGAAAAACTTATTGTAACCTCGTATATCATAGTTGGACGAACGGGTCATGGAAAACTTACTCTATCGTGTATTCTTAAACAGCTAATAATGTTTAGGCAATTCTCATTGCTTCTCAGAGAAATCGGCGACATTTATATCAGACAACGTAACATTAATTAGCGTGACCACCTTCGCGCACTGCATGGTAACTACAGTTTTCTTCAATAATTTTCCTGCGTGCTTATGCGGCGCAATACGCCAACGCATGGTGTACTCATCGCACGGGATTAGATGCAATGTTTTTTTTTGGTTATTCGGTACTAACTAACAGGGGTAAAATTTGACAAATGTGGGTAATTAAAGTTACAATTTTGATTAAAGTAAATGTCAAAAGTATGACTGTTTAAGAACATTACGGTTCCATCGCCTCTATGTTTTGAGCCAATTTGGAATATATTTTTTGACATTATGACAGGCCAAGATATTTGTAATTGCTCCGTAAACATGTGTCCAGAGTTCTGAATTTGTCTAGCCAATACAGTCATGCCACGTTATATTTAGCATTAATGTAGCCCAATTGGGCTTAATAATTGAAACTAAAATCTAATCTAGAAATGCTATATCGAGACTTTTATCAAAATTTGAACCTTTTATTTTATAAAATCTGAAATACTAAGCACTAATTTTTATAACAAATTGAAGTTCAAAGCTAGAAATTCTGTATACAACGTCGCTAAAACATGCTAAAACCTTACAATTTGGGTGTTGGGTGTTGTTTCAACCATCAATTCGCAGATCTACCGTCCATGGACAACATGCCCACATGCGTGGGAACTTGCTACATGTATGCCAACTACAGCGCGGTGCGAGCTCAACCACTTAAAATAATTTTACCGCCCGCATTTATGTTAGACAATATAGCACGGGTACGGTCTAAAAACAATACCTATATTCTCTTATTATAAGTGGATTTGGGATTTGGTAAACTAAGTGTAAACTCGTGTAACTTACTGGTACTTGGATGGGATTTTCACGCAAACCCATTGTATCCTCATGTGTCGTAGTTGGAATTTTGAGTTTCGGAAAACTTACAACAATCTCGAATATCATATATATATATTAATGGGCTTGTCGGGTCTCATTTCCCGGAACTTGCAGGGATACCCTGAATAAATTGTGTACCGCAACGATCACAAATATCATGACCTTGAAGAAAAATATAAATTCAGTCAAGTAAGCGAGAAAATTGACGTTTTTTAAATATGTGTGTCGTAGTTTGGGATACGTGACCGCAGGAATTTGGATTTCAGGGGATTTACCATGCTAGGACTTGTGGCCGAAAATATAAGGCTGGTCATAAAAAACCTAGGCTCGCACACCAGTATTCCTTACCCTCCAATTTAATACAACAAAACAATGTTCATAATTTGTACAAGACTAAAGCAAAATACATGTGCATTTAATTTACAAGAAAAACATTATCAAGTCATAACAAGAAAAAAACATTACCAAGTCATCATAATATTAAAATGAATGCTGTTATATTGTTAAAACAGTAAACAGAAGGTCAACCAATCTTGACCATACAGCAGCGGAGAAGTCAAATCAATTTTATGACCATGCTCTTAATTCCCTTCATCAATAGGTGGTAATTAGGTAGTGTATTGGTACTTCAGTGGATCAACACTAACAGTCATGGTGTGGAATATTATAGTGAAGGCTCTTTTCCAACATTTAAAACGTACAATGATAAGCTTAAAGCTGACAGAATCTAGAAATAGTCGACCTATATGAGTAGTACTATCACAAAGAGCTAGTAATACAACACTTTTTGACAGGGATATTTTGATATTTGCTAACAAGCTCACAACGATTGATTGAAAATTTAGGTCAATTGAAGTCATGAACATTTAGACAAAGTAGTCAGTAAAGGTGTGTCCTTTTTCTATATTCAAGTATCCTTCAAATAAGTCTCACGAGTATACGGAGCTAATTTTGCCACTGGTTTATTTACAACGGGTCTGTTGATAATACTCGTTCTTTTATGTACCCAATCCAATGGATTTGAACAAATGGTAGGATTACATATAGCAGCGGAGTTAGACATGTTGGCACAGTGTTTACGATTGGAGTTATGATGATATAATTTATGATATATCGAGTGTGTTTACAGAAACGAACCATATGATATTCCCGTATGCCTTTGTTTCGATCTGATGCTGTGGCGCTGTTGTGTAATGTTTCATAATTGACAGCAGGAGGGGAGGGGGACTCATCAATTTCCTGTGAAGTGACTACTTACATGAAAGATATTGTAGCATTCCATTCACTGAAGTACACATCACATTTTTCTTTTTGCGAATTCCATGATTTGACAAATATGTTACCAAAGTTGTGATATGATGCATTGCTTTTCCTTTAAAATTAAAATTAACCCTTTTCTAGATTCATATCTAAATCCATATTTTACAATTGAGTAATCTCGTACAGTAACTGATACTAAGTGGAGTATTTGTTGTGTCGAAATATGACTAGCTATCTATAATGAAAGTTTACACCATACTAGTACACTGTTATACAAATTGAAAAATTATTGAGTTAATACACCTCTGTATTTCCTGGTATGATTATTTATTAATTATAATCAGTAACATTGTACGAGTATATACATTGAATTACGTAAACTATAACCGCTAAAATACAAATTTCATATAGTTCATTAAATGTTCTTTGTAACACAAACGGCGGTACCACAGACGATAAGATTACCGTATAAACATTTGTAAAGCAGCGATCAATGCCCGCATAAAGACCGGGGCACCATCAAAATCTGTTCGCCATCTCGGCAACTAGTGTCTTCCCAACATCTCTGTTGGACTGGATCCTCCTGTCTTCCCAATTTTCCACACGGCCCCTGCGAGGGTGCTCAAATGTATTTGGTCCGCCATTTTTAAAGATGGCGGCCAAATAGAGGGACGCGGGGACCCAGTCTCTGTATTGGTAGCACAGGCTGCTCAAGGTTTATGTCCTTGTAGATCAACATCTGATTCTTGGATGCCTCTTTGTAAATTTCGTAACTCTGTGTTTACCTCTGCAGGGTAGTTTTCCAAATTACAACCATTAGCTGCTGCGAGGTATCTGACCGTGGACATTACGTACGTGTAACGCAGCTAAGCGTAAGTAATATTTCTCCATACTTTGGACATAGTCATCGGTAGAACTACGGACCAATCACGTTGTCATCCATGTGTTTTTAGTTTTAAGGTCGATACAGCTGAGTTAATTTAGGAGTTTGTTTAAGTATACGCTTGTAAATCTTCTCTCCGGGGAATCGATCTTGAAGGTTGCCAGCGTTGCTGCCCTTGCGTAGTATCTCTCAATATTTTAGCTGATTTAGATATCTGCCATTGAGTTACTAATATTTCATATTGAACATTGTTTATTGAACATTGTTTACTAAATTGAAGATACAGTATTCCTAAAAGTGGCTACAATAATATTGCATTACAAATATGAATGTCACGCCTCGACTTCGAACTGTGTCTCCGATATCTCGTAATGTTGATACTTGATTTTTGAAGTGTGTTTGTCATGTAAAAAATAATTATTTCTCTCTTGTTAATAGTATCCTGTTAAATATTCAAAACAGAACAGCTTATATCAATTTGTTTAGACTTGGGAACTGTTAAAGCTAATGTACATGGGCAATGCAATACACATGCAAAATGGTCAATCAGTTGTCACCTTTGTTGTAAACAAAGGAACAAAGGAACATCTGTAGGTGTATTGACTGCCTACATTTTAATGGCATTTACGCTGGTTGTTGTTTGCTCCGATGATATAAATCAAATCTACCACGACATCATGAAATATCGGTGGCTTTTAACCAGTTATATGATACAGGTTATTCGCAGGTCAGTCAATTTGTAAATGAATTTAACCAACACATCTAATCGATTGTTCTATTGTAGACTTAATTTGATCACATTTTTGAAAACACGAATCCTTGGAGATTGAAAGATGCACTACACCGAATAAGAAAGAAGACTCAATTTAGATCAGATCACAAATTGCGGTCGTGATATTTATAATATTAGAACGACGTTTACTACAATTGAACTCTATTTTTATGTCCTTTTGAAAAAGTCCGATTGGAATAATTTGAAGACAAACAGAAGTGACAAATCGTGTTCTGGATAAGTTAATTAGTTTCGTAACTGCCAATATGAATGAATCAGTGTATATTATGTGTCATAAATTAAATCAATTCTAGACGTACACTTGACAATATTATTTTCTAAATCAGTTCTATTCTTGATCTTTTTATTATCATAGGCATAGTTTTCTTTGCGATTAACCGTTGTTTTTATTGCTATTGTCGCTAAAATTGTAATGTTTAATAGGCGCGACGAGGTGTTAAGTACCGAACCGCCTTTTCATACATTTTAACCTTACTAGAGGTGGTGAATCTGGAACCCCCTAGATTCGTTATGTTGTGCTAAAACATAAAAATAAATCCATAAATGATTGAGGGGTCTTGTCTTGAATTACCAATGAACGCGATTAATTATGCTAGTCTTAACCTACTCCATTAACCGGGTAAGACGCTCTGTCAAAGAAATAGGAATTGTTTGGAGAACATTTCTGATTTGTAATTGTATTATGATAACCATAAACTTATTTATAGTGCCATTTCACTTTAAATTAACAAACAGATTGAACTTAATCGGGTTTTCAGATATTTTAGCTTGAATTCACAGATTCATGTATAATCAAAATACAATGTGTCTAAATGAAACCTAATAATAAATACAGATCAAAAGAAACGATTACTTAACTCACCGTACTTAGAACAGAATTAAGTTTCATATCTGAACAAAGTTACAATTTTTTCACTTTTACAAAAGGGCGAAAACACCCCCTGTCACACAATCAAGTGTATCTTCAGTTTGGTAAGGCCAATTTACATGATCTAAAGTTCTCCAGAAAGCTGAAGTAATTGCTTACAGAACTGTTGAAAACAGAATGCCGAATTTATTTATTTTAATTTTAATTTTTTTAAATTTAAGTTTGTGATTTTTGGGTTCAACATTTTCTGGGTCACCCTGTACACACTGTATGCATTTAACTTCTTCCCTTTTCATTTGAATTTATAATTAATTTGCAACCTTGGAACCAACCTAAGTTTATTAACATAACTGATGGATTACAAGTATTTATAGACCTGCTAAACAAACATGAAATGATCAAAGGAAGTTGGAAGCAACCGCACTTAAAGTCAGAAGAAACAGTTTCCCGTCATTTTAAGTGTCTCGTGCTTATTAAAGCTGCGCTCAACGGCTTGACTATTCCTACAAAAACAAAGAGTTTGTTTGCTTCATTAAGGTTGGTGTCAACCCTGTTTAGCGCCAAATTTATCAAGCACTATAACTTTTAAATTATAAATGTGATGTACATAAAAGAATACATATATTGTAATGAAACGAGTCAGAGAATCCATTTTTGGTATCAGATTTTACTAAAATAAGTGATTTTTACATTTTTTGCCCAAAAATTACCTTTTTGGCGTCAAATATTTTCAGACAACCTAACAATATCAGTTTTTGATTAAAAATTCCAAAATTTCACCAAAATCATCTAAAGTCAATTATCTAGGAGCGAATTTTTTTTTTTGGCTTAAAATTTGTTTGTTTTGAAAATATTGACCAAAAAGTGCCAAAAAAATGTTTTTTATCTCAAAAATCTCATTTTTGGCACTTTTTGGTCAATATTTTCAAAACGAACACATTTTAAGCCAAAAAAAAAAATTGGCTCCTAGATAATTGAGTTTAGATGATTTTGGTGAAATTTTGGAATTTTTAATCAAAAACTGATATTGTTAGGTTGTCTGAAAATTTTTGGCGCCAAAAAGGTGATTTTTGGGCAAAAATGTAAAAAACACTAATTTTAGTAAAATTTGATACCAAAAATGGATTCTCTGACTCATTTCATTACAAAAATGTATACTTTTATGTACATCACATTTATAATTTAAAAGTTACAGTGCTTGATAATTTGGCGCCAAACAGGGTTGACACCAGCCTTAAAACAACACTTATTCACATCAACATTCAAGGTTGCTACGTGTGTCAAACGGTGCAATAATTATATCACTAACAAAGTAAGGAATTTAGATTTTACGTAAAGACGAGCAAATCAATCTTATATTATAGTTGCGTTTTAATAAATCCATGAATCCATGAATATAATGTTTAGTTGTTATAGTGGATAGTTCGTCTGATTTGTACCATAATCATGGTCGGGATGCAAAGCCAAACACATTGTGTTGATTCATTATGCATTAATGTTTGTGTGTGTTTGTTTAAAACCACACAAAAACGATACAATTTGCTTTAATCAACAAATTATAAAATACTGTGTGGTATTCCTGCCTATGTAAAGACCAAACTAATACCAAGATGTTAACACCACACCATATTGTCATTCCTTCCTTCCATTTGAAGGGCTAATGACTTAAACTGATTAATTACTTTAATGGCACGCGTAAAGCACCGGAACTGCTTTATATTTTTAGAAGTTTCTAAACATGCCACTACTTGGTCGAATTAATACCTGAGGTTGAGTTTAGAATGGCAATTAACCTTTCCATACCAGCTGTTGTTTTTCTAAGAAGCTGTGTAAACGGGGACTAACACATTGTCTATGTATGTTTATCGCAGCATACCTTTGGGTAGTAATATTTCTCATCACAGAATATGATGCAAATAATTAGTGTATACCGTAACGATTATTCTTAATTATTGATCCAAGTCTATAGACGTCCATTTTCATAAATGATATGACGGATATGTTTAGATTATAATTTGGTTATGATATGATTCTATCGTATACCTACTTAGGAGGATATCCATGTGATGCAATATCACGAAATAAGAAGAGAACATGCCTTACAAGACATTCGGAAACAGGGGAAGATTTAGACTAAATTGAATAAATAGACCTCTAGACGTTCAAACAATAATATTATTTACTGCTCCGAGGAATCCAACTGTATGTGTAATTATGGCTTGCCACAACATTTCGCTTATATTAAATGCCTATTCTATCAAAAAGTAATTGATGAACACAATAAGATCGTCTGAATTTGATTTAAATTCATGACAATATATACAAGTGATAATACGATGTGAAATATTATATTGAGTGAGACAATTCACTTTTAAGTGAAGAATCTCACATATACGAGGGGCGTTCAATAAATACCTGCAACCATTGTTTTTCTCCACTCATGCGCGACGTATGCCAACTAGAATTAGGGACATTTGAAATATGGGTCTTTATCTTTCCTCGCATGCATGAATGAACAATATCGTTTGTGGGATTACGTAATGGCACATGCGTAAAATCAATACTTTCTGGCACTGTATGAAAAATAGCTGATCAGGGCGGAGAATATTTGCAAGCAATTTGATGCTCAGTTACTTTTTTCAAAATATCTCAAGAACCGATGCATGGAATAAGTTGCCGTTTGAAACAGTAATAGACCAGTACTATGTGCTCAACATTACTTATTTTCAGATGCAAATTATGGAGAAAAAACACTTATTATGTAACATTAAAACGTCATCTTTTTGTCATAGCTTAAAAGAAATTCTTTAATGAATAAACAGTCAAGGTCAAGGTATCCAACCGCAAGATTTGTCTTAAACCTCTTGTTCCTCATTGTTACATGTCATAGATTTAAATGGGAGATTACAAAGACAATATCTGAAACCGTTTTCTGCAGAGAAAATTTGTATACAATGAAGCTTTTTCTACCCAATTTGAGTAAATTCACTATACTGACCATAACATTAACTTGAATTGTATTTTCAAATAGATGTTTACATTTTTGAACTTTGTATATGTATTGAAGTTCACCACAGCTCTTGTTTTCTTAAATTCAATTCCTTATCTGTAACTTTTACGTTGGTTGCAGTGATTGTTTAACATTTCTACTCATTATGAGCGCTTTCTGACCACCGTGCGTTCTACGCATGCGCAGATTTTTATTCCAAGTTCAACAATTCTCGATGTATTTATTGATACCCTGTCATCTATACAATAACGAATCCTGCATTTGCTGTGGTATTTCAGGAAATCCCAATTGTTTGCTATAAGTATCATTTTCATTTCTTTGGATTTTCGGCATTTTGGGGCTCACTGTCAAAGCCTAATGTTGACCAAGATAAGATGCAGTGTATTTCTAAAAGTTGTCGTTGACAGAACCTCTCCATTTAGGACCTCGTTGAACATGGTCTCTGGTTTCCTGATGCAAAATGTTAGACTTGCACACTAATCCGGAACAAAGTTCTGCTCATTTCAATATACGTGCTATCAAGCAAATTCAAAATTCCTGCCAAAGTGGCATGTTTTTCAGTGTCCAAATATGGGTTAGTTTATGCTAATGCTATTACGTAATTATGAATATTCAGTAAATCCAGATTGTGTTAAATGATAGATTAAGGTTCATACTTTATAATGTACCCACTTAGATTTCACAGAATCACTCAGGTGTGGAGAACAACAATGGTTGCGGGTATTTATTGAATGCCCCTCGTATGTGGATTGAATAATTGCATCCGTATAAAAATATTCCACACTATAATTAATTTCATTTCTTGCAGAAGTCAATCAAACATTTTTTATCAGCTGGGCATCCTGTGGCCCAATGAATATAGAATTAATCAGAAATGGTACTAATTGATTCTAAATGATTACAGTTGTAGTTACACAGACCACAGTGCAAAAAGAAATTTTTTTAATGCATTTTGAAGGTTTTTTGGATGCATTTTGATTGTAAATTTTCTGGCAACATTTCTCAACTTTTTCTGATAAATGAGGGCGCTACACCAGTTGTCCAACTCTAGGGGCTAATTCCTCGGAACTTTCGGGGATACCATATATAATTGTTTGATTAAATGATCAAAGATATCATGAAATTTAAAGAAAATGTCAAATTGAAAAATCAAGTCGCTTTATAAGCGAGGAAATGGGCTTTTTGTAACCACCATTTTACATGTAAATGCGTAGAGAAACCATTTGGTGGCAAAACCAACGCTTTCCTTACGTGTCGAGTGCGAGTTTTATAAGCAGTTACACTCTCGAGTATCACAGGTGAATAGGTTAGTTATCGTCATTTGTCATAGTGTATTATAGTTGGACGACCAGGTCATGGGAAACTTACACTCTCGTGTATTATATACATGTACAGGGTGTCTCAGAAAAAATTACAACGCACCTTTAGAGGATTGTTACTTTCTGAATAAGTGTCAGAATAGAACAACTCAAACAACAAAATAAAGGCAAAATAGTTTGTTATACTTTAAAGAAAACCGGATGTGATTCGGTTCAGTAATTCCAGAGAAATGAGCAATTACGTAACATTCGTCTGGGAACACTTCCATCCAAGTTTGCTCATATTGAGTGATTCAGACAGCACATACATGAAATCGATATTTTTCTACAAAATGACATGGATTAACGTGTTTTTATGGTTCTAGATTTTATTTTACACAAAATAATATGCCAGGTGAGACCAAAGTTTAACACAAAATATAAAATAAAAGTTGTCTAGATTATTTTCATCACATTTTATACTTAAGGACAGTAACATTTAAAATTTGTAGGATAAGTTCAATCTTTTTATAACAATTGGAATCAAAATTATAGTAATTTTAGTAGATATGAACATTGTCGTTATTAAACCAAGTTCAAGATCTAATAACATCGCGCATACAACTTATCAAGCTTCTAGTCTTCACATTTGCAACTTGAAGGCTGAAATCATGTATATTAAACAGTGCTGGCTAATTGAACATTAATGAGTAAGTAACCAGCCGCGCAAGTGAAAATCTGTCAAAATATGCAAACTTGGATGGAAGTGTTCCGCGACTACTCTTACGTAATCACAGATATCTCCATAATTACTTAACAAAATTAAACTCTGTTTTCTTCTAAATGTAGAAAACTAATTTGGCCTCATTTTACCGTTTGAATTGTAAAATTCAGATACTTAATTAGGAAGTTATGATCGCCTAATGGTGCGTTGTAATTTTTATTGAGACACCCTGTATGCGTGGACTGATGAACTCGTTTCTTATGCGATGGGAGTGCTTTAATAATATAAATCATCGACAAGACGGCGTTTAGTTAAACGCTTCGAGAAAACAACTTGCTGGATTAGTTTATTTTATAAATTGGTAAGATATTTGTTCACATGTTGTCGATTAAATTACTAAAATACCATTTACATGAAAAATCATTCTGAAATGAGATATACTTATGATACTATGCATATCGTAGTGGATGCCGGCTGTGCAGACATCCACTTCTCAAAATATGGACCTGACGATCCATTATCCCACCACAGTCCGGCAACCAAGCTAAAATTTATTCTCTGAGGGCGTGTTCATACTATAGCTTTTTCCTCAACCCGGGTCGGACCCGGGTCAAACCCGGATAGATCGATATTTCATTTTCGGTTCACACTAGCGCTTGTTATGTGTTTCAGTATCTGTGATTTTTTTCTTGAGTGCTTTTATTTTATTTTGACATTGCTCAACGTTACGGTGAAAGCCACCTCCATCTGGCGTGATATATTGGTGTAAATATCCTTATTGTGGATCATTGAGTTCAAACTACTTTGCACGGTCTCATCCGCCCAGAGTTCCATCATGGCTTCCGTTTCAATTTGACTCCATTTATTTGCCATTTTGATAAAGATTTCAACCAGAACCAGAGGCAGACGAGAGCGTGCGAAGCAAAGCTGGAAACTGACGTAAACAACTACGGTCAGAGGTTGGCAGTTAGGTTATCTACTTCCGGCAACCCGGGTCGATAGTGCGATTTCTGTTCACACTACAGTCGACCCGGGTTGAACCCGGGTAGAACCCGGGTTCTACCCTTCACTTTCGCAGGGTTGTAATTTTCGACCCGGGTCGGTTTTTTGAGCATATTTTTCTGTTCACACTAGGATTCAACCCGGGTTCGACCCGGGTCCGACCCGGGTCGTGGAGAAAACTAGCTATAGTGTGAACACGCCCTGAGTAACCTCTTTGGATGGGATTGTCACGGAAAATCTACTCTATCCTCATGAGTCACAACTAGTCTGCGAGTTTTGGAAAACTAACTCTTACCTCGTGTATCATAGGTGAACGGGTTGGTCATTGAATACTTAATCTCAGCTCATGTACAGGCTGTATCAAAAAGATTTGTACCGTGGTCTGATCAGTTTTTCAGAATTTTTTTTATATGTTACGAAATATTTAGACCAGTTTGCTTCTATATGCAAAATTATTGAAGTTTCATCTTTTCTAAGAATTTTGATTTACGACAATCGAACATTTGTTTCAGAATTTACAAGCTTTTAAAGGAATATTGGTGTTTTTATCATTTTCATCGAAACGTTAGATCTGAAGCGCACAATTCAAAGTTCCTCCTGACTGCACTCATATATTCACTACTTATAAAGAGTTTGTGCAGTGAACCTATTAAATTTGCGTTGCTGCGAGTAAAACCATGATTACGTCGATCTTCATTTGAATGACAATAGCGGTCAGAAACAACAGCCAATTATCTTCAGATTATCAGATCAATAAGTTGACATAATTCCCTATTTATTAAAATCAAAAATATTGTATTTATCAGAGATTTTATATTTTTAATGCTTTTTTGAAAATGGAACATATCAGAGTACAAATCATTTTGATACAGCCTGTATCACTAATCTCGTGTATCTTAAGTTAATGAGCTAAAAATGGAAAAACTACTATATCCTCATGTGTCGTAGTTGGATGTGCGAGTTGTAGAAAACTCACACTAACCTTAAGCATAATAAATACGTAATTACTCAAAGAATTACTAAAAATTACTCCAATATCATGTATCAAGGGTGGACGGGCTGGTCATGAAAGCTTTACTCTAATTTACTCTAATCTCATGTGTTACAGTTGGACAATGGAAAATTAACGGTAAACTCGTGTAACTTATATACTTCGATGTGATTTTGATTTGCACTAACCTCGAGTGTCATATGTGAATTGGCTGGTCATGGAAATATTACTCTAACCTCCTGTAATCTCGTGTATATCAGTATACAGAGTGATCGAGATATTCAGGTCCCGTTTTCAAAAAATAAAGTGAAATTATTAATTGGTTAAAATGTGCCTATTTCTAAAAAATGTTCCTCGGTTATTATTTTCAGTTCGAAGATTATTTTTTGAATATTACATTATTTTCTAGGAAAACAGTTTTAGCAGGAAATGAAAACTCGTATACGATTTCGGATGCCCTTTGAAATTCAATTACCTATATACTATATAGGTTTATACTATATGGGTAGAGCCCTTTCACCCCTACGAGTGGGAACCTTGATTTAACACATACGAGGGTTAGTCAATAAATAATGAGAGTGATCATGGTATGGGATGCATGAATGATTATATTGACAGATAGTGGAATCAATACTAAGTATGAACCTTTGTCTTTCAAACAATACACTTTTGGATTTCTAGGTATGAACTAGGACGTCATAGCTTTAGCTTAAAGTAACTACTCTCTGGACACTGCCTGAAATATGTCAATATTTGGCTGTATATTTATTAGGTTGAAATATGGGTTAATTGATTCATTTGCGTATATCTCTACAATGCAAGCATAGAAACAGATACCACTAAGTGTATAGTGAGAACACACAATAATCTCTGTTTGACACTCTTTTTGAGCTCGAGCTCTGAATTCCTTAATTCAAACAAGAAGGGACCATCTCAAATACGTTTTTATTAAGGAAAATCCGCAACGATAAACCAACAAAGGATAAAAATCAATGGAGGGATTATAATTCAATAAATTGTAAAACGATACTAGTGGGGATTTCAAAAGGAGCTGATCATAAAATGTCCTCAAGCCGTTGGAGTTATGTGACGATTACTTTAACAATACACATCTAGTAGCTCTAAAGATAGAAGTTGTAAGAGAGGTTGTGGCAGCCATATGCGATTGCTACATTCATGTTTATCTTCTTTTTGATTATCAAATTAAGTATATATACACATTGATTTAAGCATTTTTTGATGTTTCTGATTAGATTTTGAAGGCACAGTAAGCTTTTGTCTGGTAAATATCATGATTTTAGCCATTTCGGGCCCAGTTCAAAACTATTTGCTGTCAGCGCATGCGCATATTTTCTCTATGCTGCATATGAATAAGTTCAGCTATTAGTAACCTATCTTATGGAATCGCCCAAAATGGTTAAAGCTCTTAGATTTTCCTAATTTATTTGTTTTCCGCAACATTAGTGATTCACTGACTGGGAATTTTTCAATGAAAATGGGCTATTTGAAATACTTTTGATTCAGTTGCTTCCCCTTGCTGCTTTCTTTTATACTACATATTTTAAATTACACAGGGATTTAAGTTATTTTCTTAGGTATCATAATTATGCAAAAAATAATTGGGATTTACCTGCTTCTGGGGTCATGTTATGCAATCTTCCTACCACGTATCTCATACAAACAATGTCATAATTCATACTTAGAAATCTAACAGTGTATTGTTTGAAAGACAAAGGTACATCAATTTCATACATGGTCAAACTCTTTAATCAAACATTATAGATATGTACGAGTAGGGGGTGTAGTTGTGTTATGCATGGTGAATTCATCGAAGAGCGATTTTTGGTACTCGGATGGGCAGGGGAGATGAGCAAAAATAAGATGTGCTGTCTTCTGGCGTATATTTGCTAGTTGTCGAAGGATCCCATTTTATTCTAACCTCCGGTCGAACCTCATCTATAATGTGAATTAAAACAATTAAGCTGCCTTATGCAAAAACACACAACACTGTTCCAATGCATATTGTTCTCAACACACGCATGCATATAGCAGCTACGTCTAGTGTACCATTCAAAGAGAGACAAATATCGAACCATTTGCGCATTATCTGAAATCAAAAGGCTTTGAAATCGTCACCTGTGATTTTGGCCTATGAATAGAATCACAAAGCTGAAAAAGATCGAAAGTGATGGACTTTGAATATTTACCATAATAGTCACCTGTGATTTTGGCATATGAATAGAATTACAAAGCTGAAAAAGATCGAAAGTGATGGATTTTTAAAATTTAGCATAATGTAGGAGGCCACATTTAATTTTTATTTGCTATCTTGTAATGTTTCCAACAGTAAATAATGTTTATTTCCAGGTTGGCCGGGCCTATAGTAAGATAAAATGGTTGTAAAATGATATGAAACTCCGTATCTATCAGATGTCCTTGTTAAGTATAGAAAGAAACAAATACGTTTACAATGATATGGCATCAATATTGAAAGGTACGATTTTCATTTTCAAACAAATATTATACAATTTGAACGTTGACAAACTAAATAAAGTTTCATTACATTCCAGTTGCCTGTAAGGTTTGAGCCCAAGTTTGATAGGTTGAACTGGCCATGACGCTAGTATTAGTAAGTTCCACCCATGCTGGGGGACCTTGAGTGTGGCAGCGGTGGAATTAGAAACAAGCCTGAGGGGCTGCAGTATTGCCACATGACTTTCCACACGTGGTGATTTTCCGCCCGATTTGGGCTAGTTTTAAAACTAAAATCTGCTCTTTGGATAATATAATGTGATTTTTTTTCTCGAAATTTGAACATTTGTTTTTATAAAATATGATATAGCACTAGTTTTTATGACAAATTGAAATTAAAAGTTGGAATTTGTTATCACAAGAACATTTTCAAAAGTAGTATATAGAGCTTCTAGTTACACCAACGCTAAAGAGCTTTGAGCTATGCTTAGGATAGCGGTGGAAATGGTAGCACGCACGCTGGCAAGACACAGTTGGTGTAAAATAAATCAGATAAATGGTGTAGGAGGGGATGATTTATTACCCTGGATAATGTCATCAAAGACGTGGTCAAGAAAATTGGATTTTATACAGGGCACGGAACCGTAATGTATTTTCTGACTTGTAAAATGAAAGGTTATCTTCATCGGGGCCTATCACTCTACATGTACTGGTTCAGAGAGGCCTGTAGTACAGTAGAGCTTTAAAATGGCACCAAATAAGACCATTAAAGATGAGATGCAGCCAGTGCTTGCCAAATTGAAAGCATTTTTTGAAATGTTGGAATTGGAAGGGAAAGCTACCTGTCTTTGCAACGTCAATTAAACTGACTCTCATGGCACAACTTGGGTTATGATGATGAAAGTAGGTGGGTAACATAATTATTTTTAATTATGGCAATTTTTCACTCTACTGATTCCATCGATATTTTCGTCAGAAAATAGCCTCCTCTCCCAGTCAATGGAACGGCCGGGTCACGTGATTGGAAGATCGGTCTCAAATGGATAGACTATAGTTATAAGTTGTATATATAATTATATATTGTTTCTATTGTTCTTTATATTACATTGATTGTAAATATTGTTGTAATTCAGCAATTTGCTGCGATATGATATGTTTATTAAACCTTGAATTGAATTAAAAACTATCCTTCAATACATACATACATACATACATATACATACTAGAGTTTATAACGCGCTTATTCAATGAAAGATCTAAACGCACAAAAAAAACCCAGAACAACCACAAACAAACAAAAATCATCCAACATTCAGTATACAGCATATAGTAATGAGATACACAGAGAAATATTTTAAAATAAGTGAGTCTTAAGCAACTTCTTAAACTGGTTGACAGATGTGGCTTCACGGACACTTTGTGGCAGGCGGTTCCAGATAGAAGGTCCAGCAACTGCAAAAGCTTTGTCACCAATGGACTTCTTGCAAGCAGGGATAACAAGGAGGGTTTTGTCCTGGGCAGATCTGGTAACAGGACCGCTGGAGAGAGCAGGTTTTAAACTAATTTCATTGATGAGATAGGTCGGGGCAGATTTATTAAGGCACTTATAGATGAGCAGGCAGAGTTTGAATTGTATCCGGTTTTGAATTTGGAGCCAATGAAGTTTGTTCATTAATGGTACAGGATTAGTTAGTCTAGGAACAGAGAAAATGAGTTTGGCTGCTTTGTTTTAGATGGATTAAAGGCGGCGGAGATCATGAGATTTGAGGCCATATAGTACGCTATTAGCATAGTCCAAGCGAGATAAAATCAAAGCACGGACAACATGATGTTTAGTGTCCTTGTCAAGATATCGCTGAATTCTTCTGATGTTACGAAGTTGGAGGTTAGCAGAGGATATGATCGAGTTCACTTGCTTTGTCATAGACATTTTATTATCAAAAACCACTCCAAGGTTGCGCACATTAGGTGAAGGTCTGATGACATGATCACCCACTTTCAGTTCAAGATTGGGAAGTTTTTTTGAGGCTATGGATTGAACCGGCAATAAAGAATTCAGTCTTATCACTGTTTAATTTGAGTTTGTTAGGATTCATCCAGTTTTGCAACTCGGATATGCAGCCTTCCAGTTTTTGGAGCGCCATCTCTGCAGCACCAATAGTATTTGGATTAAAGGAAACATACAATTGCTTATCATCGGGATAAGCATGAAAATTTACATTATGAATAGAATTACTAATGCATGCCATACCATGATCCCTTTCATTGCTTAAGGAAAACTTACCCCCAACCTCGTGCATGATAGGTGGAAGCGCTGGTCATAGAAAACTTACTCTGACCTCGTGTATGATAGGCAGAACATTTAATTGGCTGACAGTGGTTTTTAAAAAGCGGAATTTCCTTTATTGTACAATTACATGTTGCGTTACATGGTATATAGCCTAACCCTCGCCGCCAAAAGTGAATGCTATTATTTGTTGAATATAGCAAATAGCACAGAAATACGAATATGGTCAACCAAACAAAAGATCAAGGTGTGACTTTACCGCTCTGTTATATGGGTAGAGTATTTTCACCTTCAAAATACATATTGTCCAACACGTTTAACAATAATAGAGAACCTTGATTCAACACATATAGTGCAATATTAGTCTTTCTCACCAATACATGCATATACAGTCATCACAATAAGTAACTGACCAGGTAATAAATGTGCTGATAACTCTAAAAGTATAACTCCTACATAAACATATTAAATTATAAACATGTTGAGAAATATCTCTTCTTGAATTTGAGATATTACACGCTAAGAATGGCTGATTATTAAGGAAGTTACAATCCCAAATGTACTGTCAAGTCTGATTTTCATTTTCACATTTTCATTTTCAACACGGGGACTCAGACCGGCAAATTATTGATTACTGGTAGTGGTAATTCCAATTCACCCGTCGATGGCCTGGTTGTTGGATAGTCGGCCGGTGGCATTGTTACGGTTGATCAATACGGCACACACGCTTTACCTGTCATACTCTCCCCGTGTTGAAAAGAAAATGTTAAAATGAAAATCAGACTTGCCCTAACGTTTGGGATCATAACTTCCTCATTAATCAACCATTCTTAGCGTGTAATATCTCAAATTCAAGAAAAGAAATTTCTCAACAACTTTATTATTAAATATGTTTATGTAGGTGTTATACTGTAGAAGTTATCAGCATGTTTATTACCTGGTCAGTTACTTATTGTGATGACTGTAGAAACATTATGATGAGACATCACGTACATTTGAGCTAAGTGTAGGTTCGTAGTATTTTTAAATTAGGTCTTTGTTTCACGGGAAAATTTTAATGACACAGTTATTTCAGATAGTTAAACAACAGATCTTCGTGCTTGTTCGATTTACCTGAT
The DNA here is from genome assembly GCA_035610835.1 of Ophiura sarsii. Classification (NCBI taxonomy): domain Eukaryota; kingdom Metazoa; phylum Echinodermata; class Ophiuroidea; order Amphilepidida; family Ophiuridae; genus Ophiura; species Ophiura sarsii. The sequence goes on along the minus strand of CM069452.1, from coordinate 12,863,987 downwards.
TTTCCCATAACTTTAGCCTGCAAATCGAAACGTCAAACCAAATCAAGTTCCGGAAATGCACTTGTAAGCGGCTGTTGACTTTATTCTTGGTTAAGCCTGGGAAACACGAGTGCGTATATTTATTCGTATTATTATCACAGCATAATTCTAGTATTCAACATATCCATGTTCTATCACGCAATTTGAACAAAAATGCATATTTGAGTTAATCAATTGAATTGGCTTGTTAAGAAATTGTTTGTTATATATACAACGGAAATGAAATGCATGCGTAATTTAAAACTGTATTGGTGCTTATCGTTTGTTATGTTTTTGATGAAGAAGGGGTCTTGTAAAGCTTAGTCTTGCCTCGTGTGTTATAGTCTGACGGGTTGGTAGTAGAAAACTTACTCAATCTTCGTGTATGATAGGTGAACGGGCTGGTCATAGAAAACTTACTCGAATCTCGTGTATGATAGGTAGATGGGCTGGTCATGCAAAATCTCCTTTAACCTCGTGCATGATAGGTGGAAGGGCTGGTCATAGTAAACTTACTCTAACCTCGTGTATGATAGGTAGATGGGCTGGTCATGCAATATCTCCTTTAACCTCGTGCATGATAGGTGGAAGGGCTGGTCATAGAAAACTTACTCGAATCTCGTGTATGATAGGTAGATGGGCTGGTCATGCAATATCTCCTTTAACCTCGTGCATGATAGGTGGAAGGGCTGGTCATAGTAAACTTACTCTAACCTCGTGTATGATAGGTAGATGGGCTGGTCATGCAATATCTCCTTTAACCTCGTGCATGATAGGTGGAAGGGCTGGTCATAGAAAACTTACTCGAATCTCGTGTATGATAGGTAGATGGGCTGGTCATGCAAAATCTCCTTTAACCTCGTGCATGATAGGTGGAAGGGCCGGTCATAGTAAACCTACTCTAACCTCGTGTATGATTGGTAGATGGGCTGGTCATGCAATATCTCCTTTAACCTCGTGCATGATAGGTGGAAGGGCTGGTCATAGTAAACCTACTCTAACCTCGTGTATGATAGGTAGATGGGCTGGTCATGCAATATCTCCTTTAACCTCGTGCATGATAGGTGGAAGGGCTGGTCATAGTAAACCTACTCTAACCTCGTGTATGATTGGTAGAAGAGATGGTCATGGAAAACTTACTGCAGATTCCACACCACTAAATAATAATAATAATAATAAGAAGAAATTTGTAAAGCGCCAAATTAAAAAAAAAACAAGCTGGGCGCTTGACAACATTAAAAGACATAAAAAGATATATACTGAAGATATAAAAACGTCAAATGTGTACGTGTGTACATAGCGAATTAAGATATACAGCGTTCAAAATACGACCAGCGCAGTAATAAAAATAACATTGATAAAAGTGGCACATGAGAATGATGATAATTAAATGTTAGCCGTAGTATTGTTTAAATAAAAATGTTTTCAGTTCTGACTTGAAGCTGTTAAGTGACTGTAGACGCCTAATTTCCTCTGGCGGTAGCTCATTGCATAGTGATAGTGCAGCAATAGCGAAAGATCTGGCACCATACTTAACAGTTACGGGTGGGTTGGTCTTTCAAGAAGAGTTAGTGTGGCTGAGCGGGGAGTGCGTTTGTGACGATAAAGTGAGATCAGTTCGCAAAGATATGCAGGAGCAGTACCGTAGAGGCACTTGAAGACAATACGCATAGACTTATGATACCACACTAGTAAATACCTTTCCTATTCGATTCAACTGCTAGAAGAGCTTATCAAAAGAAAGCTGGCCTACTTCGGGCACATCGTTAGAGGCAGTGGTAGCTTACTGGCACTCCACATCACAGAAGGGAAAGTTGAAGGTAGCAGGAAAAGAGGTCGTTGAAGGTAGCAGGAAAAGAGGTCGTCAAAGGAAACAATGGTTTGACAACATCAAGGAATGGACTGGTATGAGTCTTAGTAAGGCCTAGCGTCTAGCACAAGACAGAGTCGCTTGGAGAAAGATGATCCGGAGATGTAATTGTATGGCAGCCAATCGTCAAATCTGACGGAGGCCGAAGAAGAAGAATAAAGAGTCGATTACATGTTAAAGGGGGTAACAAAAAGCCAATTTGTTCGCTTATAAAGACGCTGGATTTTTCAATTTTACATTTTCCTGAAAGTTTGTAATATTTTTGATCATTTAATTACAAAAATTATATGCGATGACCTCGAAACTTTCGAGAATTTAGCCCTTGAATTTAGAAAGCTGTAGTACCACCCACAATCAACAGAAATGTGGCCAGAACATTTACAATCAAAATTTACCAACAAAATCTACCATCTGCATTATTTTTTTTTTTTGCACTGTTGTATCAGGTTATGGTTCTAAAATCAAGATTCAATTACAACTTTAATAATTTAGGAGCAATAAGTACCTTTCCTGATTACATTTTATTATTAGTGGGCCACAGTGCTGAAATCTTATGAGAAAAGGTTGATTGTCGTAATATTATTTACTGGCGTGGTATCTTAAATGTGATATATACGTTGACGCACAGGTAGCCAGTGTAATTCGTGAAGAGTTGGGGGGGGGGGGAAGGGGTTATGTGGGTGTTTCGCTTTGTGAACGTCACAAGTCTTGCAGCCGCATTCTGGAGTCTTTGAAAACGTTGGAATTCTCTATGCGGTACTCAAAGGAGAAGTCTGTTACAACAGTCTATACGCGACGTAATAAATGCATGAACAAGCTTCACGGCTGTTTGATCGCGTGTAAATAAGGGCACCTACAACAACAGTAGGCAGCAGATATTGATGTAACAAACTAATCGATATATTGGCAAACCCACCGTTGTCGCCGTGTTATCCAATGATTGTAGATAATAGGGCCGTGCATCTGCTGGATCTTAAAATTGTATCACTGATATATTCCGTTTTCTATTGTGCTCTGTTTAAGGAGCGTGAACATTCCAACCATAGATACAGATACAGAAAATATTGTTCACTTTGAAATTGCAAGGAAAAAACTGTCTTCCCTGCCGGACTAGGCCTAACTAGGCTAAATAGTTTAACATGTGCCCAGATTTTCTTTTTTGGGATGAGATATCACATTTTGAGCTACGTTTAAGATTAGTGTCATTAACCGGTCAAACCGCAATCAATTTCACGCAACAAATGTCGTTCGCAATATATTCGCAAGGAAAAAAGCTGGTTTCCCTGCCGGACTAGGCTAACTAGGCTAAATAGCATAACAAGTGCCCAGATTTGCTTTTTTGAATAAGATATCCCAATTTGAGCTACGTATAAGATCAACGTCATTAACCGATCAAACCGCAATTAATTTAACGCCAAAAATGTCGTTTGCTTTGAATGCGCAGGGAAAATCGCTGTTTTCGCCTGCCGGACTAGGCCTAACTAGGCTAAATAGCATAACTTGTGCCCAATTTTGTTGTTGTTGTTGTTGATAAGACAACACATTTTGAGCTACGTATAAGATCAACGTCATTAACCGGTCAAACCGCAATCAATCTAAAGCCACAAATGTTGTTCATTTTTGAAATCATGATGTGAACCTAAGGGACCAAAGACACACAACATTGTGTAGTACGATGTGAAATTACAAACCAAATGTTTGATGCCGCAATATTAAAATGAAAGCATTTTATGCACAAGAACTTTTTATATTTAGTTTTTGAATAATGAACTGAACTTCATTGTGCATATCGTTCAATGAGTGAGAAGCGAAATTAGAAAATGGGGTTGTTCAGTGATACCCATTGAAAAATACATGCTGTTGTAATGACGGCCGAGCTGTGACAATGATAGTTCGTAGGCAAGTTTGAAAACGATGACATAATAATTATAATGTTAACATACACACGAAATGTTTGATGTCCAAATTAGCTTTTTTTTGGATAATATGCCACATTTTGAGCTACAAACCAATTGTTTGATGCCGCAATATTAAAATGAAAGTATATTTTGCACAAGAATATTTTATAGTTAGTTTTTAGTTCAATGAGAAGCGAAATAGGAAAATGGGGTTGTTCAGTGATACCCATTAAGAAATACACGCTGTTGTAATGACGGCCGAGTTGTGACAATGATAGACTAGTTTGTTGGCAAATTTGAAAACGATGGCATAATATAATGTTAATAATTCAAACCAAATGGTGGGTGCCGCATTATGAACATGTAAGTAAATTATGCAGAAGAATGTTTTATATTTAGTGTTTGAATAATGAGAACTTCCTTGTGCATATCGTTCAACGAGAGAGAAGCGAAAACGGGGTCGTTCAGGGATTCCCATTGAATAATACACGCTGTTGTAATGGCAGCCGTTCTGTGACAATGATAGTTCGTTGGCAAACTTGAAAACGATGACAGTAATATAATGCTAACATACAAACAAAATGTTGGGTGCCGCATTACGAAAATGCATGTATATTGTGGACAAGAATTGTTTATATTTAATGTTTGAATAATGAGAACTTCCTAGTGCATATCGTCCAATACAAAAGAAGCAAAGATGAAAACAAATATGAGTGTGATTGTTAGTTAAATTTGATCCCACTATTAAAACTATACTTAAACCATACATTTTGATTGCTATGTCATATTATGAGATTTGACCAGTTTGGGCGGCCATTTTGGACGCCATCTTGAATAACCCCTTAGTCATGGCCGCCATTTTGAAATTAAGATCAGGGCTAGTTAGTTCTGCTTTAGGGGCAACAGACATGACAGTTATACCAAAAAATAAGCTTTAAAAAGTGACCACATGTCATGTTTTGTTTAAAAATAGTTTAAATATGTCAACATTTGGCCGCCATTTTAAAAACCCAATATGGCCGCCATTGGAAATTTTAAAAATGTGTGTTTTCTGGTATCAGTGGTCTATAAACATTAATTAGATGCAAAAATTAGCAACTCCCCACAAAAATCCAACGAAATTACATAGTGGCCCTGACTACACGGGCATGGGGATTTGTTAACAAATGTCGTAATAACAGGCAGAAGACTATCGATATATTGCTTGAGGAGACATGTAGGGAGAGGGTCAAGAGTGGAGCTTTTGGTAGGAGAATCCATAACAAGTTTCCTAACTGCCTCATATGACAGTTCCTTGAACTGAACAAATGATGAGTTACATTATAGTTTGAATCAATATCTTCGCAGATGGTCATAGGTTCCCTATACTTTCACATGGTAAAGGGGTATTACAAAGCGACGATTTTATTGCTTATAAAGCGACTGGATTTTTCAATTTTACTTTTTTTCTTCAAGTTCATGATTTTTGTTATCATTTGAGTACATAGTTTATGAAGGTAACCCTGAAAGTTCAGAGAAATAAGCTCCCGATTTTGGACAGCTGGTGTATCGCTCTCATTTATCATCAAACAATTGAGCAGTGTTGACAGAACATATACAATCAAAATCACACAAAAAACTACAAAATGGACTGTAGAGTCGTGGTAATATATAGTAGTCCTAAAATCAGGATTATATTCCAACTTAAATCATTGGGGGGGGGGGGGGGGGGGATAAGTACCGTTCCTGATTACTTATGATTATGCTAAAATAGAGAGAAAATCTGATTGTCGTCGGCAAGGACTACAATCATTTACCGGAGTGCAAACTCAAACTTCGTGAATGATAGGTGGAAGGGCTGGTCATGGAAAACATACTCAAACCCCGTACGTGATAGGTGGAAGCGCTGGTCATAGAAAACTTATTCTGACCTTGTGTATTATAGGCAGAAATCATGTTTTGGGTGTCATATTATTCAAAAATCTCATTGGCTGACAGTTTTTTTTTGAAAAGCAGAATTTCCCTTATTGCACATTTACATGATGCGTACAGTGTATTTAGCCCAACCCTCGACGCCGAGAGGGAATGATTTTATTTGTTGAGTATAGCAAATATCACAGAAATACGAGTATGATCAACCAAAACAAAAGATAATTAGCCCTGTTTCAATTTCGCACAGCCTGATTGTGTTTACATAACTTGATAATAATCCAATTTAGATTACCAATTTGTTAATTTATTGTTGTTTATGATTTTTATTCTATAGGGGCAATAAATATGTGATGTGATCTTTTAACCTTATATTTGTTCAAGCTAAGATACTTGGATAACTAATCCATATTGCAAACCACGAGTTTCCACAGAACTAATGCGATAAGTACTTATGTCAGCAATTTTGACTGTGTTATGCTACGGAACTGTTGACGTATTGCAGATAGTATTGACGTAAATGCAATCCTTTCATAATACGAAAGACCATCAGAACCTTTATTTAGTCTGATTTAAGTGCGAGACATACATGTATGCACAGGATTCAGCTCATTATACATTTCTCCCGTTATTTTTCAAAGAGTTTAATACGAGGGTCATTCAATAAGTTCTACCTCCTACCACCTAACCTAACTTTTGTATAAGCCAGTCGTTTGCACTATTCGACAATTGTAGCTTTGAATCTCAGCTACAAATTCATGGTAAATTGGTTTCAGTACTTGTTGTACTTTTCAAAAGATTCATTAAAAACCTAACGTTCATTTAGTGCGACGGAAACGGATAAAAACAGCAACATTTCTCCTAAGTGCTATTCATTTGGCCAATTCTAAGAGACGAAATGTTTCTATCGGTCTATTAAAACCGTTCTAAATTACAGATATATCTTGAATAGACTATGAACAAAAACAGTGATTAATATAGATTGATTTAATATGGTCCAATAAATTTAAACAATATAATTGTACAAAATGGCGCGGAATTTAAACAATGAAAACAATAAGATGGCAGGAATTTTTCGCTACAGGCAAATCATGCGACGTTTAAATATCGTTATACGTGACAATCATTCAAACACGTTCAATATATAAAATACATACATTTTGAGTCAATACTATAATCATAACATACAGAAATTAAGTATAATTACCTGTTGTGCTTCTTGCCACGTAAACAGGGACCATCCGTCGCCCTACCGCTTGCGTAGTGCAGAGGTACCAAGACCACTCACTCCACCATATATTGTGAAAATGCCCTCTAATTAGCCAGAACCAGACCTGGATAGCCATTTATGTTATCCCTACCCTAGAGAACCGCTGCAAAAGTCAGATTTGCTTTTCATAAGAACTAAGAGATCTTCAATTCATAGGACTAAATGGATAGATTTCAAGTCTTTCGAAGAGATTATTTTTTACCACTGACTACCTATTTGAATATTCTAAAGGCTGCATATCATATGAGGAAAACTCATAAAGCGATTATCATGTTAAGATTTAATATTTTAGGCATCACTGTGGCTTGACTGAATAGCAGTATTCCTGTATGCAAAAACGAAGTAATACATTCAGATGATAGTACACTATTTGCAAGCCTTCAAGGTAAATATTGCTTACAATCTTATTTATACATGATAATACAGCATTATATTCAGAAGTCATCCATTGTTTTCTATTTTCAGTATTTAATCAGGCTATCTATTATAAATAATCATGCGACACGAAGAGAAAACATATGTTTTTATCTTTAGGCTAATTTTCCGTATCCGGTGTCCAAAATCTCTCTCTGGCTGGCTTTGATCACGTCATAACAAATGTGAAACATATCAATTATCATTTACTATAGACGTGTAGCTATGACTTAGAGCTATAATTATGACAGGCATAAAACTGACATTCATATTAGCAATGTTATGAGTGAGGAGGTAGAACTTATTGAATGACCCTCGTATTTTAGCTTGAGCTGGAAAATCATGCTGTTAGTTTTATGATTTTCTGACATCTATGTTGCAGACCTGGAGTCCGGATGGAGTATGTTGAAACAATTTTACAAGAATATCTGTCGCCACGTGTTAAAATGTTAATAATCGAATACATTTGTTTATTCTTATATTCTAAATTCTAAATCGATACACACCCGAGGACAAATGGTATTGAGTAAACAAATTCGTTGTATAATAAACCCGTGTCGCTACACTTACAGGCTTAGTATAGGTTTAGCGAAACCTGCTTTTAGAGATTGACAAACAGCAGGAGCTGGCGCTTGTTCGATTTAGTTGATTTATATTTCCCATTACTTAAGCCAGCAAGGGGAAACATAAAACCAAGTGAAGACATGCAAATCTACTTGCCGGCGCTTGTGGATTTTATTTGTTCGTAAATCCTGGGAAACATTGTATGCCTATTATATATATACAATAACTCATAATATTATTTATATCAGGCTTTTTAACGGTACAATAAAACTGTGTATTCAATATTGTTTAACCAAAGTACCCGGATACATCCAATATTCTAAAAATATTGCCGTCCAATATCTTTTAGTCTCATACCCATTATTTATTCGTTACGAATATTCGTCTATTAGCGTTTATTAAGCATGCAGTCGAGACTATATTTTCGCTGATTGCATGGGTTTCGCAAATACGTGTTATCGGCTTAATGAAGCAGGCTTACGTGGGGAACCACTACGAAAACAACAAATCAACAAATTTGCAAAATGTCGGAACCGCAGCAGACTCCCGGGAGATTCGCTTCTCTCTAAGTGATGATGATTTTAACGAACTTTTGCGGAACAAAGATTCTGCAAATACAATTAAACCAACACGCAATGAAACTATGGGTAAAAGCCTGATATAAATAATAATAATAATAATAATATCGGATGTCTTATTTTCGGGTGATACAAGAAAATATTGCACTCGCTATAACAAATATTGCACTCGTCTCCGACTCGTGCAATATTTTTTATAGCTCGTGCAATATTTTCTTGTATCACCCTCAAAGCCATCCAATATTATATAATTATTATCGCAACTCAATTTGAGTTTTCCAATAACTGTGTTCTCTCATATAACAAGTTTGTTGTACTGGAGTTCATCAATTGAAATTATCGTTTTGTTTTTAATTTGCGATTAAGAAGAGCGCCATAGAGTTACTAATGGTTCATATTGAAAATTGTTGAAAAGTCATGTTGACTAAAAATTTGCTAAAATAATATTGCATTAATACAAATCTGAATATAACGCCTCAACCTCGTCCTACATGTCCGATATCTCGTAACTTGATATTTTGATTTGGAATGTGTTTGTCTGGCTGGTAAAAAATAATAATTCAGAGTCCACCTCCAAGGGGGGGGGGGGGGGGGGGGGGGATATAGCCCCCCCCCCCCCCAATATCCCCCACTATTTGACCTGGGGGAAAGTCAATGTAATCATCCCCCCACGATTTTTCACATATACCACGGAGGGGGGAAAGAAAGAAAAAAAGGGGAAAAAGGGACATAAGAACGTTTGGAGATTATTGGACGTCAGTCAGGATACATACGCGTACGTACGTTGACCAGAACCGATCTTTTGAAGGCATAACTTCTTTCTGGCATAGGCCTATATAAAAAGGAAATAAAGTGATTGCTTTTCAATAAAATATTGGTCAAAAGTATACGCACCAAATCGCACCAATGGGTTCGAAAATTAAAAAAAAAAATTAAAAAAAATCAAATTTTGAGTAACCCCTTAGACGCCCCCTGTTCGAGCTTTTAATTCCTTTTAAACAATCTATACTTTAATCAATAAAATATCAGTATATATGCTAAACTTCTTTCTTGCATTGATAAAAAGAAAATATTGAAAATGAAGTGATGGCTTTTCAATACACTAGTGGTCAAAGGTATACACCAGATCGCACCAAATGAGAAAAATTGAAGAAAAAAATCGTTCTGAGGGGTTACATCCCCCTCAGACTCTTCTCTGTACGAGCTTTTAAACCATCTATACTAAAATCAAGAATATACTATCAGTATATATGCTCAACTTCTTTCGTGCATTGATAAAAAGCAAAATATTTATTGAAAATAAAGTGATGGCTTTCAATACAATATTGGTCAAAAGTATACACCAGATCGCCCCAAATGCGTTGAAAATTGAAAGAAAAAAAATCTACTTCTGAGGGGGCCTCAGACTCCCCCTTGTTCGAGCTTTTAACTTGACCATCTATACTTAAATCAAGAATATATCAGTTTATGCTCAACTTCTTTCGTGCATTGATAAAAAACCAAATATTTATTGAAAATGAAGTGATGGCTTTTCAATACACTATTGGTAAAAAGTATACACCAGATCGCACCAAATGAGTTCTAAAATTGAAAAAAAAATCGTTCTGAGGGGTTACATCCCCCTCAGACTCTTCCCTGTACGAGCTTTTAAACCATCTATACTAAAATTAAGAATATAATATCAGTTTATATGCTCAACTTCTTTCGTGCATTGATAAAAAGCAAAATATTTATTGAAAATAAAGTGATGGCTTTCAATACAATATTGGTCAAAAGTATACACCAGATACTCGCCCCAAATGCGTTGAAAATTGAAGAAAAAAAAATCTACTTCTGAGGGGGCCTCAGACTCCCCCTTGTTCGAAATGAATCAAATAAAATCTAGTGACAATTCATTTAAAAAAAATTCTTCCTGTTGTTATTGTTGTTGCTGTTGTTGCTGTTGCTGTTTTATCCGCAGATCGGATAATCCATCCGGTGCAGTACCCTATTTATCCCAAGGTTGATATTTTGAGCAGTCCTATTACTGTAATAATGGAAATCTCAGATTTGTAAGTCTGATGTGTCATATCTCCTCAACGGTGATATGTCGTGCCTGTAACTCATGTAATGGGACACTCGAAATTAAATAGATTTATCTTACATATTATGACAGAAAACGTATGAAGTCCTCTGGTAATAATACTCGTGCTCATCAAAAGTTTGTGTTTATCAAAGTTATTAAAGGTTTGACTTGGCGTATATTTATCAGGATTGTTCATAAAATAGTTGGAAAGATGGTTTTCTTTTTACAAATTCATGGTGGGCGGTATAATATAATTATACTCACTTTGACGCGTAACGGTTTCATGCTCAACTGAGCACTTTTTCAGACTATTTGAAATCTTATTTCTTCGCTGTCTTTTTATAGTGAGTACCGCCGAATGTCGGTATAGAGATCACTTTGTCGTAGATGTTGGGGAGTTGGTAGGCCCCCTCGTCTTTAGTAAGAGTAGACTGTCCTTTCCATCGGATCCAGATTGTTTCACAACCGGGTAACCCGGTTCACAACCATCTCGTTTTGTGTGCACCTCCTTGTCAATGACCTTGGCCTCATCCCACCCGATTGGGTAATTAGTTGCTGCGACATGTTCAGTTACCGCGGATTGTTCATGTAGAATGCTTTCCTCTGAGCACGCGTGTAAGATTTTGGAACACATTTTGGTTGTTTCACTATCGACCGATATTATTAATATTGTTAATTTTACAGTCCCCAACTTTGCTATTAAGCAAATCATGGTAAACATTAAGTAAGTTAACCTTGCTTTGGTTCGAAACTTGGGGTCTACGCCTTCCTCGGCAAACACATCAACAGTTACGATTACATGGGAAGCACTACTTTGGAGCAAATCTCATGCAAAGTAAATTGAGTATAGTTAAAACTCTATTGCAGTAATGATGAAAGTGGATGGGCGTTAACGTTATAGGCTAAAAAGCCTTCCCTAAGTGCCCGTGACGACAGGTAAACAGGTTAACAGGTAAACTAACATAAACACCAATTTTAATAGAATTTGAAAATTTGACATCCTTCTTTGGGAAAAATTAGTTCCACAATGTTCTGGGATAATGTGTAGCTTACGCACACCTCATGCGATGCGAAAGTTAACACATCTCATGATACACTCTCGTTTGTATATATAAGAGGTAAATGTGCTTCTTTATTTTTCATTTGAATTTGTTATTTCGACCTTGGCCCCACCCGAAGTGTATTTACATAACTTATTGATCACAAGTAGTCACAGACCTGTCAAGCAAACAGGAATTAAAAAAGTGAAAAAACACAACACTTTTCAGTTATAAGTGTCTTGTGTAGCTCCAAGCTGCACTCAACGGTTTGACTACTCCTACAAATACAAAGAATGGTGTTTGCTAAAATAATACAACACATATTCACATAAAATGCAACGTCAAACGGTGTTGATTCATTATTCACTATTTCACAATCCGGGAACCCCATGAAAACGATAAATCAAACAATTTCTAATGAACATTGTATTAAACAAACTAGAGCGGTTCTCGGGCTTCGCGGTTCGCGGGTTTTGCGGTTATCGGGTGTCATGGTTTTTGGTTGAGCGGTTTCGGTAGACATGTTTAATGTGGTTGGTACTTTAGGATCCCAGCGGAACCAGATTCGATGACTGTCACACTCACATTGTTAGCGATGTGTTGTTATAATGGATAGTTTGATTCTCGAAATGTCTCTAAACATTTGATTTGAAAATTATCCATCATTTCATTCATCAAAATAATAAACAAAAATAATAAAAATAAGCTTACTTAAAAACACCTTTTCGGCTAAATCACGATTATTTAATGTAAACTTATATTGGAGATAAAATTTGAAATGCGAACATCATTTGATACGTCAAATGTGTTGCGGTTTGATCAGTTCATTATACACATACTTTACACGTAGCTCAAAAAGTGAAATCATATCAAAAAAATCAAATCGGGAACATTTTATGGTGTCCGTCATTTTTTAGGCTAAATTGCAGGAATTTTTTTCTCCATCAAATTTGTTGCGGTTTGACCAGTTAGCTACACAGACTTTATACGTAGCTCATAAAGTGAAATCATATCTAAAAAATCAAATCGGGAGACATTTTATGGTGTCACTCATTTTTTAGGCTAAATTGTCGGATTTGTTTTCTCCGTCAAATGTGTTGCAGTATGACCGGCTAGCTACACAGACTTTATATGTAGCTCAAAATGTGAAATCATATCCAAAATATGAAATCGGGACACATTTCATGGTGTCCACCATTTTTTAGGCTAAATTGCCGGAATGTTTTTTCTCCGTCAAATGTGTTGCGGTTTGACCCGTTATCTACACAGACTTTATACGTAACTCAAAATGTGAAATCAAATCCAAAAAATCAAATCGGGACACATTATTATGGTGTCCGTCATTTTTTAGGCTAAATTGCCAGATTTCTTTTTCTCCCAGTCAAATGTGTTGCGGTTTGACCCGTTAGCTACACAGACTTTATATGTAGCTCAAAAAGTGAAATCATATCCAAAAAATCAAATCGGGACACTTTTTATGGTGTCCGTCATTTTTTAGGCTAAATTGCCAGATTTTTTTTTCTCCGTCAAATGTGTTGCAGTATGACCGGCTAGCTACACAGACTTTATACGTAACTCAAAATGTGAAATCATATCCAAAAAATCAAATTGGGACACATTTCATGGTGTCCGCCATTTTTTAGGCTAAATTGCCGGAATGTTTTTTTCTCCGTCAAATGTGTTGCGGTTTGACCCGTTAGCTACACAGACTTGATACGCAGCTCAAAATGTGAAATCATGTCCAAAAAATCAAATCAGGATACATTTTATGGTGTCTGTCATTTTTTAGGCTAAATTGTATGATTTTTTTTTTCTCCATCAAATGTGTTGCAGTATGACCGGCTAGCTACACAGACTTTATACATAGCTCAAAATGTGAAATCATATCCAAAAAATCAAATCAGGACACATTTTATGGTGTCTGTCATTTTTTAGGCTAAATTGTCAGATTTTTTTCTTCTCCGTCAAATATGTTGCAGTATGACCGGCTAGCTACACAGACTTTATACATAGCTCAAAATGTGAAATCATATCCAAAAAATCAAATCAGGACACATTTTATGGTGTCTGTCATTTTTTAGGCTAAATTGCCGGAATGTTTTTTCTCCGTCAAATGTGTTGCGGTTTGACCCGTTAGCTACATACGCAGCTCAAAAAATGAAATCATATCCAAACAATCAAATCGGGACACATTTTATGGGGTCTGTCATTTTTTAGGCTAAATTGCCGGAATTATTCTTTCTCCGCCAAATGTGTTGCAGTTTGACCCGTTAGCTACACAGACTTTGTACGTAACTCAAAATGTGAAATCAAATCCAAAAAATCAAATCGGGACACATTATTATGGTGTCCGTCATTTTTTAGGCTAAATTGCCAGATTTCTTTTTCTCCCAGTCAAATGTGTTGCGGTTTGACCCGTTAGCTACACAGACTTTATATGTAGCTCAAAAAGTGAAATCATATCCAAAAAATCAAATCGGGACACTTTTTATGGTGTCCGTCATTTTTTAGGCTAAATTGCCAGATTTCTTTTTCTCCCAGTCAAATGTGTTGCGGTTTGACCCGTTAGCTACACAGACTTTATACGTAGCTCAAAATGTGAAATCATATCCAAAAAATCAAATCGGGACACATTTCATGGTGTCCGCCATTGTTTAGGCTAAATTGCCGGAATGTTTTTTTCTCCGTCAAATGTGTTGCCGTTTGACCTGTTAGCTACACAGACTTGATACGCAGCTCAAAATGTGAAATCATGTCCAAAAAAATCAAATCAGGACACATTTTATGGTGTTTGTCATTTTTTAGGCTAAATTGTCAGATTTTTTTTCTCTCCGTCAAATGTGTTGCAGTATGACCGGCTAGCTACACAGACTTCATACGTAGCTCAAAATGTGAAATCATATCCAAAAAATCAAATTGGGACACATTTCAAGGTGACCGCCATTTTTTAGGCTAAATTGCCGGAATGTTTTTTTCTCCGTCAAATGTGTTGCGGTTTGACCTGTTAGCTACACAGACTTGATACGCAGCTCAAAATGTGAAATCATGTCCAAAAAATCAAATCAGGACACATTTTATGGTGTTTGTCATTTTTTAGGCTAAATTGTCGGATTTTTTTTCTCTCCGTCAAATGTGTTGCAGTATGACCGGCTAGCTACACAGACTTTATACGCAGCTCAAAATGTGAAATCATGTCCAAAAAATCAAATCAGGACACATTTTATGGTGTCTGTCATTTTTTAGGCTAAATTGTCTGATTTTTTTTCTCCGTCAAATGTGTTGCAGTATGACCGGCTAGCTACACAGACTTTATACGTAACTCAAAATGTGAAATCATATCCAAAAAATCAAATCGGGACACATTTCATGGTGTCCGCCATTTTTTAGGCTAAATTGCCGGAATGTTTTTTTCTCCGTCAAATGTGTTGCGGTTTGACCCGTTAGCTACACAGACTTGATACGCAGCTCAAAATGTGAAATCATGTCCAAAAAATCAAATCAGGATACATTTTATGGTGTCTGTCATTTTTTAGGCTAAATTGTATGATTTTTTTTTCTCCGTCAAATGTGTTGCAGTATGACCGGCTAGCTACACAGACTTTATACATAGCTCAAAATGTGAAATCATATCCAAAAAATCAAATCAGGACACATTTTATGGTGTCTGTCAATTTTTAGGCTAAATTGTCAGATTTTTTTCTTCTCCGTCAAATATGTTGCGGTTTGACCGGTTAGCTACACAGACTTCATACGTAGCTCAAAATGTGAAAAAAATCCCAAAAATTCAAATCGGTACACATTTTATGGTGTCCATTCATTTCTTTAGGCTAAATTGCTGGACATTTTTTTTCTGCGTCAAATGTGTTGCAGTTTGACCCGTCCCTTATGAAAATCGCAATCAATTCTGCAACCTTGCGCAAGGTTAAATTTGGAAAAATACAACCTTGCGCAACCAGTTTGGTTGTTCTGAGAAGGTTGCGCAACCTTGAAGCAATCATCCACAACCTTTGTGCAACCTTGCGACAAACTTGTGCAACCTTACGCAACCGTGCGACAACCTGTGACAAACTTGTGCAACCTTACGCAACCGTGCGACAACCTTGTGCAACCTGGTACCACCTTGCTGCAATCACATTTTGGTGATTGCATTTTCGTAAAGGGAATACAGTACACAGACTTTATAAGTAGCTCAAAATGTGAAATCATCCAAAAAATCACATCGGGACACATTTTATCATGGTATCCATCATTTTTTAGACTAAGTCGATATCCCGGGGCCCATTTTGGGACCCGAGATTCCCAAAATGTCTCTAAACATTTGATTCTGGAATTATCCATCATTTCATTCATCAAAATAAAAATAATAAAAAATAATAATAAGCTTATTTAAAAAAAAATTGTCGGCTAAATCACGATTATTTAATGCACATTTAATGTGGAGATTCATTTGAAATTGATTTATTTTGTATTTAATCTGTGCATTATTTTTACTCTTTCGCTAAAATGTGATTCTTCGCCGGGTATTTTCATTTTCGTAACTGATGATGTAAGCTCTAGTTTCGATAGATTGGTACCAAATCTATAATTTGGGTATCGGGTAAAAGTACAATGTTGGAAGGGAATCATTTTTTGACACCTCCCTGGTCCCACCGTCCATGGACTCACTCACATTTTTGGAGACTCAAACTTGTCCTTTTATGACGTTCTCTTTGGAATTCATGACATTGCTATGAAACTAAGAGCTAGCAAAAGTGGTTCAGAAAAGTCGCATTGGATCTTTTTATTTATGACTAGCAAGTAAATAACTGTGGTATTAATACAAAATCCTGAGAGTGGTATATACGTACTAGTCTCAGACAAAATAAATCTTCGTCGGCCATCTTAAAAAACAATAATCACATTGGTAATTTTGTTTTTCTGTGTAAGCATGTAAGGCTACCGGATTGAATTTCATCCGAATAATAGATGCATATGGGTCAAGAAACAGGTGAGCACTCATTTTTTAAGTTAAACCTGTCCGATATGTCCGTGAAAAACCGAATTTAGACATTAATTGTTATGTTAAAATTAGTCACATGATAGCCTTGTCTTTTTGGTATGGTTCCCCCTTATTCATTTGCCTGAAGAAGTACTGAAAAGGACTACGTGAGCTCATGGTATCAATGAACTCACGCCAGCCGATTTGCTTGAATTATAATTGACTATAACTATCCGCATTCATTAACGTAGGCAAATAACCTTATAAATAGCGTATAAATGACAACAAACACCAACATATTATGCCAGTGAGAAGAATGAGAGGAAAATGATTGATGAAATACAATAAATACAAACACAAACCACATTTTAATTCCATGTAATTCGGGGTCTACTTCTTTATGCGTAGAAACTATCGTAGGGGCGCATCACTGTACATCCTAACACATATACCTAAATGTGAAACAGAGAACGTGCCTTGGTTACGGCCCAAAAACATCTTAGTAACGCCTAATTCTGGACCTCAAAAATATGCTCATGCAGTAGGTATCAATATAATACACAACTTATCAAATATTCTTTCAACCAACGTCCTTACTTTTCAAGATTCTTGTGCCACAAAAAATACGATAAAAAGCCACGATAAAAGGCAGTAACTGGTCCGTGATAACACAACACATACGGACAAAACCCCCTAAAAATGGCTACAAATGGAGATGATCAGAATCATGCTACCAAACACAGTATTCGAGACTTGTAGTCATCTCATAAAAACCATAAAACACAGTGTGGTATTCTTGTATATGTATATGTTACGACCAATCACCAGCTAGATATGGTGTGAACGCCATACCATGTTGTTAAACCGTCTTTCCGTATTTACTCGAAGGGCTAATAACATAAAATGATTAATCATTTTAATGGGGCCCGTAAAGCGCCGGAACTGTTGTATATCTTGAGAAGTATCTAAATGTGTTACTACTTTGTTGAATTATAACTTGAAGTGGACTTTAGAATGGCAATTAACCTTTCCATTCCAGGCTTTCTCTCTCAAACAAGCTGTGTAAATGAGAAATAACAAATTTGTCCTTATTTGTTTATAGGAGTATACCTTTGGGAAATTTTTCTCATCACAGAATATGATGCCAATAATTAATGTATACCGTAATGATTACGGTCAATTATTGATCTTAGTCTGTAAAGCTATTTTACATGATATATGGCGGGTATTTTTACGATTATGATTTGGTTATATGAACTTATCGTATATCGAAAATAGTATTATGAGATGATTGGACAACCGTCGCACGGGTCATACAGGGTGAATCAAAAAACAATTGTGCACGGATTGAAACGGCCATTTGACATTGATGTGTGTATTGAATCATGAAATTGTTTTGTTGTTGTTGTATAAAGCGTCGATAACCCTAACCTATTCGGGGAGTTTGTGGCATGTGGCAATCAAGCTAGGGGGCGAAACACGGGACAAATCAGGACAGAAAAAGTGGTCTGTGTCGCCCCGGGGGTCGCGCTATATGTACATTTGCATGATTGCGCAATGAGGTGGGGAATGGGGGTCCACCAGCGCGGTGCTTCTGTTGGATTTGGTTAGATGTGGTGGTGTAAGGGTTAATCTAGTTTATCTTCCCAAAAATTGAAAGTAATCGACTGAAAAATAAGCAAACCGTAACAAGTGTTGTAAGCTCATCGCGTTTTCGTCATTCCAATGTACACACAGTAAAATTAGTTTTGCTAAAATGGTCATTATATTACACCAATTGTCAAAATGTTCCTGGAAAATTAATTCTTTAAATCTGGAATAAGCAGTTAATCTTCTGATACCTAGGTGTCAAATGAAAAGGAAGCTAAAATGTTATCTGATGTCTGACAAAAAGTCTTTAGCAGAAGAAACACTGAACTATAATTTGTGAATTTGAAAATAGTTTCGTTTACAAGTGAATGGCAATTATCAAGAAACAAAGTGTCTTCAGAACATTTTATCTGTGTAATAGTTAAGTATGTGAAGTATTGTAATCTGAATACTACAGTAATCTTATATTTCTACAGTGTTTTAACCACCCTTGGCTCATTCAATATCCCAGAAACCTTAAATTACAGGCACAAAGAATGCCTTGCTTGTAAACTCTCACTGTATTTCATCATGTGACGGTAATACTTATAGTCTTAACTGTGTAAATCCCATTGAAATGGCAAAAAACGCGGCCAGCTTACAGAACTTGTCACAGTTTGCTTATTTTTCAGTCATGTTAAATCAGCCGTTTTTTGACCTGGTTTCATTTAAATAGGGACCGTTATGGGGATCTATGGGGATCTTGCCCCCCTGAAAAAAATCCTAGCTATGCGCCTGAGCTACGCTTATACAAACAACAAACATTTTATGGTTCAATGCACACATTAAGGTCAAATGGTTGTTTCAATCCGTGCACAATGTATTTTGATTCACCCTGTATGATATGGTATTTGATTTATTTCGTCAACAAAAATAGTGTGTAAGTCTTAAGGCCTTGTTAATCGTTATTAAAAATTCACCAGCGGAAACAATTTAATTCGGCATTTTCCGGTCTACAAATTGATTTTTCACAGGTTTTAGTTCATGTAGAGGTTCAAATAAAATCGTGCTTAGAGTATAATGTAAAGCATTTCATAACATTCGTGAAATCAAAAAGAGCAACATAATTTATAGCACTATTTAAATAGTTCAACGGTGAACAATTATTGTTTGAAATTCCTTATGCAGGGGCGAAATTATTAGCTTGTAAGAATGATTACCGCATGTGCCAAGATCGATATTTGACCAAGGAAAAGTTACCCTATTATTATGTGTGCATTTGACAGCTTGATTGACGAGTTCAAAAATCGGCCGCTGGCCACATTTCCTACATTCTACATTTACATTCACTATTGTTTGAGGCAATTAAGATAAACTGATGGTCGACTCACTCTGAAGGTATTTGTCTTTTTGGGCAGGTAAAACGCGGTTTGAATCATCATTCGCGATCAAACGCTTGCATTTCAGTTTCATGGTCAGGTGATCGTTTGTGTTTTTCTTTTGGTTCAAATATTGTCATAATAACTTAGTATTGCGACAATTGTGATAGCCAGAAGTGGGTGAAGAACAAACTCATGCAATTGATATGATACGGATTTTATACACTACAACGACACTTGGAGCGATATTTAATAATAAATAATAACAATAATAATCAGTATTTATATAGCGCCTTTTCCAAAGGGCTCAAAGCGCTGTAATTTCGATGCTGGTGAATCATCAGAATCAGGTCGCATCAACTAGGGTGCTGCCAATTTCTAGCGCAAACCTATCCGCACTTAGATTGTTACATCCAACACTTGTCAATGCAGCTCCCCAAATACCATTGGGTCAAGGAAGTTTTTGATAACCGATATTTATCATGTTCGAAATGCACTCAGGTCTACAAAATATAGGTCAAAATATTACATTACCACTTGTAATGCCTATAACATTTAATATGCATATAGTGTGTTAACAGATATTTTATTGCTGATGTCTTTTAGCCATACACTAATTCTCTTGAAATGAAAGTGGTATCAATATCAAAAAGGTATCAAGGGTGCACATTAGTCCATTTAGATAGTGTTACATCTCCCATTTCCATACCAGTTATACCTACAGGCAATTTGTATATTATTACCCCATTGCGTGAACGTTATGAGCATCCACGGACTCTGTATTAATTCGCTGCTGTGAGGATGCTCAAACTGACTGCACTGTACAGAAAATAATCAAAAATGAACCTTGAACGAATGAATGAATGAATTTAATTAGTTTTAGACGTACGCAGAAAGTTCACCATACAATGTTTTATTACGTTTAACTCTCTATTTAAACTGTTCTATTTCTGTCATGTATTAAATGCTCATGAAAGAGCGTTAGTGCTAAATAAAGTAAATATTTTTATTTCATGGTACTTTTTTTAAAGAACAAACTTCATTTCAAGACTACCGAGGAGTGAAAGAATACACATTGTAAGTGAAAAGGCGAAAATAAAGGGTGACGGGTATTAAATCTACATCCCACGAAATATGTCAGGAGTTCGAAATGGGAAAACAAGGGGAATGCCCGTCCCTATGGTCCGCACTGGGTCTCCATGGAACTCCCCCTCTCCAGGGCTGTCAACTCTCCCGCATTAGGCGGGAGTCTCCCGCATAGACACTCTTTCTCCCGCACTCCCGCATAGCATATAAAATCTCCCGCATCAACAAAATTACCTCAATTAAAGTGTGTATCAACACCTTTATACTAGCTTCCGTCGGTACATTTGCGATTTTGACCATGCAATTTTCGTGCGAATTTGAGGAAAACATCATCCAATACTTATTTGAGGAAAACATGAACCAATACTAGACATGTTTGTACTTATTTCAAATATTTTCAATGCATATCACATGGTGATTCAAAATATATGTTAATGAAATTCAATAATTACGACATTTTTAAACATTTTGTGACATTTTGGAATGTCGTCCGCAGACGCCTGCCGCGAGGAATGTGTTAAGGCTCTACCTGTATACCTAAGGCATGAATCTTTAAATTTGAAAGACTACTGACTGCAATCAAATTGGCGCATTAAATGGACCCCTTCTCTTCAATTTCGAAAAAATAGTTCGTCTAAAAAGTGTGATATTATGTTTGAATACCAATATCATCTTCACATTGAAGAACAAAACAGCAGGGCCACTTTCAAAGTGATAATGGCATCGTGCACCTTTAACTCAAACATATCGATGACAACTCAATCAATAGCTCACGTCTCCGGCCTGTTTACGAGCCTATAACAACACTCGTATGTCTGATGGTCTGATAAATGACACTTTCAATGGTAACAATGACGCAGTCAGTCTTGGATGTCAGGCAGTCAATGCCTGGAGCTGTTGGGGTGTTTCGATAATACCACACAGTCAGCAGTGTGTATAGACACTGTCAAATATTCCAATTCAAATCGTAACATGTTGCGCACAAGCGATGCGCAGTACATGGCTGAGTACTAGCGAAGTAATACCTTGATTGCATATTTCCTCGGTTCTTTAATGTCGAAGTAGCCTCTTGGTTTGGTTATACTGATATTGAAACAGGTGCTGAAGGTGACGCTACGTGAGTACAGGAGCGTGCTGGGAGGATTTATATCATAGTTGGGTTACACGTCTATTGATGCCAACGTGTTTACTTATTGTGGACTATATTATATGGATCGTGTAATGATGGAATTATGTGAGTACTTGTTTAATAATTTATTTCGTTTATTTTGCTTAATTTTTAAAAAGCAAGACACATAACATACTCATATTTAAGAAAAAACATGAACCAAAAATCCCGTTAAATCAGGCGTTTTTTGTTGTTGAAACCGGTTGTAAACTAATAAGTTAATAAAACGTGGTCTGTGGTTATCAATATCTATTACAATTTGTAGCTAGAATATTGTTTTATTAGATAAAACATCGAATGTAAACAGTAAACATTTGCGGTCAAGCACACGTACTAAAAGGGGGCATTAAGAGATGTGGTGGAGGCAGCGCCCTCAATTACAAAAATATATGATAAAAACTGGGATTTGTATATTTTTATAATTGTATTACATGTATGAACTTACACCTATAAGGATTAACAAAAATCAGCCCTCTTTGTTCAACAAAACGTTGATTCAAAAATGTTGGTAGAGCCGCAACCAGCATTTTACATGGTTAAGGGTGGTATGCCAACATATTTAAAACATTGTTTTAATTAAGATTTGCTGGTTTTGTTTAGTAGAAACAACAATAATGGCAATTATTAATGTTCATATTGAATTCTGAAGTAAATTGATTAAAATTAAAAAAATTCAACATGACATCGTGTCCCGCATCTTTAGCTAATATGCACGATATTGGAAAGGTGTCACCACGTGCATGTCAGATGCACTGCTTTATCGATAACTCTATATCCGTATCTGCACTTTATTAAGAAAAACAACAACAACAACCAGCCATCCAATCGTAAACCTTTCATTTACACTTTCATTTATCATATGGATTACTTCCCTAATGTACCGGTGACAGCTTTCCTATATCTTACGAATTATTCAAGACTTGGAAAGGTGAGCTGCATTGGGTCAGTATTTCGCTCGAGCAATTTGACATAAAACTTCAAAGACCCTACCGCAATTGCATGCAGTTTAAATTTGAGTGATTGGCTGCTACATAATACCTTGATGGTCAGATTTGTAACTGTATAGCTTTCATCAGGAATAGCTGTGACCTCTTTTTAGGACCAAACAAGTAAAACATATGTGACGTGTTCTAGAAACCAGACGGAATTGGGCAGAGCTCCAAACTGAGAAAAAGCTCAAAACATAATTGTGGGTGATTTTTGGGGGAATTTGAGTTTCTGGTAAATAATTAATCTTCAGAGTGTTTTTAACAATATTGTGAAAGATTCAGATTAAAAAATCATCCTAAATGTATGTTTCAGCGATTTAAAAAAGCCTAGTTCTAGTAAAAAGCCTAGTTCTAGTAACTTTAAAGGGTGATATCTCAGTTTGGAGTTTTCATAAAGACCGTAAAAGACGAACTTGAAAATGATGTAACTCCGTTTGGGAAGTCCGATTAAAAAAGAGAGGTACCATTGTAAAGCTGAAGCTCTCTACTTTAATAATCAATTACTAACTCAATTTTGATATCTTGCCCAATTGTGTCTGGTTTCGGTAGAACACGTCACATATATAGAAATTGTCCCTTGTCTGTAGTTTCATACTCATAATTTGGGCTCCGCATAACTTGATAATGTCATAGTACATGCCATTTCCTACTAAATAATTTGCGGATCCGAAGAGAGGTAGAGCGTGTTTCTACTGGAGAATTTAACGTTGATTATAGGTAAGTTTGCCCAGTAGAAACAGTAAGATAACGTTAATTAACGGTAAGTTTTGTAACCGCAAAAACCTTCATAAACCAGGTTTGTTACCGGTAATTAGCGGTAACTTTACCAGTAGAAACAGCCACCCGTTTAATCTTAACGTTAAGTTATGTGACTCAGGTCACGCTGGATTCTTCGCATTGTGAAGCAGTCTTTTTCAGGTGGGGCAGCATTGTTTGGTATAACAAAAGGTCAAATGTCGTGGCCCATCGACTAGGATCAATAAACCGAGAAACAGGGCGGGGGGGGGGGGGGGGGGAATTAAAAAATTACCGTTAAATCTTACCGTTAAAACTTACCATTAAATCTTACCGTTAAGCCGCTGTAATAAGTTGCAGCTGACAAACTAACAATTTTGGCTCTGAATAGAATCGTTTCATATGGAAACCTTGAGTAAATGTTATACACCTAGCAACAAAAGTCCCGGACCAGGTGCTTTGAGGTTGGCTAATTCAAAATAGGTAATCGGTACTAAAAATCTGAGATATACATTATTAAATAAGCAAATTTCTTCTCCGCAGTTTGATACCTCATTCAACAAAATCGAATGGATACTTATTAAGTTATGGCGGTTTCAATGACCGCGCATAACAACAGCAAAGTTGTGTGTGATTACGCACTGAAAATGTGTGTGTAAAGATAGCAAAGACTTTCATTCTTCACAGCTAGTCACACCCTTTGTCCCGCAAATTGCGGTTATCACTCCAGATCCATTCACCCAGATACCTAGGTGGCTCGTTCAGATAGCACAGAGTTATGACAGTATTAATCACACACAAATCAACGATTTCATATACCTAGTGCAACTTTGCTGTTATTGAAATCGCCATAACTTTAAGTATGGAAGTATCCATTCGATTTTGTTGAATAAGGTATCAAACTGCGGAGATAAAATTTGCTTATTTAATGTATATCTCAGATTTTTGGTACCGATTATCTATTTTGAATTAGCCAACCTCAAAGCACCTGGTTCGGGACTTTTGGTGCTAGGTGTAGCTCCTTCTCATGTCTACAGACTAGAAAATCTTTTCACACGATAGTGCGGTCAGCGATCTGTAGACGAGGGTAAAATATGTTATGCGTGTCACAATTGGTCCTACATGTAAAGCTATTCCTGACTGAACCTTGATAGTTTCAGAAAGTAAACCCGTTGCCTTTGCGTCTTGCGTTTGCTATTTGACGTCAAAGTTGTAAACGTATTAAAGTACAGCTGCATATACATAGCCACACTATATTGCCTTCATATTGTAGATTAATTCAAGAAAAATGTAAATACATAATAATATTATTGTACACAATTTGTTGCCACAAGTTATTATTGATTAGAGGAAATACATTAAATATTGGGGCACCTATGTATGAGAAGTATTATCACTTCATCCTCTTGTTGAATGAAGGCGTCCTTGGATGATAACGTCCACATCAGACTTGATGTTTATGGGGCATATTGGCAGGGATATGATATTATTGACTTTTCGATTCTCATATATGACAGTACAAACATTTTAAAATACTTGACCTTACATCTCTTTTAACTTGTTTACTCTTCAACACCTTCAGTGTAATGCCCAGTCGTGTGTAAGGAGTAAGATAATAGAAGGTTTTCAAAATGGATTTCACCTGCATTTATTTATAGAAGAATTCTATCGATTTTCAATTGAATTCTCCGCAGGAATGAAGAATTTAAATGGCCTCTGCGTTTGCATTCACTTAAAGCAATATCATGTGAAATGTTTCAATTTTTCCACATGTTTTGTCTCTCTTATATTGAAGTCTGACTATCAGGAAGACTTTCCTGGACTCATAAATCTACTGTGATAGTATTTTCCATAAAAAAACTCCATCACAGAACTTGATTAAAATCATAATGGAAATCTACTTCCAATTAAGGCATTTTTCAATATAATGTTTTCGATTTGCATCATAAAGCATCGTAGGTTCACTTGTGTATAGTTGCAGTCGGAAACCCTGTAAACGGCGTTAACACGGTATCAAACAATGGAATTCTATTAACGAACGAAAAAAACACACTCATAAACTGTCCTGGTACAAGAACAACTTATTTCAAAATCTGATTTTAAAGTAATTAGGAAACGTATTGCTCTGTAACTTATAACATTTTTTAGTTTCATGGTTATAAATGTAATTTGACACTCAAACATCACAGATAGAGGGCGTTCCATGAAAAAAACCACACACATGTAATATGCCTTTAATATAGCGATTGCCAAAAACGGTATTTATAGGCAAGTATTGTTCACAGTACAGTAGCAGAAAGCACTAAAGGGAGACTTTAAACTGAATTTATTTCATTTTCGCGCTACAACAGTGGCGTGGCTAGAATTCGAAGGTAGTCAATACTCGACTCGATGATTTATCATCAAATGATAGAACGCGCGCAATCTCCGATTTATGTATAAAATATCATCATTACCGTAATTATTATACCACTTGTCATTGATTGAGAGAAGAAACAATGACAATGAGGCCTTCATGTAGACTAGGGTGTAAATAACCGTTTGTCATTATTTACAAATGGAGTTAAACAATACAATTAAATACAAAGGAGAGGCATTAAATTCATACATAGTTACAAGACCTTTTAAGTTGATTAAAGCATCTTATGAAATATACGCCACTTGATCGTTAGCCAATGTAATTCGCCAATGACAAGAGTATGATTACGAAACTCGTAGACAGTGACAAGTTGAGCAACTGAGTTTTGAATCCGTTGCAGTTTTGAGGTATGTAAATTAGGTAGACAAGTCGAAAAGTCACAAAAGCATCGACACGGCAAGAAATTGAAGGATTTGATGAATATGGTAATTGCATTGAAAGCCTTATGAAAAATATTATATAAATATTATTATTCAAAACAAAAGTATCAATATAAGACGGATAATACTCAATACCGTGTAAAAGTAGAGCTTTATAACAAATAAAAACACTATAAAGTGCAGTTTGCTACCCTAGGTTTCACGAAAGTGCAATAACTGCACAGGATTATCACTCCAGCATCAGTGTTGATAACTAATAAAGAGAACGGCTTTTTCTCGAACGTCCGCTTTAACGCAGGACTAGATATGATAAAATCAATACGTGTTTTTGTCACTCGAGAAATGCATTTGCATGAAATGTTGATATGCTCACAATAGCACTCTCACTGCTGAGTCGAGCTATATTCGCACATCAATATCTGCATGCGTGCATTGGTTTGTCTAATTTCTCTGGAAACAACACTTACGCATACACATTTACTGACCCATTATTATTGATTGCTAATTTCCTAATCTCAGTACTTGTGAATATAGCATGCAAATTTACAACTCGAATTTGAGTGTGCGTTTGAAAACCAGATCCAAATTGGAACACACAAAGATGATGTTCTAGTTGAATTTTTTTAATGTTAATAAATTTACTTCAGAATTCAAGATGAACATTAAAAATTGCCATTATTGTTGTTTCTACTAAAAAAACACCCAGCAAAACTTGATTAAAACAATGTTTACATATTTAAAAATATGTTGGAATACCACCCTTAACCATGTAAAATGCTGGTTGCGGCTCTTCCAGCATTTTTTGAATCGACGTTTTGTTGTACAAAGACGGCTGATTTTTCTTAATCCTTATAGGTGTAAGTTCATACATGTAATACAATTGTAAAAATATACAAATCCCAGTTTTTATCATATATTTTTGTAATTGAGGGCGCTGCCTCCCCCACATCTCTTAATGCCCCTTTAAGGTGAGCACTTTAAAGACAGCAATGTTAGGAACGATGTTTAAAACAAAGTCGAAAGAGTTAAGCAAAGATATAAGGTGTTGAGTAAAATATCACATGCAGTGTTTTGAACAGGTGAATGTTCTTCGCGAAACATATCAGATAGCAGTGTTACATCGAGACGACGACATTAATTGTTAATAGTGACTGGTAGCGACCGGAATATGAACCAGTAATATAAACAAGGAAATCTTATAATGACTCGGAGTTTCAAATATCACGACTGAGAGCTACCCTATGGACATTTCAACCTAATCCCGTAAGACAATAATCTCAATTGCTGAATCGGACATGTCGTTTTGGAATGGAATGGGATCATGGTTTATCAAACACAGCACAACCTAATAGGGTATAGAAACCGTTCAATAGAACCATTACAACACGTGTGTCTTTATCCATAACTCTAAAGCACGCTCTAAAGTACCATTTAACTATAATTTTGGTCGAGACACACGATTAAAGTGTAGCAGGACTTTTATAAATAGATCTGTAACCCTCAAATCCGTTTATCAGTGCTCATTTTTATCAGGTCGAACATTTTACTATCCCACCCAACATCGTAGGAATCAGTGAAATCACATATAGTTTTTTGTTAGTATTTGTTTTTCTTTCTTTAAAACCATGAAGACCCTATTATGCTAAAGATTTCTGTTTCACTTTGATGCTAAACATCAAGGCATAACACAACATAGCACAACTGGGATTGTTAGTAGGTCTACTTTCCCCCTATTTTCTGGAAACAATTTGTTCAAACAGGGTGTCATATTAAAGGTAATTAAGTTTAGAAAATGCTCTTCACAAAAAGAGTGCCTCTAGACATATTTACAGCCTTTCAAAAAACTCACGAGAGAATTTCGATAACATGCTTATAAATCAATTCCCAAAGCATCATAGCCATAGCATTTCCCCTTTTGTCAATTGAAATTCCAGAAGGTGACATTTTAGGGAATTTTCAAAAAATAAAGAAAAACATAGGACATATCAACAATTATCCGAAAGTTCTCAAATAGATAGACAGAAAAAGGATTTATCTTTGCTGTGGTCTCAGTATAAAAAGTATTGATATCATTGATTTGGTATGATACATGTAGCTGTTTTCCTGCATAATCTTTTGGAACCCAAATTATTATTATTTTCTCCAAAAAAAGGGTAAGACATTTGTCGGTGTCGTTTGGCATTGTGTAGTGATAGATGATTTCGTAATAAGAATAGTATCGAGAAATTCAAATGTAAGTTCCTACTTGGTTTCAGACCTGTACTGTTAGACCTTCATAAACCTTTTCACATTGCCCGACGATCGATCATATTTCGACCGATCGTCATTGTGTAGGCTACCATAACAGTCGTTTGTATTGGTTGATTCTTTCAGCGGTGATCGTTCGTTCTCCTGCTTGCGTTCACCGAATTTCGGCCGGTCGATTATGTTGATAGATCTTGGTGGCTATCATTGAAAGACGATCGCTAAAGATCGATTGTCGGAGAAAGTGGCCAATCCCGGTGTGAATGGGTTTCACGGTCGATCGATAATAGCATTGTTTTCGAACGACCGCATAGTCTCAAAGAAAACAACGATCGATCGTACAGAGATCGATCGTCGTGCGGTATGATTTGCTTTTAAAGTGTTTTAAGATACAAAAGATTGATTTCCGAATGATCGGATATTATTTGTTTAAACCAGACGCATACTTAATTTTTTCTGAGGTGGGGTGGTCAAAGATACAGAGGCGAGCAATGTATATGTACTGTCTTTATTCATTCACTGGCTAGCTTATTTTTGATGTGATTTGAACGAGAATTTAAACACAATTGAAATACGATGTTTCATTTTTGGTTTTGAATATTTTAATTTAGTTTCAAATACAAATTGGATTAAAAACTAAATAAAGAAGAACAAAATGGAACGTGTCACCTTTGTATCGTTCCAATTTTAGTTGTGCTGTCGAAGCAAGCAAGCACGCTATTTACACGTAACCAATCTTGCTTTATAGTCATGAATAAACGTACATTTTCAGTCATAGTGTCAAAACGTTTAAGCAGCTAAAGCGTTTTTAAAGCAAACATCCAATATAATGACTACTATTTCGATGCGAAACAATTTTAAATAGTATAAAAGATTTGTGTAAAAGGGTCATTCTTCGGTAAATGTCACATTTCATGTCACGATACTTTGATATCCTATATCTGGTAATTTCGTCACTCTTAACTACATCTGGTTGTGTATTTCTGTTCATAAGCGTAATCTCCATCGTAACAAAATCATAAAACGCTGGAGATTTTTTTTTTATGTAACATTTTTCAATATTTGATGCCAATACCCTACAAAACACCGTGTCCCGATGGTTACGAGTAAAATTTCCGATTGCCATATTTATTTGGTGGAGAGAATTTTCGTAATGAAATACTCATAAACGCTAGTTATTTACGATTTAATCATATTACATCCATCCAAATATGGCATCATAAGGTCTATTGGAGCTTAATTTACCAGTTTTTGTCGGGACATTTCTGTCCCGACTTTTTGCGTCATATCCGTCATGGGCCTTATGCAGCGCCATATCATTCGTAATAAAAGGAGAATAGAAACACTGCTTTGACCGTTTGAACTTACCGCACATGAACTTACACACATGCGAGGTGTTAGTGCGCGCTATTATAGTTTAGCAATACATCAAAAATCAGGGTTTTTTCGGAACATTGTATGTGCGTATGTTTATTCAGTGTATGTTGTAATCTATAACAAAAAAGTGTTTTCATGCTAACTTAGCTGAAATGTATGTGCTCTAAGAGGGTGTCGATGAAAATTCAAGACAGTCAACATTTTAACCAAACATCGTCACTTTTTGAGGTTGTAAGCTTTGGCGAGGTTTTAAAATTGGTATGTTTATACTGAAACAATAAAATATTTAATTGGCTTTATTTAAAGAGAATACTCTTTATTTTATAATTTGGGATATGTAATCATTTACATTTTCAAATGGATATTTATACTGAAAATGTGGCGGAGATGACAAAATCAATTAAATATCCTTAAAGATTGTGCCAAACATGTTTATGATATGTTACAGATGTCTATCTTTGTGAAAATATTCAAAGCTAGAAAAAATTGAAATTTAAAACCGAGTTTCTAGAAACTTGAAATGTAACATTTACCGAAGAATGACCCAAATCGTGTAAAATGACTTGCACGCCAGACAATGCAACATTAAAAGCCCCGCGCTGAACGGCGTGTCAGGTTTCATATTGTGAGGGCGCTGTAGCAACATGCTATATGGTACAGACGATGCCGGAAATGGAGGCGTTCAGGTTAAATCACATGCTATGGTTAATTATGCATACGAGGTTACGATTAATCAACGAACAGTTACTGACGGATCAAATTCAAAAGAAGATATTTACACTGCAGTTGATTTTTAAGCTAATTTAGTTCCA
Source organism: Ophiura sarsii (assembly GCA_035610835.1). NCBI lineage: Eukaryota > Metazoa > Echinodermata > Ophiuroidea > Amphilepidida > Ophiuridae > Ophiura > Ophiura sarsii. Next base: position 12,833,226 of record CM069452.1, on the reverse strand, counting down.
ATGATGACATTTCAGGAATCAAAATCAATGTTTACATTGATACCAACGGGAATTCAAACTTAATATGTCACGTCCTCCATCGTTTGATACGGTACTGCGTTGGTGCCTAGACAGAAATAGTATTGCCTCAAAACATTTACTTTAAAGAGTTATAATACAGAATTTTAATAAACAGGTTGCAAGCGTTAAATCCCAGTGAATGGAATCGTGAAGAAATGCCATCCACATTTAAGTAAAAACGACCCATTTGTGCTCTTTTCAGTCCCCTATTTTTTGAAAATTCAGGCCAAATGTTCTGCACGTTTCAAGACTGAAATTCCCCTTAAACGTTGTACTTTTAATCTCTTAAGAGATACACAAACAGATAATTGAATGCGTTGCGAGCTTTATGATCTTAAGAAAGCGACTATCATATTTCTCGCCATCAACAACGACAGTGGGCCCCAAAAGCTTTATGTTTACAACTACGATTAGTTTGGGATCCTTGAGATACTATTAGGCTTCTTTATCATTCGTCTGCAAATACGTCGCGTAACAATCATATGTCATTTATTCAATGACCGTATATAATCACGTTTACCGAATTCTTTCACGTTATCATCAATTGTCAAAAATCGATCACAACTCTAAACGGATTCGTGTCAAAAGTGAGAGCTACTAATAATCTTATTTTGCTCATGAAAATGATTGCCTATCTGATGAATGTTGAGGAAAAACGCAACCCACAGACTCTATCTAAAAGGTCAGTCCTCTCGTAGAACTTGGATTTTTCATCACCTAATTGACTCCTACTGCATCAACTCTTCCGTTGTCACCTATAACCGCAGGCACAGACAGGATACATCAGGACAGAAGGAAACTGTCTATTATTAAACCCTTGGTGCTTGCTTATCAAAGCGAACAAACAGCTCACTCACAAACAAGGTAAAGGTAGTCCACAGTTGATCCGGATTTTCAGAATCAGTGGCGTAAATTTGTTGTTGGCATTGGGGGTTAGGGTTAGGGTTAGGTCTATATTATATCTCATTGGAAATTATTTCATATAGCTATAATAATTTAAACTACAATTACAAATGTCGACGTTGATTTCGTACTTTGAACATTTCTTATACTAAAAGTGAATAAAAGTGTGTGTCAATATCCGTATACCGTAGTTTGCACTTCGTACTAATTGGAACAGTACAATGTTCAGATGCGATGCAGTGTCCCTACTAAAGCCGGGGCTAAAGCCCGATATTATATTCTCGGTATATCAAGTAGCCGTAAATAACCATAGTAAAAGTAGATTCATTGCTGAAACTTGAAAGGGTTATACGCAGTTGCCACTCACGAAATCACTAAAGCAGTCTTATGCCAAGCATATTGTTATTGTTTTATAGCTGGGGAGCACACTTGGTTTTGAAACACATTGAAACACATGTGACCTATTACCCTAAATCAAGGTCAAATATCAATTAATCACCCACGTTGGCAAGGATGTCCACCTCGGTTGTAATTCTACCGACTTCAAGGAACATTTTGGTATATAACTCTACTGTGCCAGCACACACGGGACCGGAAACCCCCTTAAATGGACCCGTGCTCCCCAGCCATATAAAGTGTAAAAGTTATACATGTAATACAATTGTAAAAATCCAAGTTGTTATCAAAATTGAGGGGACAGGCTCAAATACATCACTGATAAGCCATTAACTGTGTAAGTGCGTCATACACCTTTGAACTACATCCGACAATTCACATATTCGCCCTAAACATGCCAAACTCAAGAAAGTTCCAGAGATAAAGATTTGTCACGTCAATGTCGTTTTAATGATATTAAATATATACACGATTAAAGCGTGGCCGGATTTTATTTATTATGCAATAATACCCGTGAGTTTCCAATTTATTTTGTGGCGCCATTTTCAGCAGGTAAACAGATATTGGTATCTCACCAAACTGATGTCAGCAGACCAGACCATTAATTGACTAAATATCCTTCGGGCGGGTTCGCAAGGACCAACGAAATCAGTCTTACATGCGTATAGAGTTTCCTGAGAGATTTCGTGAAATATGAAGGATCAGCACAAATATTCATTTTGATGGCTCCTAGCCAGGAATATAAGAATACAAATTACAAGAGTTGGCCACTGGCTGATTGTGTACTACACTTTCAATTTGAAGGACAGATGTGTCTGACGGTTGTTGTATTATTAAGATGTCAAAACAATATAGCAAGTAAAGGGATAGTAAAAAATCCCGTAAATCCAGGTTGGGGGGGGGGGGGGGGGGGGGAGGAGGATGGGGGATATATCCCTTCCAATATTTGACCATGGAGCGATGGCCTAGTAACCATCAATCCCAATGTTGCGGCTTGATAAAATGCTCACAGTAAAACTATAGATATGTCTAATTAAGAACAAATTAAGTTAATTTTGTGATTTTTTTACAATAAAAGCCGACATTTTCGCGTGCTTCGTGCGCATAGTATTCCCCCAAAATATTTCTTTGCGCGCTTTGCTGGCATTTTCCAACACAAATGATTTTGCCCCCGCCCCCCTTTGTTTTCGGCCTTAAAATGTTGATGCTTAATTGTGCTGACGCTGGTCAATCATCCGGTTAGGGTTAGCCCTAACCGTAACCCTAACCCTAACCCTAACTCCCAATGCCAACAACAAATTTACGCCACTGATTCTGAAAATCCGGATCAACTGTGGACAACCTTTACTTTGTTTGTTTGTGAGCTGTTTGTTCGCTTTGATAAGAGGAGACGTCAAAACTCGACCGCCCGTTGACCGCCGGTTACGTACGGTTCCGCCCGGTTCTTTCAGGTCAAATGTTTTACTGGTATATGAATATTCACGCATGCAACACTGAACAACTGCCGTTGACTTAATGCTGTAACCGGACCAATTTACACTATCAATCTGTTACTTTGCGGTCATAATAGCTCTCTCTCTATAATCGTTCTATAAAAATAACCATTCATAGACTTTCGGTATTGATTTTAAAAAGTTAATTGAGTTATAAACAGATTGAAAAAGCCAACCCCAGCGAAAATCAATAGCTGCATTGTACGACACGTTTTGTGAGAACCGGGCGGAACCGGCAGTAACCGGCGGTCAACGGGCGGTCGAGTTTTGACGTGATCCCTAAGCAAGCACCAAGGGTTTAATAATAGACAGTTTCCTTATGTCCTGATCAGTAGCGTAGCCAGGGTCACTTGTCAGGGGGGGAAGGGGGTGCAAAGGTATTTTTCCCGGTGAGCACCAGTTCGACCCGGTTGGGGGGGGGGGGGGGGGGGGGGGGGGGTTGAGGTCAAAAAAAATCGCACGGTCCAAAAAAAATCGCACACTCAAAAAGTCGCGCAGTACAAAACACACCACAGTTTTGGCCAATCCTCCGGGTTTTCATCAGTTTTCTCTATAACATTTTTCTTTATTTAGCCGAAGTCCTGCTACAAAAAAAATTGACCCGCCAAATGTCCCCTTTTGTGCACGCTACTGCCTTTTCCTTTCCTTTTCCCTTTCCTTCTCTTTTTTCCCTTTCCTTTCCTTCCTTTTCTCCCTTTCTTTCCCTTTCTTTACCTTCCCGATTTTCCACTGCCTTCCCGATTTCCCGGTCAAATTATTTTTCAGGGGGGGGGGGGCACTCTGCACCCCCGTGCACCCCTGGCTACGCTACTGGTCCTGATGTATCCTGTGCCTGCGGTTATAGGTGACAACGGAAGAGTTGATGGAGTAGGAGTCAATTAGGTGATGAAAAATCCAAATTCTACGAGAGGACTGACCTTTTAGATAGAGTCTGTGGGTTGCGTTTTCCCTCAACATTCATCAGATAGGCAATCATTTTCATGAGCAAAATAAGATTATCAGTAGCTCTCACTTTTGACACGAATCCGTTTAGAGTTGATCGATTTTTGACAATTGATAAACGTGATTATATACGGTCATTGAATGAATGACATATGATTGTTACGCGACGTATTTGCAGACGAATGATAAAGAAGCCTAATAGTATCTCAAGGCTTCCGAACTAAAATGAATTTACTTCAATCCTGAACAATAGTGGATATTTTAAGGGCATTGCCGGTATCGTAGTTGTAAACATAAAGCTCTTGGGCCCTCTGTCGTTGTTGATGGCGAGAAATATGATAGTCGCTTGCTGGAGATCATAAAGCTCGCAACGCATTCAATTATCTGTTTGTGTATCTTGCTGCAAGAATAGTGTTTATTCTCTGTTAGAGATTAAAAGTACAACGTTTAAGGGGGATTTCTCGTAATATTAAGACAGAAACTCAAAATGTTTCAAATTTCATAAGAAATCAAAGACATCAAAAGGGAACTGTGATAAATAGGCTATCGGTAATGTAAAGGATCTGGCAGGCTTCATGACATGTGAATTGATCTAATGCTACGCACTTCAAGTAGTATGTTTATTCTAAGTTCTAATCTACGGGGTGTGGTAATCAACTTAATGTTCATTTATACCGATGTGAAAGGGGCCATGGCCCGCTGTAGCCATAGTCCGGCCTTCATAAACATACACGGAATAAAGCGTGAAACCAGTGCTGCGTGTAGAGATGAGTGCCCTATACCAACCTATACTTACTGTACATGGCGGACTATGGCTTCAGGGAACTATGTCTCCTGCTATACATGCGCTTTATATGTAACAATAAAGGTAGGTGTTCCGATTGCTGGCCCGATTTCCAACTTGATGTTTTCTATTCTACATGAAGGGTCATCCTTATAGATTCCAAAGTTTGAGGTGCATAACTGCAATTTTAGAAACACAAAAGGTGACATAAAATTTGACCAATGAGTAGGACACAACCTGGACGGGTGATTAACCACTTTTGGCAGTAATTCACTGCAGCCTAAATGGAACATATCTTGCGCCAAACATATTACAGAAACAATGAGAAAAACATGGGGTTTATTTTGATATCAGAATATATTGATAGGTAATAAAAAAAACCTTTAAAAGGGAAGTACTAGTACAAATGAAAGACTTGAATAGTTTTGAGAAAGCAGTTGTTCTTAAATACGGTATATATAGACTATATCGGTTAAATAGGCGATAATGTGCCACAATTTGCTTTTTATGATACGACATCACATTTTGAGCTACGTATAATATCAGTGTCACTTATCAGTCAATCCGCAACCAATTTGACTACATAAATGACATTCCCGTTGAAATCACAAGGAAAAACACTTTTTTCATACCAATTATGGACAAAATATAGGCTAAAGTAAATATCATATAATGTGCCCTGATTTACATTTTAGGATACGATATCACATTTTGAGCTACGTATCATCAGTGTCACTGATCGGTCATTCTGAAACCAATTTGACAACATAAATTAAATGAAATTCGCGTAGAAACCTCAAGGAAAATTGTGTTTTTTCCAACCAATTCCGGACAAAATATCCAAATATCATATAATATGCCCTTGTTTGCTTTTTATTAGGATACGATATCACATTTTTAGCTACGTATAATATGAAATCAGTAACAGATTTGTGATCAAAAGACATTTGTTGTCCTAAAATCAATGCCCTAGCACCATAATTTTTTTAACAATTTGGGTGGTTAAATCTCGGATTAGAAATATCAAAGTCAGAAGTTGACAGTTATAGTAAGCTTAAAATGGTAAGCTTACTACAAATTAATTCATTGGTATACTCTCTGGCCAAAAATCACTCAAAAAAATAATACAGACAAAAATCAGGTGCAGACCTGTTCTAGAGTTAACTCCGGACAGAATGTGAGCCCATAACATTTGTGGTCCCGATTGATCAATTAGAAAACAATTTCTCAAAGCATTACGTAATATATTTCCAAAGACGAAAAATCAAACGTTTTTTTCATACATGGCGGAAAGCATACAATTGCAAAACAAACCTTCCGTCTACAAAAATTCTCCCACAATTTCACCGTATGAATTCAATCGAGTCTAAAACTTGATCTAAGATTATGAGCAGTTATCAAGGTTTAGTACACGGCCCTTTAATCCATAGTGCGAAGAAGACAATTGCCTGCCAACTATCAGTATCACGCAAATCCACTACAAAAGGTCACAAATAGTACAATACGATGACACATTTATTCAATGGCGATGATATTACATCTCTCGTCCAATCAAAGCCATCGCCACGGATGGACCTGGAGGCGCATATAATTCATCTGATACAAATACACAATGATATCCAAGTGGCACACTTCTCGTCCAATCGGTGTGAAGTATACATGTATTGTTTGGCTGGACCCGTTTGAAAATTATACCAATTAGGTTTTCTGCGCCAAGTGACACTCGGAGCCATAAATAACGCGTACTCGTTGGATCGATTACCAGTTCCAAGTTAAAAAAGAGCTATTAAAGTGATCGAAACATCTACCATTAATTGGAAATGTATATCCTGATTTTGACATTGATATAAACAAAACAGTAGAGTGACAGCAATCGATTGATCCCGAGTTAATTAATGCAAACCGTATTATATAGAGGTCATCGTTGTGATACCGTTTTGTGATACATGGTATGGTTAACAGAATTAAAATGATATTTTGTGTAGAGTTGCGAGATTAAATAGTTACAATTTATGGAGAAGGAACAGAAAGTTTAAGCGCTTAAGTAAACGAGTTCAGCACCCGAGTGCATTTAAGACACATTACGGTTCTGTTCCCTCTTTATTCTGAGCTTTTTTTGACCACGGATATGCCATGGTATACAGGGATGTAAATCATGATTCCTTTCCCCCAACTCTTTGAGTTATTGCACCAGCTGTTAGTGCCTACAGCGCTTTAGGTACCTGCTCTGGCCCGTTGGACAACCCGGTTTTGACTAGGGTGTTTCGTAGCAAGGCTGTTACACTAGTGGAGTCATTGTAAAATTTAATAAATCCAGTTTTTTTCTTTATATTCGTGAATTAAAGTACAAAAATTATACATTATATAAAGATAGCACAGTCATCTTTTTGAACGGGCGGAATTGGTTGAATATAACTTGACTATGATATTATAAAAGATTTCATGTTCACAATTATACGTCATACTCAGTAGCTGTATATAAATAGCTTCCAAACTTCAATAATAATTTGGGCTAGCAGCAGCAAGCCCAAAGTGTTAAGTTTATCATTTGTTATGTTATAAGAATCATACTTTAAACTTTAATTTGTTATATTAGTGCTGATTCAGATTTTGTGAAATAAAATGTTCAATTTTCGAGAAAAATCATGATTATACTATTGCTTGAGCAGGTTTTAGTTTTAAAAATGAGCCCAATTAGGACATTGAACAACCCTATGTGGCAACACTCTCATGCCTTGGTCAAGGGAGAAAGCCCTCAAGCAATTTCCACAGCATGTGGGCTTGTACGTGGACGGTGCAATATAGGTCTTCCAAGGCTGTATGCCTGTATTGGCTAGACAAAGTCAGGTTTCATGTTCACGGAGCAATCTAGGCCTGTCATTATAGTCAAAAAACTTAATTCCAAAGTGGCTCAAATTATAAGGCGATGGAACCGTAAAACCAGAAGTACATTAACTTTAAACATCGGCATATAATGACTAAACAAAACGTCAAGTCTTATAATAAGAATAGCACATATTCCCATGAACATGATGAACAATAATCAGTGCATGTTAGTCCTATGTTTGAAGGATACCTACACAATCCTTTGAGAACGATAAGTAAGTTGAATTCGTCGAAAATGAGTTGATATATGTATAGCCTTCTGCCTGGCATTTGCAATGTTGATGAATCAAAAGATAATTTCCTATTTGCTGTCAGAGACAATACAGCTAAAGTCTTTAGTAGATATACTTTTGGATTTCTTTTAGATAAAAACGATACGGTATTTCGTTTAAACCTGGCATATCATGTGGCACAGACATTAGGGGAATTAGAAGACGGGGAAGTATGTCTGTAGGGAGCGACAAACATCGGCGGGTAGAAGTTTGCATATAAGGCTGTCTCAACAATCAAAAGGTCGCGCGCTGACTACTTTTAATTGTTATTGTCATTGTTTAAAATCACAACATACATTTTGTCATACCTTATAAAGATAATGTGGATCCCAAACGGCTTAACACAATTTATGTGTGTATGTATTTTAATATAATACAGCTCAATAGCAGGTTCCAGGAAGGGGATCGAGGGGAATGCACTGTTATTCTCATGTGTAAAAAAACGTTGTGTAATAAGATTTTTACAAAACCATGTGTAATTATCAAACAAGGTTGTGTAACCATATTTAATTGTGTTAATACTATAGGTTGTGTAAAGTGTAATTCGATTATATTAAATTGAATTGCCGCGAAAACGGAATTTTAAACAAGAGTTGTGTAAACTTTAAAGCACGTGATAAGAATTAACCAATCCCAAATTACCCTTGTTGTGACCAAAATTACTGGAAACGAAATGGCGGACGTGTCGGTGTTGCTTGAGCGAGTGGGGTTTTGGAGAGTTTATTGAAGTATTTGACGGTAAGTATAATGTTTCACTTGAAATAGTAAAAAGTATTCAGTATGTGTGATTCTATCAGTTGGCTTTTTTGGTAAATTAGTTCAAAATTATATTAACTAAACTTAAGCTTATAAGCTTACACACTTTACAGTTTACACTTTACAGTCACACGACGATATAATTTTGCACTAATTTACTAAAAAAAGCCAATTGATAGAATCACACACACTGAATACTTTTTACTACTTCGTATTTTTTACTGTAATATTTCAAGTGAAACATATACTTACCGTAAAATGCTTCAATCAACTCTCCAAAACCCCATGCACAACTAGTGTGTAGAAAATTAACCAATTCCTGTGTAAACCATTAAATTGGCCATTCCACAACCCAATAGAAATGCACAACTATCGTGTATAAAATTAACCAATTGCTGTGTAAAATATTAAATGGTCATTCCACAACCCAATAGTAATGCACAACTATTGTGTAGAAAATTAACTAATTGTTGTGTAAACCATTTACACAACCTAATTGTGTATAATTATGTTACACATTATTGTTTAGAAATATTACACAACTGTTGTGTAGATATTACACAATTAGGGTTGTGTAAACTGTTTACACAACAGTTGCTAGGTTTTTATAGTAAACAGCGGTTGTGTACAATTTTACACAACTTGTGTAAAAGTTTACACAACCGTAATAACAGTGTGGGAAGCATGCAGAATGACCAATTTGGTTCGTTTTATCCCCTTATTGACAAATATCCCACGTTCATATACATAGACGGGTTGACGCTATGATTGCTATCACATTAAATGGAGGGGATTGGGAAACATTTAGTTACACAGTTTGAGTTAAAGGACCCCTCTGTTCGTTCTTTTCACCCCCTCATCGACAAATACCCCACACGTTTCCAGAGATATTTAAGTCGGGGACATGTCTACCTTTTTATTAGTAATATGACCCGTTTTTGGTTCTGATTTACCTTACACCGTATTGAATAATACCCACGGGTTTCAAGATAGCTGTCCATGTTGACGCCGCGTGTTCTTGCATAACACCTGTTTATTTCCTTTTGTAGCAGGTGTATTTCCTCAGGAGTATTTCGGTTGTGTAACAATCGAATGTATTTCAATTTTCCTAATCGACAGTTCTTTATACATGTTATTTATAGACATGGTCATGTAACACTCGTTTTGTGCCCACGCCCAACCACCGAGGCCGCTTGTGTATGCAGTAATAGAGCAATAACTTGCCACGATAGTTGAATTGCTTAAGAAATCATTGCCAATGAAAAGTACACTAACAGCTTTGACCTGTCATCGTCAAGCTGCTTATAGCTTACGATATTAAAGGTAGATGACCCGATCACATTTTCGTAACACAGAATTATTTCAAACATACGGAGATTTTCATATCATATATGAAAGCTCGTATTTATATCATCATCATACTGAAATTTGACGGCCTAAATCGGTATAATTACGGAGAAATCGATGAAATAACGTCGAATTACCGCGAATGGTGGTAACCACCGATATAGTTTGTGTACTACTCAATGGGTACAGTTCACAGCATCTTGTGCGTCTAAAATAAGAAACATTAGAGCTATGCAACTCAAACTTTGGAACACGACTTTTTTAAGGATGACCTTTCATGTAGAATAGAAAACTTCAAGTTGAAAATCGGAACATCTACCTTTAATAAAGCTTCATCTGTAATCCTGCATTTAATAAATTATGCATTCTTTTATGAATGTTGCGCAATTCAGTGTTACCCAAATTACTAATGGATCCGTCCCAATAGTGAAACCATACTTTTATTATTTAATCTTTAAATGGAGGCATATATATTACACTTACATACAGCTCGGGCATAAAACATTAACATTCTAAAATACACGCACAAATAGCGTTGAACCGAGTCGAGGGGCAATACAACGTTAACCCCGTTGTCGATGATCTTTTATCATGTTGTCAAAAATCTTGAGATGAAAAATCAACTGGCAACTCCGAGACAAAAGCAGTCGTCAAGATCATCGCTACCAAAAGTGTTGACAAAATGGTACAGACGTATCTGAGACGTACACTTGAGTGGCGTACACTGGATCAGTATAATGAACATTCCACATCGGATTCTAATCAACGATCCTTATGAGCCTATTTAACAATGGCGTTGACGTATATTACAAAACGACGAGTAAAACGCAACTCAAATTTAGCCAAACATAAGGAATATGGGTAGAGCAAACGTGTTTTTTGTCAGGGTACGACAGAGCTCTCACGCTATTACTTTAGAGATTAATACCACGGGAGTCTCGGAAGTATTTGCGCAAACCAACTTCCGCATCTGAATAAAAATGTAATCACCTTTCAGTCAATTTCGATGATATGATTTTTTTGTTGTAACAGAATCCTCTGATATTATAGTAACCATGCATTGTGGATAGATTCATCCGGGATGCTTATACTTTGGATTTCAATACCTCTTGTATATCGCAACGGAAGTGATTTTGTATATTGCTGATAATTGCAGATTCGAATGGCGCATAGTTTATCTAATCATGTTTAATCGGATATTGAGCATTTTAGCCATATTTACTATAGCGTAGGTCTGGGTTGATATGTTTGGAAAGCCAAATAAATCTCCTCACTTTCATTTACTTTTGAGATGAAATGTCATTTGTTATCCAACACGTGGAGCAACATATACATGTATAATAACTGTTTGGATTTACGATAAAACGTATTCCATCATTTCATTTCACTCATAAAAGGTATATTGTACATACAATAAACAACAGATCATTAAGATAAACTACAAATAATTATAACATTGCAAAGATGTATTTTCGTTTGAATTACATTAAAACAATCATCTTTCTCGTAATCTACGTAATAAATGACACAACTTAGACTTCTATTTTCAATTTTGTCTGGAAGTGCGGCAAACTAGAATGCTACTGATAGAGCTATTTGGTTAATCACCTATCATGTATTTAATGGTTTATATTTTTCAGTCTGTCATTCAAAAAGTTCACATTTTTGGAACTTCACAACATGCTTATCCTAGCATATCTGCTTGATGATTTGAGTGCAGTGCCTGAAAACATTGTCAGCACTGATTTTCTAAGGTAATGCAATTGCGGACTGATGCAATTCAAATTTTACATATACAGACACACCCAAAATTAATAAGATACACAAAACGCCTTAAATTCCGGTCTGACAGACTGCGGTAATCAAAAAGTCCCAGTGCAGCTCAAATCTAAATAAAGAACATTTTTTTCCATCGCTCAAGCACATTATTGAAGAGAGCTTGTTGTAATTACAAACCTTGTTCTGCCTGCTAGTAAAACCAATTGATATAGTCATAATTCCTGCCAACAACTTGTTGATATATGTTTATGTTTGTATGGAGCAAAAATAATGATGATTTAAATCAAAGTTGTACAAAAATTGCTCCTACAAATTGTCTGAATTTTGGATAAATAGAAATCTGAAGAACTCTGTATTAATAAATGCCACGATTGTATTACACCCGTTTCGATTTGAGGCGGTTGTATGTTTATATTTAGTGGACTTTTGCATAACTTAGGCTACTCTGTGTCATATATTAAAGTATTTACTGTTATCAGTATCTTCGATATAGTTTTGTAAAGCATAATATAGACATGAATCCGGAAATCCATACTCCGTGTTGATGTTCTTCCTGGTGAGCAAATGGTTAGCTCTCTTTCAATATAAAACGCGCTGATTTGTATGCACGGTACACGCAAATTTGATCTTTTATATGACCAAATTTACTAGCTTAAATCTGACATATTTGTACGATGTACAAACAAATAATGATGAATACCTATTATATCGATTTATCAGTGGAAAATGGCCTATCATAAGTTATTTTCTACTTTATCGACTTCGTTTATGTGTTTTTTCATTGAAAGTTTCTTTTTATAACTTGATATAATGCTAATCATCTGGCAGCTTTGTGTATTATAATTGTAACCTATTTGTATATATTGTGTTTGTGACAGATCTATCAACAAGTATCAAATGTCCAATCACTGGTCATTTGACACCGGAAACAGTGTTGACAATTTTATATTGTGTTTACTGTGAATTCAAAATAAATCTGTTTCAAGCTTGATTAATTGCTGAAAAAGGATACCATTTATCCGATGTGCTGGAGTATGGTACGTATTCAAAATACTATTCTGATATTGTTTACATAATCTCACTGTACCTACCAAATAATAAACAGGTATAACACGGACACCAAATTCCGATTATAATAAATGGTAAACAGGATTTTGCAGTCGAAATTGAAAACCCCAGTGGAAGAAGGACTCAAATGACATTTTGGTCAAATTAAGTTATTTGCAGTTTTAAGGTCTTAAGGTGTCAGGATATTTGTTTCGAAACATGTGGGTGATTCAACCACCCACAAGTAGTGGTCACGTCAGGGGTTATCTAGGGTCAAATTTTCAAACTGGTTCGATTTCTTTGACTCATTGCAACCTATGATCATGATGATAGATAGGGAAATTCTTTTTTGGTAAGCTCTCAAATATAGGGCAATTCAAAAAATGCAGTTCAAATCAGGGTAGGCTGCATTCCCCGAAATTTTATTTACAACATTTAAAACTTTTCAGTTTAAAAACGTTCGGGCTCAGTCACCTCCCGGTATAGTATATTTCAACAAAGTAACCCTTGATAACTATATATGTTCTGATGGGTATTTTATGAGGAACTCAAATATTATACACAGTAAAGTTTGATTGGGATAGGAGTAACAATATTATTGAACTTTAATCAAAATATTTCCAATGGTATATTTGAATTTCTTGTGAGATTTCCGTTCAGAGAATATGTACTTTTTATGGGATAGTGCAAGTAGTTATTGCGATATGCTAATTCGAATCTCAGAGGGTAAACAATGTTTAAATCTAAAGACGCAACGCGAAGGGTGGCGACTTCAAAACACATGCCTAAACTATTTGTTATCAGCAGAGAAATGTCGAAACTTCAAACAAAACTGTTATATCTTTGCACTTGAGCAGTAAAAGCTACCCGATTATATAAATGGGTAACTGAACACTTTAATCTAGTTATCTTAACTATTCCATGTAGATGGCAGATATTGCATAACATGTTAACAATCTTGAAATGGTCAGTATATATATAAGTGTCAAGCAAACAAAATCCTAGGATTTATTTTGACTAGATTGATTTGAAACCGTATCGGGGGACAGAGGATCTGTCTGTTTTGATTAAATTAAAGTCCTTTCTCCCTATATCGGGCTTTCTTCTGATCCCTGCAGTGCTATTGCGGATAGAGAGATAATACCTGACTACAGTTTCACGAAGGACCTTTCCACCAACTGACGCAGTAAACAAGCAATTCGCCGCTCTTAATTGTGTTTTATTAACAGAGGGAGTTGTACAATATGTAAATTATCAAAAATAGATGACTTTTGATTGGAGGCTGCGATTTGCCAATGGATAGCAATTACATCATCCCGCGCGATCGCGTTATTCTGCGTTTTGCATTCACTTCAAAGCGCCGCGCGTGTTTGTGTGACAGGGAGGGGTGCATACGCACGTGTGTATCTACATATGGATTTGCCCATTCATCATCACTCATCCATTATGGCCCGGGAACAAAATTACAATTTCTATCTTTTAGAGAAACTTGATATCTGCAAACTGACTGTAGAGCAGCTGTTTTTTAACTTTAATTTAGTGATTATCTTGATGCTGAGCCTGACACTATTCGTTCAGTACCTGACATTATGTATTACACCAGACACACAATAAAGTTTAAATCAAATTACACATTCTCAATTATTTAGCTTCAAAATGAAATAACAAATTGGAATTACTAATGTAGTATTGTATCAGTCAGGGCAAACTGCCAAAACGGCAACCTGTGAAATGTTTCCGAATGTGGATACATATTGCCAAATCAGGCCAAATTGCTTTTTTGCCATTGGTTATTTTTGTGAATTTAAAAACTACTTTTGCATGTTCAGTGAGATGGTTACTTATTTAATCAAGTCAAAATCATAACCACTTATCATAGGAATAATTGTATAATTTGTGGTATTTATTTTTGTGTCTTTGAGCCTGCAATATATTCGCGAAATTAAATAGATCGCAAATTTAAGTGGTTTTTTTGTGCCTCTGGCGTCCTAATTTTAAGATATGGAATCACGGTTTTTGAAATCGGGGCTTTACATTACCGCGAATTTCAAAAATTGCATGTATGAGAGATGGCAGTGTTTATTCATTTTTTATGATAAATATGATGTTTTGTTCAATATAACTACGCGATTTAGGCTCGATAATTACTTTTCTAACATATAATGGCCGATGTTGTGCTTGCCGGACACCTCCTTTAATAGTGAATATAACCAAACACCTGACTGTTATCTTTTTATCGCTTAAAATGTCGACGGCCATCTCTATCTATCGCAACAAAAGAAAGCATCCCCAGGTAGGGTTATGATGGTGAGATAATGTCTCCCTTTATACTCGTAGAGAGTGGTAATTGTTGTGTCTAGACAAGACATGACTTCGATTCAAATAATTACTGTTTTCAGTGAGCGAACGCTATTCACATATGAATGATGTAAATATGTTTGGTCGTTGTTGAACGGGGTTCCACAAGGTCTTCGTCGTTGTTTTATCTTGAGTCGACAACGGTAAGACGGGTTTATTTTGCTAAGTATGATAGGGACTTGCACGTGTGGTATTGAAAAAGAACACTCAATTTAATCCTGTATTGGCAGCTACTCAATACACATGGTAGAATGTTTTAATACAGGATATGAATGCATAGACCTAGTAGAGAATAAAGTCGATTTTAGAGCGCAGCACCTCGTAGATGTAGAATAAAACAGAGTCGAATGGCTGAAGATGGGGTAAAAGCGCCGATGAAGACATAACATCGTTACCGTTAGCCGAGTTCTAACTGACATTTTTGGTTATTTTGATATATAGCCCTTTTAAGTTCTTATAAAAACCTTGCCAAGTTGTATATAAATGTAAAGCTTACGCAATTACGATATTAAAAATATAAATATCTCAAAAAAATCCAACTGAAATGTCAATTACAACCTTGTTATTCTCAGCCCACGACATCATACAATAAAGTTTTCCGCGGGTTACAAAGGAAAACTTATTTGGTGACCGGAAGTTGTATTTCACCTGTTTCACCCCTGCTCCCTGGTCATGTCAGAGGGAAGCGTGTCGCGCGATATTTTGACTTGTCCACTGGGTATGCCACATCATTCATTCTTATTTTTGACTACAACCAGACCGGTCGCCCTTTCAGTTGGAGAAAAGCCCACCCTCCACTCCCTTGAAGTAAAAGCAGGTTCGCAGGCAGGGCCGAGTGCATTCAATCTATCATAATGTGTGTCAGGTATCCAGGCGTGGTGACACGTGGTTGTGTGCAGGTGCGATCATTCGCATGTGGGTACCAGGCTTGGTACACTCAGGCATGGTTACAGCAAGTTGCGCCAGGCTTGGCACTAGGGCGTGATGTACCAGGCTTGGTATTCTCCGCAGGCAATTGCTAAGTATGGCTAAGTATCTTCCCAGGCTTGGGAGAAGGCAAGGTAAATGGAGGCAACAACACAGTTGCGAATCTGGTGGCAGTTTTGCTCAGGGGGGTTGTTTAGGCCTCAAGATGTCAACATTTCAGAATAAAATTGTGAAAATTAATGAGTCATTGTCAGGAAAGAGGAGAAGGATAATATTATTAATAATATTATGTATTGGAAAAATTGTCCGAAGTAGATATTTCATTATAGTGGAAAATTGCCAGTAAGGACAAACTAAAGTCGTAATGACATGTTAAAAATGAAAATTGGATAGCTTAAACTTCAACAGCAGATTTTGCGGCATATTTACTTACAAATTACACGTCAAGTCTATATTTAACATATTTCACTTCAAGTCCCTTTGCATTTACATGCCGAGGGCACATAACTTTAAATCGTGTCAATTTTATGCTACTTTGTTATGGTTAAGGTCACAAAATAAATGTCAGGTTGTAGTCAAATGCTACCACTACCTTATAACTCTTAATTTGTCCGTGTAATTCAATTATCTGGCAACAACACACATGTATGATTGTTAAAGTCATTGTATTCCTTCTGCCACTTTTGCCATCTTATCAATCTAGAACATTATTTGTATTGAGTTTCGTGTCATAACGACTCCTTAGTGGCTAGCTAGCTATATGCTTATTATTTATATCTTTATCACACAAAATAGGGGAAAAGTGTACTTTAGCTCCCAGATACTCTAGACTGTACTAGTATCGACCAATACTAGGACACCCAGTATCGTTCGATACTGGTACATTATTTTGTTCCAGTATCGCTCGATACTGGCACGTTTAAAATGTTTCAGTATTGCCCGATACTGGAACAAAATAATGTACCAGTATCGATGTGTACCAGTATCGCTCAATACTGGAACATGAAAAATGTACCAGTATCGCCCAATACTAGAACATTAAACATGTGCCAGTATCGCCCAATACTGGAACATGAAAAATGTGCCAGTATCACCCACCCAATACAATATCGGTTAAGTTGGCTTGTATGGTTATTTTTTTCTTTCTGGAAAATAGGGTAGCTCTGAAAAGAGCCGTTTTGTGGTATTCAAAACTGCCTGTGATGTGTCAAGCGGCGACGGGAATCTTTAGGAGGTTCGTCTCTTCTCTCGTGCGGTTTATACGTTGGCGAGTATCTAGTGTTGATATGTGTCGGTGTTTCAGTTTCTTAATGACTGCAGCTTTTTTCTTCGTTTTTAGATGGACCTGTCGAAGCTGTTGTCTAAGACACTTCATTATTGCTATTTGTTTGGTTATTCGTATCAAGTACAAACATCTTACGCTTGACGTCATAATGACATTATAAACATGGCCTCAACATGCCGTTTTATTTTTTTGTGAAATGAAATATACATGTAGGCCAACATTGAAAGGTTTGCCAAAAAATCCATATCGGAATGTCACGACATAGCTACTTGTTTGTTTTTCAATGCAAAGATGGGGTTTTCAATGGGTAGTATTCCAAGCCACTCAATTTTGCAAAACGAGAAAATGATCATGCATACGTAACGTAAAATTGACCAATCAGCTCATCCTACTAGTATCCATAAAAGCTCTTTTCAGAGCCACAACAACTTCAAGAGAAAGCTATTGAACGACCCCATTTAGTGTGTAGTACTCCAACATAACTTGTTAAAATGTTGTTCCCAAACCATAATGAATGAGATGGTTTTCCCTCGCAATAGTTTAAAACACTACGACATTTTTTTCTTGAAACAAATAATAGAAGAAAAAAATCCCGCAATTCATATATATAATAACTGAACACGTATTTGAAAAAGGAAAAAATAATTACAATGCACTCAAATCTGACGTCGTAAAAATGTCGCTAATTTTTGAAGCTGAAATAGTCGTGCCCTTTTCACAAATATGACAATACACGAGTTCTGGAACAAATTAAATCGTTCCATTATCGCTCGATACTGGAACATGTTAATCGTTCTAGTATTGAGCAATACTGGAATGATTTACATGTTCCAGTATCGAGCGATACTGGAACAAAATGTTCCAGTATCGAGCGATACTGACAAAATTCATGTACCAGTATCGACCGATACTGGTATACCAGTATCTTAGACCTAAAATACACTTTTCCCCAAAATAGTTACGGTATATTGAATGTTGAAACGTCTACGATAAAAGCAAACTAAGTGACCGTCTTACCAGTTTTGGAATTGCCCAGAATACTTTGAAACTGGTAAAATTATCCTATTTTCGCCAATAGTAATGCGCTTTACCCAGAAAAACCCCACAAAAACATCAAATTACAAAAATGTATGATAATTACATTTGACTTTATAGAAAAATCACGGTTCATAATTAACTGCAGCATTTTGTTAATGATTGTTAATGATATCATATCAGAAGTTTTTAAAGATATTTGATTTATTTTATTTCCCGCATTTGTCTTACAGTTTTGAAGATACGTATGTTTCGTATGTTCTACATATCGTACCTGCCCTTAAATTCTTGTTAGGAAGAAGTATTCACTATCAATGGTGCCAAGCCTTACACTATGAATCATGATACTATTCACCTAGATATATGCTACTGCATTCATAACAAACGCTGTAATAATACATACTAACCAAACTATATAGCCTGCCAAGTGCCGGTCAATGGATTATAAGATCTACATGTATTCATGTCACATAAATCCTTGATGTACGTGTCTCCATGTTACTGAGACATTGTCCCAAATGTTACACACATTAAACAGCTCTTATCGTATTGTTTATCAATTTCGCCTGTTAGGACTTACACATCTCAGACTAGAGCGGGTTATCGTCCAGATGTGTGTCCAAGGTCTTGAGGCTTGAACCATCGAGTTTCCAGATGCTAAAACAGGAGAAAATAAAAGAATACGAAAAAGAAAAAGGAGGGGAAGGAAAGATTAACGTCGGTATAATGGACGCTAAATTCAAGAACCTTAGGAGCCATTACAGTTATCAGTTATGATTTTTTAAGACATTTATATATGGATTACATGTTTTACTTACCATGTGTTAAAAGCTGAACAGGTGCTATTAAAGATGAGCTAATTCAGATAACATTCAGGTGTAGTTTTAATCCTTTTTTCTCTTTATTGATTACAACTGGAAGAAGAGTGATTTAAAACCCTTTTAATTCAAGCTTAGAATTGATTTGGATAGTAGTAGAATTCAAGTATTGATGGATAGCACCTGTTCAGCTTTTAACACATGGGAAGTAAAATGTGAGCCAAATTACTTATATAAGTGTTGAGACCTGCAATATGGTCTTAGGCCCGTCAGAATTGCTGCATAGCAGGAATTAATCACTTGTATGTGAACATTGTGAGGGTTGAAAGCTTAACAATTTTATTAGTTTACTTTGGATAGGTTAACACTTTATATACAATAAACTAACAAAGTATTATGTGATCATACAAACCACTAAATCTAATCGATCTGAACGCTAAAGTCAACTGTTCTTGGACATGAGCATAAAAGTGGAAACATCGAGACGATGTTAAAGGGACATTAAGTGGTGTTGAAAATTTTAAATGTTTAAAAATTTACTTCAGAATTCAAGATGAACATTAAAAATTGCCATTATTGTTGTTTCTACTAACAAAAACACAGCAAACTTGATGAAAACAATATCATCGCTATTTATTGAAAAACGCCCTCTATGCAAATATGGTTCGCGTTATGTATCACGCGTACATGTATCACGCGTACTGCAGGGGGATACTGTCGGACGTAAAATGCTCGTTGCGGCTCTACGAGCATTTTTGAATCGACGTTTTCTTGTACAAAGAGGGCTGATTTTTCTTAATACTTATAGGTGTATTTCATACATGTAATACAATTATAAAAATATGCTAATCCCAGTTTTTATCATAATTGAGGGCGCAGCCTCCAACACATCTCTTAGTGCCCCTTTAATGTGTTATATTGAAATAGATAATTATGACAGCAGATTTGGTGCACCTATGAGTAAGCAAGCACGAGTTAGCCTCGTCATAAGTCTTCCGACTTAGAAACGTTGTCCCCGTTTTGAGAAAAAATAATTGAAAGCAAAGATTTAATATAAAATCTGATGATACTAGGATTCGAGCCCAGGGCCTTTCGGGTCCTCCAAAATAATGTCATAACTACTACTAGACCAGCTAGGCTGTTGGTGCCGAGGTAGCGACTTTAATCCTACAAAGAGATAGGGTAGCATACAGAATATAGCTGTATAACTCATACAATAGAAGTCTTGTACTAGACTAATTTGTGAGTGCTTACATGAAGGATGAAACCATAACTCTTGTTAGCTTTATTTGAAAGTACGTTTAGGGTAATTTGCATTTTGGACAAAATGATTCGTTGCACTGAATACGTACTTTTTTTTGGCTCAGACCCTTATATCTGCGAAAGAAATATCGCCCACCTTTTGTATACGCTTTACATTTCCGGTCTATTATTAATTTGGTGCAAATTGGCCATTAAAATTTGAATTCAGGGTATGTTGACACGTTATGTATTTGTAGAAGAATAACCCCAGGGCTTTAAGAATTAATTTAATAACGTTTCCATGGGGGCTAATACGTCATATAAAATCGACCTATTAGCTGTACTAGTGCACTAGAGTATTACTATGTATTGTAATTAGCCAGTTTTATAGGGAAATATGTGAAATATGTGCATTGTCCAAGAATCAAAGACTGCAATTACGAAACAGTATCCATTGTTTGATATCAATGTCTATTGTCTATTTGTGGCTTCTCTGATGATTTAACAGGCTATTGCTTCATTGTGTCGCATGCTTTAATAGAAACCTTGGGAGATGGACAAATTGATCGTTTGATTACCAGAACCCACGTGTATATCTTTGTTATGTTAAAATTTTAATTTCCACAATGGTTGTTTCTTTATTACCAATCCTTTATTAAATCGTGTTGAATTAAAGAAACCTTCCACGGAGCTACATTACGTACAATATGTATTATTTAATTCTCAACAAATATCAACATTTTATACTTAGATATCAGAACACATCATATCACATGTAAGAACGTTTTGGATCTACATGTAATGCAAATGTTGCCGGTTCGAATCCGATATGACGCACATGGCTTTTTCAATTGTTATGTGCACGGGCCTACTCTGAGGAAAGATAAACAATTGGATCATTGTAGTAATCCCGGGAACTAAGTCAACATTTCCCCAAACTGTAAAGGTTTGATTATGACCCAAAGGGTGGCTCCAGACTGTGGAGGGGTCAGTCGACCTCCTCGCTATCGTTTATGGAAGGGAAGAAAAAGAAACTTGAGGAGAGAAAGGAGGGACTCATCTTACCATTTAATTTAAATATATATAAAAAGGTAACAAATCATAGTGATCCTGGTATTCAAAAGTGTCAATTTAAATTCGATCATAAGAGACGTATTAGCTTGAAATTAAAGAACCAAAACTTTGAGTTGCACGGAAAAGACTAGGGTCGAAGTCATATGAAACAGTCCATTCTGCATACACCCGGTATACGATATTGGGGTTTTAAAATGTAGGTACTGGTTTCATTTTAATGCAATGCTTACCAGTGTCTTTTAAAATGTCTCAGGTATTACTGGTGCAATTACTTGAACCTGAACTTCCATTGACTTCCATCATCATACTTCACCTCAGCACATTGGATAATTGGTATCCTCTTTCAGCAATTATCTCGCTTGCATAGATTTAACTGTAAGTCACAGCAAATACAATATCATCTTTGTGACAGTGTTTCCGGCGTGAAATGACAGCTGATTGGACATTTGATCCTTGTTGATAGATTTGTTACAAAGACAAGATATGCAAACAGGTTACAATAACAAAATTGGTAGATGATTTGCTTTTGTAGTTATACCAAGTGTGGAAAATGCAAATTCGCTTGATTTCGAGGCTATGAATGTTCACGAAACTTGGGAGTGGTTTGGTAGTTGATAGGGTTCAATTTGATTTGAGGATATGCTAAATGCCAGGAAAATTAATTTACCTATAAACGTTGCGTCCTTGTACAGTACACGCCATGAGATTGTCACTCAAAATGCTTCATCTGTATAGTAACAACACACAGTCCATTCTTTGCGATCATTTTTGGACGAAACTGCAGAATGACATGCAAACACTAGTCTAAACACAAATGTCAATTGCTTAGACAGTGTTGTTACTGTTCCATCTCTAATATCTTAAAGGTTTAGCGCCATTCCCACTGTGGTGCATTGCTTCAACAGTCGTCTCTATCTATCTCCATTAGTGTTATTGTTTAGGATGTCACACAAACTCCCAACACAAGTTCCACCCCTTGAGAATAATACTTGATAAAAGAAGACAGGAAAACCTCGTTTGCACCTGCCCGGTTAGGTCACCTATGTCGCATACTCAATAAGTGTCTTTAATGAAAGAAAAATATATTTTCAAATATTTTATTTAGGTCACAGAGGCGTCTACTTTGTAAAGAGAAATGAGCTGAAAACATAAGAAGATATAGGAAATTTTAAAACCTTATTGGAATTAAATAATTGTGATACAAATTTGCTCCTAGTCGTGTTACGATAATAACGCAATTTTTAACACAAATCTTTCCCACGGGCAGGCTTAACTGAACTGTATGGGACTATTATGGAAAACATACATCCATGGAATAAATTCTTTTGAAAAATATTTTTCTCGAATTTTAGCCAATAGAATCAATACGGTATAGGGCTACTATGATACTACAAAAATATGTATACAGATCATCTATAAACTCTTTCGGGATTCCTTGCGATATCGCGCCCTATCTGTCATGGAATAAATTTAAGTTAAAAGTTTAACGGGTTTTAATCTGTCAAGCTTTCGTCAGGATTAGCTCTGACTTCTTCAGGACCAAATTATTATAATATTGAACAAAAAATAGAGATTGCCACGTCTCTTGTTATCATCATTTGGGCTGCCCCTTGCCCGATGATTTGAGAGTAGGTGCTCTTTCCTACTTGTGAAAGAATTGGTGGCTCTGAAAAGAGCCGTTCAGATGGATTGCCGCTTCCACTGAACACGTAGGTTGCCCTTTCCTACTTAAACGAACCCGTTAAACTTTTAACTTATATTATGAATACCCGTCGTAAAAGCCTATCTCACAATATGGAATAAATTCTTTGGACAAATATTTTCCTTGAATTTTAGCCAATAGAATCAATACGGTATACTATAATACTACTAGAATATGTATTTTTCTATTTATACTCTTCAACTTGGACAAATCATTAAAAAACACAGTCTCTCGTATCATATTTATGCGGATGATACGCAAATTTACACCACTTTCAATCCCAAAGATCAGACATCTATCAACAATGCACTTTCGTCAATTGCTTCTTGTATTACGGAGATAAAATCATGGATGACCAAGAACTTTTTGAAATTAAACGAGGACAAAACTGAGTTCCTGGTTCTTGGGTCCCCTCATTCCACACGTATCATGCCTACTGTTGAACTCAACATTGGAGATAGTTCCATAAAACCGACAACAAGTGTGCGTAATTTCGGCGTTCTTTTTGACTCTAACATGGCTATGTCAGTCCATATTGCCAATCTCCGTCGTAATATAAGCTTCCATCTCCGCAACATGTCTAGAATTCGCCGTTTTCTTGACTACAATTCATGCCACCACATAGCTCGTGCACTCATACTTTCTAGACTTGATTACGGAAATTCGCTACTTTTTGGTTCAAATGAATCTGATCTCAACAAATTACAATCATTACAATCTATAAGCTCTTCTGGATTCCTTGCCATATCCTATATATCCATTTACATGTATAATGTTGCCACGCGTGTTGTTTCAGCTGAATTAGTTCATGAATAACCGTGACTTGATCATCTACTTGATACAATGCACAATGAAACAGAAGATGCATTTTAATTGACAAGGAAAATTTGAGTTTCGGTATCAACACTTGATTATTTTCACAGATACAAATGGAAACTTTTTTCAATAATAGATCCGAATTCGTATTAAATATCCATAATACATTGTAGCAATGTGAACATGGGCTGAAATAGTAATAAAGAAAGGACGCCTCGTTCGTTTACATTGTACATGTAAATGGATATATAGGATATGGCAAGGAATCCAGAAGAGCTTATAGATTGTAATGATTGTAATTTGTTGAGATCAGATTCATTTGAACCAAAAAGTAGCGAATTTCCGTAATCAAGTCTAGAAAGTATGAGTGCACGAGCTACGTGGTGGCATGAATTGTAGTCAAGAAAACGGCGAATTCTAGACATGTGTAAACAAGATAGAAAGTAAGCATTTGTGTAAACAAGTGTGTGTGTGCCATATGAACAAAGCACGACACTTTGTATATATAAATAGGTGCTTCTTACCAACAAATAATAATTGAATTTTACCTTTACCTACTTCTCCTTTCGCGCAGAATTTAAAGGGATGCGGGACGACGCTCCCCGCGTGCGGCTGTTTTTACCTTCTGTTTTACCTCTCGTGTCATCAGGCAATGGCTTGTTTCTATGCTAGTTTAATAATATACATGTTTACTTAAAATGTAGTTTTTGTGGTACGCACTATTTCATCAATATAATTTCCTTATAACCCTATTCATTTATTTTATATATATATTTTAGTTGCGCTTTGCAATGCATACATGTACGTGCTAAGCTTATACGGGACAACGCATTATCAAATTGTTACAAACTAATTTCTATTTCAATGGATTAATGTATGTAATATGGTAAGGTCATATGTATACAGTTGTTTCCTCGCCTGTAAATCAAATGCTTACTTTCTATCTTGTTTACACATCTTCGTTAATTCACAAGTGTGTGTGCTACAACTGTTCTAAATGAAATAATGAAAAACTAAAAAGAATAAAAAGGGTCCTATTCCTCACAGAGTTGTCTATTGGCATGATTGGGTCAACGATATTAAGAGTGCTCCGACAATTTCAAGTGTTTCATTGTTCGGTACCTCATAAAATATATATTCAAAGCCAACAGTCTTCAATTTTCAAGTTATTTATGCAATACGTCAAACAGTCGAGTTTGGCTGGCATAAACTATTATGTACCGATCCAACTTTTTCACTGTACAAATAAGTTTTAAATAGGTCAAAATGATATTCAAAGGACTAATTAGCAAGAAAATGACTAGCTTATGTTTACAGTGTACTGCTAAATAATATGGGGGCTTTGAAATTTGCCTATGGCAAAATGAAAAACATCTTTTCAACCACTATCTTTGGTAGACCTCGAGGATAGACGAGTTGGTGATGGAAAATTCTTAAAGAGAGATAATTTAGTACTCTTTGATTGATGGACTAGTGGTCAAATACGGGACAAATTTGGGCAACATTTGAGTGAATCGTGCACAAATCAGCACATTTGAAGGCTATAGATGATACGAGATTACAATTTTCAAAATTACACACACAACCGTCATGATGATAATTCGTCGCTGTACTGACATACCGGCACATCACGAAAAACAGCGTTTTGAGAAAATCGTGTTTGAAATTTTTTAAAGACTTGTTAGAGAGCATTTACATCAAATGTCACTATCATTGTCAAAGAACACTAATAGATATACCGTATACTTATGTTTGTTATGAGCATGTTACAACAACAAATTGCAATTATTCATTAGGAGTAATTATGCCATAAAGTCATGTGCCGGTATGTCAGAAAGAAGACAAAAAACTACATATTCGTCCTACAGTGATATGCCAGTTATATGCTGGTATGTCAGAACTGCAGTTACACGGTGGTCTATGGCAGAATATTGTGATGTGCCGGTATGTCAGAATACAAAATGAGGTTTTAATGCCGGTATTATGTTAAAACCCCTGCATATCACACTAATTAGTGCGGTATCTCATTAATTAATTACCTTTTTGTTTCAATTTTTTTGGAGAATAAAGAGTTTCATTTGTAGATCATAAAATGCAACTTAACTCATTTTGTCCAAAATGGCACATGTGCCGGTATGTCAGAACAGCGACGAATTGTATGAACCATTCAGCGCTCATATGCGGAAGTAGACAAGCACCTCTCTGAGGAATGATATAAATGCACTATCCAATGGGATGTGTCGTAAATGTGTGCTTCTGAGGAAGAAATCACTTTACGTAGCCGTTGAACCATCTCGATCCCCTTATCAAAATACTATAAGATGCATTCCTTCTTCCCCAGGACATTCGCCTAATATGCTTTATAAAATGCCTGTGGGGAAGTATGTCTTACTCGGTCTTACTATATTCAAGGCCATTCACAATACTTCAAGAACACTCAGATGTATCTAGACAATACATCACATAATTCTACTTCAATAGTTAGGACTCCCTGCTTACAAATCAGAAATTGTGTCAAATGTTGGTCATGTCGTCACGTTTTCTGCTCCACCCAACACGTAGAACAATAAATAAGCGTTACGATTATTTTCGACGGGGAGTATAATAGTTATATAGAATATATTTTACCAGGAGGTAAAACAGTTCTATAATGATGACATTTTCTTGATGAATGTGTACGAAGCGATGGAATATTTATTTGTGTCCTTTATTTAAATGTGAGCTGAACGGGGAATTTCAGACCGGTATTTAGTGTAATAATTACAGTTCACGTATTTGTTGTCGTGTCTTTTGTTTCGTTCAGTGTTTTCGTTATTATTTGTCTTCACTCTTTCTCTTCATTGATTGTGTGATTGTATAAGTACAATTGGAACTGCATCATTCCACAGTTACATCAGTGATTACATCAATTCAACGAGAATATACTTTTAAATAATATATAGACTCGGACAAACTGGAAGACGTTAAAAATACACGGTCTCGAACCCCGGTCCCTCTTCACAAAGACGCAAAGGCAAATAATTACTTACTAGACAACAAAGGCTGTGTTTAAGTGGGTCATAGATACACGAGCTAATGTATATAAAGTCTTCGTGGAGGAGATGAGAATCTCATGCAAACGAAATACAGGTACTAAATTATTAGCTAAAAAAGAATATATTTTGGTAACTCAATCCGTTTAGAAATTCAAAATAATTTACCCGATTTATAGGCAAGCTCATTATTATGACTCGATCGGTTAACAACACGCAAAACAACTGACTATCCCTATGGAATTATCAGTGGGCACACTTCACACAAAATCAGAGTAATCAAAGTTATCGTTCACCAACTGTACAGATGGCTAGACAGTGGATTGTGTAACTATTTCAAACGTAAAACATCTTTTCAAAATTTAGTTGAATGCTAGAAAATATATATCAATCTGTGTTTATTTTATGAGCAATATGTTGATTATTATGATTAGAAATTATATATTGCTGAAATGAAATTCATCAAAAGTAAATAAAACAGGAGCTGATTTGTTTTTGACTCTCAATACTTTCCAAGCCCGGACATGCGAGTATCTAGGAATAATTTTCAAATTGGCTAACGATGAAAATTAGAGAATAAAGGTATTGTTTTTAGACCGTACCCGTGTTATATTGTCTGACATAAATGCGGACGATAGTATTATTTTAAGTAGAACAACGACGCCGCAGGCGGAGTTGTTCTACGCAAAAAATAATACTATCGAACGCATTTATGTCAGACAATATAACACGGGTACGGTCTAAAAACAATACCTTTATTCTCATTCTTAAACAATCATACTTTAGACATTTATCAAAGAAATAAGTACATTTTATTGTCCACATTTGACAACTTTTACCCCTGCTAGGATCGAATAACCCACAAACATTCCATCCAATCACATGCGATGAGTAAACCATGCGTAAGCCTCGTGGCGCCGGCATAAACGCAGGAAAAGCGCTAAAGACGCACTGCAGAAGTGCGCGTTATGGAACAAACCACGCATTGTGAAGGTCAGGCGCACTGTTAAAACGTAAGCCCACCTCCCCGTGTTAAGTTGTCTCATCTAGATGTCGCCGATTTCTCTGAGAACCAATGAGATTGCTTAAACTTTCTTAGCTGTTTAAGAATACTTAATATCAGATTGGCCATAGCTAAAGAAACTAAGCGCCATCAGAATCCATGATTATTAGCAAGATTGTTAAGCCTCCAGTGATGATGAAATACAAGAAGAACGACAATCTCAATGTATAAACAAACCTGCTGAATCTATCCACTAATGGTTACAATGATCAGAGGATTCAAATTACTTTTTCATTCAGGTGGAGAACTTGGCCTGCGCTGCACAAATACTCCCATGGCTTAAGTTCCGCATAACTCTCTATAGTAATTGCGTGTTGTCGTGCCTTGCCAGAATTTACTTTACACACATCCCGTATGGTTGGCTAAATTTGGGTTGCTTTTAATATCTCGCCGTGTTCTAATATACATCCACGTTGTCTTCTATACGCGTATATTACTATTTTACGCCGAAGGTATATCTATGGATCCATTTGCAAGATTGAAGAACGAATGGTTAGTTGTAGGAAAAATCCATCAGTAAAATTGGGTGCAACTTAATTGGGTGACATATATAACAGAATGCATAGATTATTAAATATAGGATTACAGATACTAATTTTGCAACCTATAAGCAGATTGTTAATGACAGGTCAAAGGTCATTTTTAGCAATCTAATTATCCTCACAAATTCTTACACTATACTGCCGCGAACATTCTAAACAATAATCCTCTAAGTATCCCCGCTTTATCTCGTCTAAGATCTGCTATCAATCGACTCGTTTAATGTGCGTTTTAATTAAATTATAAGAACATAATATGGTTAAAGATCCGTACTCTCGCTAACCCACAATGGAATCAAATTAGCCGCTCCAACAGTCGTACACTTGACAAATATGGACTGATTCTAGTATTGAATAAAATGTAATGTATACGATACAGTTGCCTTCTAGATATCAGCAATCCAATAATAATATCGTGTATATAGTGTCGTGTCTCCCATAAACAATGCTCATGGCACCGTACGACATAGAAGATACGCCTATAAAACGTTTCTTAAAGTACTTAATAAAATATAAATATGAATGTTTATAATAAAATGTTACTACGGAGAGCGTCCAGATTTAACACAAATATAAAATGAAAAATATGTATCCAAGAAAATTATAACAGCTGCTGTGTCATAATGTTTTTTGTAAAATGAATGATATTATTGGTTACCAAAAGCAGTTGGGCTTTATTTAAAAGTTATGTGCAATGAAACAAAGAGTTCATAACATGAGTTGGGCAAGTTTCATCGCATTTGAGTTTGTCTGTTCTAATTCAAAATGGCTTTGTATCATCATGCACATGACATATGAGAGAGGATATAGCAAACATGTGTTGTTGCTGGGTTTGTTCTTTTTGAAATAATTGTTTGTTATTTTGATTTGGTTTAAACACCAAATATTTGAGCAACATCATCCACCCCTGACATTCATTCCAGTTTAAGTTGCCATATTAATTGTGTCAAGAAAGGAATCGGCCCAATTCGTTGTGCGACTTCTTAAGACTAACTATTGGATCACTATGCGCAAGGAATTGTTTTCATCGGGTAGAAAATACAAACGAACAATTGGAATTCATGACCTACCTGTACCACTCGGAATGTTGTATATGCCATTAGGTGCACGAATTGCAACATCCTGTACATCGGGGAAACCAAACACCGCTTGGCAGACCGGCCGCATCACTGAACATCTCCGTCCACCACCCAGAACTAAGTAGTGATGGTTTTCCAGTTGCACGTCATTTCAACCTCCCATCACCTTGTCAGAAGAAAGATCTAGAAGTCTCAGTGTTAACGCAAGTCAGCGTGTCTACCAAAAAAGACTATCAGGGTGCACACTACTAAATAGAGTCCCATAGGGATATGTACAAAATTAGTGATATAAAACCCTATTTTAGACCACTAAATTTTGAGATGGGACCATCTAGAGTGAATTTTGCTAGAAGATGATTACTTTTTCTCACCAAAAAGAGAAACAGTAGGTAGGGTAGCCTACTCGATTTTCAAACGACCGCCCTGAAGAGACTACATGTCTGACGAGCTAAATTTCACTGTAATCGCCCTTGTTTCTAGTAAAAAAGACACATTTGTAAGATCTTTCAAAATTTACCTAGATGACAAGCACATTTTATAGTCAGTGTGCATGGAGATGATGTCCCATTAATCATAATTAATAAGAATTCTCGGCATTTACACAATTTTCTTACTTTCAAGTCTTTTTAATTTAGGATTTTGCCATGCATACTTTCCGATTCTAGTTTAGCAACCCTTCTTAAGGGTAGGGGATATCCTATTTCGTGTAGTGCCCTCATCATACTTATGACAAAAACGAATAAAAACTGCCATCTCTCAACATGCAATTTTTAAAATTCGCGTCGATCGAAAGTCCCGGTGTCGATGACGTCATGGTTATTGGTGCTCTAATTTGCGCAAGTGCATTGTTCAACTATGACTTCATCGACACCGAGACGTTAGATCGACTTAAAAATTGCATGTTGAGAGATGGCATTTTTTATTCGTTTTTGTCATAAGTAGGTGGGCTCGATACTTATTTTTCTAACATATAATGCACAATGTTGTGCTTGCTGGACACCTCCGTTAAGCGTGCGTAGTGAGTTCGTCGGAGTGCGCCAGCCTGTGTTCCTTTTTATAATCTTGTTGGGATAATAATGTTGCGCTTTGTATACTCTTGTCATTATTCAAATTTCAGCGCCATTCTCATGGATGGCGTTGCCTCAGTGACATTTAAATTCAGGGACGGCTACGCCGGAATTTTCGATTGAAGTTATCGAATTAAGATCGATCAAAAGGAACTATTACAGGTCGCGTAGTCTCAAGCGCTGTCACGAAATAACTCCTCAACAGTAATACTTAACTCAAAACTCTCACTCCTAGACTTGAAAAGATGTTCTTCTCGTAGTCGGGTTACTATTGTCCCTCGTGCTCGTGGGTTCGAGTTTAGGTCTAATAAAACACTGAGTGTAGCAGTTGTATTTGTATGTAACACCTTTTAAATACTATTACGTAAATCGCGTTGGTGAATTCATGCAATAATCTGAGTCGTTCAAAATGTTTGAAGGATTTGATTTTCCTCTGAAAGCGGTTTTTTTCTAATACAAGTATTACACTATACCCAGTATAAGAGACAAGTTGTTTTCGCAACAGGCTATCAATACCCATATTTACGATTAGCGGGCTTTTCAAACATACAAGCCGTACAGTTGCAAGCGAGACAGACATAGTAAATGTTTTATACAGTATTTCAATACAGACGATCAATCCTGATTTGCTTAATCTCTGATTGCCTACAGCAGTCATCTCTATATATCTCCATTAGTGTTATTGTTTGGGATGTCACATGAACTCCCAAAACATTTCCCCTCTTGAGAATAATACGTGATAAAAGAAGACAGGAAAAACTTCGTTTGCACCAGCCCTGTTATGTCACCTATTGATATCATACTCTTTTATGAAAAAATATTTTATTTAGGTCAAACGGTTATATTACTTTGAAACGAGAAAATATTTGCATGAGTAAGGAAACATGAGAAGATATATGAGGTTTTTGAAAACATGTTTCAAACCATCCTGGGGTCCTATTATTGCAATAAACATCTTCCTGTAGTCAGGTTACGACAACAAACCTATTTTCAAATCATAATCGTCACCGACGGGCATAGCTCAATATAACATTGTCTGGGACCTATAATATGATAGACATCGCGACAAATGCTGTAGAAAAGACTTTTAACACATTTCTGACGATACATTAATTAAATTGTAATACTGCTCAAATATACAGAGAGATTATGTATCAGTTCCCATGGACTTATTGCCATACCCAATGTTTACATTTATATTTATTATGTTGCCACAGCTGTTGTTTCAGCTTAATGAGTTCATGAATAACCGTGCCTGGATCAACTCTAAAGTGCATTTGATTAAAGAAAAGGAACATTCAAATAAACTGAAATATTTATTGTAGCAATATAAACATATAGCTCTGAAATTATTATGAACATTTGGGAAACAATTTCAGGTACCATTGAATAATACTACCGTCCAAATGTCCAAATTTGGGGACAATAGGTTTTTTAGTTTGTCCAAAATGTCAACCTTCTGACAGTGTTTTTTTTAATTGTTTTTAAAATTGAAGACAAAAGATTCAGACCGACCGACTCAATCTAAAAGGTACTTTCGCTCGTGTTTTCATCGCCTTATCACAATATGTTTTTTAATACATGTTGGGATAAGGTGATGAACATTTGGGATGCTTCTTGCGAACACAGTGTAGTTGTACCTGTACTTGCTTCTCCTTTTCTTCGCCTCTTAATTCGCCCCTCCTCGCCCCTTGCCTCCTCGCCCCTTGCCTCCTTGCCCCCTTGCCTCCTGTTTTACAACTCATGTATGACATCACAGGTGTCTCTGTTATTTTCTCTTTCATGATGCATTTCTCTAAATCATTTCATATCAATCTTTGTTTTTCTCTTTGTAATGTTCACGTTATTGGAGTAAGCATAATAAGAGCGGGCCAATGCATTTCTAGTTTCTATACTTAATTACTTTTTCAATGTATAAATGTATATAGTATGGTCAGGCCATGTGTACACAGTTGTTCTCTTCTCCAGTAAATCAAATGTTTAGTTGGTATATTGTTTGCACATCTTCGTTATTTGACAAAGGTGTGAGCTACTGTAACTGTTGTAAATGCAGTTTTATTAGAAACTAAACTGATAAAAAGGTTATACACCTCACAGAACTGTCTATTGTGTCAACAATATTAGGTGATTGCCGACAATTCCAAGTGTTTCAGTACCTCGGTAAGAATTCAAAGCAAACAGTCTCCACTTGGATGTTATTTGTGCAATACGTCAAATAACCGTCGTGTGCGTACAATATTATGTAGGGACTGGACTTTCTCAAACGATCCAATGAGAGTGTTAGCGAGAGGTCATAGCACTTGAAAATTAGAAATATAATTTGAGCATCTTTGAAAAAATGTCTTCAGGTTTGCAGGAACAAATAACTGAGATTTTCATTTTTGAAACCAATAAATTTGACTCACGATTGACAGTTTCGTGTGTTATATTCTACACACTTCATCAGCATGCACTTTTCTGACCCGTGCTGCTTCCGATAGAGGGCGATGTTACGGTGATCAGTAAGACGACGGTGGCCACGCGAAACCTAAATTTAAGAATTCGTATTGGAATAACACGTAATCACGAATGTTAATCTTATCATATTTAACAATTCATCATAGGTTAGAAGAATTTTTTCCAATCCAAAACCGTTAAAGTTGGCCATTGTAAATGTTAAATTATTTTTATCGTTAACCGGGCGATGACTGTTAAAAATATTTCAAAATGGTCCACTCCCGTTGCCATATTGGGTCGTCCGAGACGCGTGGTTGCCATCGTCTGAGTGAGTCGTAGACATAACTTAAAAAATGGGCCCGTCGTCGTATTTGAGTTTTATTATATCGATTATATTTACCAGAAGGAAGAACAGTTATGTAATTACCAGATTTATTTCTATTTCTATTTCTCTTTTCTATTAAAGCGTGGGATATTTGTTCTGTATTTAAATATGAGCCGAACGCGGAATTTATAGCGATGATTTTAATTGCATTTGGTGTATAATTTGTTGCCATTTCTTTCATTTTGCTTAAAGTTTTTGTTGTTGAATTTGTTCTTCACCTATTCGTGCATCTTTTTGATTTGTGCCTGTGTGTGTGGTATTTGAATTGCATTACTCTTAATTGCAATACTTTAGAACATCAATGATGAAAATCGTTTCAGGGTGAGTGATCTCAGGGCATTGGTTAGGGAATTAAAGTTACAATGGCGGGAAATTTGAAAGACAAGTTTATAGCATGCATTAAGATACATGCGTTAACAGTGTTAATATTGGCGCTTGTTTTATATTGCTGATTCTTGTCATTTTACAGTGCCCAGAGACCATGATGTTTATAGTACTAAAATTACATGATAAAAATGACCCACATGTTTGAAATTTTTCGTGAGAAAGGGGTAAGACTTACAGTTTAAGTATCATAAGTTTATTTTATTGACACATGTCACGGTTCAGAGATTTTCAATGGTTGCAGGTAGTTATTGAATGCCCCTCGTAAGTAACAAAGGAATGGGTGTCATAAGAACCAAAAAGATGTTACTTGTGTTTGTTAATGCATTTGTAGTAAATAACCAATGAAATTCCTCAACAGAATTTGAAAGTGAGCTGATATTCATTGGCTTTCAATTTTAACCCCAGTCCTGAGCGTATCTTAAAACTGTATTGCAAATTGGCAAAACGAAGAAAAAATGCTTACTATCCGCTGGGACATAGTTAGATCAACTATAAGCGACATCCGAAATTGGATGTGTCATTTGTGTCAAACTTGGTACTCTGCCCACTACTAGCGAGGGTCTTCTTGACGAACTAGATAAACAATATTAAAATGCTTTATAATCCCTGATAAGTATCCTTGCTTATCTCGTCTTACCCTTACTGTCAAAAACGTTTTTAACATGCTTCGTAATTAAATTATAATATTTCTATATGGTTAGATGTTCATGTCCTTTTATTAACCCACGATGGAATAAAATTACCCACCCCAACAGTCATACGATTGACATATTGCACCATTTCATGTATTAAATGCATGTAATGCACATTATACAGTTTGTTTTAGGTATCAATAATTTAATAATGATATCGTTTATTGAAGTGCCAGTGTCTGTCTCCAACAATGCTCTTGGCGCTTTTGGATATCTAATTCATGAAGTTTGTTTGGTACCGATAACAAGATCTTACAGTTGAAATCAATCAGTTTAATCTGTTCGCATATTGTAAAGACAACTGTTCTTGTTATATTGCCTAAAGGGGAGTTCCATGCTTTTAAATGCAATCCTAGCCTACTATTTTTCAAGTAACATTCACGTTGCTCTTCCTTTTACGTTAACAAAAGGTTGGTATGTCAAAGAAATAATGCGTTGAGCGGTGTTGTCTATAAAGGAATGATTGCTGAAATACTTCGCATTCTAGCTTGCCTTGGGTGTACCATTGTCATTACCTTGTATGCGTGCATCCCGAGGGACGCAGGCGGTGCACATAAGAACAACGGGATACATATAAGTGCTTGCGCGAACAATGCACATGATAAACTAAAAATAACAACGTACGAAACACTAGCATATTGTAATATTTCAATTTACTTATCGTATCACCATATTATTATATATAGTACCTGGAAACATGCAAGATAAAAGCCTGCCACTGACCGTTATCTTTCAAGTGGAAAGAGTATCATAAATTTAGCCACACATTTGTTAAAAACCCTCACAATGATTAATTTGGTGATCGTTATTGTTCTTACAGGTGCGTGACAAAGTGTTCCACAGGCAGATAGGATTTACAGTACAGTTTATTATGACAAAGACAAGATTACATCAGATAATGACTACATCTGTAACAATAGTGGAGGAGATTGCCAATGTTTCTACTTATTACAATGAAACCAAAACGTCATCCACACCGAAGGTCTTCGACCACAATCAACAAACTAGGATCATTACACTATGGGTGCTGTTTGTAATTGGTGTTATTGGAAATGTACTGGCTTTCTATTGGCTATGGCTAAATCATCGACGTAAATCACGAGTCAATAAGATCATTCTTGGTCTAGCAATGTCTGACATGATGGTGTGTGTTTTCGTTATACTATTTTCGGTGGTATTTGTTATGAATGGATACAAGTGGATCGCCGGTAATGTAATGTGTAAGCTCATAATGCATTTGCAGAGTACCTCACTAATGGTGTCAAGTAATATGCTCGTCATGCTAGCTATAGATCGACACCAAGCCATACGAAGTCCATTAAAGGAACCCTTTTCTGTAAATAAAATGATGATTATTGTTTGGACCTTCGCTATTCTGCTGTCTGTACCCCAACTTATTATTTGGAAGCTGAAGTGGATCACACCGGAATTTGCAACTTGCGGTACTAACCTGCGTAGCAAACCCACACTTCGTTTTACATACATCATGTATGCCGGTGTAGTCACCTTCTTTATTCCATTCTTTATCATTAGCATCGCGTATATGCGTATCACCAAAAAGATCTGGGACAAAGCAAGAGAAAACGCTGGGAAGAAACCAAGTAAAAAGAGGCAGCAATTGAGAATAACAAGCACAAGTACCTCCCTTCATAGAGCCAAACATAAGACCATGAAAATGTCTGTAGCAATCATATCACTTTTTGGTATCTGTGGCTTACCATATTTCATAATTGAAATATTAAAAACCATGAAGTGGATTACCATTGATCCAAACGTGTATGCTATATTTGGAATCTTCTCCGCGTCTAATTCAGCTATTAATCCGTACATATTTCTTTGGTTCAATAGCGGAGGGAAATATTGTAAGACAATTGTAGACAACATTTCAGGTCTCTGCTGTAAGCAGAAATGGAGCCAGCGACGTGCGGATTATCGCGCTTCAACATCTAGTAACGACCATACATTGAGATCGGAGCTAGATTGGAAAAGCGGGCGAACAGAATACCGAACATACGATGAAGAACAAAGTATGCCTTTACACACGATCAGGGAAGAACCAGGAGAAACCATGAAACCAAAACGTAAAATTGATTATCCGTGAACGCTTGGACAAATCTGTAACTAAAATTTAACTTAAAATGCCGGTGTCTGTGACTAACTGAAGGCCGGTCGGAATTCCCCCTAAAAATAGTTCAAAAATGTTCAAAACATTTCAAAAAATAAAAAAACCCACAAAAAACCACAACAATATTTTCCCCCAAAATAGTTCTCTTTTTTTTTTAAATTTCAAAATGGACTTACGGGTGAGGTTTTCAAGCATTAATATTTCCTGCTAACATTTGAATTTTTTTATAGTTGAGAATTTACAGTTTGTAAATTTGTGTGAGCAGGGATCGAATCAATTCAAGTTGACTATTGAGATAAACATCAACATTGATTTTGTGTTCGAGAGCACCTTGAACTATTCAAAACCCTTCATACTACACACCAGGAATGTAGAACATTTTGATACATATATGTTCAGAGAGGATCACTTTGATATTTGTATTTTAGAGAATGATTAGAATTACATTTTATTTGTCCTCAGACCGGCAGTGTCTTGGAAAACATAAATAAACACGAAATCATATATTTTCTTAATACTTGTTATAACACGAGAAGTTGACATTGACGTCACGATAATTCAATATCGTCAAGTCTTACCCATGATCAAGTGCAATTATTAATATAAAGTAAAACAAAAATAACAGTGGCTGAAGTTTCGACAATAATGACAATTGTATGGCTATTTCTACCAAAAATCAGGTTTTGTCAAATTAGTGTCATTGCCAAATTTATTCCAGATTCGCCGAAGTGGTAATTTATAATAAAACCAACCAAACACATTTTTCATATGCTTTAATTTTTCAAAGTTTAATAGTGTATATAATGTAAAATATTTTATATAAATGTTTTTGCAGCATTATAGGATATGCCCGATAAGGTGTATGTACATCGAAACCATTATTTCTAAGCTAAATAAAAAACTATCTAATATCTATCGCATCAACGTAGTTTTACCAGGGCCAGCGACACCCAGCATAACACAACATATTTATCGCATCAACGTAGTTTTACCAGGGCCAGCGATACCCAGTATCACACAACATATCTATCGCATCACATCAACGTAGTTTTACCAGGGCCAGCGATACCCAACATCACACAACATATCTGTCGCATCAACGTAGTGATACCCAGCATAACGCAATGGATCTATCGCATCAACGTAGTTTTACCATGGCCAGCGATACCCAATATCACCCATCATATCTATCTCATCAACGTAGTTTTACCAGGCCAGCGATACCCAACATCAAAACAACATACTATCGCTTCAACGTAGTTTTACCAGGGCCAGCGATATCCAATATCATGCATCATATCTATCTTATCAACGTAGTTTTACCAGGGCCAGCGATACCCAACATCACACAACATAATATTTATCGCATTAACATAGTTTTATCAGGGCCAGTGATACCTAACAACACACAAAATATCTATCGCATCAACGTAGTTCTACCAGGGCCAGCGATACCCAATATCACACAACATGAAGTATTGCGACAACAAATATTCGAAACAGTGTTATTGTTGGATTTTAAAATCTTTTTCAAGTTGTAAAAATAACTGTTGGACTACATAAAGGAGTAGATTTCAGGTAACCGGTTTATAAATAAGGGCGGTAAACACATTACATTTCTATGAAGCAGATACCATGTATATTGCAAATATATATTTGTATATGTAAATTAATAAAATCAGCACTCACATAGAACCAGATGTACTACGTTCTACTCGTTTAGTTAGTTTTATTATATTTTCTTATTCAGTTGATACTGAATTGGAAATAACCTTAGGACATACACTATCAAAGGTTTTGAAACTCAGAAGATCTATGGCATTTCACATATGTATGTAATTATTTCAATAAACAAGATCATTTATCATGACGGAACTATTTACTTTGACTCTGTTGAACCATATACCACTACTAAAGAAGCATACTCTGTTGATGTTAATGTATTAGGACAGTCGGAACAATAATACTTTGGAAGCCCGGATGTATGGCTTTACTGAAGGAAACACAGTCCACTGATCAGAAAGTGATATATTTGGGTTATCATAACTCATAACTCATAACCCGTTTCTAAACATATTCGACATGCAGATGGACATACATCTAATGACAACGGAAGTATTCGTATTTTGGGGAATAGGGGGGGGGGGCAATATAAGATGGACGGGGACATATTTAATGCACGTATTCTACGGGATTTGGGACAGAATGGATGGTAAAATGTAGGTGACACGTCCCCCACGTCCGACCCGCTTCCGTCGCCTATGTTTTATGTTTAGGCCTAAACATGCTTGATGGATTGGTCTCATTAAAAAGTCCCTTAAAACAGATATAATACTAGCTTTAGTATTGCAACGTTAGAATGAATTAAGACACAAGAAGACGGGTTTGTTTACTATTTTTAATGGAAAAATGTACTTTAGGTTCCAGATACAGGTAGTACCAGTGGCCAGTATCGGTCGATATGGAACGAACTTATTGTTCCAGTATCGATCGGGCGATACTGGTACACATGCTAGTAGTAGTGATTTGTCCTAGTATTGAACGATACTGGTACATA
Source organism: Ophiura sarsii (assembly GCA_035610835.1). NCBI lineage: Eukaryota > Metazoa > Echinodermata > Ophiuroidea > Amphilepidida > Ophiuridae > Ophiura > Ophiura sarsii. The sequence goes on along the minus strand of CM069452.1, from coordinate 12,793,942 downwards.
ATTGTCTTCCAGTAACGCCCGATACTGGAACATTTTATAGGTGCCAGTATTTTCCGATACTGGAACACTGACACTTTGTACCAGTATCGAACGGTATTGGGTGTCCCACTTCCGGACGATACTAGTACAGTCAAGAATCTGGGACCTAAAGTAATCTCTTTTCTTGTAACCTTTTGTCAGGAAAAAGTTCATCAGTTCTTCCTTCAAGATGGAAACAAGAGCATTAATTCAGAGTAATGCAAAACACGGTATCAAATAAATGAAGTCAAAAGTAGAAAATGCCGTGGTAATTATTTTTTAATAATGTACAATAAATTATATATTATCACAGCATTTTTCGACTTTTGACTTCATTTATTTATTTATTATTTAATGCCGACGCAGCTTCTTTGTTATAAAACGGTATGGTATCCCCAGCAAACACTTGATTCAAAATAGCTCGCTAACTAAAATAATGAGGTCGTGCTACAAATTCAACTAAATGATGATAATCAATTTACCATCAACTATAACAATGCAATGTCAGACCTGCACATGGATGGTGTGAATGGGAGATTGGATAATATTATCGCTTCAGCATTGTACTGATTTCTGATGGGTTGAACTATGAATGGGGTTTTCGAATGACCAATTCTTTGACAGGTAAGTCAAGTCAATGATTTATGTAAGCAATGTTAAAATACTTTCTCTAAAATGATTGAAATACTTAACTATGTATAAGAATGAGTATAAATATATTGTTTGACACCAATACAGGCAGTAGTGCATGTGGCGTCGATGTTCCACTTAAAATATTAATACCGCCTGCATGTATGTCAGACAATATATCGCTGTACGGACTAAAAACAATACCTTTATTGTCTAGATAGAAGATGGCTAAGAATGGAAATCTAAGGAACACTGCAACGGGAAAGGTATCATTCTACGGAGATTCAGGTAATCAGCGAGCAGAAGAAAAGGATAGACCACGAATACCATAATAATAAATGATACCTATGCCTCCATTTACAAGATTTAAATGACAAAAGTTGTTTTTGTCACGGTTGGGACAGATCCGTTACTAAATTGGATGAAACTTAATTGCGTAACATTCATAAAAGATTGCATGATCTGTAAAGCATAAAATGTTCGCGTGCATCAACATTTCGCGAATTAAGCGAGTGCAGCTGACTCGCGAAATGTTCATGCACGCGAATTATTTGCTTTTTAAGCCTGTAATGACTACTTAACACATTCGCGAAATTCTAATGCTGCAAACAATTCATGCTTTACAGAATTGAACCCAAGCTGTTAGTGTACTTTTCATAATCAATGATTTGCCATACGAATGACGTTGTTTGCCAAATATGGCTATTCCCAAAACAATGTTCCGCGCCCTGCTCTTACACACGCGCCGAATAGTGCCATTTCATGGTCACAGGTAAGAAAATGTGGACATTTGAATAGCCTAAGGGTAGAATAATGCAATCTTTGTGGTGATTAATTTGAGCGCAAAATTAAAGCTGCTTGGCTAAATCATTTGTGTGAAACTCGGTACTCTGCCCACTACTAGCGAGGGTCTTCTTAACGTACTATCTAAACAATGCTAAATGCTTTATAATCCCCGATAAGTATCCTTGCTTATCTCGTCTTACCTTAGCTGTCAACGACGTTTTTAACAAGCTTCGTAATTAAATTATAATATTTCTATGTGATTCGATGTTCATGTCCTTTCATTAACCCACGATGGAATACAATTAACCACCCAACAGTAGCACGATTGACATATTACACCATTTCCAGTATTGAATGTAAATAGGGGAATATGGGGCAACTGGACCTATGGGGCAAGTGTCCGAAATGAAGGGTTTTATAATTGTATGGGAATACTGCTTTCTTTTGAACAGTACGACTTTTGTTGAAACTTGACATATACCCTTTGATTAATGTTTCATCTCGACAAAGTACAAAGTCACTTGCTGGGGCAAGTGGTCCGAAGGGGTATGGGGCAACTGGTCCGCCTGCAAAAACTTAATCAAAATTGTAAAATTCATTTTGAAAATTAGTTGTTAGTGTCAATAAAACATGACTCGGTATTGAAATGTGAATAGAATATGAACAAATTCACATTCTTTCTAGTTCTTAGGGATTTTGGGACATTTTGGGTCTATTACCACTATTTCTGCTATTTAAGGATTACAATATGACATGAAATTGCTTTGGAATGGTTTAAAAACTCGGTATTATGAATTACATCTTTATTCGATTTTGAATGGTGTCTGTAAAGGTATTTGCAGGCAATAATGACAAAATATCATGATTTATGTATTTTATCCACTGCTTTTTGTGTATATTAACCGTTGGGTCATCATTTTTATAATTACTAACTTCCCCTGTAACATGAAAGGCTGGCTAAATATCAAGATGGTTTATTATAAGTACTAAATGATGATTATATGTAAGTAAGTAAAATCATTAAAGAAAGGGGGTATATATAGACAAATATATGGGGCATCTGAATATCACAACCATGTAACCATTTAACTAGGTTCATACCGTTGTATCTAATAAATGTGCAGTCGAAAATTTCGCTTGTTTTGTACACTATTAGTATACTGCTATTTACACGTTAACCACGAAAACTGTATAAAACATGGGTTTCATGAGACATGTATCCTCTTTACATGTTAAATAATATGGAAATGTGTTTGTAAAGAAAATACTGCCTAGTTTCCGTGTTGTCATTCATTGATTTCTGTGTATTCCCACCGTTGGAACATATAGGACCAGTTGCCCCAATGATGGGGTAACTGGTCCGTGCCAAGTAAAGATTTCAGTTAGTGGTAATTGGCCTTTTCTTTAGATATTCTTTAACATTGATTATATGTTATATGTAAACATTTGCATGGGTTGATTTTCATAGCAATTCCATAAATATTTACACGAGCTTTAATCTTTTATATCATGAAATGTGCTTAACCGGACCAGTTGCCCCATCCTCCCCTAATGCACATTAAAAAGTTTAGGTACCAGTAATTTAATAATAATTTCGTTTATTGAAGTGCCAGTGTCTGTTTTCAACAATGCTCTTGAAGCTTTTGGATATCTAATTCAAGAAGTTTGTTTGGTACCGATAACAAGAACTCACAGTTTAAATCAATCAGTTTAACCTGTTCGCTTATTGTAAAGACAGAAGTTCTTGTATATCGCCTAAAGGGGAGTTCCCTGCTTTTATATGCAATCCCTCAATAGATAGCCTACAATTTATCAAGTAAAATTCACATTGCTCTTCCTTTTACGTTAATAATGTCGTGGAAATAATGCGTTGAGCGGTGTTGTCTACATAGGGATAATTGCTGAACTACTTCGCATTCTATTGCCATTACCCTGTATGAGTGCAACCCGAGCGATGCAGACGGTGCACAAAAGAACAAAGGGATATATATAAGTGTATGTGCGAACAATGCACATGATAAAGTAAAAATAATAATAAACATAATAATAAACAAGAAAAAGACGAAACACTGGCATATTGTAAAATGGCTTAAAAGCATACAGAATACCAAGAAACAGTTTATTTACACCTACACTTCAGCCTTATTTTTTTAGCTTTATTTCTTTTCAATTTACTTATCGTATTACCATGTTATTAGCTATAACCTGGCAACATGCAAGACAAAAGCCTGCTACAGACCATTATCTTTCAAGTGGAAAGAGTATCATACATTTAGCCACACATTTGTTAAAAACCCTCACAATGATTAATTTGGTGATCGTTATTGTTCTTACAGGTGCGTGAATAGGAGGTGTTACACAGGCAGATAGGATTTACAGTAAAAGTTTATTATGACAAAGACAAGATTACATCAGATAATGACTACAACTGTAACAGTAATGGAGGAGATTGCCAATGTGTCTATATACAATGAAACCATAAAGTCATCCATATCGAAGGCCTTCGACCACAATCAACAAACTAGGGTCATTATACTGTTGGTGCTGTTTGTAGTTGGGGTTATTGGGAATATTCGACATGCAGATACACATTAATCTAATGGCAGCGAAAGCGTTCGAATTTTGGGGAAGAGGTGGGGGACAATATAAGACGTATTTAATACACGTGTTCTATGGGGACCTGAGTCATGGCGGGACGCAGAGTGGGTGGGAAAATGTCGCGGAGCAAGTCCCCCATGTCCTCCGCGTCCCGCCCTGCTTCCGCCGCCTATGTTTTACATTTACACATGCTTGATCGATTGGTCTCATCAAAAGGTCCCTTAAAACAGAGCTAATACTAGCCCTTTTAAAACTTCATTTTCGTGAGGGTCTTTATTAACAAGCTCTTAACATGAATATACAAAATACAATGTACATACATTACACACACAAGAAAACCCACCTTCAATCGGTATATTGTAATGACAAAGTTAAAAAAAATAATACAGTAATAAATAAAGAATTATTTTATTATATATGCTCCAATTTTTTAATATGACCTCCCAGCTTTCCTTATTCATAGCGATTTTTTTCTTCAACTTCTTGCACAGAAAGGACCCATTCTTTAAGATTTTTAAATACCAACCTCGATTCTTTTACTCGACACTTGTAAATAAACTTTTTAGCTAAGATGATAATCACACTAATGAAATTGGTATTGCTTACCTCATAATATCCAAGACAAACATTGATATATGAAATAATAATATTGGATTACAAATCATTTAACCATTTGATGACTTCCTTCCAAAAGGACGACCACATAAAATGTGTAACAGTTTCCTTCCTTTAACACGTTTCTCACACAGTTATCACTTTCAACCTCACCAATTGTAAATAGAAACACATAAGTTGGTAGAATCCTATGAATAAATCTGTACTGCAAATAATTTGCATCAATAGTGCACTTATAGGGTAATGAGTAAACTTCATTCCAATTGATTTGATTATCAGAATCAAACCCATCTATCCACTTGTGGTGAGCAGTGGTTTAACAATTTATATGCAAATTGGTTTCCTTTCACGGCACTTTCCAAATCAATCAACGATACTGGTACATAATTGTGTTCCAGTATCATCCGATACTGGAACATTTTATAGGTGCCAGTATCGTCCAGAATCTGGAACAGTTCTTGGTGGTGCTGGTCTTTCAAGAAGAGTTAGTGTGGCTGAGCGGAGAGTGCGTTTTGGACGATAAAGCAAGAGCAGTTCGCAAAGATATGCAGGAGCAATACCGTGGAGGCACTTAAAGACCATAAGCAGAGACTTATATAACGATACATTGGCGCACCAGTAGCCAGTGTAATTCGTAAAAAAATGGGTGGATGTGGCGGTTTCACTTTGTGAGCGTCACAAGTCTTGCTGCCGCATTCTGTAGTGTTTGAAGACGTTGGATTTTTCTCTATGCGGTACTCCAAGCAGAAGACTGTTACACAACTGTCTATGCGCGAAGTTATAAATGTGAAGTTATATTTTCTGACATAAATATGGGCGGTAGTATTATTTTGTTTGCGAAGAATAATGCTTCCTGTGGCGTCGTTATTCCACTTAAACTATTAATACCGCCTGCATATATGTCAGAAACTAACAATATAACGCTGCACTGTCTAGATATATTGAAGACGGCTATCAATGGAACTCTTAGGAACACTGCAACGGGGCAGGTAGCTACGGAGATTCATGAATCTATTCAAGGATAGACGAAGAATGTCATAATAATAAATTAAAGAATAAATCGAGTGTGTCAAATACTGTTACAGATCTAGGAGAATGGCAATAGTTTGCTCATTTTTAGACCTTGCAGTTGAGATTTAATTTTTTTGTTAATGTCTATCGGGAAAATGCTAGTAGAGTGATATTTCATTAAGCCATGCTGGCTACTATGAAGAATACAATGGTATGAGAAGAAACTATAACATTGGTTAATAATTCGATCACTAGCAAGGGCAATGTAAAATACTGATTTCGATAGTTTGAGAGAGTATTAGGGTTACATTTTTGGATATGGGACTAACGTTGGCGCTTTAAAGATATTAAACGTCAGTGGATCTGGAGTAGAATCCTGAAAGTCAACTGGAATGAGAAAATAACCAACATAAGTATACTGAAAGAACTTGGTGTGAAGAGGCAACTGCTACGAGAGCTAATTAAAAGGAAACTGGCCTACTTTGGGCACATCAAAACATGCGCTCCTTTCTTACATAATACCAGACATATCGAGAATGTGGCTTTACTAGTAACAGTAATATCGAGAATTTGGCTCTAAAAGTAACAGGTGTTAAGAAATCCAGGGAACAATTATTGCTCGCGCCAGAATGCGCAAGCTCTATAGCCTTTACTTCTGAAATATCCATGGGCAATTTTCAGGTTTGAACGAAGTCTGATGAAATTTAATTTGTTACCTACAGTATAACCTTCTTAACGGTTGCAATAGGAACAATGCTTCTTCAAAACTTCTAAGGCAAGATCGAATTCGTCTGTCGGTAACGATTTTAAAATGCATGAACCAACATGACAGCTTTTCAATGTCTTTATTACGTTAGTAACACATTCTGACGTGTCTATTCATACATGGAAGGACAAGATACACATATTGCACTTCAAATAAAGAGCAAATGACTTATCATGACGAATATGTTAAATATCCGTTCGGAATGACAATAAAACGGTCAAAAATAGTTATCACGATTATTTGTTTTACCAGTATTATTTTATGGTTTTAAAAATTAGCTCGTCCCATTATTATTTGAGACACTCTGTATGGAAAGCCCGGGGTCTCAAAAAGGGTAATTACGATTCCATCACCTTAAAAGTTTGAGAATATCCTAACCACGCTTTTCCAGGGTAATAAATCTTCCCCCTCCTACCTACATCATGTCTCTGATTTATTTCACACCACCTGTTTATTGCAGCGCACTTGCTACTGTTTCAACCGCTCCCCCAAGCATGGCCCACGGCTATGTGGGAGAGGCCTGTTTCGGTCTGTGTACTTCAAGTCATGTCTTATGGGATTGTTTATTTATTTTTTCTTTTCCCCCCTAAGCATCCGCCTTTATTACCTAACATACAAAACATATACATGTGTACCCAACAACAACAATAACAACAACAACAACAACAACAACAACAACAACAACAACAACAACAACAAAAATAGAAACACAAAAAAACAACACATTATCTACAAATATATGAATACTATAACTTGTACATGTAATCAGTCACATTGTTACCATGAATATTAACCTAGACGTGCCTAGACACTATTTTCTTGACAAAAGTGACTATAATGTTAAAAAAAATGTGTCAATGGTCATATCGTTTGCTGGTCGAGTGAAATCCATTGGATATTAACGAAGTTAGCTAAATTAACTGATAAAAAATGTAATAATTTTACCCATGAATAGTTGTCTATATATAGCTTCAATTAATATTACAAGAGGTTCAAAATGGTTGGTAGGGTATCGTTTCTTGGATAATTTGCTGGGTGGAACTAGAAGCCTAAAGTGTACCCTTTGAAAGTTGCTTTGTTAAGAAATTCAATCTTTGAACTTCAATATGTTATAAAAACCAATTGCTATTTCAGATTTTGTAAAATCAAAAGTTCAAAATTCGAAAAAGTCGCTATATTGTATCCCTAGAGCAGATTTTAGTATTAAAAGTTAGCCCAATGTGACTACTTAAAGTGGTGGAAGACAACATGTGGCAAGACTGTAGACAGCCTATTGGCCCCATGATAACACAAGGTCCTCCGGCATGTGGTCAATGGGTGTTGGTCTGTCAATTCGTGGGCGGAACTACGAGCCCAAAGTGCGAGTTTTGAAAGAGGTTGTGTTAAGAAATTCAAACTTTGAACTTCAATTTGTTACAAAAACTAGTGTTATTTCAGAATCAAAAGTTCAAATGTCGAGAAAATTAACGATATAGTATACCTAGAGCAGATTTAAGTTAAAAAAATTAGCCCAATGTGGCTATTTAAAGGTGTTAACATATTGCAAAACAGTAGACTGCCTTTTGGTTATTCAAGGTCCCGACATGTGCTTAAGGGTGTCCATGGAGCAAGTACAAGCTTAAGTAGCCTGTCCACCTGTCAAAAAATATAGCGCAAAATATACAGGTAACTGGAACGTAATATAGTCTCGGGAGAAAAATGTTGTTTCAATTTCTTGCTTCGAAATAATGTAAATGTTTTTATGAGAGTGGAAACTGGTGTATGAAGAAGACGTTAAAATAAATAAACACACGTTTAATCTGTGCCAACAATAGAATAACGATTTCCCCATCAAGTAATATCCTTGAAACTTCACTCTATGATCAGCAATGTGTTTCAGTTTTACGTCGAGGGATTAAAATTATCTGACACCTGAAATTACTGTCATAAAATAACAAGACAGGTTTCAAAAAAGATAAAATATCACTATGGACGGAGAAAGGTACACTTATAATAGATATTCGTCGATAGAGAGACAGTGCAATAATCATAATTATTTTTGAAGTTTAACAAACGTTGGTGATTTAAAAAAAAAATCGTTTAACAACGAATGCCCGAAAATACCATGCAAATGGCCGGGGATGAAGGTTGATTAACATAATATTTATGAGATGCTTCTCAGTGTTTCTATATTAAAATAATTTCTTGTGTGGCATATTTAACCTATTTTGTCCATTTTAGCACTGTTTTAAATTACACTAAACCTCTCGTTGTGGCTGTTTCTATTAAACTATAATAGTAACTCATTTAAATTGTTCCATTTGTATTCATAACAGTTTCAGCTAACCACCAACTTTTCGAATCATTTCCGTCTTTAAAGCAGTGTTTCTATAATGGCGGTTGAATAAGCGGGAGGATATACTCTCTCCAGAAACCTGTACGCAGGGTGGTGAGGAGGCTTTTGATTTGTTCCTTAACATTCTTCCATTTTGAATTACATTCACTGGCACAGGATTTGGTAACAATATCAAAGTTTTCCTTCCATTTGCCAACCCCATTTTTTGCTATCTTCCGTTTTCACATACATTCTCTGGACGTTTTGGAACGAATGGCATGGAGAACACGATCATCAGCCTTTATCATACACCTGGCGTAGGCTAAGGAGTGAGATTCAAGGTAAACATCAGATATTTTAGAGATAGCAAGACCATGTGGACCATGCACAATGGCTGGGGTGGGCCCTCTAGGTTTCATACCAAGATAAGACTTATAATGTTTGTATGAATATGATCTAAAAGTTCAAGCTGGGTGGGGGTGAGCTCGTGAACGGTCTTAAGGTATCTCAACGAGGGGACCACATATTGCACATAAACCCGTAGCTTGTATTCGTCACGTATGGCAGAGCTATCGATGTTCATAATATATTCTGAAAGCTTAGTTGATATCAGATCATATGTATAGTTTTCCCTTTAAATGTAATCTGACAGCCTAAAAACTTAAAAAGAAAAAGAAAGAAAAAAAGAAACACAAGATTAAGAATATCCACAAAGTTGGACAATTAGGCTGAAAACGACTACATTTGAAATTACAGTTTAGAAACAGTTACAAAGAATAATCATACAATTATCACCCTGACTATTTTATCGTTACAAGAATTCCATAGCATATCAAAACAATTTGCAATCCTTTATCTTTCGAGATTTGTTAAAAGTACATGGCCTATTCGGACATTCGATTTTCAAAACATGTTTAACATGTATGGGTATTGCTAGAAAAAATCCAGTAGAGAGAAGACAGTCAAATATGGATGTGCATTAATAGCATCAAAACAAGCGCTTTTACCTCTCTTGTACTAAAGTTGAATGGGTCGATGAGCTTGTTCCCACTAACCATGAACTAATTGACCCCGTACACTTATTTAAAGAGAGACACAGGGTATAAGCTGTTTTGGGGTGTGCTATTGCCTACGAGCAACGAGAGGTAAATCTATTTATTCACATATTCATGCACTATTAAATGCCTTGATCAATTTTTCACATAAACTGTATTAGTGAATGTGGAGAACGTTATTAACGTTCGAACCCCAAACCGGCTAAGCTGCCCACCTGGAGGGGATCACCTCAACTTTATAAAATATAAAAATAAGTGAAATATCCATTTACTATTATATTATATGGACAGATCAATTTTCACATAAACTCTATAGTGATTGTGGAGAACGCTATTAGTGTTCGGACCCCACACCATCTTAGCCAACCTGCAGGGGATCACCTCAAATTGATTAAATATAAAAATTAGTGAAATATTCATGAACTATTATATTACATGCATAGATCAATATTTCACCTAAACTGTATTAGTCAAATATATCAAATTCATTTTGCAATCACATGGATTAATACTGGCGTGATTATATATATATGGTAATTACAGGATTCATTAATTAATCTGTGAACCATACATAACATTACATTTTAAATACATATGATACAATTTTGAATCCAAATCACATGACGCTTTCCATTATTAAATTGTTTGTTTGGTATAAATTTGAGGAGGAAAAAAGAAAAAAATGCTTACCTGAAACACTTAGCTGGGATAGCCACCAAAAAAGGGTTTGTGGTGGGTGGGACATTTTCTTTGTTCAGGAGCAAGAGAATCAGTTACCTCCTCGTAATTGTCACGGAGAATTGTGATCAAAATAGGGAGTTAGTAATACAGGTCCTGAGAGCATAGGGAGGGACTTCAGAGAAAGAAATAGCCATTCTATTGTTGTTGGAAAACTAAGCCTAAAAAGCCCGCGAAATAGGGAACGGACCATCCAGCCAGTGCCGGCTGCAAAAGCAATTAGTTTGGATTTTCCCAAACAAATTGTCATTAGAGGGTTTATTTTGTTAATTCTAACCACGAACTTCCTTTACTTTACGCCACATCTGTTTTATGTGTTTTTATAGTTCTCTTTTCACATTAAGATTTGATGTCGTCAAAACGAGCTCTTTTCCCTTTCTTACACTAATGTTTAATAGATCAGCGAGCTTGTTCGCACGAACCATGAATTAGCTAGCGGGTTTATTTGATTTACTCTAACTACAAACTTCAATTACCTTTACACCACGTCTGTTTTATGTTATTTGTATAGTTGTTCAATTTGTAATGACAGTTTTTACGCGAGTTGAACGAGAAATAACGGACAAGCTTTGTCTTTATTATAATTCTAACATGAGACAAATATACCTAAATTCTTGTGTCAGATTCTAACGGTTACAATAGAACTCTACTTCCTATAAATTGAGAAGGTAATATCGAAACAGATCTATGTCTGTCACGGGTCTATGAAATACATAAAGTGACGTGAGTTATTCACACATAACTATCATTGATCATTATTGATTCTTACATCAAACACATTTCAAGTAAATTCATACATAAAAGACAAAGACACCGGTATTGCACATTGAATAAACAACAACTTGAATGGAAATGTATTTTTTTTTACAATCAAAGTAATCTATTCATTATTATTCTCTTTCTCTCACTTTCATGAAGAATGTTCTATATATCCGTTAGGAATGACATAACACAAGAACAATCTATCATTCTGATTAATAGCGTGCAAATAAGTAATGATCGCGTAAATTTGTTTGGAATTTGCACGCCCCGGTGTCATTTAGGACATTCTGCATGGAACATCTGAGGTCTTAAAAAGGGTAAAGTATCCGGAGAGAAGTGTTATTTACCTCTCTTCCCTAAACAAATATAAATTTGTTTATGAGAATTGAAACGGAAGGCAGTAGCCAGTATAATAAATAACCACTCGTTTAATTTAGAAGAAAACCTCGAAAAATCCGCGTAAACGAATAAAATAAGATCACCTTAGCAACTTCCCTCGATTTTTCAGAAATGTGTTTTTATTTCTCTGCCGAGGGATTAGAATACTGCACCACATGAAATCACAGATAACATAACAAGACAAGTTTCAAAAACCGGTAAAACAACAACAAGGACGGAGGTTTATGATAGACATCCATACTTACGACGTTCAGGTGTTCAAACATTTAGATATATACAGAAGTCGCAATATCATGAATAACATCAATATTTCCCGATATAACTTTTATAAGATGACAGCTTTATGTACTCTGATTACATCCTGGTAAACACAATTAAATCATTGGACACAATTTGAGTCCTAAATACAAATAATACGATAAATGCGTCCAGGAAACCTCTCACCGACACTACAACAATATAACCTATGTTTAACATATGGACCCCCCCCCCCCCGACTTGACCTCTGGCTCTATGATTATCTAGCTATGGACCAAACCAAGCAACTAACGTATCCCTTTCTTCTGGACCTCATAAGATCTCCCAATATTTCAACCCCTGAGCTAACCCCTCACAACCACCCTTCACCCCCACAAACCAGCAGGATACCCACATAAGGTTGTCTTTCGACAACCTATTTAATAAAGCACACCCATACCCAAATATCCCATCCATCAGTAAGTTGCTCGATTGAGAAGGGTTGAAGGGGCTTGACACTGCTGTACCAAAAGCACATTGCATGTACCAACATTCTGCACTCAGTACACTCTGCACAACATGCATTGTTCAACGATTTTTTAACTGTAAATATCACCAAAAGTTGCACCAAAAATTCAACAAAATTTACACCAAATAGATAATAACATTATTGTTGACCAAACCTATAGAAGATAGATAATGGATGGCCTAAACCTTTGATACAATCATAATTTACTTCCCACAGATTAAATCATACCTCTACAGGCGATTGAATCTCACAATCTGTGCATTGTTTAGATTTGGCCCATAACATAGCGCACTCTATAACAGTTGCGACACGCGATTAAGCGATCATAGTTGGGGCTGTTTGGGGCTGTTAGGGCATCATAGGGCATCACAGGTCACACACACCCCCACACGTCTCGGCGATAAAAAGTCTGAGAATTGGGGTACATGTAATATATGGTAATATTTTTCACCAAAGCGTCATTGTGATCTGACGAACAATTTGACTGTTAGGGCATCATAGGGCATCACAGGGGAGGTTTAGTTCACATTCGTCTAAAAGCACCAAATTTGGCTCATATGTTGCTCATACCATACTCTTTTGATTTTTGATGGATGCCAAAATTGGAGCCTTCTGGGACGGCTCCAATTTGGCCGCCATACTGGGGAATCAAAAATTCAAATTGCTTCAATTTAGCTGAAAATTGTTTGTATGAGCACCAGGACCACTTCCGATGTGTGGTTACTGAGATATTGAGCAAAACGTGAAAAGGTCGTTGACCTTTGCTTTTGGGCGTATAGGCGTATGATCATGATGATAGGGATTGTGCCCTTTCGACCCTGTATAAGGCACAAAAACGACTCCAGGTGGTAACAAGTACCATTTCTTGAACCATTGTGATCTGACGAACAATTTGACAAAATCGGAGCATGTTCAAATTTTGACCCCAAAAGCAAAGTTCAACGATCTTTTTCACGTTTTGCTCAATATCTCAGTAACCACACATCAGACAAACAATTTGGTATGCTTGTCAGCTTAATTGAAGCAATTTGAATTTTTGATCCCCCAGTATAGCGGCCATATTGGAATTGGCCAATATGGCCGTCCCTCCCAGAAGGCTCCAATTTTTGGCATCCATCAAAAATCAAAAGAGTATGGTATGGGCAACATATGGGTCCAATTTGGTGATTTTAGAAGAATGTGAACCAAATAATCCCTTAGCCCCCAACTATTTGGAAATGATAGCGCGCCACCTATACCAGTTGCGACAAACTATTAAGGTCAAGAGAATCGGGGTTTTGTATTGGGAGTTTCTTATCCCTTTATCCCTGACCTCTACTGCTGTCAAACATCACCATCAAGAAGGCTAGCCAATCAATCAATATGCAAATAACAATGACCTATAATCCTCTAATCAAATTTGGCTCCACCAACACAAAGCCCATGTCACCATCACAAGAGGGGGTACTTGTACTTTAACCGCCATAGCCTAGCCTTTACCATGGACAGGTGAACAGGTTGTGTATCATTGGTCAAGATCTAATTTCAGGTTAAAATGTAGGGTCCATTCTAACTGTTATTATCTATAGACGGGATATTGCATATTGCAAAACCTTTCGCGCACTACAAGCGCACATTTCACAAATAATGATTTATGGTAGCAAGTGCGCAAGAGTTCGCTAGAAAGTCGTAGAAAAGATTCCCCCTAAACATGATCTTGCCTCTCCGTGCCCGCCTCCCATGAAAATGTCTAGTTGCGCTTCTGCTCATTCGTCTCATAATCAGATTGCCTATTGACATACATGTACCAAACCGCCTGTCTATATGCGTTCATATTCTTGAAGTGATCCTCAATGGTTAAATCTAAGGCTGCACTACGAAACAAGTACGTATGAGTGACTTGTACGTAAGACTTGTACGATAGTCGCCAAAGTAGACCTACTACCAATGCAAATATTCTCGTAATAATAAATATATACAAATGTTTGTATTGGTCTCATTTCAGTTTGTATGAGTGTGTTTATACGTATGGTGGTACAAAATATTACATTTGAGACTATCCCGGGCGACTATCGTAAACATCTTACGTACAAGTCAAGTATATGAATGAATAGTATGTATTGGTTTTGCAGTTCGTCCTAACCATGCAACGTTAACTTCAACGCGAGTTATGAAAATATCAGCTTTATGAATGAGGCGCTCATACATGATCCATCCATGGTGGTGGCTTAGAAGCTTAAAGAATTCCTTTCCAACGTTGGTAGATATGTTCTTAGAGAACGGTGGATTTAACCAGATTACATCACACATACGTTGCCTTTTACACAATGTTACCATCTGGAATATTACAATAAGTTTGTAGTCAGGTTTATACACTATTCCATAATTATAAACTTCCAGTCATGAGGGAAGATGAGGCGTTTGCGATGGGGTGTTTTGGGGCTTCTAGTGGTTATAGGTATTTTCAACAGCATACTTCAATACGGTTCAGTGGTATTCGTGATGATTGGTGAGAGTGTTGCTGAGCTATTGGTGATAGGAATAAGATGACTAATTATTAAGTTCGGACGACACGCGGGCAGTGGCGTAACAGCCGTGGGGGGGGGGGGGGGCAGGGGGGCACAGTGCCCCCCTGAAGGTGCTCAGCAGGAAATTCAAACCTACCCACCAGGAAAAATAGGGGGAAGGGAAAAGAGGAAAAGAAGTGGGAAAGGGAAAGAAAAGAGAGAGAGAAAGGAAAAAGGGAGGAAAAAGAAAAAGGAAAAGGAGAAAAAAAGGGGAAAGAAAGAAAAGAAGAAAGGGAAAGAAAGAAAGAAAGAAAATAAAGAAAATTTCGCAGTACAAAAAGCACAACAGTCACAAATTGTTGACTGTTGTGCTTTTTGTACTGCGAAATTGTGTGACCGTGCGAAATAAATTTTGACCGTGCAAAATTGTGTGACCGTGCGAATTTTTTTGACCCCCCCCACTTACGTGAAATTCACGAGGTGACTGACTGGGAAAACATTTGGGGCAACCTTTTACGAAAAATTCCGGGACGGAATTATTCTAACCAGGAATCTTTTTGGCTGTGCCCCCCCCTGACAAATTCACATTTCAATCGGGTAGCACAACTTTCCGAAGGGGGGGGGGGGAGAGGGGTCACATACATCAATGAGACACATACAATATTAAAAGTACAATGTTAATGCACTCTCAGATTACTAATAGCTCAAGTTTCTTGAGCTGACTGAAAACAAAATTCGGGCAACCTTTTACAATTTTTTGTCGGTACATTATGCCTTTTGTCGGTACAACTATGTCTTGACCCCACCTCTGTTTCAAAAAGTTTGCTTTTGTCATCAGTGTTTTGTTCGCGCGCTGATTGTTAGAAACTGTCAATGAACAGCCCCGTTATTACCTATTATTTGTATTTTTTCCTAGCCAGGTCCACAATACATGCCAAGCACAAAGTCACGATTAATCTTTTTAAGTTTACAAGTTAATTTTTGTTCAATTGGACTGAATAAAGGAATTTTAATCAGGTTATGTTAAGATTGACTCATGGATAGTGGATAAAATAACGCTATGTTTAAAGGAACATTATAACTAGTCAGGATACTTACAGTAACACAATATACTAGGCTCGTACACCAGTATTAATTACTTTCCAATTTTAATTTTAAAACAAAGAATAAAGCAAAATGCTATGATTTATGTGCATCATAATTTATGTGCCTACTCCGATTTCTATCTCACCGTAATTTGATTAATGTGCGTCATACTTTATGTGCCTACTCCTTTTTCTATCTCCCCCGTAATTCTCTTCCAGTTCCCTGTAGTTCGGTAATTGTCATTCAGAATATCCACAAAGTTGGAAAATTAGGCTGAAATTGACCATATTTGAAATTACAGTCTAGAAACAGTTACAAAGAATAATCATACAATTATCACCCTGACTATTTTATCGTTACAAGAGTTCCATACATATTATAGGCCTATAGAATATCAAAACAATTTGAAATCCTTCATCTTCCGAGATTTGTTAAAAGTACATGGCCTATTCGGACATTCGCTCTTCAAAATGTTTAAGGGTAGCTAGAAAAACTTCAGTAGAGAGAAGACAGTCAAATATGGATGTGCATTAATAGCATCAAAAAAGCGCTTTTACCTCTCTTGTACTAATGTTTAATGGGTCGATGAGCTTGTTCCCACTTACTATGAATTAATTAGCGGGTTTATTTGATTAATTCTAACCACGAACTTCCTTTACTTTACGCCACGTCTGTTTTATGTTATTTTTATAGTTGTTCAATTGAGTGTAATCACAGTTTTTACGCGAGTTAAACCAAATGGCGGGCACGCTTTCTCTTTTCACATTAATAATTGATGTCGTCAAAAACGAGCTCTTTTCCCTTTCTTACACTAATGTTTAATAGGTCAGTGAGCTTGTTCGCACCAACCATGAATTAGCTAGCGGGTTTATTTGATTTATTCTAACTACAAACTTCATTTAGCTTCACACCACGTCTGTTTTTATGTTATTTGTATAGTTGTTCAATTTTTAATCACAGTTTTTACGCGAGTTAAACGAGAAATGACGAACAAGCTTTGTCTTTATTACAATTCTAACATGAGACAAATATACCTAAATTATTTGTGTCAGATTCTAACGGCGAAAATTTACTTCTTTTAAACTAAAGAAGGTAATATCAAAACAGATCTATGTCTGTCACGGGTCTATGAAATATATGAAGTGACGTGAGTTAGTAACACATAACTATCATTTGAACATCAAACATATTTCGAGGAAATTCATACATAAAAGACAAAGACACCAGTATTGCACATTGAATAAACAACAAATTGTAATATTTTTAATTTTTTTTTACAATCAATGTAATCTATTCGTTATTATTTTCTTTCTCTCATCTTTCATGTAGAATATTCTAAATATCCGTTAGGAATGACATAACACGAGAACAATCTATCATTCTGGTTAATAGCGTGCAAATAAGAAATCATCGCGTAAATTTCAATGTTTTGAAATTTGCACGTCTCGTTATCGTTTGGGACACTCTGTATGGAACATCTGAGGTCTTAAAAAGGGTAAGGTATCGGAAGAGAAGTGTTATTTACTTCTCTTGCTTCGGAAAATGTAAATCTGTTTATGAGAATTGAAACGGATGGCAGTAGCCGGTACAATAGATAATCACACGTTTAATTTAGAAGAAAACCTCGAAAAATCCGTGTAAACGAATAAAATAAGATCACCTTAGCAACTTCCCTCGGTTTGTCAGAAATATGTTTTCATTTCTCCGCCGAGGGATTAGAATACTGCACCACCTGAAATCACAATCATAACATAACAAGACAAGTTTCAAAAACCGGTAAAACAACAACATGGACAGACTTATAACTTTCAGGTGTTCAAATATTCAGATATATTCAGTACAGAAGTCGCAATAGCATGAATAATATCAATATTTCCCGACTTTTTTAAGATGACAGCTTCATGCACTCTGGTAACATCCTGGTAAACACGATTAAATCATTGGAATCAATTGGAGGCCTACAAATATATGATAAATGCGTCTCTGAGGCAATCCGTCTACCAATTTGTCCTTGGAACTTTAAGGATATGATTTTGAAGGTAAGTATTTTTTAAATGTTTCCTTTATTCAATTCATACACCTGTAATCGCTTTTAGATTGACCCATTTCTTTCATATTGACAAATTAAAATTGCAATAAGCAAGTTAGTATGAATTATATAGTTTGACAATATTTTGTGTAGCCATGGTTACTAACGGTCATCTCTCTTGATATTACTACAGATACTTAATTCAGATTTCATGAAGTGGGAGTAGAACTATATTTTGTATTAAGAAGAATATTGAATAGATCATTGCTGGAAGGGATGGATTTGTCAAGATGAAGCGACTGAACAAAACATCCAAAGTTCAACGACCGACCAGGATTTTGACGTTACATATTATCACGATGAGCATGCGGTGTTCAGGTCCGACAACATTGAATGAAACTGGGAGGATGTATCGTTTGCGTCAAAAACTGACTACAAAACATTTAAAACTAAACTATATAGATTATCGGCTCCGAATGGCAAAGGAACATGATAACCGCCTCTTATTTTTTTGAAACAGAACGTTGGTTATGAGAGCTTGGATCATGTATGAGCGCCTCATTCATAAAGCTAATATTTTCATAACTCGCTAGCATGGTTAGGATGTACTGCAAAACCAGTACGTACTATTCATTCGTATACTTGACTTGTACGTAAGATGCTTATGATAGTCGCCCGGGATAGTCGCAAATGTAATATTTTGTATCACCATACGTATGAGACCATTGCAAATATTTGTATATATTATTATTACTAGAATATTTTGTTGAAGTTTATTAATTAAGTAACTGTTTATATTATAGTTCTATCACATTTTGACATTCAAACTTGAATTTTGAGGTGTATCCACATATTACTATACTACAATATTCCTTGTGAATTGTGAGACGCTTATCGTAAAAAGTAAAAATCCTTTTGTCTAAAGAAAGAAGTTACAACTTCCCATGTCATTGAACTCGGCATAGGATTTGTAATGTGATTACATAATTTGAGAATTAGATAAAACAAGACTGTTCACATAATTCCAAGAAAATCATTTCAGAATGGTCAATTGAGTAATCCGAAGTAAATGTTACATAACAAAGTGTATTCAGTAAATATATATCTTTAACGTAATTGTGAGGCTGATGTCGCAAGAGGAAAATCATTGAGATTGAACGATTTCCGCAAATGCTACTTAAATCCCCATCAGAATACTCAGCTCTCAAATGCCACTATTGATTATTTCTGAAGAGAGAGTTCTCTGTCCGAGGTACGTTAGCATAACAACCTTCATTTATTCATTTATTAAACCAAATGGGATATTCCGTCAACTGACCTCATGCATGCGTGGAACATAAAATACACTTGTTCCGAATCTGGTGTGCCAACTTCCTGCGGTTTACTATACAAGAGGAATGTTAAGAAGCCCCGAATGAGACGATATTCCCTAGCGAAATGTAATAGCGTTTTATTGGTAAACACGAGAATCGATCATATTACCTCTAAACTTATTAATGTCGGGGCTTTCCCATCAAATTGAGCCGCAAGGTGTATAGTCATCTCATGAATGATTGTATATTCTCATTTTCAAGATGTCCACAACCCTATGGCAAACAGAATGCGGCGAAGACATAATTATTTATGACGAAAAATAAAATCCTGTTCTACAGGAGGACGGACCTCTCAGGTTGGGATTCAATTTTAATCGAATCGAATTTATCCTTCCTGAAACGCGAAGATTTGTGGGCGTGGAAAGGTAACGATATCGGTTCAAGAATGAAATTATATGACAATGAAATAAACATGAAGCTGTTGATGTGATATAACGCGCTAGAGATGTTTGATATAAGGCCGAGTGGTAATAAATCGGACTGTCTGACCAGCTGCACTCCGACGATGTGTTTTCAAATCTAACGTTATATTCACACTACCCATAAACTCGATAACTAATGATAGTTTTAACCAAGTGGCACATCTTGGACACTGTCAATGTCGATCTTATTTATTTCCTAGACGATGCAAATGACCCTCAAGATATTATAGTAAGCCTTGCATTAGAGATCCAGACATGATATATCCTAAAGAAATCCATTTGGTTTAATAAATGAACTGTTTAAACGTCCATAGGCTATTAATTACGCCACAGGATAATGATATACAATTTGGGAAGGGCTTAATTCGTACCTTTAGGGCAATATGGCCATTATTAACGACGTCAGTTAAGCTCCATACTCAAATTCACCGGCATATGCGTACTGCGTAACGTAGAGTTTCCATGTGTGCGTGTACGAATGAACGCGGTTATATCTGTGGGTAGGCAGCCAAGTTAGTGAACAACTCAATTGGTCCGTTAGCAGTAACATTTGACCACAAAATGAGGTACGCGGAATGTACTGTGACCGTTTCTGGTGTAACTTTGACGTGCTGATTTTAAATCTAGATGATGCAAGCTCGTAGCTGTTGAGCGTTTCGAGAAATAAGGGGAGGGGGAGAGAATTTTCCAAATTACTTTGCAGACACAACTAATATATCAAATTGTAGCTCTTTGTTTACTGATCAAAAAGTATATACGTAGTTTGACATGGTTATGACTAACACTATTGAAGTTATAAAGCAATGGTCAAGTTGGGCTCAAATATTACAATGTCCAAATCACATCAAGTAAAGGTATCAATTGGTTGTCCCAATCCATATATATTATATAATTTTGTAAATGGATGCTGTATTTACTCATTTGCATATAATAAAACGGCCGCCATTGTCAATCAATGTGTCACTGAATAATATCCAAAGACATTGATTGATAGCAAATTGATAGTGAAGTTGTTTTTAACGCATATCATAGGAATGGCGAAAAACGCGGTTAGTTTATAAAACTTGCTACAGTTTGGTTATTATTCAGTCAATTACTTTAATTCATGTTTTGGGAGGATAAACTAGATTAACAACGCTTTATACTGACAACTGAAAATGTATGGTTCAATGCACGCATCAAGGTCAAATGGCCGTTTCAAATCGTGCACAATGTGTTTTGATTCACCCTGTATATTGATGTACCTCATGGTGTGGCGAGTCAGCTGAAATGTAACGTCCACGTATTCGAAATTAGGATTTGAAGACGGCGGGACCAAGTGTCACAAGTTCAACTAATCGCTGCCTATATCTAGAATGATAAATTATTAAGGTAAATTAACGTCATAACGCTACCATGAGTTATGCCTGTTTCCATACAAGAACCCATTTTGCCTGCTGTCCACGGAATGCTAAATCTGTAGAAATTATTCGTCTATTAGTGATGCGCAAAGAGTACCAAATCATTCAACATCAAAATATATTTATACTTCGGAGATTCAAACAAAGAATCATGTATTCAAAAAGCGTATTCGTCTACGTATCTTTAAAAAAGGAATCACTGACATTTCCCCTTGGTTTGGTATTAACAGTTATGCCTCTCTTAATAAGGGAATACTTTTTGACAACTGTCCGGGGAATACTAACTTCTTTGAAGTTATGCGTCTAATTGACATGATTGAGGAGCAAAGAGGAAAGAGTCAAGATTCATTTAAATTCAACAGATATTTATACATTGGACATAAAAACACAAAGATGAATTAAAGTGCGGATACAATCAATCAGTCAGTGATATAACCGGCCGAGTGCACCAAACTGGCGTAACTTAATATACCTCCCTAGTAGTTATGCCCTAACTGTGGCCTAACGATGTACTTTTGAGAGTAAAACTGGCGAGTAACACCAGAATAGTAACTAGCACGGTAAATATCCACATTAATCAGCATCGTCCCCTTACAAAATTAATTGTCGCATATACCAAGTGTTAACCTATACTTTACTGTAAAACTCTTAAATGCATTTGTTTTATTATTATTTATTTATTTAAAAATTCAGAGGTATTTATTTATTGGTATATTTATTTATTTATTTAAATGGGTACAAGGAGATGATCTAAATTTTGACTAAAAATATTCACCAAATTGCATGAACGGAGTTTCAAAAATACAAAATCTTTCAGCTATGAGGGGGTCACATCCCACCTCAGATAAACACCCCTGTGCATGCAAGCGCAATTGGTCCTGCCGCATCAGCGAAGCATCATCTCCAATGTCCATAACAAATTTACGCCACTGCTAGAATCGATTGACTTGTGGCATAAAACGTTATGCCCCAACTTACTCTTTGGTTCGGTCAGCTCAGATATAAGATTTAGCGTAAATTATTCGCAAATTACCAGCGTAGTAGCTTACCCCGTCTTGGTGCTCTCAACAATTTAGATTACGCCTCAGTTAACAGCGAGGTAGCGCTACTCTTTAGTTTCTCGCCATTGGTGCACTCGGCCGCATGAACTGTGCTTTTTAAACAAAAGAACCTTTTTCGAGCTTTCAACGGAATTCTTAATAAAAAAAGCAACCGAAGCATTTGTTGAAACTTTCTCATTTCAGAAAAAAATAGATTAACAACCGGAATTACATTAAATCTCATCCGGCTCGTTGTGAATGTGTACCATCTATTTGCTATTAATAATAATAATACAATAATAATAATAATCAGCATTTATATAGCGCCTTTTCCAAAGGTTCAAAGCGCTGTAATTTTGCTGCTTGTGAATCATACTAAACAATGCAACGTCCAGGCAGCAGCTAAATCAGCGCCAAGTTGCGACATATAAACACACATGAACAACATCCACCATTTTTCAATGCAGCTCCCCAATTTCCTATTCACTTCGACGGATCATTTTAAAGGATTTAGTATTTTGTGGACAGCTGACAGGCATACTCTTGATACAAAAAATAATTTAAGCGATTAATTTTTCTATATAGGCGGAAGAATATGCTCTTTGAATAGTGCTTCTTTGGTCAGTCAAATTTGTTTGGTGTTTTGGGAAACAAATAATCATTCACGATCAACTTCATTTTAACTCACATTGTCGTGCAGCCTATTCATAGCCTATGAGACCTTATCATGAAAAATATATTAGAGCATCTGATATGTGAGTACTGTTCATTAACCCTAACCAGTAAAGCTATGTTTTTTGTGCGTATCGGGGGAGGGGGAAAAAGTACTATTTTTTGACCCGAAAATCACCCAGCACCCCCTGGATTCGATCGCGGGACCATCCGCACCCCAGTCTGTCCCTCTACCAACTGAGCTAAACTGCGAACGCAATATGCGGGCAGTAAAAGTAAGAAGTGCTACAACACTTAATAACTAAACTAAATAGTTTGGAATGATAGGCTTTCAGCAGAGAAATGATATAAAACGATCGATCATTTGCACGTAATTTTGAATGTAACTTTTCATAAAATCTTGACAAAATTCAAAAATTGTTCTTTCATCCGACAGGCCAATACTCTGTAATGTATATAAGTCCCAAAGATAAAGATCTGACTACCGAAGTAGGCAACAATAACAAACAAAACTCATCAGACTTGAACAAATCCATATGAGCGTTTCGCTTGTTATAGCCTAATCAAGATGTATAAGGTATAACGTATATTAAGGTCAATTACCACTCATCGAAGTAGCAAAATGAAACTTAAGTTAAGAGAAATTATTCATTCTAATTTTCAAGAGTACAATGCACTGTCGAGCTTACTTCTTTATAGGTAAGCAAAGCCGAAGGCAATTTACAGGAAAATGTACTTTTTAATATAGTATTTATCTCGAGGATAGTGAAGATGTAATTAATTAAGGTACACGCAGTCATATGGTATTGAGATAAACACCTACTCGCGTTGGGGCAGGGTATTATAGTTTTTGTAACGCTCTCTTACGTTAGTGCCATTACAAAATTGGAATAGCCACGGTAATCGCCATGTTTACTGTAAAAAGCAAACATTATTTCATATTCATTGTGAATGGAGGTAATGTCCAATAAATTAAAATAGTTATAGAGTTGCAGAGAGATGGACATAGGAGTAGGCACATAAATTATGCCGCACGTGAATTACAGCATTTTGCTTTATTTTTTATTTTAAATTGGAATTGGAGAGCCTAGTAGAGTTTATTAGTGTAAGTATACTGACTAGTTATAATGTACTTTTAAAGTTGTTCCTATGGCTAATTTTTTATTTGATATTTTAATAGAGCTTGCAGAGCTCCACAATTATCACAAATTTGAGATTGATCGGAGGTACGGTTTTCTAGATATGAAAATGTTATTGTCAAAAATGAAGCAAAATTGAAGCGCTCATGTTTCTTATTGTTTTTGACCGCCTAGCTGGCCTAGCAAAATAATTAATCCATGCAAAAATGTTTAATTAATTTTTCCAAGAAAAGTATAAATGTTACAAAGCTGAAATTTTGGGAGCTTGTTATTTATAATTGTTAGAAAGTTTCCTGTACTGCGGGAGGCTGTAAAATATCTGCATAATTAACTATACTTAATTATCTAAAACAAAAAAATTAAAAAAATTAGGCTAATTAATACATTTAATTAATTTTTTCAAGTCCATGCACTTAACTAAATGTAATGCCACTTGGTGTATATATGTTGGCTATACAACTCTCCTTAATTCCTAGCGTTATATTATCTACCACGAGTCACATTTTATACAGTATGTTAAAGTAACCTGATTAAAAGTGTCCACAAATTCCTTTTATTCAGTCCAATTGAAGTAAAAACTTTCAGATTAATCGTGGCTTTGCACTTGGAATCTAATGTGGACCTGGCCAGAAAAAAACCCTCAAATAATAGGTAATACGATTAATGGCGCTGTTCATTAACATGTTCTTACAATCGGCGCGCGAACATAAACACTGATGAGAATAGCAACCAGGTTTTCAGAATACAGATAGGCCTAACTGAATTTATGAATAACTTGATAACAAACTGAAATATTCTTTGTTTGTTTGTTTGCTTGTTTTTTTACACGGTCGGCCCGGTCGCGATATTATTTACCGTAAACAACATTTGGATTGAAACTGATATACATGTATGTATACAAGTGTTTTGCACTTGTACTTACATTACATTATATGTCGAAAAATTATCAGACAAGGTTTAACGCAAAATTCTACGAAACCGGGATTCGAACCAGTAACCTTTCGTTCATAAGACCTGTTCAATAGCCATTAGACCACGAGGAGTTGGCTGACAGCGATTGGAATTTCAATCGATATGATTTTTACGGAATAAAGCCAATCTGTTTTACAATATCGGCCGAGTGCACCAATGACGGGTAGCTGAAGAATAGCGCTACCTCGCTAGTAACTGAGGCGTAACCCAACATTTTGAGAGCGCCAATGCGGGGTAAGCTACTAGGCTAGTAACTGACGGTTAATTTACGCTAAATGTTATACCTGACCGGACCCAAGAGTAAGTTGGAGCATAACGTTTTATGTCACAAGTCAGTCGATTGAGCAGTAGCGTAAATTTGTTGTGAACATTTGAGGGGATGATTCGCTGATGCTGAAGGACCAATTGAGCTTGCATGCCCAGTGGGTGTCTATTTGAAGTGGAATATGACCCCTCATAAGCTGAAAGGTTTTTATATTTTTGAAAATCCATTCATGCAATTTGGTGACTTTTTTAGTCAAAATTTAGATCAATTCCTTTTGCCCATTCAAACACTATTCGCACCGATTTTGGGTCATATTTTGACCAAAATGTACTAATTGTCCAAGGATCTTAAATAATGACTAAATGAAATAAAATAATTATTGTTTTTATTAATTAATAGCCAAGTTTCAACATTATTGTGAGTGGAAGGGTAGAACTAGAACAAAAAAAACACCAAACATATCGTGCCGTGCGTGTTCTGGGAATCGAACCGGGGTCCCGCGGTTATTGAGCGAAGAACTAGGTGTCCACGCCACTGAAGTATTTGTGTTACAAGTTGTGTTATAATTGTATATAATTGTTTTTATCGGGTGCTTGTGTTTGTCATTAAAATTGTGCTTTTTGGTGCAATATTTGTGTGTGCCCCTCGCCCAAAATATGTTTGTAATGTCTTGATAGTCCTTATTTTTGAAAAAGCGTTGAACAAATTCGAAATTTTTGGCCAAAGAAATACCGTCATTTTTTGTTCCGAACGCAGGCCGACTCAACGTGATTATTTATGTTAATTATGTACACTCACCTATGACCTAGCGAGTGACGACACGTTCTAAATATTACGGAGGACCACTCACGTCAGTATTTTACAGTCAACTATAGGTTAACACTTGGCATATGCGCCGATTACTTTTGTAAGGGGACGATGCTGATTAATGTGGATATTTACCTCGCTAGTTGCTATGCTGGTGTTACTCGTCAATTATGCTCTAAAAATACATCGTTAGTAAGTTATGCTACAGTTAGAGCATAACTACTAGGGAGGTAGCTTACCTCCCTATTAAGTTACCCGTCATTGGTGCACTCGGCCGTATATATAATACCATATAACGTGCGTAAGTCGAATATGTATAGCGTATAGCGAGCTTTCTGTGAACTACGCCCGCGCTACGATGTTATTATTACGCATTTTAACTAGCCTATCCAAATGTTGGTTACGGTAAAGAATTTCGCTGCCCGGTCGGTCTATGGCATGTGAGTTGCCTGGAATGATGTCCAGTAAAACTTGCCAGGCGCACTAATAGTATTACCCGTATTGAATACCGGGCTTTTCAAACCTGCGAGACAAACAGGTGCGAGCGAAACAGAAATATCACATCACGTTTTCTACACAATTTCAATAGAGACGATCATTCCTGCTTCTCACCGACTCTGGATCAATTGAGTTATCCAAAGTAATGGGACGATATTCCCAAGCGACATTTAATATCCTTTTATGGTAAACATGAGAATCGGTCGTATTATCTCTGAACTTATTAGTGTCGAGGCTTTCCCATAAAAAGCCGCAAGGTGTATTATTTTAGTCATCTCACGAATGATAGAGAAAGTTCGCACGGACAAGATGTCAACAACCCTATACATGGCAAAACGAATGCGGGGAAAACATAATTATTTCCCGATAAGGTGATCCTGTTCTACGCGGGGACTGACCTCTCAGGTTAGGATTCAATTTATCCTTATTGAAACGCGAGAATTTGTGGGCGTGGAATGGTAAAGATATAGATTTAAGAATGATATTATATAACATTTAAATACACAAGAAGCTGTTGATGAGATAAAGATCGTTTGAGATGTTTGATATAATGGCCGGCTGGTACACAATCGGACTGTCTGACTAGCACTCGAGCGATGTGTACTCACATTGTTATATCCACACTACCTAAAACTTTATAACTAATGCCAATTTTAACCAAGCGTCATCTTGGAAACTGTCAATATCGATCTTGTTTATTTCCTAGACTTAACAACCTACGTAAAAAATCTTGTCACCTGTAAAATCTTGTCACCTGGTTCAACGATGACGTCATTGCTGCACGCCGTGAGCGTAGGAAACTTGAGCGTAAATGGAGAAAATCTCGAACCTCTGATGATTTTGACACATTCCTTGAGTAGCAAGCAAAGGTCAACAAACTGATTAAAGACAGTAAAACTGAGTATTTCAAAAATACTTTAGATAATGCAGATGCTAAGACTATGTACACTACTATGAATTCGTTGCTTAATTCGCATTACATTCCAGTTGCCTGTAAGGTTTGAGCCCAAGTTTGATAGGTTGAACTGGCCATGACGCAAGTATTAGTAAGTTCAACCCTAGAATGACATACATCCAACACACCAGTGACCGCATGCTGGGGGACCTTGAGTGTGGCCAGCGGTGGAACTAGAAACAAGCCTGAGGGGCTGCAGTATTCCCGGCAGTATTGCCACATGACTTTCCATACGTGGTGTTTTTCCGCCCGATTTGGGCTAGTTTTAAAACTAAAATCTGCTCTTTGGATAATATAATGTGATTTTTTAAGAAATTTGAACATTTGTTTTTATAAAATATGATATAGCACTAGTTTTTTATGACAAATTAAAATTAAAATTTGGAATTTGTTATCACAAGAACATTTTCAAAAGTAGTATATAGAGCTTCTAGTTACACCAACACTAAAGAGCCTTGAGCTATGCTTAGGATAGCAGTGGAAATGGTAACACGCATGCTGGCAAGACACAGTTGGTGTTAAATAAATCAGAAAAATTGTGTAGGAGGGGATGATTTATTACCCTGGATATGTCATCAAAGACGTGGTCAAGAAAGTTGGACTTTATACAGGCACGGAACCGTAATGGTCAGTTCATAAATTACCATCGTGTAACTCTAATGCATCGCTTAGTAACAAATTTGCTCAATATTTTGACAAAAGGTGTCTGACATCAGGACTGAACTTGATAGTAAATGTGTCTTGAACCATAAGGATGATGGTGATCAATCTGATACTGTATGTGCAATATCCCATATCTCTTCATTATTTGATTATGATGATAGTAGTGTTTCAAATGTTCAATATACTGACAACTCAAACTGTTACCATGTTATGCAAGATTTTGATGCTGTGAGTGAGGAGGAGGTTAGAAAGATCATTTCAAAGCTGCCAAATAAAACAAGTCCCCTTGATCCAATCCCAACTTGGTTGTTGAAAAATTGCATCGATACTCTTTTGCCTATTATTATGTCTGTTATTAACAATTCCCTCAGAGTCGGATCCTTTCCGTTAGTTCTACGTCAGGCTGTTATTAAGCCTTTGATCAAAAAACCGTCTCTGAATCCTGATCTTCTTAAGAATTACCGGCCCGTATCGAACCTTCCGACTTTGGGGAAAATTATTGAATACCCAGCTATTTCGAGATTCAAGCAGCATTTCAAAAGTAATGGACTCACAGAAACATATCAGTCTGCCTACAAATCATCTCATAGCACAGAAACGGCCCTTCTTAAGGTCAAGAATGACATGTTGGGTGAACTTGACAAAGGTAGAGTAATTATGCTTGTTCTTTTATATCTCTCCGCTGCATTCGATACAATTGATCATGCTATTTTAGTTAAACGAATGCAGACGGAATTTGGAATTGCAGGTTCTGCCAAAAATTGGCTTGAAAGTTACCTTCAAGATCGTAGTAACAGGGTTAGTATCCTTGGTGAATATTCAGAAAACGTCCCGCGCAAGTACGGTGTTCCTCAGGCATCCGTCGCAGGTCCACCTATTTTTACAGTCTATGCTCAACCAGTGGCTTCTATCATCAGACGTTTCGAGGTACCGTATCATATCTACGCTGATGATACCCAGCTATATATTAGTTTCGATTATAAGTCAAAGGTGGACATTGCTTCTGCTCAGCGTAGGCTTTCTTAAAACTCACCTTTTCCCTAAACATTAGTTCATTTCTTGGCCTACTGGGTTTTTAAAATTATATATCATTTGTCAATTCATTCGTATTTTTTAAACATTTTGTAACTGATTATTGTGTAAATTATGTAATACTTTTATACAACTGTGGTGCTTTGCTGTAATGCATCTTATATATCATATTTTTAAAGTTTTTGATGTTATTTTGTTGTTATATAATTGTATGCCATTTTGTGATGTCTGTTATTTGTACAGCGCATTGATCTTTTGGAAATGCGCTCTATAAGCAAGGATCAATTTTGGGTCCATTGCTTTTTCTACTGTACGTAAATGATATTCCTTCTGTTGTTGCTACTACAGCAAAAATGTTTGCTGACGACACTAAAGTTTATAAAGAGATTTCCTCTTTAGCCGATTGTGACTTACTACAAAAACACCTGAATGCCCTTTCTGCCTGGTCAAAAACATGGCTTCTCGTTTTCAACGCCAACAAATGTGTGGTTCTTCGCATCAAGGCTGCAATCGAGTACCAGTACCAGTACCAGTACTCCCTCAATGGAGTTTACCTACAAGAAGTGAGTAGTCAGAAAGACTTAGGTATTACTGTAAGTAATAATCTTACGCCGACAATTCATATTAATGAGATAACCAAGAAGGCCCGCCAAAAAGACAGCGATGATCCGACGCTGCTTTACTGGACTCGACGAGACAAAAATATCGACTCTCTACAAGTCCCTAGTCCGCCCAGCGTTGGAGTACGCTTCTACTGCGTGGAGCCCTCTAACAAAAGATAACATTACCAAATTAGAAAAGGCGCAGAAAAACTCCCTTCGCCTGTGTAAAAACAACAAGATCCGCATGGAATCCTTGGAGCAGAGAAGGAGAAAGACAGAGCTGGTTGACACTTACAAATTCATTAATGGTCACTACAAAACCGCATCTGACAAGTACTTCTCTCTACCCACTAGAGACCTCAGGGGTCACTCTAAAAAACTGTTTGTCAGGCGAACTAGGAGATTGTATATCCTTTACGAAATGCTTTTCTTTTTCGACACACAAAATGTCACACGTGTTTCCCGACATTTTCTAAATTTAAGCCTTGAAAATACCATATTCTCTAGAAGCGCACATATGGGTGGAGTATAAAGAACCATTTTTTAGTGTAAATGACTGGGTTTTTAAAACTATTTTAATTCATTGGACATAAGCTCCATTCACAATGAATGTGTGCTTTTTACAGTAAACATTGCGATTACCGTGGCTATTCCAAGTTTGTAATGGCACTAACGTAAGAAAGCGTTACAGAAACTATAATACCCTGCCCCAACGCGAATATGTGTTAATGTCAACACCATATGACTGCATGTATCTTAATTAACTAAACATTTTCACTATCCTCGCAGATAAATACTATATTAAAAAAATACCTTTCCTGTAAATTGCCTTAGGCTTTGCTTACCTATAAAGAGGTAAGTTCGACATTGCATTGTACTCTTGCAAATTAGAATGAATATTTTCTCTTAACTACTTCAGTTTCATTTTGCTACTTCGATGAGTGGTAATTGACCTTAATAAACTTTATACCTTATACATATTGATTAGGCTATAACAAGCGAAACGCTCATTTGGGTTTTTTCAAGTCTGATGAGTTTTGTTTGTTATTGTTGCCGACTTCGGTAGTCAGCTTTTTATTTTGGAACTTATATACATTTCAGAGTATTGGCCTGTTGGATGAAAGAACAATTTTGGGATTTTGTCAAGATTTTTGTGAAAAGTTACATGCACAATTACGTGCAAATGATCGATCGTTTTATATAATTTCTCTGTTCATTACAAACTGTTTAGTTTAGTTAGGGGAATATGGGGCAACTGGACCGTGGGGCAAGTGGTCCGAAATGAAGGATTTTGTAATTGTATGGGTATACTGCTTTCTTTTGAACAATACGACTTTTGTTGATACTTGACATATATCTTTACCTTCTACAATCCAAAACATTTGGAACTTTAGGATATTTACACATGTGATTTGTCTCCATATCTTTGAAGCTAACTCCTTGAGTGACTGATTGAAAATTCACAGATAGTATGGGCGATATATGAAAATGGGTTTAGATCATGTTTAATGTACTTTAGATATGCAACAGTAAATATATACATGCAGTACAGTCGTCTTAAGATACTAGATGCATATTGCATTTGATGGGTGCTATATTGTAGTGTGCTTAGGGACTTTCCGAAATATGATTAAAACCATAGGTTGTGGTTGAAATGACCGTAAAATGGCGCATATTGCTAATTTGGGACATTGGTGGTTTGGATTTCCGATCAATATTATCATTTAAAGAATGCTTCAACTTAAATCATTATCACGGGTATTCATTTGGTAGAGTTATTAGTTCATGAATTTGCAAGTAACAAAGTACACTATTTCTTATTCATCTAAAGACACTCGTCTACTTGTAGGACCCGAACGCCGTAATATTTGCGAATTCAAAGATACTCACTGGCTACAGAAATCTGTGTAATGGCTAAAAACAAAAATGCAGTTTTCCCTTTTTTTCTGAAATGTATTGGAGTTATTGATTATTATGACAAATAGTGGTATGTTTTAAAACCTTTTGGCGTAAAATGTATTACGTCACAGGCGTGTTTTAATAACGTTTCATCTCGACAAAGTGCTACGTCATTTGTTGGGGTAAGTGGTCCGAAGGGGTGTGGGGCAACTGGACCGCCTGCAACAACTTAATCAAAATTGTAAAATTCATTTTGAAAATATGTTGTTAGTGTCAATAAAACATGACTCGGTATTGAAATGTGAATAGAATATGAAATAATTCACATTCTTTCAAGTTCTTAGACTTTTTGGGGCATTTCGGGTCTAATACCACTATTTCTGATATTGAAGGATTACAATATGACATGAAATTGCTTTAGAATGGTTTAAAACCTCGGTATTATGAATTACATCTTTATTATATTTTGAATGGTGTCTGTAAAGGTATATTTGCTATGACGAAATATCATGATTTATGTATTTTATCCACTGCTTTTTGTGTATATCAACCGTTGGGTCATCATTGTCATATTGACTAACTTCCCCTGTAACATGAAAAGCTGGCTAAATATCAAGATGGTTTATTATAAGTACTA
The DNA here is from genome assembly GCA_035610835.1 of Ophiura sarsii. Classification (NCBI taxonomy): domain Eukaryota; kingdom Metazoa; phylum Echinodermata; class Ophiuroidea; order Amphilepidida; family Ophiuridae; genus Ophiura; species Ophiura sarsii. The sequence continues at coordinate 12,761,507 of CM069452.1, read as the reverse complement.
AATGATGATTATATGAAGTAAATAAAATCATTAAAGAAAGGGGTATATATAGACAAATGTATTGGGCGTCTGAATATCACGACCATGTAACCATTTGACTAGGTTCATACCGTTTTATCTAATAAACGTGCAGTCGAAAATTGCGCTTGCTTTGTACACCATTAGTATTACTGCGTTTTACACGTTAACCACGAAAACTGTATAAAACATGGGTTTCATGAGACCTGTATAATTTTTACACATTAAATAATATGGAAATGAGTTTGTAAAGAAAATACTGCTCAGTTACCGTGTTGTCAATCAATGATTTCTGTGTATTCTAACCGTTGGAACATATAGGACCAGTTGCCCCAACGATGGGGTAACTGGACCGTGCCAAGTAAAGTTTTTAGTTAGTGGTAATTGGCCTTTTGTTTGGATATTTTTTAACATTGATTATATGTTATATGTAAACAGTTACATGGGTGATATTTTCATAGCAATTCCATAAATATTTACACGAGCTTTAAGCTTTTATATCATGAAATATGCTTAACCGGTCCAGTTGCCCCATCCTCCCCTATTAAGTGCCGTAGTACTCCTTGATGATCAATATTCACAGATCAGATGCTGTAGTATATTTCTTATGATAAATAGGTCTCATAGACTATGAATAGGCTGCACGACAATGTGAGTTAAAACGAAGTTGATCGTGAATGAATATTTGTTCCCAACAGACCAAACAAATTTGACAAACCAATGAAGCGCTATTCAAAGAGCATATTGTTCCGCCCATGTGGAAAAAATAAATCACTTAAATGAATCCTCGTTATCAAGAGTTATGCTTGTCAGCTGTTAACGAAATGCAAAATCCTTTAAAATTATCCGTCGAAGGGAAGTGCAAATGGTACACCTTCACAACGACCCGGATGAGATTTAAACCCCGGGAGTTTTAACACACGGTAAGTATGCATCGAAATGTGAGTAAACGCTGAAACATCACATTTTTTCATATTTTGTGTTTCGTATTCATGAGAAATACAAATGTGTAATTCCGGTTGTTAATCAATTTTTTGCTGAAACGAGAAAGTTTCAACAAAAATGTTTCTGTTGCTTTTTTTATTTAGAATTCCGTTGAAAGCTCGAAAAAAAGGTTCTTTTATAAAAAGGCACATCTCTTTTTATCACTGACTGATTGATTTTATCACCACTTTAATTCATCTTTGTATTTTAATGTCCAATGAATTTAGATGGATAACTTCAAAGAAGTTAGTTTTCCCCTGACCGTTACCAAAAAGTATTCCTTTATTAAGAGGAGGCACATCTGTTAATACCAAACCAAAGGGAAAATTTCAGTGATTCCTTTTTTAAGATACGTAGACGAATACGCTCTTTGATTCCGTAATTCTTTGTTTGAATCTCCGAAGTATAAATATCCTGTGATGTTGAATGATTTGGTACTCTTTGCGCCTCAATTAGACGAATAATGTCAAAAGATTTAGAATTCCGTGGACAGCAGCCAAAATGGGTTAAGTCATAACCATGACAAACTATATACTTTTGTGATCAGTAAACAAAGAGCTTCGAAAATTTCCCACTTCCCGAACTTTACCCCCTTATTTCTCAAAACGCTCAACAGCTACGAGCTGGCATCATCTAGATTTAAAATCAGGTCCGTCCACCTGTAAAACAGGATTTTATTGTTCGTCACCTTAGGCCAACAAATAAAGGTTCTATCTCACATATATTTGGGGAAATTGTTATACTATATGCCTTTTTTTCTTTTTCTTTTTTGTTGTTTTTTGTTGTTGTTTTTTGCATGCTCTTATCACAGAGTGGCAAATTTGTGGATTAAAAAATTACTCACCACAAGTGTCAATGAAAATCCAATGAATACAATGTATAGGTTTCTATAGTTTTTAATAATCTTTATTTTCATCTGTTTCTGGTATTGTCACTTTGAATCCAGTTGTACAAAAGTAAAATTAAAAACCAGAGAACAAAACAAATTGTCTGTATTTTTAAAACAAGTGTGTATGTTTCACATTGTTCAATACCTATTCTTTTAATATCAACATATTTTGAGAGGGCTGAGTTGAAGTTAAAAATGCAACAAAATGTAGGTGGGAAAATACTAGCTACAAAATGAAGCATAGACAGTCCACGTCGTAGTTTGACTGTAGCGGGAATAGTGCGATCGAAATTCGAGCCAGTATTTCTTGGAAATAGAAACAGGTAGAGATATTTGAACATTTAACCATAAACATGATATTATATGATGCAACAGTTTAAATATTTTTATTCAGAAAAGTTGAAAAATATTGATGATTATTATTTATATCAGGCTTTTTAACGATACAATAAAACTGTGTATTCAATATTGTTTAACCAATGTACCCGGATGCATTCAATATTCTAAAAATATTGCCGTGCAATATTTTTTAGTCTCATACCCATTATTTGTTCGTCACGAATATTCGTCTATACTATTGTATACAAAGGAGCTCACGCAACTTTAGCGTTTATTAAGCATGCAGTCGAGACTAATTTTCGCTGATTGCACGTGTTTCGCAAATACGTGTTATCGGATTAACTGTTAATGAAGCAGGATTACGTGGGGTACCACTACGAAAACAACAACAAATCAACAAGTTTGCAAAATGTCGGAACCGCAGCAGACTCCCGGGAGATTCGCTTCTCTAAGTGATGATGATTTTGACGAACTTTTGCGGAACAGGGAGTCTGCAAATACAATTAAATCAACACGGAACGCGGTAAAAGCCTGAATATAAATAATAATAATAATATTGGATGTCTTATTTTCGGGTGATACAAGAAAATATTGCACTCGCTATAAAAAATATTGCACTCGTCTCCGACTCGTGCAATATTTTTTATAGCTCGTGCAATATTTTCTTGTATCACCCTCAAAGCCATCCAATATTATATAAATATTCCCGACGTGGACTCGCATGCTTTCAGGATTCAGAGCTATATGAAAATATTAGATAGCAAGACTTTAACAGTAAATTCACAAGTTTAGTAAAAATTATAAAAAATGAACAATATCAGTTGTAAGCTATTCTGTATTCTCCGCGATCGCCATTCCAGCCTTCGCAACAACTGAGACACTATGCCAATAAAATGGTGCTATTGCAGGGGAAAAATGATTTCCGCTCCCCCTCCCCGATATTAAATCCCCCGATAAATCCTTTACTAGTTTGATGCTCGGTGTAATGCCCTTATCTCGAAAAACTACCCCACTTTTTGAACTATCCTTGCACGTATGATCGTATCAGAATTGCGATCAAAATTTAAAATAATGTACCACAAAAATCTACGGAAAACAAAACGAAAAGCTAAACACGCATTTATTTTGGGTTACGGGCTGTCCCGGGTCAGAGGTCACGGTTTACATGGGCGCACCACACCAAATATCTTTCTCATTGAAATACGTGTAAAGTGCCATATTTCAAGACACCTTTTCTACCCTCCGGTTACATTTATTGCATACTTGTCACCTATGACCATTTTCAGTAACATCTCAACTTGAATTTAAGCCTTGTTTCATGAGGGGTTATAAAGCTAAATTTTCCGCTACGGACCTGCACACAGCGCCCTCACTTTTTCACGTTTTCTGGCATGCCTGTTCACCATTCAGGCAGGTGCTTACGCCCTGGGCACTATTTAGGTCGATAAATTAAAAATATCGTATTTTATCATTGTAGGTGCAACGGATAGGTCCCACTCGTTCATTTAAATACAAACATACCATCCCCGGAGAAACAAATTGCCCGAAAACTTCACATTTACAAGCCTAGTCTTCGTGCTTTTCCGGAACTATTATAGGATTACACGAATTGCGCATTGATTTGGTGTGGTGCTCTCACATCGTTATGCAGTATCTTTTCCAGCTTGTTGAAGTTCCGATCAGGGTACGTATGTTCTGACACATACGGCAAAGGTTAGCATCGAAACACGATCGGGAAAGAGGGGGTTTTACAATTTGTAACGCTACCCTCATCGACAATAAAAGATCCATTTAAAAAGCCCAGTGCGTAGACAAATGCGAGGGATGGTCGCCACATACTAATGCGCGCGGGTATATGAGACAGACCTACTTTTTATTGGCCATATCGGTAAATAATTATGTATATATTTCGCTGACTTTTATTTGCCGTAGGGTTGTTGACATACTGAAAATGAGAATATACTCTGGGTCTCTCTATCATTCATGAGATGACTATACGTAATTAATGGCCGTTATGAATTTAGCCACATGAGGCGCTCATACATGAACCAAGCTCTCATAACCAACGTTCTGTTTCAATTCATAAAAAATAAAAGGCGCTTATCATGTTCCTTTGCCTTTCGGAGCCGATAATCTATATATATATAGTTTAACTTTAAATGTTTTGTAGTCAGTTCTTGACGCTAACGGTACACCCTCCCCGTTTCAAGGTTGTCGAACCTGGAATACCACATGCTCATCGTGATAACATTACAAATCCTGGTCGGTCGCTGAACTATGGATGTCTGCCGGATGTTTTGTTCAGTCGCTTCATCTTGACAAATCCATCCCTTCCAGCAATGATCTATTCAATATTCTTTTTAATACAAAATATAGTTCTACTCCCACCTCATGATACCTGTATTAAGCATCTGTAGTAATAGCAAAGAGATGACAGTAACCATGGCTACACAAAATATTTTCAAACTATATAATTTATACTAACTCGCTTATTGCAATTTTAATTTGTCGATATGAAAGAAATGGGTCAATCTAAAGCCGATTACAGGACTGTGTATGAATTGGTTAAAGGAAACATATAAAGAATTCTTACCTTCTAAACCATATCCTTAAAGTTTCAAGGACATATTGGTAGGGGATCACGTCAAAACTCGACCGCCCGGCAACCGCCGGTTACGGCCGGTTCCGTTCGGTTCTCACAAAACGTGTCGTCTGTTATAATATACACACATAATGAGGTCAAATAGTAACACTCTGGTGAACACGTCCGGTTGAAAGTGCCTCGTCACACCCGTGAGCAATAACATCTTGAAGTAATGGGCTCTTTTAAGACTTAAAAGTCTCAGTTGACAACCAGTACAATACAGCTATTGATTTTCGCTGGGGTTGGGTTTTTCAATCTGTTTATAGCTCAATTAACTTTTTAAAATCAATACCGAAAGTCTATGAATGTTTTTTTTTATAGAACGATTATAGAGAGAGCTATTATGACCGCAAAGTAACAGATTGATAGTGTAAATTGGTCAGATTACAGCATTAAGTCAACCGGCGGTTGTTCAGTGTTGCATGCGCGAATATTCATATACCAGTAAAATATTTGACCTGGAAGAACCGGGCGGAACCGCCCGTAACCGGCAGTCAACGGGCGGTCGAGTTTTGACGTCTCCCCTAGACGGATTGCCTCAGAGACGCATTTCTCGTAAATATATAAATAGGCCTCCAATTGATTCCAATGATTTAATCATGTTTACCAGGATGTTACCAGAGTGCATAAAGCTGTCATCTTAAAAAAAGTGATATCGTGAAATATTGATGTTATTCATGTTATTGCGACTTCTGTATATTATTTGGTACCATTTTATTGCGTCATATGTCATTGCTCAAAGATTGGTATCATTTTGCGCTATAAACATTCGTCAGAGACATCCAAAATCCCCAATTTACAGAAAGCTTTTACACCAAAGTAAAGTCGCAGGTCCATTTATAATTCTCCAAACTGCAGGCAGGCCTATTCTATGAACACTCTCTGATTTAGCCCGATGACATTGTGTCCCTCGTTGCTCAAATGCGGTAGATAACCTTATCCCACAATTTGCTATCTGAAAATGTCTATAGAATTCATGACAGTCTGATGCAGAACTTAGATAGGATTCACGAAGGTTCGCGATATCTTTAAAAGATTTAATACGTCATAGCAATATTTTCAAAATACCTGAATGACCACTGAATCACCCCCTCCCCTTCCATCAGGATCTGCCATCCATCGTGTTTTAGTGTCCAGAACCCTCAGGTCCCGATCATTTCAAATAGCATAACTATACAATCTGGAATGGTCTAGTTATTCTTGTCCCATTTTCAATCTAATCAAAAGAACTCGCAAATATTGGCAGGTAACATGTTTTTTTTTTCCTTTTCAAATACTCCTCATGAAAGGGCAAGCTTCTACTAGTCATTTTATCCATCGCAGCTAATGGAGGTCCGAGATATGGGTTAAGAAGTCTCCGATATATTAACTTACTTTTAACCCGTAAGCCTAGACTGCATGAAGTCACGATCTGAATATGTTAACTCTTGAACGTTAAGTACGGATGTCTATCATAAAGCTCCGTCCATGTTGTCATTTTATCCATCGCAGCTAATGGAGGTCCGAGATGTGGGTTAAGAAGTCTCCGATACATTAACTTACTTTTAATCCGTAAACCTAGTCTGGATGAAGTCATGATGATCTGAATATTTGAACACCTGAACGTTATAAGTACGGATGTCTATCAAAAACCTCCGTCCATATTGTGGTTTTACCGGTTTTTGAAATTTGTCTTGTTGAGTTATGACGGTGATTTCATGTGTCGCAGTATTCTAATCTTTCGAGGCTTTCTTCTAAATTAAAAGTGTGGTTACTTATTGTACCGGCTACTGCCATCCGTTTTGATATTACCTTCTCAGTTTGAAAAAAATCGCATGGTCAAAATCACGAATATACCGACGGCATGAGCTGTGTACCGACGGGTAATTTCCCCTGCCCCCCCCCCCCCCGGCTACGCCACTGGGCAAACACAGGATATCAAAATACAGACATAACTGAATTTCTGAATAACTTGATAAGATACTGAAATACTGTGTTTGTTTGTTTGCTTGTTCACACGGTCGACCCAGTCGATCCATGGCATGTGAGTGGCCGGGAATGATGTCCAGTGAAACTAGTCAGGTGCTTTTTAAAGGGCTTTTTAAACCTGCGAGTCATGATACAGGTGCGAGCAAAACAGACATAGCACGTCACGTTTTCTACACTATTTCAATAGGCACGATCATCTGCTTCTCACTGTCTCTGGATCAATTGAATAATCCAAAGTAATGGGATGATATTCCAAATCGAAATTTAATAGCCTTTAAGTTTTATTAGTAAACATGAGAATCGGTCGTATTATCTCTGAACTTATTAGTATCGGGGGTTTCCCATTAAAAGCCGCAAGGTGTGTTATTTTAGTCATCTCAACTGAAATCTGCTCTTTGGATCATATAATGTGATTTTTTTCTCGAAATTTGAACATTTGTTTTTATAAAATATGATATAGCACTAGTTTTTTATGACAAATTGAAATTAAAAGTTGGAATTTGTTATCACAAGAACATTTTCAAAAGTAGTATATATGGCTTCTAGTTACACCAACACCAAAGAGCCTTGAGCTATGCTTAGGATAGCGGTGGAAATGGTAGCACGCATGCTGGCAAGACACAGTTGGTGTAAAATAAATCAGATAAATGGTGTAGGAGGGGATAATTTATTACCCTGGATATATCATCAAAGACGTGGTCAAGAAAGTTGGATTTTATACAGGGCACGGAACCGTAATGCACATCTGAGTGATGTCCGCTCGCTACAGAGTGGCACGAAAACACCGCTCTTTTATAGAGTGAACACTGTGGCTCGCGTGCCGAGTGGCTAATAAACCGTTATCGTTTTGGAGTGAACTATTGGCCAATCAGGAACCTTGGAAATCGCACAAAGATGACGGACAATATCGTGTCCGCGTGTGTGGAGTGCTAAAACGATGAGAACTTGTTGAAGAAATAGACGAAATGTTTAACGGGAAGTACATTGTATGTGTAGGTCATATCTCATAACACGTACAAACAAAATATAGAGAGCCGCAAGGACGACATGGATGCACTATATAACAATACATGGTGATGAAGACACACGTTCACGTAAACATGGTAAATAGGCCGAACACATAGAGCTGCCATGTCGTCTGCCAATACAAGCTTAGCTCTTTTTCACTCAAAGGGGTTCGCTGTTGTCTATATGCTATAAATTATGACCTCCGCATAAAATGTTCTCACCACTAAATTTCAACTATTTCTTTACCAAATCCCCTTTGTTTTGGGCTATAAACATGATAAATGTAAAAGAGATGGAATGACCACTCGTTTAGAGTAAAGTTCACTCTCCCAAAAGAGCTGGCAAATTCACTCTGATGGAAGAGTGAACGTCACTCAAAACGATTAATCACTCAGTTGTTTCTTTGTAAAAGAGTGTTTTTCCACTCTTTTACAATTAGAGAGTACTAAAATGCGAGATTTAGAAGGCGTGGAATGGTAGACATATGTAATTATATGTTATTGAGATGAGATAAAGAGCGTTTGAGATGTTTGATATAATAGCCGAGTGGTAATAAATCGAACCTGTCTGACTAGCACTCGAACGATGTGTACTCAAATCTATTGTTATATCAACACTACCTAAAAACTTGATAACTTCTGCCAGTTTTAACCAAGAGTCAGCCATCTTGGAAACTGTAAATATCGATCTTGTTTATTTCCTAGACTAAACATCCTACGTAAAATATTGACACCTTTAATATAAAGAAATACACCAACGCACTTTAACACATTTGCTAGTATCTTGGATGTAAAAGACCCTCATTGTAGTAGACATCCAGACATGATATATCCTAAAGAAATATATTTCGTTTATTATCTGTTTAAGCGTCCTTAGGCTATTAATCACATTTAAGCCGCCATTTTGACCATAGCGCCTCTATTGATTAATTGCAATTTTCACCATTGACAGGGCAGGAAGAAGAATCTTGCCTTGTTTACAACCGAAACTACTTTACGGAGTAAAGCGCATCAATCTACCAAATCTATCAAATTGTGTAAACTCGCCAAGATTCGTCTCTCTGCGTTGGCAGGCCTCTTAACACGGTTCACAAGTTTATTTCCCAAACCTATTTGCCAAAAAGAAATCGAGTTCTTATACAAGTTAAGATGTTTGGAAAACGTAAGACGTTTATCTTTTGGCTGTCATTTTAATGATATGGCAGCCATCATGAAAAAAGGAAATTGCGACACATTTTGAAGCCTTATCAAGCATGAACGAGACATAATACTCTAAGAAATAATCCATTGATATCCCAAATTAACTCGAATGGGAAGTCTAGCGAACAAAAAGCAGGCGTACAAAAATCAGTGGTGGAATGATTATGGCGCATGTTGGTCAAGCGCCATGTGTTTTCGCAAATTGCTTTAAACGTGTCTTTACTTTTTCTAACCATTCGCCTACGCGTTCTTCCTGCGTGTTACATGGGGACCCTCTCCCGCTATAGCTAGTGTCCACTGCGACCCCAATCGGTTCTTATGCGTTTTTGGCGCTTTGATACTTTTGTAGCGCATCGCAAGCGCAATGCCTGATCGCCGTAGGTGTGACATCCCTATAATGAAATTCAAATAAAATGTTATACATCGGGTTCTATTCAAAAAGTTGGAATATCAGAAAGTAATTATTATTGAGACTTAAATTGAAAATCCTGCAGCACTGTTTATAAAAAGGTTAACTTTAATTTTATTGGAAAATGTTCAACTTGTTTATCTCATACATAAGGACAACTTATATCACGATTGTATTTCAAAGAAACACCGGATACGATCAAATCGTTTTAATTGCAGTTCATTATAGCAGTTATATCCATGTCCAAAAATAGCCACCTATTAGCATGCAAATAGAGTGGAGAGTGGAAGACAGTAATCTTGCGTCAATAAAACGCATTACACCAATCATCATACTTGACATAGGAGTTGCATTGGTTATTGCATACGATTTTCTCTAAACGCAAATACACAGATATTAGTCATCATGGTCTATTCAACGATGATACAAATTCGCCATTTTATGACAGGACATCAATACGATCTTTTTTAGTTTCATATACAAACTTCCTTTTCACTATTTTTTTATTTTAAGGTCGGAGACAAAAATCAAGGCCGATATATATTCATCTTCGCGGGAATGAATCCCCCGATATTATGTTTCTATGATTATAGCTTATTAAAGAAATACTATGGTCTAAAAAGGTTGGAATTATAATTCTTCGGTGGTTTTACATAGTGGCGTATCGTCGATGGTATTCCATAACACTGTCACCTACGGCCAAAGATCATTCTCTCATGCAGCTCCTGAACTCTGGAACCGGCTCCCATCTCATGTCAGAAATGCCACATCACTGCAGCAATTCAAGAGTTCGCTCAAGACTCACCTCTTTCAGCAAATGACTTTATAATGTTTTGTATCTTTTGTTCAAATGTTGTACTTTTTGTTCAGCGCACTGGACCGGATCAAAGAAGATTTCTTGATGCACCCCAGGATGCTTCACTTTCATCACATGAGTACATGACCACTGATTTCTGTCACCAGTGTTTACTGGTTCCCATCGACATTACAGTGCAAGGAAATGCTTATAAAGTTGTTAAACGAGGGTCTTTACGAAAATCCTGTTGCAAGTAATATAATTGATGTGTCTTTAATACAGTCCTCTCTTGATTTTCTTAAAGACCCTATAATTTTATGAATACAAGTTTTAGTTGGGAGTCAACTTCTTTTCATATTTGTGGCCAAGTTACCCTATCTGCACCATGTATTAGATGGTAGATGTCAGAAGACCTTCAGCTGTTAATTACTTTAACACATGTGTGGCACTGTTTGTTTTGGTGATAAGCCCTGCTGGTACTGTAGGAGCACTAAGCATGATGGGGTACATCAAGAAATCTTCTTTGGGCCGGATTTTGCGACGGAGTGCGCTTAATAAGCGTGGGTTTATCATTTTTATATTGACGTACGGTAACATTTTGGTCGTTTTTGTAACGTGTAACATATTATTTTTGAAATATTGTTTTCTTAGGGAGCGTTCATAAATACTTTGGTGGGGGGGGGCTGGATAATTATAGGGGGCGGCCCAAAAAGTTTTGATACTCTGCAAAGGGGGGGTCAAAAAGGTTTTTGAGAACCACAACAGAGGGGGGGGGGGGGGTCAAAAAAGTTTTAAACACTTATTAGTTTCCAAAATTTTCTGGGGGCTTCGCCCCCACACCCCTGCTTTACTTGTATGCACATTATTTACGGAACGTTCATAAATCAACGTAAAAATAGCTACTTTTTTTGGCGCGCTATGCGCGAATATGTACACGGACCTATGTTCATGTACTAGCCTCCAGCAAAAAAGAATTAAGGGCAAATTCATATCAATAGCAAACAACAATTGTAAGCACATAGTATTCAAATCCAGGATAATTGGAGGGAGCATCCTAATTGGTTTCATGAACAGAGAGAGATCCGTGCATAAATATGTAAAATTATTCAGGGGATTAAAGACCATGGCCAAAGATACCTGCAGTGGGAGTTCTGATTCACTCTAGATTCTACAACCTGCCCTCCTAGATGCGATGCGTCCATCAAAATAGAATATGATACATGGTCAAATTCTGTAAAAAATCCCATAAAAGATAACATAGGCCTATAGATGTTCTCTGAGCTTGATAACAATGAACGGTGGGGGGGGGGGGGGGGGCAAGAAAGTTTCAGGTGCAGGCAGTAATACAAGGGGGGGGGGGGTCAAAAAGTTTGTGGCATGGCGAGAGGGGGGGTCAAAAAAGTTTTGATATACAAACAAAAAAATTATCAAGCCCCCCCCACCAAAGTATTTATGAACGGTCCCTTAATTATGTTTACAAAGTCCCAACGCCAAATATTGATTAGTTAATTGTTAATCAAAACATTGATTTGGTATATCAAAAGTTAGTAAAATAAATATTGATATAATTAGCTGAAATGTTTTGAGGACAGCATAAAGTTAAACACAATCTGCAACAGCACCACGTTGTCCAGCTCGCTGTATTATCAATGGTGCCACTTTATATGTATCATTGTAAAATGGTAGAGGGCGCTAGACGTTTTTGATTACAGCTCTCTGTACAGCTCAACATACCTGAATGGTATGTGACAAAAAGCATGTCATGAGTTTATTGATTTTACCAAGTCATGCGCTGAATTCATTACTGTGGGAGGTAAAGTCAAGAATAATGATGATGGATTAGGAGAAATAGGGGGAAGAGGAATTGTAAGATAAGAGGAGAATTATGATGTAAATGTGTATTATGAGATGTGGAGAAGAAGAAAGATGAGGAAGAGGAAAGGGAAGGAGAGGAAGAGGAGTGGAGGAGGAATAGAGACGGAGGACAGAAACAATTATACTGTGTGGGGTGAGGCATCCATGCCGGATGTCTACATCTTGCATACGGTGAAAATGTAATTTAAATTGGTATTGTTTATGGGGACTGTGGGTTGTAATACACTTAAAAATATTTTTCGTCTGTAAAATGCTTTAAAACATACCAGTTGAACCCATTATTGGATTCATCTATAATTGTCAAGGGTAATTACCGATATTGACATATACGTACCTTATGATAAGTAGGATTACTTGTTAAGTTATTAACTGGACTCAAGTAGTTATTAAAGATTTCTGATAATAGCGTAGTACTAATCAATTAATACTATAAAGTAACCTTATTGATTTATATTTCTGGTTTTATAAACCCACTATAGACGGTAGTGCGAAGGGTTATTGGTACAGTGTGCAACATGTAGCGATCCGGTAACAAAACCTCGCCTAATAATTATAAGGGAGAATGTGGATGAGGGGGAGGATCTGAAGGATAAGAAAGGTATGGAGGTGATGGAGGAGTATAAGGAGGAATATGAGGAGAATGATATGGAGGTGGAGGTCAGGAAGAAAGAGAAAATAAGAATTGGGAACAGTTACACTTTTTACGGGAAAAGTTATCTTTTTATCATGACAAAACGATGGATATTGCTGGAAAAGTGTTATATTGTAGCCCATGATATTATAGAATTGACATAACCTATACATGTACCAGTCTTTAGCATTTCAATCCGTAGTGCAACGAGGTCACCAAAACAAGACATTACAGTGCTTGCATGCAGATGTTGTCTATTGAGGGCGCATTATATCGTATCGTAAAAATCAAGGATGATATACCAAATTGACGCTATTTTGAAATACTCATATGGAATTGTATCATCCCTCTAGTGCATAGTGTACAACGATATCCTTACAATATTATTTGTGCTAACCTTGGAAAAATAATGGAGGGAGAGATCTACTAAATTGGTAAGTAATATTTTTTATTTTGATGCAAAGTTAAAAAAAGAAGCGCACTACGTGGTGTAATGGTAGCCATATGGGAGCCAGGAGAAAGCGTTACCATCGTTCCGTACAAAACACTTGTTTCTCCATGAAATATACCTAACATTTTTTGAAGTTACTCGGATTTACATTTATCTATTATAAGACACTAGCATTATATTGATGAGATGTGGTAACACCAGCTACTTAACTCCAGTTCGGGGTTTCTGGTCAAGTTTTGAGGGTATGGGTTTGTAGAGGGTGTGTGAGAAGAGGGGTTGGTCCCCGGGTTGGTCACGATGGTGATGCGCAAAAGTTCAAGGTGTTTCAAGAAACCCTTATATTTTTAGAATGATGCATAATTATGAGACGACGTCAAAAAGGAAACCCTGTTGTACGGGCAAACGGACCTCTCAGGTTAGGTCTGTTAGTCGCTCTTTTTTTTAAATTGTTTAACAATTTTCCCCTTTCAAAATGAATGTAGAAAAGGTTAAAACAATTCTAAAAATGTCAAACTATTTGGGTCGGTGTTCATTTGCACGTGAAATTCTTTTCACCGATATCTGAAATAATGGGTCGGCCGGGCCCGTATAACAGGGTATCTTTTTTCGTCGCATATATGATAACTGAGTATTTGATACTTAGGAGCCTGTACGGTATAGATTGGAATTTAAATGGCCTTTCGACGCATATGTTGTATACTGTATATTATGTTCAAATTGGATAAATGGTGATAACGTTGTTGTTTTATGATTGTTCATATAGGCATTGTTATAATGGCGATGGTGATTTTGTTTAATGAATTGTGATTAATTGGCAAATTACCAAACTGTAAAATAGCTAGAACCACAACAAACAATTATTGAACCTTAGTTAAGATGTGTTGTATTCATAAATTCCACAATATAACTGTGCTCTGCTAGTTTAATATTATACCAACAAATATAAACAGTTGTCATGGTTATGGTTCATATATTGCTTAAGAATACAAGTAGCCTAGTGTATGAAATACAAATCGCGCTTGCACGTGTGCATATTATATTTATAATATAGGGTTTCCCAAAAGTTATTTGAACGGCATTCTAGAATACAATCGTAATGTAAAAATACAAACCACAAGCAATTGTGGGATTATTAATGTAAAATTACAGGGTGAAATAAAACAAATGTGCATTTATTTAAACGGACCTTTGACATTGATATGTGTATTGAACCACAACATAAATGTTGTTTGATAAATAAAGCGTATAACCCTAACCCCGCATGGGTGTATTTAGGAAATAAGCTAACCGGAGGGAAAGACGGGACAAATAAACACAGACCAAAACGGTGTGTGCCGTGGGCCGCCACGACCGGAATCCCGCTGATCGTATATTATTTACGTTACCGGGGTAGGGTTCCTACTAAAATTAAAATATTCGGAGCCCATATGTACCATTCACACAAACTGAATGTTCTGAAGACACTTGTTTCTTGATCAATTGCACTAAATATGTGAAGAAAAGTATATCACAGGTGCACAATTTAATTATAAATTCTGATGAGTCCATTGCTTCTTCTGCTAAAGTTTTGAAACGTATCAAATGAAAATTGTTCGAACTTTAAGATAACATCTCAGCATGTGGTAAGATACGATAAGCACGCGCAATAAAATGCGGTTATGCAATTAATCAAGACAGATAGAAGTAATAATATAAGAATATATGTAATATGTTTACTAATATATATATATTACGATTAGATCACATACTCTTTGAGTTAGTTCCACTTTTGTCCTACCCAACTGAAGCAAGACAACATTATTAAAATAATAAAAATAGAAGGTTTAGCACCCTGTAAAGTTGTTTATTACATTTTAATCACGATTTATTACAAAAGTCAGACGGTGAAATTTAACCAATCAATCCCACATGAAGCATAATAATAACAACGGATTAATATAATCATACCGTATCATATATTATTATTCCTGACTATATAACATCACGATTCACTTAACTTCGGAAATATTGCTGGTTTAACATCATACTTCACTTAGCTATTGACCTAATTTGAATGGCGAGTGGCATGCATTTCCCGGTCTATTTAACCACAATCATTCATCTTGAAAACGAAACGTTGATCAGGTTTCGAATTCACTGGGCAAATGATTACTATTGATTACCTGAAGTATGTGTCGCAGGAATAGGAAGTCATAGTGAGCTTTAATGGTCAGTTTTCATTGATAAGATCAAGTACGGAGGTTATTGTCCCAGGCATTGAGCCCGGCGTATGAAATCAAATACTCGGGTATAGAGTGTCAGAAGATACAGTAGGGTCTATATAGGCCTTGATAGGGGGAGAGGGAAGAGAGTCCTAAACAGTTATGGTCGTGTTTTTTAACCTGGGCTACATTTGTGTTACATGAGTCTATTTCATAAAATATAACTCCTTTCGCAGTTTCAGTAGAATATATCAACATGTTTACATCTAAAGTGTATGAAACCATATATATTTGGAAAGCTTATAATCTAAGGATTGAAAATATGGTAACTCAAAATCAAATATACAGGGTGAGGCAAACATTATACAGGGTCTAACAATTAAAATTGTATACAAAATGATAATTTTCTTATTTTTCCTCCATTGTATAAAAAATGCAGGACCTATTCAAAGGCTAGAAATGTTTTTGCTGTAATTGAGTAAATTACCCATCCAGTCATATACAAAATTAATTTTTCAGCTTATTAGGAAATATATATACAGGGTGGTCAAAATACGAAATTTTAGATAATGGAAAAGATAACTAAATTATGCAAATACAAATTAGAGCTCATTGCTTTTACATTAAAATCAAAGCCTTGATATCTCTTTCCAATTTTCCTGCAAGGAAAATTTTGAAACATTGACAAAAACGGCTTTGTGACTATGTGCAACATGGTTCATCCTACATCGTTAATCAGATTTGAAAATTAGTTAATTAGCTTAATTGACACTTTAAGTAAATAATGTAAAGCATTGTTGCATCATTTAGAACTAAACTGACATAATGCTAAGAATTAGAATGCTCTATTACAGGAAAACGGTCCATTTTCACCCATTATTAGACAATTATCTCCTCCTCCTCCTCCACTTCCTCCTCCTCCACTTCCTCAACCACCCTGACTAATTATGCTTTAACGAGCTGTATTAATTTAATCAAAGGTGATGGATTTTTTCTCTCTTCAGATTATTAAAGGGGATTAAATTGCCGTTAAAATAAGTCCAAACACAAGTCAATCGCGTAGAGGGTTACACAAATACAATAGCCTAAGTACAAAAAAATTATTAGAATGTAACAAACCACCGTTTATGGGTGCCGAGGTAAAAAACGTGACCTTATACAAGTCCTTCCCAGTTGAATTCAGTTTACCGTAGACGGATTTATGTTTCTCAAAAATGTGAATATTCCAATAAATATCAAAAATAACAAGCAACTGATAAAAATGAAATAGGTTAGACAAAATAAACCAAATAAACAACATTAAAAAAACGGAAAGAAAACAGATACTTCTTAAAACTTTAAATTCTCGAAGAAAAATATAAGAGCTTTTCTAGTAATAATTTGTTAAACCCAATTCCCCGTTTCAATATACAATATACGATAGCGGTTAATGCATGTGATGTTTTGTTCATTTTTATGATTGAAATTTAAATAAATATCAAACAGCTGTCCCAAAGCATGCAAAGCATGCAAAGTAAAAGTGTTAAAAAAACGTGGCAATTTGTTTTATTAATGCTATCACTTGACGCGTGCAAAGACGCTATGCAGGAAACCTATAGTGTATACCGTGTGGTGTGACATTTACCCGGTTTAACTCGATGGGGCTAAGGCATTTACTGTGCTTCAGAGTGAAAGTCAAATGTTCCAGGTGGTTTTACTCCATTAAACCAAGTGTACAAATATTTAATATTTATAAAAACAGTGATAATAATAAGTATTTTGCAGTAGAGTGATGACCGAGGTGATGATACGCTATTTAGGACATGTGACCTTTAGCACACATGACCTTGCATAGAGGTCAGAAACACTTTGAAGGTGATGGCGCCCTAAGATAATTTTAAAGTGTTCTTAATAGCGAGTTTCGCTCTGCTGACCAAAATCATTATAGTGGTTTGACTGAAAATTCCTGATATAGCCAGCCAGCCAAATTGTTCTATTATGCTTTTTAAAAATTGGTCTCTCGCAAAATCGCGTTAAAGATATGTTATGTTAGGCATGTTTTGCATTAAGGGCTCATAAAGGGCTTATACGAACATATTTCACTTAAATGAAGGCATTTTAATGGACACAAAAGTAATTTATCAGTGTTTTACCAATCAGGATTTTATCAACAATAACAATGGGGACTTTAATGCGGATATCATTATGAGCGTATCCACTATCATGCTTTTAGAGTCTCTGGCAAAATCGTGTTAATGTTACGCATGTTTTGCATTAAAAGGGTTTTGGTAATTGGCGATTGGTAAAATCTTAAATGTAATGTTCATACGTTATGATTGACGTACACATAACGAAAATAACAATGATAGGAATTTACTAAGACAAATGGTCATTATCTTTAAATGTTATTTTGTTACTTTTTTGTTGATAATATTTATACGTAAATAGTCAAATGTGTGATTTATCACACAGGTATTTCACGAATACATCTATGGTCATGTGTTTTAAGCTCGCCTCCTTTCGCGTTACACACGGATTTTGGCTTTCGCGACATGATTTTAACTTTACGCATTTATATTTGCTTGTATACCCCCCTGAGGTAGTACAAGTATACATTTTCTGAAGGGAAATTGCATGAGGAAACCAAATATGCCATTAAAATTATAGTACGACCAAGAACTAAAATGGTATGATCGGAAATGTTCGAAAAATATCAGATTTTTTTAATTTTTAATTTGAGATCCATATATTTTTTATACCTACCCCTATCATTATTTTTTTAACATATTTGAATTCCTCATGAAATTACCCATTAGGTGATATATATTTGTCAAAATTACTACGTCGGTATGGTAATTATACCGGCTAGTGAATATCTCAAATTTTAATATTATATATTTTTAGAATTTTCAGAAATATTTGTTTAAGGATGAACCCTTCCCTGATATAAACTGCATTTCTGAATTCCTCTAGTTACAAGCTTTCCAAAAATGTATACTTTTGCTATCATAGGTTGAAAACTTTTTCTGTTATAGTCATTTTTATAAATCCGGTAAATTGAGGCTGATTATTCATGTTTACTGTGTAGCGAATAGGAAGAAAGCTGATGATCATTGTCTTATCCATGATTAATTAGTTGTTAATAATAGTTGAAGTCTGTTGAACCACATACTTAAAGACTACTAAATACCCTTTGAAATGGGACCAAAATTGTGTTTTTAACATTAGGGGATGACTAGTTATTGTAAAAAGAACAAAGCATGGGATTATCCCCATTGAGTTTGTACAGGCGGCACCCCTTCCAGCGGCACCCCTTCCAGCACCACCCCTGGTCCCCAAACATCAAACAGCTGTATCTCCCTTTCTGTATTAGCTATACCAATGCCATTTGGCAGGCAGATAGCTTGTTATTAGGGCTTTAAAATGATACCTTTTTTATTTTTATTATTTATGAAAGGTTCATTGTACTGATCCAATAACACGTACTCACGTGTACGTTTCGGATACGTCTGTATCCTTTGTCAACACTTGTGGTAGTGACGATCTTGACGACTCTTGTAGGAGTTGCCAGTTGATTTATCATCAGGGGATACTCAACGATCCTTATGAACCTATTTGGCGATACCAAATTTGTTGAGATAGCTTTTGTGATTTTAAAACTATTTGAGGAAAATGACAGCATGAAGCTAAAAAATGTAACGGCACCACCCTATTGGGAGGCGAGTTCATAACGCGTGACCCTATATATTTAAATGAAGGTATTTTAATAGACCATGTCATTTATCAGTGTATCGCCAATAAAGACTTAATCGGAACTATAATAACAATGGGGACTATGATAGGACGCTAGGTGTGCATAGCTGAAACACACGCTGAACATTCCTCGCATTCCATTCATGTGGCTTTCGCTTAATAGAGGTTATCCAGGTGTTTTGGATTAATGACCATCTTGTCGAGAATAAATTACATACCTCAAACTCTCAGCTGCTCAGTATATTGGATGTCACATTTAAAGACACGTTTATCTTCTTTTTCAGGAATTTGTCATTCAGGACTAAACAAAATGCATGTTGAAGATAGAATATTTCATTTGGCATTGATATAATTAATTTAAACATTACTTAACATTAATTAACATACAGTGCCAAAATTCTTGAGGTCGGGTCGAGTTTTTTCTCTGAAAAATATTACTGACTGTCGTGGTTCATCTCGAGACAAAATTGGTAAATGTGAATTTTACTGATGTTTCAAGCAAACTTATTCATTTCAAGCAGAAAATACTTTTTAGTAGTAATATTTTGACACCTGGGTAAAATATGAATCTGCAAAAACGCACCCAAAACCCCAAATTATGACCCTTTTTTTTGGAGATTTTAGGGTCGGTCGTTGAGGGCAACACAACAATTTTGTTCGCCTTACTCTTGACCACAATTTTATATGATCAACACGTTTTATTGAAACCATGTGTGACTTGTTATTTTTTCCTTGTTAGAGGTAAAACATCTAAAACATACGTGTATAATATTCCAAATGAATTGAATAGCAGATATAACTTTAAGTGTTATTTGGCTCTCATAAAGGAGTACTTGAAATAAACAGTATAATGTTTGCAGCTAGGTTCAGGTTTCCTATAAATTCAAATCTTTCTCAAACAAAACAATATTTTGTAGACCAGCCTATCCGTACGCAGAATTGAAAAATGAGACATGTTAATAAACATATCATAACTCCTCACCACAGCCATTGATTTGTAAAATTCAAATTTCTTGTGAAAATAAAGTTTCATTCCATAATTTAATATCATTTTTATAATAGTCTTCCTAGTATACTTTAATTGCCGGAAAAAATCTTTATATTTCTCTGACTTTTACGGCTTCTAATCCGAATGTTCTGCATGTCTATCCTTTTAATGATCAATATAGGATTTGATAGCAAATATAAATTACAAAAATCTGTTTAAAAATCTGTCGATCGGGCCCGTAAACAGGTTTTTTTTCGTCGCCTTGAACATTTGTAATACTTATCATGTGTTCATTATGGTAAAGGCAATGAAATATATTATGTTATTTAAAGTTATTTTTACGATGACGGTGGCCTACGTTATTATTTGTCAGAAATGTTCGTGATTTGGCGGTCATCTTGACAGCCATCTTGGATTCGAAGTATGTTAAAAAGAAAATGAATATGAATATTTCTTAAAGCTTACTACACATTTACTGTTGTTTTTGATGAATTACACAGTGTAAGTCAAAATATTCAGGACCCAATTTAATTGATTTTTAAAAACAATGAAAACAGAAAATAATACATTTCATATCAATAGTAATAACTACATATTGTAAGGTTTAGTCTACATTTTATTTTGCACAAATCAGTGATTTCCTGTGAGAGATAGCAAAAGCAGTGAAATCAAACGGAATCCCAGTGTTGTGATTAAAATGTGTAATTTATTTTATTGGGGTGACCGCTTCCAAAGGGATAACATATTTCAAGCTGTTGGATTAATTTCGTCATTTTCATTTTCGCGACAAACAAAACACACACACAAAAACACACCAAAAACACTGACAATCGGGGTGCGTTATAATAATAATAATAATAATAGCGTTGCTTATATAGCGCTGCTCCCAAAATGATCACAGCGCTTAACAAAAGATAAAACATAAACAATACAATTTACCCCAGGCAACATACAAAAGTGAATGGAAAGAATGAGAAAGCCTAAAATGTACAGATAATCAGTTACTAAACAAATGAGTCTTGAGATTATGTTTGAAGGTTATGATACTGTTGCTGGATCTTAATGTAGATGGGGTGCTATTCCATAGTGTTGGGCCAGCCACAGCAAATGAGTTATCCCTTTAAGGAGGGTGTGGACTCTCAGGTACAGCCTCCGTAAAACTGCCGTAACTTCTTCAATATTTATTTAATCTTTATAAACGTATCCATTTTTTTTGCAGAAAAGGGTTCAATGAATCCAACCATAATAATGAAATTGACCATTTTGGAAAAAATTATAAAAAACACGTTTTTTGACCCATTTTAGGTTTGGAAAAGATAACTCAAAATATATTTTGTTAAATTTTGTCATACTAGCTTTATGATAATCCTGATAACATTCCCCAGGAGCGTTGTTTTTTTCTTTTTTGAATAATAGATTATTTGATTTGATTTTCATGATTTTGGCGGTAAAAAATCGCTCCTGGGGAATGTTATCAGGATTATCATAAAACTAGTATGACAAAATGTAACAACATATATTTTGAGTTATCGTTTCCAAACCTAAAATGGGTCAAAAAACGTGTTTTTTATTTTTAAAAAATCCAAAATGGTCAATTTCATTATCATGGTTGGATTCATTGAACCCTTTTCTGCAAAAAACTGTATACGTTTATAAAGATTAAATGAATATTGAAGAAGTTACGGCAGTTTTACGGAGACTGTACCTGAGAGTCCACAGCCCCCTTAAAAGATTGCAAGGGAATCAGTTTTTATCGCATTCCATGCGAGTCTTTGTGAATTTAGTGCGTAAGTGGTATCACCTGCTATAGTACAGTCACAAAGTAGAAAATAACAACATAAGCTAACAAATAAGCTTCAACATAAATCGCAGGTATCAAAACTGTATTCTCAGATTCCTTCTAAACACCGGAATGACTAATGTAGCGGGTAAAGTAAGGAGTCCCTTTAAATGTTTATGAGTCTCAGGGATAGTTGGCAAATTTAAAGGAATCAGATTCTGGTTAACAGATCGAATGACCGTATTCTATGTATTATTTACAGTGATGCATGTTTCATGGAGAATGAATAAATTATTAAATGAAAGGCGATATCACCTGTTGTGATACGGTGTCAAAATAAATATACAATATTGAATGTCTGGCTCTGAGTACAAGTGATACAAGAACACATTGCACGACGAGCTAGAAACAAACATTGTACGCTCAAGGTTGTGATTTCAGCTCTAGAGACACTTTGTTTACAGTGGAAGTATTGGCCATATTCAGTTGGACATGAAAAATGTACCTATGTTGATGTCAAGTAGGCACTTTGTTAAATACCCTACTGATAAACAAAAAAATCCTCATACAATTTATACCAGAGGAATTCAACGATAGGGTAATAATAAACTTAGCCAGATAAACCACCAACAAGGGGCAGGAGCTGATGACAGATATGTCTGGCCATACAAAGACAGCTAGTGTTTACATTATGACAGGTAATGTTTACATTATGCCAGACCAACCCAGACCATGCTCAGACAATGTTCTGAATTCATCCCCTTGTCTTAGTTATGTCATGTATTGTGTGCTGTATAAGCTAACTGTCACTGCAGACAAGAACTAGACCTATCATTTTAGGGGGTGTCCTGGTCGACAGGTATGTCACAATATTTGAGTTATGGCGTTTAGAAATCATAACAAGTAATGCAATCATAACAACTTGGTGAGCCCTCATTACTCAAGTTTGACACAGTGGGACTATTGGATGGGTAGGCGTACAAATAAATTGTTCCATTCGTGCCCTAACGGGCACTCATGGAACAACATTTACTTGTACCACTCTGAAGACGATTTACAATACCTTTAGGCTCTAAGTTTTCCAACCTACCCATTGTATCCTTCCATCTCACGAAAATAAGTAGTTCAGTGTCTTTAGTGTGCACACAATATCTTTAGAACATTGTAGGTATCCGGTGAGTGACATGTAAATCACAATACAAACTAAAAACACTTCAGGATGCATCGCACAAGCAGGGATGTGTAGTGTATTTTGACAAGAGCATATCAAAAAACAGATGTTATACCTTCAACATTGTAGCAATAAGGGACCGTTCATTGTTTATGGTGGACGGGGCGGGGGGGGGGGGGGGGGGGGGTTGGAGGACAAATTCGAGACTCGTATGTCAAAATTACCTAACCCCCTACAGCTGAAACTGAAAAGTACATGACCCCCTGCTAACCAGTAGCTTTTTACAACTCCCCCCCCCCCCCCACTCAACTTGTCACATACGGGTCTTTTCTTTTGGAATTTTATTGGCAAATTATGTTTGTGTCCTATCTGATCGGCCAATAATTTTATGATGGCCCTTCTTTTTTATTTGTGAAATAAGTATATAAAAAAAATTGCCATATTTTACACATTTTGGGTGGGTTTGTGAGTCTTTTTAACCCGAACAAGTTAGAACACACTGGGCAGAAACGTATGATTCAGTAAGACATCTTACTTACCAGGTGAAATGTATGCAAGAAATCACAAAATTAGATTTTGTAACATAGGCTAGTTAACATGTTTTTATACACCCTGTGGCTCTCATTTCTCGACCGTTGATGATTTTATAGACGTTTTATCAACAGATCGTCAGAGGCACAGAAAAGATTTGCTGTCCGGAAGTCGTCTCATAGTAAATGTTTTTGAAGTTGATAGGTTTTAAGAAAATTTGCGCGGAGCCCAGACAAAAAATGGCATTTACACTCCAAAATAGCCTCTAAAATCACCCCAATCACCACCATCTTTATAGTTCAAAAAAAGTTACACAACTCCCTCTGTTTAAGATTAAAAAGTTACATACCCCCTATTTCAACATATGAAAGTTACATGACCCCCTATAGTTTACCCCCCCCCCCATAAATAATGAACGGTCCCTAAATGGGTGATTGATTTGGTTGTAGTATGACGTGGAATATAAAGGCATTATGCTGGCAAAATTAATAATCTACACCAGCGATTATGACTAAAGGCAGGGATATTGGGTTTCTATTGAAACGTTTTAATCAGTATGACTATGAGCACTAAAGTAGCCAGTACGACAACAACTTGCCAGGTACAAGTTTGCTTATAACTATTGTTCCTAATAAAAAAAATCAAATTATTGAATTGAAACCTATTTAATTTGAGATATTGCACGTGAAGAATGAGTGAATACAAGGTCCAGGTTTTGTTTTCATTTTAGCATTGGTTCTTTGCTACACGCAATCACGCACAACGCCGCAAATACTAGCGTCATGGCCAGTTCAACCTGTCAGCATGCTGTCAGACAATATCTCAAACTTGTGCTCAAACTATACAGGTACTGGAACGTAATGATGATAATTTGACAAAAATATGTAACCATGGGAAAAGTGCAACAAATAGCTGAACATATTGTGTTTTCGTCAAATTTTACCAGTGGCCGCAGTGGTGATAATCACGTGGTGGGCGAACCTGCCCTAGGGTGTACACTCCCCGTTCTCCCCTACACTTTTTTTCAGCAATTTTTCTTCGTCTTTACAATGATGAATTCACTACGATGATATTATTTTTCTAAATTTGCTATTGCAGTGGAGGATTTAAAGATTCTCTTTATGTGCACTAGTTTCTGTTATTTTCATTCCCATAACTATCACATATCACTTAATATTAAAATCACTTAACATGTTTCAGATATACAGTAACGATACGAAAATAGTCATATCTACTAATATAATAATGCTCTGAAACACTGTGATTCATTTAATGATAAAGGCGGACAAATTGTTTTATTATATACATGTATATTATTTTGATGTGGTCAGAAATGTGTTAATTTGTTTTATTTTAAGGTTTCGCTATGTCTTTAATGTACACATAATACCGATAGATGAGTTTTAATTCACCTCAGCATATTCAGGTTGTTGCAGTTTGAACCAAAAAGACGTTATATAGATAAATTGATGCTAGATGTTGAGAAAAATAAAATCACCACCTTTCTGTAATGAAATGGTCAACGGGCTATTGTACCATGAGGGAATTGTTGCTAGTGTTAATTTGGCTGACAGCTATTTCCGTATTACGACTGTTTTGACATTTTACTTGGCACAACACAACTGACAGGTTTAAGTAGCAAAAGTATATTCAAATACTGTGCATTGAAACAGTAATACATGATTGACATGTGGTACTGGCTCATCACGGATGTTTGGAATGAAATCATATCTATATTGTTTTGTATATGATAAAGAGTAAATGTGAACAAAATCAAAACAGATATTAAAAGGGTAAACGGATTGAGTGATTAGAAATCAAACTGTTGACTTTGCTAGAGATCTAATGGGCAATTCATTGGTTCACGAATACTCATATAACCTGTATACAAGAAACACAATTGGACATGGGTTAGTAGTGCCAAAGATAAAAGCCCCTATATTGACCGAACTGCATCAAAATAGGCAAAATATGAATAAAAGAAAAATATCTGGAGGTCATTCGACATTTCCTTCAACTTAGGCGACGACCACCCCCCCCCCCCCCCTAATTTTCGGGCGGACGGACCTGTCAAGTAGGTCGGTCGGTCGGCTGTTGTTTTTTAACCTAAAATGTCACCAAAATCTGCAATTTTTTTTAAACATTTGTATATACAATATCGGTATTGGACTATTTTTTTTTGCTTCATAATATTTGTTTTTATATACTGACAGCTACTTTCGCTGGATAACAGAAACTCGACGTTGAGAGATAAGCAGATTTTAGTGAGCAACTACGAATGAACGATATGTAATGGCCCTGTCACCGTTGATCAGGCCGCGTTCTTCCTGCGTGTTACATGGGGATCCTCTCCCGCTCTAGCTAGTGTCCACTGCGACCCCAATCGGGTCTTATGCGTTTGTTTGGCGCTGTCATACTTTATTCAGCGCTCACCATCGTTCACCATCGTTCCGTACAACACACACACACTTGTTTTCATGAATTAGACCTAATATTTTTCGAAGTTACTCGAAGGATTTACATTTATCTATTATGAGACACTAGCATTATATATATTTACGAGATGTGGTATCACCAGCTACTTAACTCCAGTTCGGGGTTTCTGGTCAAGTTTTGAGGGTATGGGTTTGTAGAGGGTGTGTGAGAAGAGGTTGGTCACGATGGTGATGCGCAAAAGTTCAAGGTGTTTCCAGAAACCCTTATATTTTTTATGAGACGACGTAAAAAAAGAAACCCTGTTGTACGGGCAAACGGACCTCTCAGGTTGGGTCTGTCAGTCGGTCTTTCTTTTAGATTGTTTAACAATTCTTCCCCTTTCAAAATGAATGTAGAAAAGGTTAAGAAAATTCTAAAAATGTCAAACAAAATATTTGGGTCTGTGTTCATTTGCACGTGAAATTCTTTTCACCGATATCTGAAATAATGGGTCGGCCGGGCCCGTATAACAGGGTTTCTTTTTTCGTCGCATATAATTATGATAACTAAGTATCTGATACTTAGGAGCCTGTACGGTATAGATTGGAATTTAAATGGCCTTTCGACGCATATGTTGTATACTGACATTATGTTCAAATTTGATAAATGGTGATAACGTTGTTGTTTTATGAATGTTCATATAGGCATTGTTATAATGGCGATGGTGATTTTGTTTAATGAATTGTGATTAATTGGCAAATTACCAAACTGTAAAATAGCTAGAACCACAACAAACTATTAAAGGTTAGCTACCTTGTTCTACTCTCAGGAGTCAACAATCAAACATATTATGGGATACGCAATATCAGTTGTCATGGTTATGGTTCATTGCTTAAGAATACAAGTAGCCTAGTAGCTAGTGTATGCAATACAAATCGCGCTTGCACGTGTGCATATATATTTATGATGTAGGGTTTCCCAAAAGTTATTTTAACGGCAATATAGAATACAATCGTAATGTAAAAATACAAACCATATCTAGGAAACAATTGTGGGATTATTAATGTACAAAAATAAAATTACAGGGTGAAATAAAACAAATGTGCATTTATTTAATTGGACCTTTGACATTGATATGTGTATTGAACCACAACATAAATGTTGTTTACATAAATAAAGCGTATAACCCTAACACCTCATGGGTGTTTTTCAGCAAATAAGCTCACCGAAGGGAAAGACGGGATAAATAAACACAGACCAAAACGGTGTGTGCCGCCCCGGGAATCCAACCCGGGCCGCCACGACCAGAATCCCGCTGATCGTACATAACGCTACCGGGGTAGGGCTCCCAAAATTTAATATTCATAGCCCATGTACCTTTCACACAAACTGAATGTTCTGAAGAAACTTGTTTCTCGATCAATTGCACTAATATGTGAAGAAAAGGTATAGGACAGGTGCACAATTTAATTATAAATAATGAGTCCATTGCTTCTTCTGCAAAAGTTAAAACATATCAAATGAAAATTGTTCGAACTTTAAGATAACATCTCAGCATGTGGTAAGATACGACAAGCACGCGCGATAAAATGCGGTTATGCAATTAATCAAGACAGATAGAAGTAATATATAAGAAGCCGCAATGTAATATGTTTACTAATATATATATATTACGATTAGATCACATACTTTTTGAGTTAGTTCCACTTTTGTCCTACCCAACTCAAGCAAGACAACATTATTAAAATAATAAAAATAGAAGGTTTGGCACACTGTGTAAACTAATGTTGTTTATTACATTTTAATCACGATTTATTACAAAAGTCAGACAGTGACATTTAACCAATCAATCCCACATGAAGCATATTAACAACGGAAAATCTCATCATACCGTATTATATATTATTCCTGACTATATAACATCACGATTCACTTAACTTCGGAAATATTGCTGGTTTAACATCATTCACTTAACTATTGACCTAATTTTAATGGCGATTGGCATGAATTTTCCGGTCTATTTACCACAATCACTCATCTTGAAAACGAACGTTGATCAGGTTTCGAATTCACTGGGCAAATGATTACTATTGATATTCAGGCATAAATGTACTATTACCTAAAATACTTCCGCATGAATAGGAAGTCATAGTGAGCTTATGGTCCGTTTTCATTGATATGATCAAGTACGGAGGTTATTGTCCCAGGTATTGAGCCCGGCGTATGAAATCAAATACTCGGGTGTAGAGTGTCAGTAAGATACAGGTACTCCCCGTCGATTTCAGTTTACCGTAGACGGTTTTATTTTTCCTCAAAAATGTGAATATTCCGATAAATTTCAAGCAACTGATAGAAATGAAATAGGTTAGACAAAATAAACCAAATAAATAACATTACAAAAGGAAAGAAAACAGATACTTCAACTTTAAATTCTCGAAGAAAAATATACGAGCTTTTCTAGTATTAATTTGTTAAACCAAATTCTCGTTTCAATATACAAATTGGAAATGTAGATATTCTTTTTGTTGGTGATGTACGATAGCGGTTAATGCATGTGATGTTTTGTTCATTTTTATGATTGAAATTTAAATAAATATCAAACAGCTGTCCCAAAGCATGCAAAGTAAAAGTGTTAAAAAAACGTGGCAATTTGTTTTATTAATGCTATCACTTCACGCGTGCAAAAACGCTATGCAGGAAACCTATAGTGTATGCAGTGTGGTGTTACATTTACCCGGTTTAACTCATAGACCTAAAAGGCATTTACTCGGCATTTACTGTGCTTCAGACTCAGAGTGAAAGTCAAATGTTCCAGGTGGTTTTACTCTAGACTTTATAACTAATACAGTAATCGTTTACGCCAAGTGTACAAATATTTATAAATATAATAATTAGTCTTTTGCACCTCGTCAGTAGAGTGATGACACGCTATTTAAGACATGTGACCTTTGGCACACATGACCTTGAATAGAGGTCACAGACACGTTGAAGGTAAATAGCGTCCTAAGATAATTTTAAATGTATCTCTGAGTGCACGTGTTCTTAATAGCGATTAGCCATTTTGTACCGAAGCAATGGTTATGACGTCATATTTCTGTCGATTTTCAGAACTCTTGTATTGGATTTACGTGCAAAATATATGCCCTCGGCATCATACTTTCCCAGGTGTGCAGTTCATTTTAAATTTCAGATGTTCTAAAATGGATGGTTTTCTAACCAATTCGAGAAAGAAAATCGAACTGCACACCTTAGAATTGCTAAAAAATGCTTTAAACAAGTCCACTTTTGTGCCTTTGAACAGAGTGTTTGTCGGGAATGTAGAATTACACATTAACCCATGTGCATTAACCCATGACCCCGGTCCAATTAATAAAATTAGATATTATTATTAATACATTATTCGCCAACATTTTGTTAAATTAGCACGGTTAGTGTAGTGGACAGAACGTTGACATGAGGAGCGAAAGGTTATGAGTTCGAGCCCCATTATGATCACTTTTGTTTTATATGCGGGGTCTTGTCGCTGGATTTGTTTGGCCTGCCGGCATCATCTGTATGCGTGCCCACACGGACAGCGCTGCTGGTGTTGACCGTATTATGACGCCATTTTTTGTGTTAAAATGTCAAAGTTTTTTACCGTTCTTTCAAAAATAAGGAATATAATCACATTACAAACACATTTTGTGCGAGAGAAACACACACATTTAGCAAAAATGGCACAATAAAAATCCGTTCGTTATAAATAAATGGATATGTTTAAATAATAAAACTATCACAATTATACTCGTGGATCTCTGTGGCGTGCATAGGTTGGCCATGTCGTTGGCAATCGGCAATCACGGGTTCGATTTTCGAATATTCCTTGTTATCCTTTTATTTTTCTATTTTTTATACTTGATGGTGGATTAATGTAACATCATTGTTATGTCAATCTTTATTAATTATAAAGGCCGCCCATGCGTTTATAGTTTTCTTTTTATTTATTTATCTATCATAAATTTATCTCTTGATTTATTTAACTTGTAATTTTGTATCTAAACAATTGAAATGCGTAAATAATTATAGTATTGCTCGATAAATAAGTTATTTTACTTGAGTTCAGTTTGATTAATGATAGCAACACTTGTTGTTAAACCATTTTACCAGCGTGCCCAACAATTTCTCCTTTGCACACTTTGTTTATACATACATTCACTTTTAGCTTGTTATAGCAGGGAGGTGTCAAATTGACACCACCCTGGTTATAGCTAGGCTAATAATATACAATTATAAGCAAGTTTGCGACCGGGTTTGCGACCTCTTTGATTTTTGGCAGGTGACACAATCCCATAGTGCATTTCGTTAAAACAGTGTAAATTATTTTTCAACGTTATCACGTGATAACCACGATCGTTCGCGCAAAATATCGCAAAATGGCGCGGTAACCCCCCCCTAATAGCCAGCCAACTATATTGTGTTCTATTATACTTTTTAAAAAATTGGTCTCTGGCAAAATCGCGTTAAAGCTATAATATATTAGGCATGTTTTGCATAAAAGGCTCATAAAGGACTAATTTAACACACCTAGTGGGTTGGTACAAATCTCATTTTGGGTTTAATATTGTTTTAATCGTTCTTGACATTGTCAAAATCTCAGCTTTTAGAAAATATAAGATGTATACTGAAAAACAGCTTTATCTATGAGATGCGGTTGATTTAAATAAACAAATTACAATAAGAATACTAGGAGTGCGGCTAGTTCTTGACATAATTAAATATGCAGATGTAAACAATATTCCTGGCACCCTTTTCTTCATTGAATTTGAAAAAGCCTATGATAATTAGAGTGGAAGTATGTTAAAAAATGCCTGGAGTAATTTAGTTTCGGTAATGAGTTGAGAAAATGGATAAGACTTTGTTATACGCAAATTAATAGTTGTGTAATTAATAATGGTCATGTCTTCAGATATATTGATTCATCTCGCAGTGTCCGGCAAGGATGCCCGCTGAGTTGATATATTTTCATTTTATGTGCAGAACTTATGGCTATTTCTATCAGAAATAACAATGATATTAAAGGTCTGCAAATGAGACCCAGGTAAAAATAACCATATATGCTGATGACACTACAATTATTTCAGATGGTTCAAAATAATTCAATTTTGAATGCCATTACGATTCTGAATAATTGTATCTATATCTGGTTTACATTTAATATTGATAAATCTATGTTCTTAAACATTGGTTCGTTGAAGAATGAAAAAGAGCATATTTTCCCAGAGGAGAAGTATAGGTTTACGAAAAAACCGATTAGATTTGATGGTGTTATGATCTTCCTTAACAGAAATGAGCTTTCTGAGCTTATTATCGAGCCACAGTGTAAGAAACTGAGCTCCATTTTTAATATATGGTTCCAACATGATCTCACGCCAATTGGTAAAATAACAATTATTAAATCTTTAGCTTTGTCTCAATTGACTCATTTGTTCTTTTTTTGGCCAAATCCATCAATGAATGAAGTTAAGAAGGTTTAGAACATTAGTATCACATTATTTGCTGAAATATGTTTTGAAGTTCTGGTTTAAGTTAAGCAAAGTCAAGGTAATATTGATGATGTTTTATGGTATATGGTAAAACTCATGTGTAAAGATTTTAAAAAAAGAACTGTGTATTTTAAATCATGGAGCATCAAAGGAGTTAATGTTATTTCTGAACTAATTCATATAATCATTGGATGTCATATGTTAACTTTAAGAAAATGTATGACATTAATTGTAATTTTTTGAAATATTTGGATGTGATAAATGTAATCTCCAAACACTATAAAGGTTATCTGACAAAATGAAAACAAAGCCAGACGCCCAAGGTATTGATTGATTTGAAAAGTGCAGTGAAAGGAAACCAATTTGCATACATTGTTGAACCAGAGTAATTACACCTACCGCTCAGCAGAAGTAGGTACATGAGTTTGATACTGATAATCAAATTAATTGGAATGACAATTTACCGATTGATGTTTTTTTGTTGTTGTGTGTATGTACATTGTATATTGTCTTTTTATGTTGAAAGCTTATAAATAAAGACCCTCACCGGCATGAAATTGAAAGAAAAAAAGAATACTAGGAGTCGAGGAGTGAAATGGTCACATCTTTAAAATAATTTGATTTTGTTACCTGTTCTGTTGATAACTGATGAATGTGTAATTAATGACACATAATACGACTATATTTCATTTTATAGAATTTTAATGGACACAACAGTAATTTATCAGTGTTTAATCAATCAGGATTTTATCGACAATAACAATGGGGACTTTAATGGGGATATAATTATGAGCGTATCCACTATCATGCTTTTAGAGTCTTTGGCAAAATAATGTTATCATTGTTTTGCATTAAAAAGGGTTTGGTAATTGGCGATTGGTAAAATCTGAAATGTAATGTTCATATGTTATGATTGACGTACACATAACGAACATAACTATGATAGGAATTTACTAAGACGAATGGTCATTATCTATAAATGATATTATGTTACATTTTCTGTTGATAATATGTATATGTAGTCACTGAAATGTGTGATTTATCACACAGGTATTTCACGAATACATTTATATATTTAAATAAAGGTATTCGAATAGACTAAAAGTCATTTATCAGTGTATAGCCAATAAATACTTAATCGGAACTATATATAACAATGGGGGACTATAATAGGACGCTAGGTGTGCATAGCTGAAACACACGCTGAACATTCCTCGCATTCCCTTCATGTGGCTTTTGCTAACAAAACTTTCTCTTATAGAGGTTATCCAGGTTTTTTGTTTATTAACGACCATCTTTGTCGAGAATAAATTACATACCTCAAACTCTCAGCTGCTCAGTATGTTGGATGTCACATTTAAAAACACGTTTATCTTCTTTTTCAGGAATTTGTCATTCAGGACTAAACAAAATGCATGTTGAAGATAGAATATTTCAATTCGCATCATTAATTTAAGCATAACTTAACATTAATCAACATACAGTGCCAAAATTCTTGAGGTCGGGTCGAGTTTTTTCCTCTGAAAAATATTACTGACTGCCGTGGTTCATGTCAAGACAAAATTGGTAAATGTTGATGTTACTAATGTTTCTTGTGTGATAATAGTTTAAAAACTGTTCAAGCAAACTCATATTCATTTCAAGCAGAAAATACTTTTATATATTAGTAATATTTTGACACCTGGGTAAAAAACTCCAATTATGACCCTTTATTTGGGAGATTTTAGGGTTGGTCGCTGAGGGCAACACAATAATTATGTTCGCCTTACTCTTGACCACAATTTTATATGATCAACACGTTTTATTGAAACCATGTGTGACTTGTTATTTTTCCTTGTTAGAGGTAAAACATCTAAAACATACGTGTATAACATTCAAAATGAATTGAATAGCAGATATAACTTATAAGTGTTATTTGGCTCTCATAAAGGAGTACTTGACATAAACAGTATAATGTTTGCAGCTAGGTTCAGGTTTCCTACAAATCTTTCTCAATCAAAACAATATTTTGTAGACCAACCTATCCGTACGCAGAATTGAAAATGAGACATATTAATAAACATATCATAACTCCTCACCACAACCATTGATTTGTAAAATTCCAATTTCTTGTGAAAGAGAAAATTTCATTCCATAATATAATATCATTATTATGATAGTTTCCCTAGTATACTTTAATTGCCGGAAAAAAAATCTATATATTTCTCTGACTTTTACGGCTTCTAATCCGAATGTAGTGCATGTCCATTCTTTTAATGATCAATATAGGATTTGATGCGAATATAAATCACACAAATCTGTTTAAAAATATGTCGATCGGGCCCGTAGAACAGGGTTTTTCGTCGCTTTGAACATTTGTAGTACTTATCATGTGTTCATCATGGTAAAGGCAATAAAATATGTGTTGTTTAAAGCTATTTTTACGATGACGGTGGCCTACGTTACTATTTGTCAGAAATGTTCGTGATTTGGCGGCCATCTTGACAGCCATCTTGGATTCGAAGTATGTTAAAAAGAAAATGGATATGAATTTCTTAAAGCTTACGACACATTTACTGTTGTTTTCGATAAATTACACAGTGTACACTGCAAAAAGGTTGCTTAAAATACGTTGCTAAAAGTACTTTTATCATCCGTTGGTTGACGTGTTGATTAAAATTCATTCAATATATGTAGAAAGTTAGGCGCTGTATAAAAGTAAAAAATCCCCAGCGTTGAGCAATTCCTCGAAAACAATGTCCTTAAAATGTTGGTGGAAACTGTTTCTGTTGCTAAAATATGTTGCGTAAAAATATTCCACTTTGGCAACTGTTGCATGAGCATTGAGGACAATCACGCAACAGTTGATGCAAGTTACGCACATGTGAATTTTAGGCAACTGTTGTCCAAAAAAGCCAATTTCGTGAGCTGTTGCATACTTGAACAACGTTGTGTAAAATGTTGAGTAAATATTTAAGCAACCTTTTTGCAGTGTAAGTCAACATATTCAAGACCCGATTAAATTGATTTTTAAAAACAATATGAAAACAGAAAATGATACATTTCATATCATTAGTAACAACTACATATTTTTAGGTTTAGCCTACATTTTATATTGCACAAATCGGTGATTCCCTCTGAGAGATATGTAGCAAAAGCAGCGAAATCAAACGGAATCCCTGTGTAAATTTGATTAAAGTGTGTAATTCTTTATTATTGTGGTGACCGCTTCCAAAGGGATTACATATTTCAAGCTGTTGGATTAAGTATTTTGGTGGTCGAGATTTTAAGGTACATGAAAAAATTGGCTTGAAAGTTACCTTCAAGATCGTAGTAACAGGGTTAGTATCCTTGGTGAATATTCAGAAAACGTCCCGCTCAAGTACGGTGTTCCTCAGGGATCCGTCGCAGGTCCACCTATTTTTACAGTCTATGCTCAACCGGTGGCTTCTATCATCAGACGTTTCGGGGTACCGTATCATATCTACGCTGATGATACCCAGCTGTATATTAGTTTATACGATTATAAGTCAAAGGTGGACATTGCTTCTGCTCAGCTTAGGCTTACTAAATGCATTGCAGAAATTCGATCATGGATGCATGCTAATAAGCTGAAGCTCAATGATTCAAAAACTGAGCTGTTCCTGATTTCGTCTCCTAGGCATGTTGAAGCAGTGTCCCACCTGGACATTAATTTGAAAATAGGTGGATCTGTGATCGCCCCTTCTTCTTGTATTACGAATCTTGGTATCGTATTTGATAGTAGTCTCAGTATGAAACAACATGTAAATAAGCTATGTCGTACTGTTAATTTCCATATACGTAATCTTTGGAGGATAAGACGATTTATTGATAGAACAACCTGTGCACATGCAGTAAGATCTTTGATCCTTTCTCGGCTGGACTATGGCAATTCTTTGCTTGGTGGCCTGTCAAAATCAGATATGCAACGTCTCCAACGGCTTCAAAACCGCGCTGCACGCCTTGTCTATCATGTTGATAGGCGCACTAGCGCTGCACCTTTGATTCGTGAGCTGCATTGGTTGCCGGTCCAGCAGAGAGCTGATTTTAAGATCTTAGTGCATGTGTACAATTGTATACAAGGTTCATCCCCACAATATTTGCAAGATCTCATTTGTTTGTATACACCAGGGCATGCCGGTCTTAGGTCAACTCAAGACACAACCCGTCTTGTGACCCCTTCCACCAACAGAACCTATGGGGATAAATGTTTTTCTGTTTTAGGCCACATTTTATGGAATATGTTACCTAGGTCTCTTCGTGAAGCAAACAGTGTGAAAAAGTTCAAGAAACTTCTAAAAACTCACCTTTTTCCTAAACATTAGTTCACTTCCTGGCCTAGGGTTTTTAAAATTATATATAACTTTGTCATTTCATTCGTATTTTTAAACATTTTGTAACTGATTATTGTGTAAATTATGTAATACTTTTTATACAACTGTGGTGCTTTGCTGTAATGCATCTTTTATATCATATTTTTAAAGTTTTTGATGTTATTTTGTTGTTATATAATTGTATGCCATTTTTTGATGTATGTTATTTGTACAGCGCATTGATCTTTTGGAAATGCGCTCTATAAGCACCGGTAAATAATAATAAATAATGATCCGCCCTATTCATAAAGCCACACTATTATGAATAGCATTTGCTTATGGAGCGCAAATAATAACATAAAGGTACCGTAAGAGATATCACCCGCTATAGTGCAGTCACAAAGTAGAAAATAACAACATCATCTAACAAATAAGTTTCAAAAATAAATCGCAGGTATTAAAACTACATGTATTCTCAGATTCCTTCTAAAGACCGGAATGACTAGACTATATGTAGCGGAAAACGTAAGGAGCCCCTTTAATGTTAATGAGTCTCAGGGATAGTTGGCAAATTTAAAGGAATCAGATTCTGGTTAACAGATCGAATTACCGTATTCCATGTATTATTTACAGTGATGCATGTTTCATGGAGAATGAATAAATTATTAAATGAAAGGCGATATCACCTGTTGTGATACGGTGTCAAAATAATTATACAATATTGAATGTCTGGCTCTGAGTACAGGTGATACAAGAACACATTGCGGCACGACGAGCTAGAAACAGACTTTGTACCACTCTGAAGACGATTTACAATACCTTTATGCTTTAATTTTTCCAACCTACCCATTGTATTCTTCCATCTCACGAAAATATGTAATTCAGTGTCTTTAGTGTGCACACAATATCTTTAGAACATTGTAGGTATCCGGTGAGTGACATGTAAATGACAATACAAACTAAAAACACTTCAGGATGCAGCGCACAAACAGGGATGTGTAGTGTATTTTGACAAGAGCATATCAAACAACTGATACCCTTATGTAATACCTTCAAGATTGAAGCAATAAGGGACCGTTTATTATTAATGTTGGACGGGGCGGGGGTGAGGGGGGGGGGGGGGCACAAATTCGAGACTCGTATGTCAAAATTACCTAACCCCCTACAGCTGAAACTGAAAATTACATGACCCCCTGCTAACCAGTAGCTTTTTACAACCCCCCCCCCCCCCCTCCCCGAAAAAAATTAACTTGTCACATACGGGTCTTTTCCTTTATTGGAATTTTGTTGGCAAATTATGTTTGTGCCCTATCTGATCGGCCAATCATTTTATGATGGCCCTTCTTTTTATTTGTGAAATAAGTATATAACAAAATTTGCCATATTGTACACATTTTGGGTGGTTTTGTGAGTCTTTATAACCCGAACAAGTTAGAACACACTGGGCAGAAACGTATGATCCAGTAAAACATCTTACTTTCGCAAAGCTGAGACGAATTGAAAAGCATGCAAGAAATCACAAAATTAGATTTTGTAACATAGGCTAGTTAACATGTTTTTATACCCACTTCTCGACCGTTAATGATTATATAGACGTTTTATCAACAGATCGTCCGAGGCACAGAACAGATTTGCTGTCCGGAAGTAGTCTCATAGTAAATGTTTTTCAAACTTGTGCTCAAACTATACAGGTAACTGAAAAGTAATGATGATAATTTGACAAATATGTTACCATGGAAAAATTGCAACAAATAGCGGAACATTTTGTGTTTTCGTCAAATTTTACCAGTGGCCGCAGTGGTGATAATCACGTGGTGGGCGAACTTGCCCTAGGGTGTACACTCCCCGTTCTCCCCTACACTTTTTCCACCAATTTGTCTTTGTCTTTACAATGATGAACACACTATGATGATATTATTTTTTCTAAATTTGCTATTGCAGTGGAGGATTTACAGATTCTCTTTATGTGCAGTAGTTTCTGTTATTTTCATTCCCATTACTATCACATATCACTTAATATTAAAATCACTAATAAACATGTTTCAGATATACAGGGTGAGTCAAAAAGACTGCAATAGTGGAAAGAAGCCATTTTGTTTTCAAAACCAAAATGAATTTTAACACTTTTTAAACGTTGCAAGAATGATGTATTTAATCCTAACTTTGTGTGAAAAAATGAACTCTATTACATTTTTCGTTTGCCTTTGGTGAACCTTTTGACCAGTGCACCCATTTCACACGTTTGTCCACGAGATACCCAAAATATGCATCAAATCGCAAAATGTGTCTCTCATTCAAATTTGGAAACTTAAGTTCATTTGTGATGTTATTGGAATTTGATGTATCCTTTCTTGTTTACATGTGAGTTAGCATAATCAATTATAATCATACCCATGCTATGGAAGCGTATAATGTTCTAAATTTTAATAAAAAAACTGACATTTTCCATTTTTTTGTTGGCGGGATATTCAAATATGAAAATGCAATGTGTGCCATTTCAAATGAAAATCACTGTGCTCGTGGACAAACAGGTAAATTTGGTTGAGCAGCAAAGAGGGTCACCAAATACAAACGAAAAATGCAATCGACTTCATTTTTTCACACAAAGTTAGGATTAAATACATCATTCTTGCAACGTTTAAAAAGTTTTAAAATTCATTTTGGTTTTTCAAAACAAAATGGCTTCTTTCCACTATTGCAGTCTTTTTGACTCACCCTGTACAGTAAAGATACGAGAATAGTCATATCTACTAATATAACAATGCTCTGAAACACCTTGATTCATTATGGTGATAAAGGCGGACAAAATGTTTTATTATATACATGTATATTATTTTGTTGTGGTCAGAAATGTTTGAATTTGTTTTATTTTAAGGTTTCGCTATGTCTTTAATGTACACATAATACCGATAGATGAGTTTTAATTCAACTCAGCATATTCAAGTTGTTGCAGTTTGAACCGAATCAGACGATAGATAAATTGACGCTAGATCTTGAGAAAAATAAAACCACCACCTTTTTGTAATGAAATGGTCAACGGGCTATTGTACCATGAGGGAATTGTTGCTAGTGTTAATTTGGCTGACAGCTATTTCCGTATTTACGACTGTTTTGACATTTTACTTGGCACAACACAACTGACAGATTTAAGTAGCAAAAGTCTATTCAAATACTGTGCATTGAAACAGCAATAGATGATTGACATGTGGTACTGGCTCATCACGGATGTGTGGGATGAAATCATATATCTATATTGTTTTGTAAATGATAAAAAGCAAATGTGAACAAAAGCCAAACAGATGTTAAAAGGGTAAACGAATTGAGTTATTAGAAATCAAACTGTTGACTTTGCAAGAGATCTAATGGGCAATTCATTGGTTCACGAATACTCATAACTTGTATACAAGAAACACAAATAGACAGGGGTTAATAATGCCAAAGATAAAAGCCCCTATATTAACCGAACTGCATCAAAATATTCAAAATATGAATAAAAGAAAAATATCTGGAGGTCATTCGACATTTCCTTCAACTTAGGCAACGACCACCCCCCCCCCCCCTGATTTACGGGCGGACGGACCTGTCAAGTAGCTCGGTCGATCGCTGTTGTTTTTTAACCTAAAATGTCACCAAAATCTTCAAAAATGTTTAAACATTTGTATATACAATATCGGTATTGGACTATTTTTGCTTCATATTTGTTCTTATATACTGAAAGCACACGCACCCACGAACATAACATAACACTGCAGGATTTACAGTAAGCCATGCTACTTACCAAATTGGTTCATCTTTCATTGAATTGAGTGACGTACATATCATCTGTAAACAGAGTCGCAACACAAAAATCCAATTGATATTTCTTGGCTATCAGTCACAAGATAAAATTTCATTTAATTGACAGAAATGTACACGAAGGGGCCATATAAGACTAGATTGATTCCCAAAAAGCAGGTAAAACTTAGCCATAAAACTCTATTACTTCGATCATCCCCAGGTAATCTGCCGTACTTAGCTGGATTCCTTCCGGGCTCACTTGTGAAATATTCTTATTAGCATACAGCACCTATGCTCAACTCTTATATTTATTTGACTTGTTTCGATACAAATAGTGTAGAAGATGAAGGATGACGAATATCGTATCCTCTTCCTCTCTTGTGTCAAACTATTTTTAAATACTTGATTGTTTTTATTCATAGTAATTCGACTTCGAATGATACACCGTTAAGCGAGCACGAATTTTCGAGAGAAAAAATGTGGTGTTGTTTTGTTGTAGCCCAATACTTTTCTATGTAGTTACCCAGAGCCAGGAGTAAAGCTTTAGCCGTACTGATATTATGCAGCTGTCAGTTGTATGACGCACTATACGACCCCCGGGAATGGTGCGTCACTTTACCGAGGTGCGTCACTTGCTCATGTACCACGACGCACCCCTGTGTCACAAATGTGTCGGACCTTGTCATACAATGACGGCACCCTTAGTCAATATTCTGATGAACCTTTGATGGATTCTGAAGGACCATGACTATCTCAAATGATGCACCCCACCGTACCATCATATATCATTGATGAATGAAATGGATTGCAGTATATATAAAAATACTTTTTAAAAAAGTGTAAAATGTTTTCAGATCTCTGTAGAAAAAACAAAACAAACCATGATTGAACGAGAAGTTGGCCGACTATATTCAACATCAACATGTCACTCGTTTTAAGTTATTTTCATAATTATTTTTCAATTAGTGCTTCACTATTTCCGACATTATTCAACTGTATACATCTCTAGAATCACGTTTCCGCAGCTATCAACTCGTTTCCTGCTTGTGCCGCCAATTGATGCGGCCAATGAGTACTGAAAATGAAACTACTTTATGATTCACGGGAGATCTTCCCCTAGTTTGGTTGTCAAACCCGGCCGTCGATTTTACGCACGCATTGTTTGCACTGAACACGCGGTGAGAAAATCGGAATAGTGATCTTTGCACTTCGGGAGTTGCATATCTAAAAATAAAACCTAGTTGAAAGAATGAAATAGAAATAATTGACCACAGCTACCCGCTCTTAAGGGGGAAGTAGGGGTTGAGAGCACATTTTACTAAACTAATTTTCTCCTATATATTAAAGGTACTGGTAGTGTTAATTGGGTATGTACTTAAACCTTAAGTGTTGTAGGTTTAAAAATATCGCTACTTGGTCGGTCTTGTGACCCGTTGTCATGGAAAAGGCGGCCATCTTGGATCGTCTTTTTACTACTAGGACACATTGCGCGCAAGATATCTCAAAAAACATTTATTGTAGAGTATTGAGACAAAGAGCAAATGAAAGCTGATTGATTAGGCCATAGAATGAAGAAGGATCTCACCAATTAGACAAACTAGGGTAAGTATTTGATTTTGTGTGCACCTTACATTTAATAAAATTAAAAAAACGGAAATGTAAAAAAATAATATTCTCATAGGGTAAGAGTCTCCATTCTGGTTCATTTTAAAGCTTATCTTATTAACATTATACTGAAATTAGTTACGGAGATATCGTCAGTTAAAGGTCGGGCCATTAGTAAATACGAATAATTAATACTCATTAAAGGTAGTTAATCGTCATTTTTTTGTATCAAATTAACTAAATTAGATTTAAAAACGAAGTTTTCACTTATTTAAAGCATCTTAGAACACTAAATGCATTAATTATTGGAGTAATCAAATAAAATATGACATTTTGACCAAAAATGAGTTACTTAAAACAATAGAATACTTAAGAATTAAATACATGCATTAATATACGAAATTTTCGACTTCACGACGACTTGGACGCTCAAAATTTATCATAACTTTGCGGAGGAATATCCGATTTTGTTCATTTTTGAAGCAAAAGAAAGCTAATTCTCTGGGCTGTGATTTAAAGCCAAAAAACAAAATCCATAATATAAAAGCCTCTCAACCCCTACTTCCCCCTTAATTAAACATGTGCGAATGAACAACAGGTTGATTACAACAGATACATATGCAATTGTTATCCCACATAATGCTTTAGAGCATCCGGTGTACCATTAAGTTGAGTCACATTAAAGCGTAATTTATTCCAATA
Source organism: Ophiura sarsii (assembly GCA_035610835.1). Lineage (NCBI taxonomy): Eukaryota > Metazoa > Echinodermata > Ophiuroidea > Amphilepidida > Ophiuridae > Ophiura > Ophiura sarsii. The sequence goes on along the minus strand of CM069452.1, from coordinate 12,719,559 downwards.
TCAATACCATCTCCATCAAGCTTTAGGATTTTTTCAACCGCCTATATTTCGAATATTCCGATATGTTCATATCGTGTTACATATCAATGGAATCCAGTGTGTTCTTCTCACTAACGATATCGCATATGTTTAGCAATCATTTGTTTCATTGCTCAGCCACTTGCTTTAGAATATGGGAAATTTTAAAGCTCAACGTGACAAAATAACAACTATTTTTTGTTTAAAATATCCAATAATTTGTTTATTCAATGAAGTGTAACACTGGCACCTAACAGTGTATATATACACCTAACAGTGTATATATACAGTGTATAGTGCACCTAACAGTGTATATATACAGGGTGTCCCAAAAGTCTATGCACGTTTTTGAAGAGTCATATCTCATAAAATATAAATCATATGGTATAAATTTAACCATATTTTGATAGACGAGATTTGGGAAATTATTTTGATACCAAACACAACCCTATTGGTGAACCACCAACATTATAAAACTGGTTGAAAGTTTTTGGCCGTGTGAGACCTACCCATACCAAGTACCGCACATTGTTGCTAAAACCATGTGTGCATAAATTAACGGTATGAAAGCAACGTTGCGCATTAGTCACAGTTCACTGCTTACCTTGAAACATTAATGTTATTACCAGACTCGGTCACTCACAACATAAATAGGCGCAGTAGATAACATTGCACAGCAAAAGTCTTCATTCAAGATGGTTTACAGCATAGATAATCGAATACAAATTGTATGGTTCTACGCTGAAACAAATCTAGTTCAACTTACTCAACAAAAGTTCAGAAAACATTTCAAAGTGAAACGCGCACCAGGAAGAATATCCATTCTGAAGTGGGTGGATACATTTTTGAACACAGGAACTGTGTATGATTTGTCATGATGTGGTAGAAAAATACTGGTTGATCAACAAGTCACATTGATGTTATGAGACCAAAGAGATCTATTCGCCGACTTTCCGCAGAAAACAAGATTAAAAGCTCAACTGTTCACAGAATTTTGCGTAAGGACTTCAAGAAGTTTCCATACAAGATTCAGATCAAACAAAACAGTTAAACTATAGAAACGAAAATTATGTGTGATATAGTTTGTTATTATGAATGGGATCACTGTAAGGTAAAATTTTAATTATTACATTTGACGGATCACTTTCCGTGTAACCAACTCTACCCGTCTTTTTGTTAATCTCAATAGGTATGGATTTATGAACTTTATTCCACCGAAGTATAAAATTACATTTTTGCAGTAATACATATTTTTCTTCTAGGGTGGTATTACAAACAGATGTTACTCCAATGTTTGGTATCAAAATTATTTCCCACATCTCCTCTTTCTACATATGTATTCATATTTTCAATACGACTTATATTTTGTGAAATACAAAGCTTCAAAGTCGTGCATAGACTTTTGGGACACCCTGTAGAACAAAGATTCTCTATTGACATGGTTGCTCCTTTGATCACCAATTAGGAATAATTGTGGCACAAACAGATTAAGGCCTCCATACATTCCAAAGCAAGTTGCTAAGTAAGCATTAAACCAATTAATTAAATTTGCCCTTGATTTTGGTGATGGGGATATATTGCCCCAAGAGCGCAACGTGTTAAGCTCGTTAGGACTAGAACCCTTGAATTTCTTGTGAAGGACATGGTGTACTGACATTAACCCTTACAGCCCCAGATCCCATGAAATCCCATTTCCCAGCATCCTGGTTCCACCTGGCGCTGAGGTTTTTGTGTGAAATAATGACCCCGGGCTATATAGCTGGGCGAATACACTCGCCCAGCACAGCTTCCCCCGTGGCGCAGTTGGTAGAGTGTCCGCCCGCCAACCGAGAGGTCGTGGGTTCAAACCCCGGGGCGTGGCACCTCTTGTTGTGTGTGCTTTTTTCGCTTGAAAAAAATTTCGTTGGAAAATCCACCGGGTGGGTTAGGGTTAAGGAACGATTTTTTTTTTTTTTTTTAATTTTCACTTTTTTTCTCTAATTTTACCCTGATTAACCCTTACAGCCCCAGATCCCATGAAATCCAATTTCCCAGCATCCTGGTTCCACCTGGCGCTGAGGTTTTTGTGTGAAATAATGGCCCCGGGCTATATAGCTGGGCGAATACACTCGCCCAGCACAGCTTCCCCCGTGGCGCAGTTGGTAGAGTGTCCGCCCGCCAACCGAGAGGTCGTGGGTTCAAACCCCGGGGCGTGGCACCTATTGTTGTGTGTGCTTTTTTCGCTTGAAAAAAAATTCGTTGGAAAATCCACCGGGTGGGTTAGGGTTAAGTCATTACGAGTAGGCTGTACGTCTGAAATTGCTTTCATTGATCACAAACATAGCACTCAGTTTTTTCTACTCCCATGCTGCGATTGCACACGCATGCATGAATTATTATTGACATCATTAGATTGGTAATTAAGTGAACATCTTTTGTTCATTAACGTTGGTCCAATACACATTCAAACGACTTGTCAAAGACCGAATTGGATTTGGAAATAGATACAATAAGAGAAAGATATTATGGTCCAACCTTCATTAATAGGATGACGTTAAATAATCTGATATCGTCAAGTGGTACAGTAGAAAGAACACCAGCGTATACGAAGAGTTAAAGGGTTCGAGTCCTAACGAGCTTAACACGTTGCGCTCTTGTGGCAATATATCCCCATCACCAAAATCAAGGGCACATATAATTGCAGACCCACCCAGCTTCCATTTCAGGGATGACCCGCGGATTGCTTGTGTTGAACAAAACGGAGATGCATTCACATCTATCCAAAATGAAAAGTATTGGATTATCGTGTGCCCACGACTTATTTAGGAATTGAAATGGTATGATGTATAGACCTGTTTTGTAATAACGAGATGATAAGTGGTACCAAAGTACTTTCAATTGCGCAAATGAGCAAGAAGGAGAAAATGCGCAATAAAATTATTAAAAAATGAGTAGCGAAATGAGAAAATTCGCACACGACGCGATTAATACGCAGTTGACTCCATTACAGTCGCAGTAGACGACATTGAGTGCGCAGTTGACGCAACTGAATTCGCAGAGAACACGATTGTCGAGCAATTTAAAGTGTTAACCATTGTTGGATGAATCATTGATATCCATTAGTATATCTTGAAATTAAGGGAATCATTTAAGACCTCGCTCACAAATGAAACAAAAATTCGTATTGTAATTTCTAACGATTGTCACATTACATTCCCGTTGCCTCTAAGGTTTGAGCCAAAAGTTTGACAGGTTGAACTGGCCATGACGCTAGTATTAGTAAGTTCCACCCAAGAATTACATCCATCCAACACCATTGACCGCATTCTGGGGACCTTGAGTGTGGCAGCGGTGGAACTGGAAACAAGCCTGAGGCGCAGCTGCAGTATTGCCACATGACTTGGCACTCGTGGTGACTTTCCGCCAGATTTGGGCTAGTTTTAAAACTAAAATCAGCTCTTTTGTTTTTATAAAATATGATATAGCACTAGTTTTTAAGACATATTGAAATTAAAAGTTGGAATTTCTTAACATAGCAACATTTTTTTAAAAGTAGTATATAGGGCTTCTAGACTAAATGGCAAGACACAGTTGGTGTAAAATAAATCATTTAAATGGTGTAGGAGGGTATGATTTATTACCCTGGATAAGTCATCAAAGACGTGGTCAAGAAAGTTGGATTTTATACAGGGAACAGAACCGTAATGATCTAATTAAGAAGAAACATTTAACCACACATTGACGGGGCCATTGAGCTTGACCTTGAACCTGAACCACCTGAACCGTATCAAAACCTACCTGGTTCCCGGCCTGATGTTCGGCCTGATATACTACTCACGAATCAAGTTTAATTCGTCAAGGTCAAATGGGTGTTACCATATCACATTTCACAGCATGCCAGTTCCCTAATGTGCATAACTCCGCAGCGTAAACTGGCGAAGTGATTCGAACTGTAAACCAATTATTTGGAACAATTTGACCGGTGTTAAAAAGTTATAGAGATTATTCCATTTAACTCTATAACATGCTCGAACATCTGTCGTTTCTCAATTTATTGAGCAGGAAGCTTCACATTTTGATTTTCAGCAACAAAAGGGACTAAGCACCACGGATGATTTCAATTATGGCTGCGCCCTTGGTGTTGTAGCTCTATTCGAACATTACCCACTGATTATTTTATTAACATAACATCTGACTGGTTAATAACCGCAAAACTCTTTATTGCGTTAATTTACCAGACGATAACATGCGACACGAGAGATGATTGCCAATTACAGTTGCCGATGTGTGCAGTTAGGTGTGTACAGGGTGTATCAGAAAGAACTGTACCGAGGCAATATGATTTATTACGGTATGAATTCGATTGATATTGTTCAAACCGTTTTCACATAAACGCCCAATTTTCATAAGAATTTTAAATTTTGAAAATCGGACATTTTTGATGGAAAATACAGACTTTCTGGTAAAGATGGTAGATTTCAATTTTGGTCGAAATGATCAATTTAAATATCTGTGAAATTACTTACCCTACCTGAGATATCCATAGGACAGGATTTACTTTTGGTCGCCATATCTCAACTTTTCACATCACTTGTATAACTATTTATTATTTGCATACTTTTGTGGGTGAAATTTGGAGATAAATTCTGATTTTTATTCCGCAAATAAACCAGGATTTGTTCTGCTTAAGTGGTTTTAACTTTCGTTTCTTTGGCGGAAACTTTGAATATTGCTTACGTGGTGTATGGGCTACATTGTGTGAAATGTTTGGTAAGTGGTGGAGAGGAATGATTGAAATTGAAAATACATTTTTCATTGATTTTCGATTATGTCTCATGAGTCAAAAAGAGATATATATTGCAGGTGTTACATTTAAAACAACAATCATTTTGTATTATTTATGTATTTTAGAAACACGGTACAGTTCTTTCTGATACACCCTGTACAAGGATTGACTGTCCTCTACTTCTCTATCAATATCATCTGTCAGATGCAAAAAATAATTACAGTTACGATTTATCCATTTAGGTATAGGCACATATCGTCTAAAGTTCTACGGTATAGGTGACCGTGGGGAATAGTTATGGTTTTATGATGTTCTTGGTTCCTGCTCTGGAAATGTTTAAGTTAACATGCAACTGGCATAACTAAAGTTAATACAAGGAGGACGTATAAAGATTATTCGATAGCTATCGCCATAGCGTATTACGTCCATTTCCCTTCTTCCACGCTGTGCTATATTTATACGAACTTTTATTCCCGGGCTCTGCTAGCCTTGGTGGATGCTCTTGAACTACCAACGACCTTGGCATCCGCCTCATAGACACCATATGGTCTGAAAACAGCCATTAGGTTATTGCCCTTAATATGATCGCTTTGATATTCAGTAGCAGTGCGATGTTGGACGTGTCTTAATTGAGCGTATCTATAAGCCATTTGATGTAGTTCGTTATTATTTAATAGACGATACGAGTTGTCATATATTGAAGGTGAGCCAATTACATAATGTAATCGTGTGCGTCTGTGTCAGTGCTAGGTGTACTTTATGCTCATAATAACATGTGTAGGCTATTATATCAATAACTGTTTTAAAAGTATTGCCTAATTAGTTTTCATTCCAAACACGCCTGAGGTATTTTCCCCGGTATTTTCGGAGAATTTTTTGTCTCAACTAATTTTGAATGCCTTGTCACGCAAAACCTTGCAAATGCACAGAGTTTGCGATTTCCTGTTTTTGTAATTTAAAACAGGATATATCCAAGAGTTCTAGACTCTTCAAAATTTTCAAACAAGATCTGATTCAGACCCGGGGAATTCCCATCGTTTTCTTGAGTGTAACATGTTCATCATATAATCTTCACTTATACGAAAGATATATTTTTTTCACTATATACAAGAGATATATTTATTTTTAGGTTGAACATTACACCTGCTCCAGTAACATAGTTGTACAAGGTATCATTTTACCTTCCCAACCATCGGTCCAAGCCCCGCGGGTATCATACCATATCACAACTCACTGGCGTCATTTAATATGATCTAATACAATCAATTGTGTATACTTCACATGTGTATCTACACCGTGTTCATCACTACCTATTGCTATTTAGTTAGACTTGCAACACGGATGCTGTGGATGCTCTGATAGGAGAGATAAACATTAACAATATCTGTTTTAGTATTGGTCTTTACTGAAAGATATTGATAAGAATATCTGCAATTTATTGTACTTATAGATCATCTGTGAATGGCAATTGGTTGTTACATCTGTCTCCTCTCGTCGAAAGTCGTTCTGACCGTTTTCCAATTCATGGTTGACTTTCATTGGATTAATATATTGTGATATCCAACAGTGAAGCAGCATATTGAGTCATTTCATGTACAGCATTGGTAAGTCTCTTATTATCACTAGCATTTGTTTCTATCAGTGATATATTAAAATGTCAAATGTTATTACTTTATTGTAAAACTGACTAAAGTTAACAGATTCATATTAGTATTATTCTTGATTTGTTTTATTAGTATTGAGAGATGTACAATGTTCATTGTAATATGAGTGTGCCCAGAAAACGTTCAACACGGATCAATAACTGGGAAAGCGAGGAAGGTTTAAAGCTGGCAAAATAGGATGGTTTAATTGTCTTTAGTTTGAAATCGGGGAAATTGTGCATATAAAATGGAAACATTAATGTTTTCCTGTAGGGAGACCGTAATTTGTTTTATCTTCGTTTTCTCTCTCTTTTTAATTGCTTTTAATGTCATTTACTTTTTTGCTCATAACTTCATCTCGATGTTCCTGGTTATTTCAATTATCTGTATGGGTCATTTCCTAATTAATATCAAATCTGCACTTATCTCCTAGACAACATTCCCTCTACCGATTTTTATTTCTCAGCTGTGCGTGTGTAAGATACCATGTATACAGGCATGTATCACTTTATTACATCACATCTTTTTGAACACATGCTTATTGTCCATTTTGCCTAAAGCGCGAAATTTTGTACCTTTTTGTGATGATGGTCATAGATCTTGTACAACCCGTCTTTGTTCATGCTATACCGCTTACGTTTCGTATCCAGATTGCTATCTTTCTGTGGTCTTGTTTTCCTTCAGGATGTCCAACACATGATCTAGGGCAACTCTTGCAGGTATCACGTAAACATATTCTACTGTTTGTAGAGTGTTTCTCTTGTCTTTAGGTTGTACTCCGATGTGGTGGAGTTTTGCTCTTTGACTGGCTAATCACAAAAATCGGCAATTTATCCACCTATTAACGAGTGATGTTTACGATCAGCTCATGGGTGTGAACTGGGTTTTCTATATAAATTGTAATGATCTTAACTGTTTAGGCCTAGATCTATCCATATTGAATTTGAAGAGAGAGTCGATTGCTCCCGGCTTCAGCAAACGATCCTGATAACTTCTACCCATCTATTCTACGTGAATAGAATGAGCGCACTTTTCCTTTACGGGTTCATTGCCACCACACACACCAAAAAAAATTCCAGACATAACCAAACATTATAGACCTTATAAATTTAAACATTAATTGTGGAACCGATTTAGTCAATTATTACTTTTGAAAGATTTATACAATTTGTTCCCTATAATGCATCTATGAAGTCAAATCGCCCCGGGAATCGCCCCAATTGTACCGTGTTAGTAATGAGCCAATTATATTGACTATTACTACTCGACGATTTTAATCGTGGACGTTATTTTGGTAATTATCTAGATGTACAAGTACAATTGATGCTATTAACGTCAGAACCGTCGACATCCTGGAGATCAAACGAAGTTGTCGTACGCAATGTGCAATATTATTGCAAACAGGAATAGCAATTTCCCAAGAAATAGAAGGGCATATTATGCGCATGTCTATCTTTAATGCTGATATAATTGCCATATACATTGAGTATTTTTCAGAAACAAAACCAGCCTTTTCATTTATCAGCAGCGTTGTCATATACACTCTTACAATAACCTCATCAACATTGATTAGAAACCTATCAAATTTGATTAGAATGCCGTATCAGAGGGGGACATACTATAATCTAATCAAATTGACATGGACAATATAATCACATTTTCGAATGCGAAGATTTTAATAAATTATTAAATACAAAATATTAGTAGGATTCTATTCAATTTGATTAGTTAGGGTATCGAATCAATTAATAGAATGAAGTTATGAGTGTAGCGAGATATTTATGCTGGATAAAGAGTGCATAAGAACCCAGATTCTGAATACTAGTATTGTTCGATACGGAAACACAGTATCGTTTGATTCTGGTACAAAATCAGTGTTCCAGTATCGGACGATTCTGGCACATCTAAAATGTTCTAGTATCGGGCGACACTGGAACACAATGCACCAGTATCGTTCAATACTAGGACAAATCACTAATGGTAACATGTGTTCCAGTATCGCCCCCGATACTGGAACTTAAAAAACTTCCAGTATCGCCCCCGATACTGAAACTTAAAAACTTCCAGTATCGCTCAATACTGGAACACAATTTGGTGTGCCAATATCGTACGATACTGGTATACTAATATCTGGGAGCTATACTAATATCCTTTATGCTCCTAATTATTTTGGATGTTGTTAAAAAATGCACGATTTCGTCACAATGGTTCAACTGAAATGTTATGTACACGATAGGAACATCAATATTAATTTACATAGAGGGGACGTATACAAAAGCTGAAACTAACCCATTCTTTGTAAGACGATATCCATGTTAATGATGAAACCTTCTAAAACATGTCTAATGTATAGCATAATACACTAGCAACCAAAAGTATTAGGACACCTTGCAAGCTGCAAATTGAGAGAAAACACTGGGAATCTACTGAACTACTGTGTTAGCTTTTTGGTATTCTAGGGTTATAAAATTAATGGAAAGTTTTTAAAAGTTTGTTACAATAAATTTGGGATGCTTTTCCTACTTAATACATTACTATCTAAAAGGAAAAATTGTTTAAATATATTTCAGCGATTAAGGTTTTTGCATTGGTCAATTAATAGCTTGACAACAATTCTTTAGTTATGATGAAACGATAGCCCTGTGTAGTGGGCCCAGGCTATGTGGGTTCTATGAAAAAGTACAGAGAATTTGGTTTGTTGGTTTCCATTTAAAATATGAAAGTAAATTTCCCTCCCAAATATCTTTGAGATCAGGTGTCAATATGCGTGAGAGGTTAAAGACTAGTGACCATATTGGGATTAGTGAGGCCTATACTTGAGTAAATCCATTGACAAAGAAAGTTTTTTTTGAAAGGAAGTCAAAATTCTACCCACCATATAATTACATTGGCTATAATGAGGTTGATGAATTATTCATGAGCTATTTCGAATGGGAAACTTGTATGGGGATTTCAAGAAGGAACATGTTTTATTCAATTGCATGGAATTGAAATAGCAAATGTTGTAGGAAACATGAATTTATCAATGAGAAGAGATTCAACAACGCATGTGTTCAACTCGTAGTGAAATATTGCACTCCAAATTGAATATTATGGGATGATTTTGACACCATAACCAAGTGTCCTAATGCTTTTGGTTGCTACGGTACAATGGAAATGTTCACGAATAGTTTGCAACCATTGAAGGTCATCGGTCGAACATGTTTGTAAGTCGTTGTCCTTATATGACCCAGTAAATATCCTAGTTTCTTCCGCTGTTTGAAGGACGTGTTAAATTTTTGTTCTCTGTATGCATGTAGTTCTTTTGAAGGTCACCGTTTTCTAAGATTGCCACCATTATGTTGTGCACAATAAGAACCCGGGGGGGGGGGGGCAATTTGATTTGTAAATTTTCAATAAAATTGGGGTCTTAAGAGCTGATGCAGGCTCAAAAAAAAGGGAGGGGGGGGGGGGGGGGTAGAAGAGGGTGAAAGGGAGTCTTCAGGGCGGCACAATCCTTATACACCTTTCCAATGTCAGCGTCCACCCGGGAATTAGAATTGCTTACTGTCAGATAAATGTGGATGAAGCAAGAGTGGTCGAATTCTGGATACAATGTCATTGGTGGCAATGCACTTAAAAGTTTCGAATGGAAACAATTCGTCTTGAACCAGCGGATGAGTGAAAAGTACGGAAAAGTGTACTTTAGGTCCCATATTCTGGACTGTACTAGTATCGTCTGATACTGGAACACCCAGTATCGTTCGATACTGGTACAAAGTCAGTGTTCCAGTATCGTCCGATACTGGCACATATAATGAAATGTTCCAATCGGGTGATACTGGAACATAATTATGGACTAGTAAAGTTCAATATTGGGACAAATCTCACTGGTTATCACGTGTACAAGTATCGTCCAATACTGGAACGTAAAAATGTTCCAGTATCGCTCGATACTGCACAACGTAGTCGAGTTAGCCACCGTAAATCTATACTGGACATCGTAGTCGAGATATCTACCTTAAATCACTTGAATAATGGATGATATCATATGCACTTTCTATATGTTAAAAGAACTGATTGATTTCCTATCTGTTTTTGAAAATCTTTATTCACACTTAAATGACTATCTGATGATTACTCAGTATAAATGCGGCAAACTTGTGAGTAGAAAAGCAGGCGCAGGGCTCAACAGATTAAGGTGATACAATCTAATAATGTATAATAATGTGAAGAGATATACATTATAGTGCGATTGAAGGTACATCGATTGGGGTTGCTTATATATTGGATGGATGAATCTCTAATATTGTTACCACAGTTTATAACGGAGGTGCTGATGAAGATGGAATAATTTCGAGGCGTAAAGGAGAGGATAAGAGAGGTGGATGGAGGGGGAGAGGGGGAAGAGAGTTGTTTTTAATTTTGATCGGCGCTGTTGACGATCTTAGATAAGAGGTTATTATTCCACTCGATGATTCTTCTCATGAATAAATAACAGTTGCGTGGGGGCAACATCCTTTTAAAACCGTCACAGGTTGAATAGGTTGGATTAAGTATTGACGTATTCGTCAGGCACCTGGTTAAATTAAGATCAAATAGGCTATGTATTACCATGGTTATAGCTACTTGTATAATCAGACAATTATTTGGTGATTTAATAGAATTTTATGATTAAAATGAGATGGGTAATTATAATAGGTTACTATTAGCTTTCAACCTCACAAGAAAGGTAAATAATGTTGTGTTATGTTCTCTCTAGGTTCTTAATGGTGACACTGAAAAGGGCCTTTGGATCATGAAATCACCGACATGTTTTATGTTTAAAAGATGTGAAATTAATGGTGTGAGCTTTGATTTTCCTATTAAATGTGGACCTGTCTTTTATTGTAGAATGGTTGTCATTTATGTGAAACAAAAGGGGAAAACAATTATTTCAGTTTAAAAATTTAAAAAGACTCGACAAGTTCAATTAATATTAAATGAAATATAACCAAAATGAAACCAACATAACATGATTTTATATAGAGATTTGTATCTCGCCTCGTTATTTTTTACTGTGAAATCAAATATAAAAACATGTATATTTTATAGAATCCATTTTTAAAACAACTTTTGGAACGAGTAGTGTTTATACGTTGATCTTGCCTTCATTCGCCGACGGATTCACTCTTTAATTATTCGCAGTTTAATCCAGAGACTGAGTTTAATCTATGGGACTGAGTGATAGATTACGCCACATTCCTAATATAATTAAAATAATCTATTACAGCCCTAATCTAATTCGGCTTGTTTACTCAGTGCAATCAGCATCGATCGTGCGACTGTAATGAAACATTCCGTTTGATGAAGATGAGAGTTACTGTTGAAACGAACCGTGTCATTTGATCCTGTGAAATGTTACGAGATTAAACCCCTCAATATCCAAATTATCTTCAAACAATTCTATTACCTTTCTCTATCAGTAAACCAGTTCCCTGCGTTAATTGAAGTCTGGAAGCTTTCTACGACATTGAGAACGTCAACATCGCATAAAGAACGAAAGTTCACATAAAACCTGTTTGAGAACAATGCTTTTGTTCCATGCGCGATGTAAGCATCGTCATACGGTGTTCCTAATGATGTCAAGCTGCAAAACTTTTATTGTGGACTTCTATTAAAGGTATATTATGTGATCTTTTCCAGAGAGCGCCCTCTATTCATGATTTTTTTTAGAAAGTAGATTTTCTCGTAGATTTACATTTCTGATCATAAATCGTACATACATTCCAAGTTACAGAGCGATACGATTCCTAAATACCTCAAAATCATGGTTTTAGAGTGAATTTAGAGTGAAAATATAAACTGTCGTGTTAACACGACAGTTTATTTTCACTCTAAAACCATGATTTTGAAATAATTAAGAATCGTATCGCCCTGTAACTTGGAATGTATGTACGATTTATGATCAGAAATGTAAATCTGCAAGAAATTTTGTTTTCGATGTTGAGGGCGTTCCCTGGAAATATCACATAATATACCTTTAATTGTGGGCTTATGGACTATGATTACAAGGTGAATTGAAATGTACCCCTTTGATGACGACAGGCGATGATGTCAGGACTAAGTATCTCTATCGATGATCCAGTATTTTAACACGTGTCAAGCTATAGTAAGAGAAATACTATCGCACGATATCATTTACTAATGAACACCGTTACTAGCTCCATTATTGATTGCAAGTGAGAGGAACCGTCATCTCCTTCTATACAGACTTAAATTAGATACGTCATGATTGACACTTGTTATGTCTGATCCATGAGAATTCACACCACCAGATGATAGTCCTTGCGTACGACCAATTGTGCCTTCTTGTCTCAAAACTTTCAGGATTATCATCTTTGCTACATGATAAGCACATAATGCTGAAGGTAAATAAGTGTAATATTCGAAATTCTAGTTGCTTTATGAGCAAAAAACAACTTTACGTTACAGAAGCCATTGTGTCGTTTACACAATTTAGCTTTTTCGCGCGCGGTTTTATCTGAATAAGACAGGCATTTCATATACAATTCTGATTTATTATTACATTATTTAAAACGTTTGATACGTCAAATGTGACGTACTTGGACAAACCATAAAATGAATTCAATCACTAAAATTTAGACGATTATGTAAATAACAGTATAACCATACTTGATCTTAATTTAACCAGTTGCCTAATAAGAATACGCCAATACTTAAATCAACCAATTATTAATTTCAAGACAAAATTTAAAAACAACTTCAGCAACTATTTTATCCAGAAGATCAAATAAATCGTAACAATTAGTCTTTGTGAATGGCTTCGTTACGACTTCAATTAATTCCAAAGCTTCGCACTTCACAAGGCTTAAAATAATATTGATGATTATTAAATGGCAATTTATTTTCCATTATAATTTAAAAGCGGTTAATTGATTTGTCACAGTATGGTCATCTGCAATCATCGGAGTCTAAGGCCAAAATAATTGGTTGTAAATGCATTAACAAGATAATTGAATGGACTGTTTTGATTTGAAACATTTTCGTGACCGGTGACAGGATTGTATTAGGGACAATAGAATAAAGGGACTAGAAATGGTACGTGAGCGTGTGTGGTCTAGTGGATAAGACGCCGGTCTCACGATGCAAAGGTTGTGAGTTCGAGCCCCATTAGGTCCAACATGTTTGTATCCTTGGGCAAGGTACTTAGTCTCAATTGCTTCGTCGACCCAAGCGATATTTGGGGAGCTGTTAGGATATCAAAATCTAAGTAGTGCCTGATAGGCTTCTGCACTTGTCGACTGGTAGCCGCCTAAGTGTAGCGACAAAAGGATTCTGATATCTAAACTGGCAGCGATAATAATTGATTTAAAAAGCGCTTTGGGACTGTGCTTGTATTGTGGAAAGTGCTATATATAAGAACGGTATTATTATTATTATTATTATTATTATTAACCGCCAAATGTCTCGCTACTGCGTATCATATATGTTTATAACATGCGAGTTGCGAAGGGTTTTTATTACAGGAAATCAAAAGTTGCCCTATGAATTTCAAAGATGATCAAAACACAATTTCCCCCAAAAAAGAACCTAAGGCTAAGGTCAGATCGGAAAATGTCATAAAATCTCTCTGGTCAAACTGAATACAATTTTTTGCGTAATGTTTCGATACAAATGAGTAAAAGATATCTTTGAGAAAAATGTAATATTAATATTTTTTCTTGGAATGTATATACTGTAAAGTTTTGTTCCTATTGATTTCAATATAATAATTTGGATGTTCTTTGATGACTTGTGTTAGGATGTTGTTTAGTAAAATACACCATGTGTACAGGATACATTCGTATCAGTGACAGTTATTCTTAACTGTCACTGTTCGTATTGAGCAAGACACACAGCTATCGGGAAATAAAAGTGAACCGACAAGGACTAGACAAGGCTGTCAATTTTTTTTAGAATCGCCGCCGACTCAGCAACTTGAGAGCGGGGGAGCGCGGGAGAGCCTTAGTATTTCTAAAAATACTATTGTTATTTTCGAATGATACTGAGCTTCACATATAGGTAACAGTTATATTTATCGAAATACCATTTTGTAAAATTCTTTGACCTGGCAATTCTTATATTTCAAATTATGAACTTTAAAAAGTTCTTAATTTAAAATACAAGAATTGTACGTATTGCTCAGTTTGCAGTCATATATAATACCAAGTATTAAAGAACGACATTTTCATCGATTATTAATAATTTGGCTTATTAGGTTTATATACCGTATATAATTTACAATGTTATTTCCTTATGAGGCTCTAATAAAGAATGTCCAACATACTATTTCGTCAATGTCATATTTTCAGTGATTCATTGGAATCATATCATTTGGATTCTTTTTGTTGGGGAGGGGGGGGGGGGGGGGGGGGGTAACACTTGTGTTCAGTTTTGAAGGGCCAAATAATTGACGAACCATGCGGGATTGTAGCTCATTTATTGATATATTTATTTATTTGAAATATGTATTTTCGTACATTTTAGTAGCATTTTTGATCTAGTATCCAGATGCTATGCGCTCCTTGTATTTTAGAAAATATTGGCCAAAATATAGTTTCACCAAAATTAAAAGATAATGGAGATTGGCAAAAATAGCCTAAATGACCAACACCCTCTATAACCGCCTTGTGGTTTTGAGTTGGCATTACGATCGGGTGACTGACTTGAGCACAATCATGCATGATAGTTGATACATGAAGCATGGTGGACATAAGAGGGCAGCATTTGGCATATATACTCAAAAGGAGAGAGCATACTCCCGGTTGGTAAACCCCGGGAAATACAAAGAATGTGCAGTCGGGACTCGGGTGTGCAAAGTTCACTATACATCTTTAAAAGGCTTTATGTAGATAGATCAACCAGGTGCGAGAGCAGCGTTCGACACGTTTGTCGCCACTGCTGTCCTTTTCATTATGAATAGTCACGTGACCATCCCATTTCGATATTATGCTTGGAATCTCTTCTTCACAGCGGAATACCGCGAGCTGCTGAAATTTGTGTTATATAGTTTTGCTACTTTTACCAAATTTTTAGTTAGTTTTCTGGACCAATCTCTCATCGTATTAATGTATTTTTTGTAGCTGAAATACATTTACTAATTATTTGAAGTTTAAAAAAAACACCTTTCCTCTGGCTAATTTCAACGCAGATAAATCAGGAAAAGTGTAGCCCTAACCAATTTGTTATGATTTTTCGTTTTTTGTGTGCATGTCCGCTATGGTCATTTTTTGGTCTTACAATGTTACAATTCTAGTTGAATGAGGTGTGGTTTTATTAACTATACAATGAGCAAAATTCTAGCAGTGGAAACTGAATTTCAAGTTCAAAACGTTTTGTTGTTGTTAAAATCATAAAAACCTGTAATTTTCACTCATTTTTGGTCATGTTTAAAATCTGCACCGCTTTCAATATGTTAAATTATCACCTCCACCCTAGTGATGACCTAAATGCATTTATGTACTACCTAAAAGTGCTCGTTATCTTCTAGCTTTCCACCAACCCCTGCACCCAATTTTTACCTGAGACCAATAAACATAAGGGAACAGTTCCATTTGTACGCGATAAAAATTGCGAGAATGTTCCGGGCCCCGATGAGTTTTTTATCAGGCCCCGATGAGATTTTTAGCGCGTACAGTTGCGAGTAGCAAAGGATTATTTATCGAGTAGCGTATTACCGCTTGTTTAAATATAACGAAAGATAAGTGGTCGGTATGTAAATAGAGCTTCGGGTTATTTATTGATCATGGCGACATCTTAGCGCGGGGTTTGGATGTTTAACGTAAATTGTATTATCCTCGTGTATTTGCTGAACAATGTCCCGCTCTATTTGCTAAACATACCCCAGGGTATGGCAGAGGCCTCGTATCGGGCCCTGATGGCTATTTTATCGGGGCCTGATGTCTATTTTATCGCGTATCAACTTGAAAAACATCGGGTACAAAACATATCAGGCCCCGGTACAGTCGCGATAAATTTACCGCGTATAAATGGAACTGCTCCCTAACAGGATCGGCAGCAAGACTCCCAGCTATTCATTCCACCGTCCGGTACGGCATTGTTATGATAAGTATAGTCCCATCTACTTGTCTCACAAGATGATTTCCGGTTTTACGCTTTTGGTACATACTGCGCATGCGTAAATCATCGATTTGGTGCATCTTTATATTGCCAAAATTATTGCTTTTCAAAAGAAGTATTCCAAATTAAACTGACCAGTGATCTGCTTGAACCTACAATTCTATTATGTTATTCAAAGTTCATGGTTTGTGTTTACAAAATTTGATATTTTTATTCATAAGAAGATCCATCAGCTCAACCACATCTAAACATTTGTGTTTCAATTCATCCGAGGCTAAACACAAACCATGAACTTTGAATATCATAATACATTTTGTATGTTGTGAAGCATGTCACTAGTAGGTTTTAATTGGCATACTTCTTCTGAAATACTACAATTCTAGCAATGGAAATGCGGAATGATTTTAGAAATCTATCACAATCTGTATGTCGGTGACTATCCCATACTACAGTGTGCTCTGTATTCAAGACAATCGTAGAACTGCGCTTTCATTTTAATAACAATATTATTAGATGTGAAAAGTAAATTTAGTATCTCTTTTTCATCTTCAACTTGGTTGTTTCCGGTGTTAAAATTGAAATCCGGTCACCCAAAATGCAAGTTTTGTTTACATGTATTTAATATTTTTTAGATTCTTGTAATACATTTCGATTACATTCCATTGCCTGTATATTTCCAGCCTACTTGTTACCCCCGATTCCAAGCTTTATCGGGGGTGATATATCTTGACTTTCTTTGGCCGTTTTATTTAATTCATTGCACCACGCCTGTGTATTTCCTAGCGCGGCTACTAGGATCGCTGGCCAAGCACTGCCCAAGGCCCTGCGGCGCCAGGGGTGCATGTATCCTGGTTTGGCACATGGTAGGAGGAACTTGGAACTAGTGGGGGTCTTTAAAAACATAATTATTACAGTTTTTGCTGATTTTCGTGTTTCGTTCATAAATGATTAATGTTCATATTGTTTGCTGGTCGAACGAGTGAAATCCATTGGATATTAACGAAGTTAGCTAAAAGATACTGGTAAAAATGTTAACATTTAACACATTACTCCTTTTATCATCATCATCGGTCGTCCTCGGATGGAACAATGGAAGCAGCTTAGGGAGCAGTTCCATATGTACGCGATAAAAATTGCGAGAATGTTCCGGGCCCCGATGAGTTTTTTATCAGGCCCCGATGAGATTTTTAGCGCGTACAGTTGCGAGTAGCAAAGGATTATTTATCGAGTAGCGTATTACCGCTTGTCTAAATATAACGAAAGATAAGTGGTCGGTATGTAAATAGAGCTTCGGGTTATTTATTCTAGTTGTAAGGTACAAATTCAGCATTTCATGTTTTTAGAGATAATGTTATTGATTATGGATGTTTAACGTAAATTGTATTATCCTCGTGTATTTGCTAAACAATGTCCCGCTCTATTTGCTAAACATACCCCAGGGTATGGCAGAGGCCTCGTATCGGGCCCCGATGTCTATTTTATCGGGGCCTGATGACTATTTTATCGCGTATCAACTTGAAAAACATCGGGTCCAAAACATATCAGGCCCCGATACAGTCGCGATAAATTTATCGCGTACAAATGGAACTGTTCCCTTAGTTGCTTCCATCATTCTTTCTTTGGCTATTTTATTTTACTCCATTGGTGCGTTACGCCTAGTGGAGGTAGGTATAGGAATACATATTATGTTTGTGAGTACAGAAACAGACCCGGGATGACCCCCTACTCCTTTAGTTAGATTCATAATTCTCTGGGTGGAACTAGAAGCCCAAAGTCTTACTTTTGAAAGTTGTTGTGTTAAGAAATTCAAATGTTTAACTTATATCGGCCGAGTGCACCAATGACGGGTAGCTGAAGAATAGCGCTACCTCGCTAGTAACTGAGGCGTAACCCAAAATGTTGAGAGCGCCAATGCGGGGTAAGCTACTAGGCTAGTAACTGGCGGGTAATTTACGATAAATGTTATACCTGACCGGACCCAAGAGTAAGTTGGGGCATAACGTTTTATGCCACAAGTCACTCGATTCTAGCAGTAGCGTAAATTTGTTGTGAACATTGGAGGGGATGATTCGCTAATGCTGAAGGACCAATTGCGCTTGCATGCCCAGGGGGGTGTCTATTTGAAGTGGAATGTGACCCCTCATAAGCTGAAGATTTTTATATTTTTGAAAATCCATTCATGCAATTTGGTGATTTTTTTAGTCAAAATTTAGATAAATTCCTTTTGCCCATTCAAACACTAATCGCATCGACTTTTGGGTCATATTTTGACCAAAATGTACTAATTGTCCAAGGATCTTAAATAATGACTAAATACATAAACTTATTATTGTTTTTATTAATTAAAAACTGATAAAGCCAAGTTTCAACATTATTGTGAGTGGAAGGGTAGAACTAGAAGAACGAAATAAAAAAAAGGATATCGTGCCGTGCGTGGTCTGGGAATCGAACCGGGGTTCCGCGGTTAACAAGCGAAGGACTAGGTGTCCACGCCACGGAAGTATTTGTGTTAAGAGATGTGTTATAATTGTATATAATTGTATCCATCGGGTGCTTGTGTTTGTCATTAAAATTGTGCTTTTTGGTGCAATGTTTGTATGTGCCCCTCGCCCAAAATATGTTTGTAATGTCATGATAGTCCTTATTTTTGAAAAAGCGGTAAACAAACTTATATACTTATATACTTACATCGTTAGTAAGTTATGCTACAGTTAGAGCATAACTACTAGGGAGGTAGCTTACCTCCCTATTAAGTTACCCGTCATTGGTGCACTCGGCCGTATATAATGTATTAATTTGTCATAATAACTAGTGCTATTTCAGATTTGGTAAAATCAAAGTTCAAAATTCGAATAAAAATCACAATATATCATCTCTGGAGCAGATTTTACTTTTAAAACTAGCCCAAATATGACTGAAAGTCACCAAGTTTGCCAAGTCACAAAATCATGTGGCAAAGATTGTAGACTGCCATAGATTTCAACTTCAATTTTAAAAAAAATTGTGGTATTTTAGATTTTGTCAAATTAAAAAGTTCAAATTTCGAGAGAAGTTAAAAATTAGCCCAATGGGGCTAAAGATCGACACATGTGCCAAGGCACATCGCAGGAGTGTTGACTGCCTTAGACGGTCCAGGGTGTTCACACATGTTCACACGCAAATACTAGCGTCATGGCCAGTTCAACTTGTCAGAAAAAATCCCAAACTTGTGCTCAAACTATACAGGTAACTGGAATGTAATAATTGCCGCGTTTGATTATCAAAGAAGTATTTTGAGAATAGATATGAATTATAGATAGGAAGAGTTAATAATGAACTAATTGTCACATTATTTTGCGTCATTTCACTTTAAAGTAGCTTCAAGTGTTCAGCATGTATCGTTCGGAAAATATCTAACAGTCATATACTTATATAACTATTATTTGAGTGACGAGCACAAACGTAATTATAAAATCAACTGCTGATCTTTACAACATAGGAAATTTCGCTACCGTAAAATTCCAAGCTATTCATTTTTGAGGTCAATGGTGTGCACGTATTTCAAATACTCCCAGTTTTAAGTGCAACGACTTCAACTTTACATAATGAATGCACGGCTGAAGTGTATTTGACAGCCAGAACACCGGTACAAGATATACAGGGCATTTAGGAAAGCTGTTGAACTCTTTTGACCGGAGAAGATGTTGTATTCAAACGGTTGTTAATATACTTTATCGTATAAAGCAAAAGAGCGCCAATGGCTAATTTAAACATTACCACTGTAGGCCTTCGTCATAAAGTTCATAAAATGACTTCATTAATGTACTTCACCGAAGTACAAAAGAGCACCAGTGGCGCATTGAAATTATGTTCAAGAGATGATTAGCAATTTTTGGCGTCACTGTATACCGTATTCATTACGATGGACATACGGGACATTTCCTCAACACCGCTGTCAGACACACAAGGGCGCATCCCGATTAGCCCACTGCGCATGCTTGATAACTAGCAAATTCCTGGAACCAATCAGAGCGGTATGTCGACCATAGGTGTTGTACACCATCAATGTCCGTGTCACCGTTTTGGTGATTTGTTGACCTGGCGTACTTTTACGCGAGCAATAAAATGTAATACAAAATTCAGCTACCTTGTGTAATGTGATGCTATCCTATCTTTACAACAATATAAAAACCGCACAAAAAGAAAGTTTCCACTTTTTTTCGAGGCACCCTGTGTTTAATTTTTAGGACCTATTAAAATACACTAGCAACCAAAAGTATTAGGACACCTTGCAAGCTGCAAATTGAGAGAAAACACTAGGAATCTATTGAACTACTGTGTTAGCCTTTTGTCATTCTATGGTTATAATATTAATGGAAACTTCTTAAAAGTGTTTTACAATAAATTTGGGATGCTATTCCTACTAAAGACATTATTATTTAAAAGGAAAAATGTGTAACAATATTTCAGTGATTAAGTTTTTTGCACTGGTACATGTATATTTAGGCTAAACAAAGAAGAAAGTCTGTCTCAGAAACATTGTGCAAAAAAGCTAAGTGCTGGGCGATTTTTTATTTTATTTTTAGAAAAAAGGGTATGAGGTATGCGATTTTTTTTTTTTTGCGATTTTTATTTGTTGCTTATCCAAGCTTACAGAGAACTTTTCAAAACTTTTTTCAAAAAGAAAAATATCAACAACAAAAAAGAAGAAAAAAAAAGAAAGAAAAAAAAAAGAAAAAAAAAGAGGAACGTTTTTTAGCCCCCAGCGTATATACCTACTAGCCGTAGCTCATTTCGCATACCAATGCGGGCGGGCTTCTGAGACAGACTTTCTTTGTTTTGCCTTAGTTAATTTGATTCAAATGGCTTGACAACAATTCTTAAGTCATGATGACATGATAGCCCTGTGTAGTGGGCCCAGGTTATGTGGGTGCTATGAAAAAGTACAGAGAATTTGGTTGGTTTCCATTTAAAATATGAAAGTAAAGGTGTCAAAATGAAACTAAATTTCATTATATCTTATTATGAAAATGAATGAAGAGATCAGGTGTCAATATAGAGATTAAAGACTAGTGACCATATTGGGGTTAGTTTTACTTGAGTGAATCCATTGACACACAATTGAGAAAGGTTTTTTTGAAAGGAAGTCAAAATTGTCAAACTACCTACCATAGAATTACATCGGCTTTAATGAGGTTGATGAATTGTTTATGAGCTATTTCCAATGGAAAATTTGTATGGGGATTTCAAAAAGGCACATGTTTTCTTCAATTGCATGGAATTGAATTAACAGATGTTGTAGGAAACATGAATTTATCAATGAGAAGAGATTCAATAACACATTTGTTCAACTCGTAGTGAAATGTTACACTCCAAATTGAATATATACTAGGTAACTAGGGTTATTTTGACACCATAACCAAGTGTCCTAATACTTTTGGTTGCTAGTGTAAAACAAGTGGGAACGAACAGGCACTTCCTCCCGCGCATTTTGACACCTCATTTGTCACAATATAGCAATAATATTGATGAGCGGAAACAAAACAGTAAATGTACCGCCTGGCGTTTCTGTAACTGCAGTTGCTCGTCGATTTGGAGTTACAAAGAAGGTTGCACGTAAATGTAGAGACAGGTGTTTGCTAACAAACATCATGAATGATCCTGGTCATTGTGAAGGATGAATCTCACGCCAGTAGATACAGTGAGGTGTTGGAAACAATTGACGATGTGATATGTTCGAAATATGATTGTCTCTTACTGGAGAGAAAGAAGAGGTGCACTTTAGATTTACTGTTTTGTTTACGCTCTTTTCATGGGTATAAGGTTAAGTGCAACAATGGAAACTGCATCATTTTTGATTCATTAATATTGGTGCTATTTTGGTGCTATTGTGACAAATGAAGCGTCAAAATGCGCGGGATGAAATGCCTGTTTGTTTCCATTTGTTAAATTTATTTAGGATTCTATAAATTGAACACAGACCGCCTCGAAAAAAGTGGATACTTTCTTTTTGTGCGGTGATTATAATATTCATACAGGGTGTCTAAAAAAAAACCGTGCACGTGTTTACCCAGCTTATTGACCGTGAACTTATAGAATTTGGTGTAACAATTGTGTACATATTGATAGCCATAACGGTTAGCTTTCATATTCCGTTTATTTCATCTGATTAGGTTTTGTCATGATCAATTAATTTGATATGATCAATTAACTAAAGCTACCTAAAATCGACGTTGTGCCACTTTACAGTTTGCAATGAATAGAAAGGATTACTCCGAAATGCAGAGTATGCTTATTTGGGTACCATGTTATAGATAGAGGTTCCCTCTATCCATAAATACCAAAACGAGTATAAACTTCCCACGCATGACGTCACAATGACGTCAACAAACATGGCCGACTCAAAATCCCGCCGTATTCGCTGGACAGTGACATATCATAGAAATCTTCGCCAAAAAGTTCTAAATATCGGAATTTCACCCGGTTTTTTGCTTATAAGTCAGAAAGTGTGTAGTTCCTACCTAGGGTGGGTATTTCAATTGCTGCGTAGTTCTTTCCTTTCTTTTTAGCTCTAACAAAATAATTATTCGACTTCAAGGTCAATATCACTAGACTAAAATAACTCAGGACCATACAATTAAAATATTTTTCAAAATGGCGATTTGAAAAAAATTGTAAGGTGGCAACCACCCCCCTTCTCTCGGACTTTGACGGCTTACCCTACCCCCGGGTAAGGTGGCAGTCTCAATTTGTTTTCGTCAAAATGAGCGCAGGGAATGAAAAAGCGATCACCTAGACTCCCCAGGTCACTGTTCTTTGCGTTCTAGCGCAATCGGCGACCACCTTAGGAGGACGAGGGTTTTAAAAAAAGCCCGTAAAAGTGGCACAACGTCGATTTTAGGTAGCTTTAGTTAATTGATCATATTTCAGGATTCACAAAACCAAATTAGATGAAATAAACGGCATATGAAAGCTAAGCGTTTGGTCTATCAATATGTATACAATTGTTACACCAAATTCTAGAAGTTCATGGTCAATAAGTTGGGTAAACACGTGCACGGTTTTTTTGAGACACCCTGTATAAGCTTGTATGTAGAAATAATCACAGGCTTACACGTAGAATGAATATTTGATACTCAACATATCTAGTGACGGTTTGTCATTTATATCACATGTATATTAAATAAAAAACGTGATATTTGTCATTTAATATATCCCATGTATATATTAAATAACTCATATCACGTTTGAACTTGTGTATTTTATATCTTAGTGTACACAGTCACGACAGTATTGCATTATAGTATACATTAAATCTAACTAACATTCCAAGTACCTTAATCTATATTCTTGTATTAAATTTGCATTCATCTTATGAAACCATCACTACCAACGTATATCAGGAAACCCTGCAATAAATGGATCATATCGGTTAATATTTCAAAGTATTTCCAAGACCACACCTTACACTGGTGTAGTACGACATCAAAGTGCAAAAATTAAAATTAAAGTTTGAAATTAAAGTAATGAAATTTCTTCATAATTCAATTCCATAATTTAACAAGTTATTCACAAATGAATTACCTGGTAAGTTATTTTTTCGAGCAATGTATACACCAGGTACTCAATATCTTCATCATGGTTTAACGTTGATAGCTCAGTTTGGTTAACATCATACTTTCCTGATTGATGCCATTGCAGTGAGGAACTTATAAAACGCGTATGAGATATACTCTTCTCTGATAAATATGGCATGCGACTTAATATTGATAATGGAAATAATATTTGAAGATCACATTTCGAATATGATCATGGAGAGCCCATTTAAAAAATCTTCCAAGTAGGTCAATTTGTCTTATGGTATAGAAACAGAAGAAGAAGATGGAATTATATGCATTTCAAAGAGACATCGCCAATCAGCACTAACCATCTAATATCCATGATATCTATCAAATAATTGATTTATATGATGTATTTATCAAGATCATGAATTAGATAGATAGGCATACACGACGGGTATTAAAAAAATATTATAAATGTTTAAACATGTTCGCCGTCGTAAATATAGAAGAGACAATATGGGAAAACGGTCTCGCCCGGGAATCGAACCCAGGACCTTTTGCTTACTGGCAGTGGCCTAGCCGTCACTTGTCAGGGGGGGGGGGGGGCAAATTGTATTTTTTCCCGGTGAACACCAGTTCGACCCGGTGGCGTAGCCAGGTTTTTCATGTAACTTTTTAATTTGCCATCGAGTAAGAAAATTACAAGCCGGGGGAGGGGGAGGGGGGGGGGGGGGGGGGGGGGGGGGGGGGGGGGGGGTAGAAGCGTTGCGTCCCCATACCGGCGTGAAAAAGTGAAATGTTCCAACTAATTTGCATGTCTTCCTTTCCCTTTCCTTTCTTCTTTGTCTCCTCTCCTCCCTTTCTTTTCCTTCCTTTGCCTTTTCAATATCACACTCGGCTCTCGTCTCATGTGATACTTGAAACGACTTATAGATATGTTTCCGTATTGCGTGAACAAACCAGAGATAACGATATTATTAGACTAGCCGGAGGGAAATCTGTATAATGCTGCTTCGACCGGCAACACCAGTGGATATATCCACGATGAGCATTGAGCTGGAGCTGGACTTTTTTTACGAAGACACATATTTCAAGCTTTATATCCAATATTCATTTTTAAGAGCCAGAATCCGGCCAGAATCTTTCCAGATATGTACACTGCAAAAAGGTTGCTTAAAATACGTTGCTAAAAGTACTTTTATCATCCGTTGGTTGACGTGTTGATTAAAATTCATTCAATATAATGTAGAAAGTTAGGCGTTGTATAAAAGTAAAAAATCCCCAGCGTTGAGCAATTCGTCGAAAACAATGTCCTTAAAATGTTGGTGGAAACTGATTCTGTTGCTAAAATATGTTGCGTACAAATATTCCACTTTGGCAACTGTTGCATGAACATTGAGGACAATCACGCAACAGTTGATGAAAGTTACGCACATGTGAATTTTAGGCAAGTGTTGTCCAAAAAAGCCAATTTCGTGAGCTGTTGCATACTTGAACAACTGTTGAGTGAATATAATTGCCTAACTTTTGAGTAACTAGAATTGTTCAACTATTGGTGAAAACATGTTGTCCAACGGTGTTGGGCAAATTTTACGTAACAGTTGAGCGGTTGTATACTTGAACAACGTTGTGTAAAATGTTGAGTAAATATTTAAGCAACCTTTTTGCAGCGCAGGACCACAATAAGATTTATTCTGTCTTGGCATCCAAAACGGAATACACTGACAAATAGTTTAAAATTGCCATCCTTGTTTGACATAATTTGTTTATGAATATCATTTCAACGGTGTTATAGCGACGTCGCTAGCGATGAATATTGAATAGTCGATTTTTATAGCCAAAAATACACTACATGGACATATACTGAATAGTTCATGTCATGTGATCTATTTTGCACCAAAAGAATCACATCAATATGTTGTTTATGTATTATATAATATGGACTATTTATACCTTCATACCCAGATATCAAGACTACGTTTGGCAAACGTTCACAGTAATATACTAATAACACCATTGATAAGAGATGTCAGATATCATGTATAAGCCTATAGTTTAATAACATGTTAAAATAAATGACAGATTCACTACCGAACGGGAATAGTGTATGTAGCTCTGCTGCATCGCCTAGAATTCTCATTACAAGTTGCCGGTTCACTACCGGGAGGAAGTGATGTATGTAGCTCTGCTGCATCGCCCAGAATTCACATTATTTTTTTTATATACAAAAATGCTCAATATATAATAAAAACTTGACACAAATAAAATACCCAACATATGGCTATATTTGATCAATTAAGCAACAGTTGCAATACAAAAATGCTCAATATATAATGAAAACAATTCACAAATTAAGCAACAGTCACACAATGCCCAACAAATGGTTTATTAATAATACCCAACTGTTGTGTAATTAAAATTGTGTAACTGTTGAGTAACTGGAATTGTTCAACTGTTGGTGAAAACATGTTATCCAACGGTGTTGGGTAAATTTTACGCAACTGTGAAGCGGTTGCATACTTCAACAACGTTGTGTAAAATGTTGAGTAAATATTTAAGCAACCTTTTTGCAGTGTATATATATATGCAGTAATGGAAATACCCACATGACTGTCAACCCGAGTTTGACGATCATGTGTGTCGCAGCTTCATTCATAACATTGTGTGTCCTGATAATATAGTATTATAGCTTTATTCCGCAATGTTAAAAAGGGATTAAAATCATGTCCTGGCCAGTTCACCCCTCGCTAGTCTAGTGGTTGAGAAACATGCTTTGAAATTTAGAGGTCCATGGTTCGATTCCCACTAGGACCAATTTTTCAACTGATTCATTTCCTTTTGTAAAGATATGGTTATAAATATAGTTTAAGTCCACAAAGTGTGTAGTTCCTACCTAGGGTGGGTATTTCAATTGCTGCGTAGTGCTTTCCTTTTTTTTTTTAGCTCTAACAAAATAATTATTCGACTTCAAGGTCAATATCACTAGACTAGCACTTGTCGTGGACATGAAGTGTGTATAACCTTGGGCGCTAGAAAGCAAATCCATATTTTTAACACCAGTAAAGTGAGATGTGTAAGCTGATTATCACTTAACGGTATTACGGTGGTTTTTACCTCTAGGCTAGTAATAGTGTTAGTGCTAATATTTCTTGGCCATGTTATAAACATGTTCATATTGTTGAAATAACAGTTCAATGACCTAATGGACATGATTTTCATTACTTTTTAGGTTTACAGTTATTGTAGTGCTGTTGACATTTTTTTTTCCATATAGGCTACTCTTTTAAGACACTAGAGAGATTTTGGGCCACCTTAAGTGCGTTCGTAAGTCCACAAAGTGTGTAGTTCCTACCTAGGGAGGGTATTTCAATTGCTGCGTAGTTCTTTCCTTTCTTTTTAGTTCTAACAAAATAATGATTCGACTTCAAGGTCAATATCACTAGACTAGCACTTGTGTGGACATGAAGTGTGTATAACCTTGGGCGCTAGAAAGCAAATCTATATTTTTAACACCAGTAAAGTGAGATGTGTAAGCTGATTATCACTTAACGGTATTACGGAGGTTTTTACCTCTAGGCTAGTAATACTAGTGTTAGTGCTAATATGTCTTGGATATGTTATAAACATATTCATATTGTTGAAATAACAGTTCAATGACCTAATGGACATGATTTTCACGTCCATAAATTCTTAACATCCATAAATAATACACCACTCTCGTTCCCAGATGCATGAAATCGCTAGGAATCGATTTCAAAAGAAGTGCTATTGTCCATCGCGCTCATCATGGGTTCGAGTTTAGAAATAGAAAACTGGGTGAAATAAGTGTCTATAAACTTCACAAATAGCGTTACATCTATCGCATCGGTGAATGCGTGTATTAAATTGTTATGTTTCAAATATTAGAAGTATCTTAACTTTCACCGTTGCTTTTTTATCAAACTAATTTTATGTATCTCGTTACCTAGCATTAGATACTGTAGTTGCCGCAATAGACTATCAATACCCGTTCTGTTTACCGGGCATTTCAAAAAATGCTAGTCATACAGGTGTTTGCAAAACAGACATCGCTCCGCACAACATTTCAATAGAGATAATCCGGGACTTAACCATCCCTGTGTCGATTATCTATGCTGAAAAGCTCGTTATTATAAGACGATTCGGTTCGCATACAATTAATGCAGGCGTCAATTTAATCTTGAACCCACCCTCCTTACGCCTTCACCTGTATTAATCTTCCTTCGGGAAAAAGTAGCTCAAGATTTGTTCTTTCCTGCAATATATTGGGTGAAGATTCACCTCGGTTGATTATCTAAGTTCTATTGTAATATATTGGAGAAGTTGAAATATAGGTGAAGATTCACCATAGATTCTGAAATACAAATTAGTACAAGATTCATCATTCGTTTAAGATTCACCACGTCAAAAAACAACCATATTAGCACAGATTAGGTGTCGAACCCTTGAGGAAATCACACATGTCTTGGATTTATTATTATTACATTTACTATCCAACGGTCACACAATTCTCACGGGAACCGCCATCATTTGTATGTATTTCCCACTGGACTTTCTTCTCATTCAGTTGCATATTCGACAACATGTAAAAAGAAATCTTTCAAAGGTCAATCAGGGCTTACATTACTATATATATTTATATATGAACAGCTTTTACTTTAAATTCAATTTAAATGTAGAGGTGTTTCATGCCCGTAAGCATGGTAAGTGTGAACATAATTGAAATAGTCAGTAAGCTCTGAAATAGCGTTTATAAAGGGGGCATACTCCATGCGTGAGAGCCTTTGGCCACCATTATCATGCGTCTTTTAAATATTGTTAGGGCATTTGGTCGATCCTTTGGAAATGCGAAATGGTATAAATGATAAAGAATAAGCGATTTATAGAGCTGACGAGTGTTATAATAAAACCAGGGGAAATGTTATGGAAATATCTCCAATACGATGAAGTAGGTACATGTAGCTACATGGTCTGATTGATTGTAATTTATTCGAAAATCAGTATTCAATACTCTGGAAATCTACTGTTTAACACTCGAATCTCGCACACTGATATAAGTGAAAGCATAGTTGAACAATTGCAAACGGTTAGTCTATTGCTCTACCGCTCATGATATTATTGCGATATTTTTTTCTCTCGAATAACTGACAATCAGTTTGTTGTCTATTTTAATACAAAGAGACAGAACAATGACAGCATCCTTATCCTTAAATACTTACATTTACAAAGGCATTCGAGATTTGTAAGACCTGCAGGTGCATTTGTACGCGTGTGTTAAATGCAGCAAGGCCCCTGAAATAACAGCGGTTTTGAAGTAATAGTATTTCAATATCTACTTTTTAGTTTAGAGGAGGAACTCAAACTTGAAACGAAACAACTTATCATAATTATAGAACTTTGCACATTCTTTTGATGGTTTCCTTATGATATGTTTTGTAACAAGGATTCCTATAATAATAAATACGATGTGTCAAAGAGCGTTTAATTTGGAAATAAATGGAAACCCTACATGTTTAACAATGTAGATTCTAAAAATATAAGACCATGAACCAGTAGCAGTGAACTAAAATTAAATATGGTTTTTAAGATATGTAATAATTGTTGGTACGACTGCTATGACGATCAGTAAAACAACGTGAGTATTGAGTATGTAGACATCTTTTACGAGCTTGCTCTGCACGGTTTGAGAGATCATGTAATATTGGAATCAGCAGGCTAAAAAATACTATAATACTAGATGTATGACTAAATAACATTGTCTAACTGCTATTAATTAAGATGTTTATGTGTACGACATCGTACCTTCTATATCACCTAAGTATGTTACAACATAGATGTAGATGGCACTCAAACTATATTCGGCATTACTACAGTCTGTTCGGTGAAAAGAAAAATTTTAAGTGTCAGTTCTATGAAGTAAAACCATGGAATACATAGTAAATTAAATTTTAATGGCATAAATCCGCATATTCTCGTATTATATAGACTCATAAAATTGTGAATTAGAATGGTCAAACTACTATAAAAATGTTAAACTGATAAAAATGCGGGTACAACTTTACTGTACATGGTTCTGCAATCTGCATAAGGTTGCTAATTCGGCTCCTACACCACCACAGTAGAAAAACAGCTGTAAAACCAAATCAATTATTACTATACTTTTTATACTGAGACCACATGAAAGATAAGTCTTTCCTCTACCTAATTGAGGACTTTCTGATCATTTTTGAAATTTCTTATGTTTTTCTTTTTTGAAATTCCCTAAATGTTCACCTTCTGGAATTTATGTAGACAAAAGTGATTTGGGAATTTATTTTTAAGCATATTATCTAAATTCTTTAGTGATTTGTTTTTGAGATAGAGAGAGAGAGAATATGCTTAGAATATTTATTTAAAACGAAAGTGATTTTTTTGCCATTTTGTACCATATTTGTATGTTACTCTCACACAAAATGTATTTGTAATGCAATTATAGTCCTTAATTTTTTAAAGAACGGTACACAACTTTGAAATTTTCGAATACAAAAAATGGCGTCATTTTCACAGACTGTCCTTGCTCAACTGGACGTGGTGTGACGAGTTGCTTATTCATGTTATGTAAATTAACGTTTCACGTAGCGAGTGACGACACACTTTTATAATTCTACGGAACACCATTCGTGTCATTATGATTGCTGTTTGAACCATGTACAAACGTTTGACGCTCGCGACAATTCTTTGAAGTGGGACGATTTTAATTTATTTGGATATTTACCTCGCTAGTCACTATTCTGTTCTTATTCTCCATTGTTGCCCTCAACATTACATCGCTAGTATTATACGCGTTAGTTAGGGCATAATTACTAGCGAGGTAGCTTACATCGCTCGTAAGTTACGCCAGTTTGTTGCACTTGGCCGATAGGCTATTTTGTCCATCAGGTGACGTAACTGCATAATTTAGTAAATGCAGTACTTAAACGCGCGCGCCTGCTCGAAGCGCTAGCGTAAACAATACGCGTAGAAAGGCGGAAGAGACATACCCGTGCGTAAATGTTGCGTCTGTGTAGTTACGTCACTGTCTCGTGATGGACAAATAGACTATAGACCTATCTCTTTGGCTTAAAATGAAAATCTTACAATATTCTCAAAAAGATAATCACCATTTTTGTTGTCAATAAACATAATATAAACTTCTCATATAGACAACAATATTTGTGCAAACACAAAGAACAAACAAATACCCTTCTTGACTTGTTATCGCCCAGTTTTAAGTGCAACAACTTCAAATCACTTTATATAATGAACAGTCAGCTCCACAACGGGAGCCCGTTCGGCTTGAGGGCGTGCTATTTAATGACGCTAGTTTTCTTATTTTTCATCGGATTGATCTTATATTTTCAGGATATCATAATAATTAATTGGGCTTTACATTGAGACTAAATTGGTCATGGTCCAACGATTATAATAAGAATTACACCGTCATGAAACAGAGTCGTAATTTTTTGGGTCACCCCTTAGTACTGAAATTACATGATAAAAATGACCAACATGTTTGAAATTTTCCGTGATAAAGGGGTAAGACTTAGAGTTTAAGTATTATAAGTTTATTTTATTGACACATGTCACGCTTTAGAGATTTTCAATGGTTGCAGGTATTTATTAAATGCCCCTCGTATATGGAGACCATGAAAAATTTGTAAAAGACGTATGAGACATACTATATATATGGCATGCGACATAATATTGATAGTGGAAATGATATTTGAATGGATCATCTTTCGAACATGATAGAAAGGCCATTTGAAAGAAAAGACTTTTAAGTAGGTCATTCTGTCTTATGATTATGAAACAGAAGAAGAGACAGACAGACAACGTCAAAGAAATTAGCACTAACCATCTAATAGCTATGATATCTATCACGTAATGATTTATTGTGTTGTATTCGAGATCGTGAATTAGATTAGAAAATATAATTGATGTACTTTTACGGATGTTACGGCTAAATAGAAAGTGTGCCACTTTTCACAGACAGATACCTATGTCTAATATCTATGACATTTAGAAAAATCAAAAATGCTGTTAATGTATTCGATTAAAAGTACAATCATCCATGTCATAATATCATTGTCCGTCATGACATTCTAGCATTTACTTCACATTCAAAACCACAGATGAAAAACTGTTGATACAATCACAAATGTCGTACAAAAACAGAAACATATCTGCATTTGAAAAGATTTTTAAAGTCAAGGAACAACCCTTGGCGATCTCTGTGAGCATGAACTTTATTTACCCAATTGAAGTAGATACTATATTTTAGAGTATCATTGAAACTGATAACCTATCTAGGACACCCTTTTCTAACGCAATGTCTATACGCGGTAACCTATAGTGCATTTTGGTTTGGGCGTATAATATGTGATATCAAAGGGTTTCTTTAGTATATTTATCCCTTAGTCCATCTTTTGTTAAATTAAAACCACAATCCTAAAAGAAAGGGAAAATGTAACCCATCAACACATGCGATACGCTCTCAGCAAAAATGGTTCGGAAAGGGTTCTTTGACTAAGCTCGGGGTTCGATGTAGAACCTTCTGCACTTAAGGAACCTTTAATGGTTCTAAGAAGGATACAAATGGTTCCAAACCCAGAATGAAAGGTTTTTCCTGAGACAATGGTTCCTAATAGAACCCTAAAATACGGAAAAAGGTTCCATGAAAAGCTGTGAGAGTTCTTTACAATGACTTGCACTTCAGAACTATTTGACACACGGGTCCCATCCAACATCGATCGTGTGCCCACAGTGGGCCCTCATGGGACCCTCAATATTGTGTCCACTTTGGCCTGTACACTCTTAGAAAAAATGGTTCGTTTAAGAACCCTTTTTTGTCCCGCGTGGAGCACCTTTTGGCCTAAAAGGTTCTAAAAAGAACCTTAGAATGGTTCTTTGAAGAACTTTCAAATTTTAAATAAGACCTAAAGGTATATTTACTTTTTTGTTTTTATGTAATATGCAAATTCAAGAGAAATGTAAACAAATTTAATCCTTTTCAACTGTTAAAAATCATTTCTTCTTGGCTAAAAACATTTTTTACCGTTTTACCAAGAACCATTGAGGGTTCTCCATAATTTTTTCCCAAAAGGTTCTTGAAGCTTGAGGAACCATTTTCTTGGCTAAAGAACCCTTTTAGAACCTTTTTTGGTTCTAAAAGGAACCCTATAGAAATGTCATTGGGTTCCTTTTAGAACCAAAAAAAGGCTCTAGCTCAAAAAAATTCCGGTTACCCCCCATATATGAGTTGTTGAGTTAGTAGTCATGGCTTTCATCTTCAAGTTGAAACCACATTTCAAGATACCAGTTTCTTATAACGTCGAGAAATATCCATTTTAAAATTGTGCATTTCACGTGTAAACCTATGGGAGTTGTATTTGGTGGTGTGCAACCATAACACCTTCACCCGTGAATTTGCGCTCGAACTTTGCCTTCGAGATACTTGTCCCATAGTTATAGAGTCTCTGACGTCACTCACTTAGTGATTGTTCACAAACCAGACACATGCATTATATTAATGAAGTAAATTAGAAAAGTATGCAAACAGCAAAATAAAATGGTGCTTGAAACAATCTATTTCTATAAATATTTCGGAATAATCCTAAGGCTTCTATAATAACAAAACTGAAGAACTTTTTTGGTTCTGTAAAGAACCTGTCAAGAGGGTTCTTTAACCCTGAAGAACCCTCAGGGTTCCATATAGAGGGTAAAAGTGAAGAACCTTTTTTGGTTCTTTAAAGAACCTTTTAAGAGGGTTCTTTAACCCTGAAGAACTCTTAGGGTTCCATATAGAGAACAAACTGAAGAACCTTTTTTGGTTCTTTAAAGAACCTTTCAAGAGGGTTCTTCAATGAAATGGTTCTTGGGAAGAACCCATGAGGGTTCCATATGGAGGACAACGTGAGAAACCATTTATGGTTCTAAGTTGAACTTTTTGCTGAGAGTGTAGTTGTATTTCATTTTGTTAAGAGCATTACATCAACGACTGAGTGTTATAGCTTTGTTTGAGTCAGAGTTTTCTCCTGGACAGGTGCATGGTTCTTATATTCATGGACATCCCCTTGGCGATCCCTGTGAGCATATGAACTTTTATTTAAACAAATTGAAGTAGATACTATATTTTAGACTGAACAAGGTCACTGACAGGAAATCGAGATATCTCGTGTGTGGAGGTTTTTTTATTGGATCTGTTCGCCGATATGTTATGTTCACTATTCCAATCTGAGACCATGATGAATCATTTAAAATGTACAAGTAACATTGAAACTGACAACCTATCTATAACACTCTTTCCTAACGCATTGTGTGTATATACGCTGTAATTGATGTGGGCGTATAATGTATTATCAAAGGGTTATATTTATGCCTTGGTCCATCTTTTGTTAAATTAAAGCCAAAATCCTAAAGGAAGTACATATGAAAGTCATCAACACATGCGATAGGCGTATTCATTTTGTAAAGAGCTTTATATCAAAGATTTAGTATATTATTGTTTTGTTTGAGTCAGGATTTTCCTGGTTCTTAAGCTTTCTTATTAAGATGCCAAGATGACTACGTTACCGTAGACATTTGGTAGACGACGGTTGTGATATTCAAACGAAAATGAACATGAAGTGTGTATAACCCTAGGCGATAAAAAACAAAGCCATATTTGTAACACCAGTAAGTGATATGTGTAAGCTGAAAAGGAAACGGATGGATTTTTTACTTCTGCGATAGTACTAACAATATATGGGACAGTTGATAAACATGTTCATATGGTATTATATTATAATATAATTATTATTATAATTTATTACATAAAAAATGTAACAATGACCTTAAGTAACAGCGGTTTTGAAATTTCAATATCTAATTTAGAGAAGGAATTCAATCTTGAAACAAAACAACTTATAATGATAGGACTTTGTGGAATATTTGAATGATTTTTCTCGTCAACAAGATTCCTATAGTAATAAGTACGATATGTCAAAGAGTATTGCATTTTGGAAATAAATGGAAACCTTAAAAGATTCTAATGTTTCTGCTTCAACATTGTTTAACGAAATGTAGATTCTTAAAATATAACACCGTGAAACAGTAGCAGTGAACTAAAATTAAAATGCTTTTTGAAATAGGATATGTAATAATTATGTGCATAGCTGATACGACGGCCATTGAAACAATACGAGTGTGTAGGCATCCATAACGAGTTTGCCGTGAAAGGTTTGAGAGATCATGTAACATTGGAATCCCCATACTAAATGCTTATAATATCTTTAATAAATGTATGATACAATGTCATTGTACTCTCTAACTGCTATTAAGATATTCTCCACATCGTATCCTCTACACTCTAAATCACTTACGTATATTACAACATAAATCTAGGTAGTTGGCCCTGATACTATTCAGCAGTACTACAGTCTGTTCAGCGAAAAATTGTATTTAAAGCTTGCGTTCTCTTAAGCAAATCCATTAAGATGCTTGGTAAATTGTTAAGATTATAGATCCGCATATTGTCGCGTCAGTGCAGGGTCATAAAAATGTAAATTACAATGGGCAGACGTCAATAAATGATGAGCTTTTAGTTTCAGAAGGCGCTAACTCACTTTTTGTCGAAATTGAGTTATGTGCTGTTGAGATTTACAGTTTTCTCATGAAATAACAAACATTCATAATTTAATAAGTTTAAGAGGTATTTGATTTCAATGTCATTATCATTCAGGTGCACCTCATTTTGAAATAAAGATTTGTTGGTAAAGTGGTTTCTAAAAATTGGTCGAAACATTTTTTGTTCCAAAAGGCGCTAACTTCACTCGTTTCCGAAAATAAGAAAGACATAGGAAATACAGTGAAAATCAAAGAATGAAATCAAACCAGTTTTTAAGCATCCACGTATGGTATCTTTCATAGGGCAGAAAATAAGCATAATCAAAGATATGCAACATCCTCATTTAAAAAAAAACGTTGCTTTTCTACTATTTCTCTTATAGTGACTTAGCTCATTTTGGAACTAAACTCTCCAAATATTCAAAAGTTAATTTATTGTCTGGTAAATTGATGAATATGCGGGTATTAATGCTATTATATGCCTACATGGTTCTTTCTGCTACCTAGGGTTTATAAAAGAAATACAACCCAAAATGTGATGAAAGAGCACTAGTGATGATCGTTAATAATAGCTGAACTTGAACGAGGTTTTAACATGTTCACACGAGGGCAATTATTACAATTACTCTTGCCAGGCCCTTGGGCATGACTTATCTGTTGAGTTTTTATGAGCAATTTCATACAGCAAACATTACAAGTTATGTGGTATATGCTGTACATTATGACATGTTTTAAAAGATACTTTTTTTTTGACATGGAGTTAATGGTTTAATCTTTATGGTCCAAATCTGTAGTTTGAAAATAATGATTCAAACGCAACAACGTCATTCTTACTTACCCTCACAAACAAAACTATAAGTGAACAGTGCATACATTCTATGTCGCAATAACGTCTTTCACTAGACCATTGAGATTTTCCCCAATGTGCTGATTGAACCTTAGCGGTCACACATTAGTACAGACTTTGGACATCTCGCGTTTATATGAAAGACGAAATAACTTAACCACAATGTCGATGGATATGCAAAAGGGCTAATAAAACCATTTGAGTGATTTTGAGAAACAGCATTAAAGCATCCGGGACTCTAGTTTGATCAGTTCTAAATTGGCGAAGTCTCCTTACAGTAGCGAATGAATTTAGAAAAACTCGGAAGCCCATTAAGCGCAACAAGCGCACTGTGCATCATATTCGTTTCGTGTCAGTGTGGCCAAAACCACGTGCGTGTGTCTATAATGTCGCGCGTACGCTTGGATTACTTTGCGCGCGGAGAGTTAAAAACCGAATATTTTTCGCCAATTAGAAACTGATATTATTTGTATAATTAGAGAGGTTCATATAGCAATGATTTTGTTTCCCTTTTTATGTTCATCTTCGTAATAGCTAACTACGATTTGTTTACAACTACCACCGTATGGTTGTACTTTACTTAGTGCGCATCCATTGCTCAATAATGGGCATCGTACTTTGGGCATCGTACTTTGAATAAAAAGCTAAGCAATATTGGTTAATTTTTCTTTTGTTTAAACATCGTTTTTTACGTCGAAATGGCATATTGATTTTAAAATAGGCGAATTTAACTCAATATTACAATCAACATACATGTACCTATGCAAAGAATCGACGTACAGACAGAATTTAAAAAATAATTCATCGGGTGTATTAAATAGTGACGGATGTTGAACAAAATATATATGTAAATGAGTTTGAAAATGAGAGTCGGTACGTATCAACATACACAGTTTGATTATTAAATTCCCTGTAGATGTATATGTATGCAAATGTATATTATCCCATACTCATGAAATTTTACCTGTTAAGATAGATCAAATGCAATGACAAAGTTATCCGTTCTGTCCATCCACTAAAAGTAGTTTATTGGTGATTAACGTCATAAACATAGTAGTATTGGATGTTGAATTTTCGCTATACTTTCGCTATTAATCAGCTTCCGTCGCACAGTGGGCCAGCAGAGTGAGCCAACCGTCCAATTTGGTCACTCTCTCTTTTTCAATTTGCTTATTTTATTTCGATGGATAGTACCCAAAGGAATAAATCATTAAGCAATTTTGCTCTTTGAGAAAATTCTTTGTTTTAGTTTTCAAAACTTGGAATTACGACTTAACTAGCTATAGCCTATGAGTTTAAGCCAGTTTTAAGCCATATTTGGGTAGAATTTAGAGCACGGTTGTTACGAATTAACATAATTGCAACGGGAATCAGGCCATACTGCATACATACATGCTGTAATATAGTTCCTAGTTACCTCCTAGAGCTGCAACATACAATTCAAATCTATGTAAGCGTTTTAAATATTGACTGACGCTTTTCGGCCTCTTTATATAGGCCTATTTGTAGTCAGATATTTACAAATTAGCACTGTAATATAACCGATCAATCAAAATTCAGCATTTGGATGACATCATACACTTTGGAAAATGTCTTCATTGAATTTTGCGATTCCAGATATCCCTTAGAAGGTAATATTTTCTTTCAAACAAAGACAGATGTTCACATAATCACTCTAATTCAACCGACCAATCAACTGTTAGCATTTTAATAACGTCATA
The DNA here is from genome assembly GCA_035610835.1 of Ophiura sarsii. NCBI lineage: Eukaryota > Metazoa > Echinodermata > Ophiuroidea > Amphilepidida > Ophiuridae > Ophiura > Ophiura sarsii. Next base: position 12,681,283 of record CM069452.1, on the reverse strand, counting down.
CATACAAAGCTGTCTTCATTGAACGTTGAGCATCCAACAGCTCTTTACCGCCAATTTGGCTTAATTTGGCCTTTCAAACACAGACGGATATTTATGTTAGCAATGAAAATTTAATCGACCAATCAAAATTCAGCATTTAGATGACGTAATACATTTAAATGTCTTCATTGAATTCTACACATCTTGAAACCCCTTGTGATTTTATTTTTTACTTGAAAAAACGTCAGATAATATTTGTTGGTATTGATAACTTAAACGACTAATAAAAATTCAGATTTTTGATGGCATCATACATTTTATTTAAGAATTCAATTGTATTAGAAATAGTATTTGAAATACCGTCCTTAAAATATGACAAAGGGCTTACCATCCGTCACTATGGAAAACACCAAATTGTTTGTTAGCAGCGTACGTCAAAAATGGTCAAATTTATAATTAAGATTTTTAATTAACTAAGTAGTTATGAGTTTCGAAACTTGGTAAGTTTGAATTTGATATTTAGTACCTTTTTTTGGTAGAACAGCAATATCCGTCACGTATGTATAAACCGGACGAATTTAATATAATGTTATTTACTCCCAGCGTTTGTTACTAGATATGTATTTTTGAAAGCAAATCTGGAAGATTGGAATCAATTATAGAATCACTCATGCATCCCATACCATGATCACTTTCATCACTTTATGACGAACCTTCGTATGTACATTATACGAATATTAAAAAAAAGAAGTATGGACTTCATCTCATTACAATAGAACGCCAGTGGCTAACTTAGAATTAATGTTTAAGAGTAGGTCTATGCTTAGCCATTGTTTGTGCCACTAAATTATGTTCATCGTTAACAGTATGTATGTATGTATCAAATATCAAATATGGACATTGTTTTAAAAGCGATTTTGCAAGTAAGTAGGTACAAAAATACGAAATTAGGCTTCACGAGAAAACAAAACAATTTCTTGATGATTTTTTAATTGTCTCAATGAATAATAATAAAAGGTAAATAATAATAAAATAATCTGAGCAATGCTTAAATAAATTTATACTAGTCACACCCATTATTATCAGAAAAAACCCACAGTAAGATAATTATATTTATCGTCTGCCAAGCACATTGTTATAAAAAAGGTTGATTTGGATCTCAGTGATTTTAAAGCATTTTTCTACCGATTTTACAACGATATTCCAACGGTATTTCGTTCTATTGTTAAAAGCATCGGAAAAAGATCGGTGATTAACTAGAGACTCTCTACCTATCTGTATCTGGCGTTAACAATAGAACTTTTGTAGTACTCTCGATGGCTCAATTAGTGTAGCAGACAGATGAAAGCGCGAGGGAGGTTGTGTTATATTCTTTAAGAAATACTATAAGCTTTTTAAATCCGATCGTAAAATGTTTACGTTCACCGCCGATCAATGTATCTGGTCGTCTAGAAATATGAATTAAGCTACCGCTCCATCACGAGTGTAGCATGTTGTTTACTCTCACTCTATTCATCTATTGTTCGGCGCAGTATTTGCCGCGAATTTTAATCGATCAAACGTAATGGTGAAATTTATTTACGAACGAAATGTCTAGAATCGTTTCAAAAAAATAGTGTCATGCATTATAATGAAATCAGAATTACAATCTCCTTCAGCATATAATCAACTTTTGGGCGATAACCCATATTAAAAATGCACACCAATCGAAATATAAAGCATTTTAGCCTCCGATTTAAGAGATATTTGTATTTTGAACCCTATGTAATGTTTTTCTTCAAAACGTTTATGTATAGCCTTCATTAGCTCAAGCGCCGGCTTCACAATCATGAGGTCAGTTGTTCGAATCCTGCGGATGGGGATGGTTTTCTTTTCTGTTTTGTTATTACACTGTTTGTTTTTATAAATTGACAGGATTGCTTATCGTTCGCTATATTTATTGAATGTTGAATGATACTTTTTTTCTTTTGCAATTTCACTGCGATAAAGAATGTCCTGTAAATATAATTGTGTTTACTACTCCTAGGCCTACATTGAATGGCCCCTAGCTAGTCTATGAACATAATCTGCAAAGGCCAATTGTTATGTAAATAAGAAGCCAGTCGGCTCATGTCCTTGAATCGATTTTCCTATTTCCTACACCACCGAAACATTATTTCAATAATAATAATACAGGCACATTTGTATTACATAACGGCTGGCATTTGTAACAAATTTAGCTCAATCGATAATAACACACAACGAGTTTCTATTGTATTGGCCTGTTGCATAGGAGTAGGACAGTTCGGTGGTATACCGCGGTTCATTCACATTTCATGATGCCATGCACACTAAACAGTCAGTGGAAAATTAAAATGAAATCGTAAATAATTCCACATTCCAAAATAAACTATAATTGAACAATAATGAATAATTATACGAAATGATAAACAATATCGAAAACTAATAAAAAAAATGTATATAAACGATTAAAATATAATTTCAAGACGTGATAGGATTCGAACCCACGACCTCCGGTTTACTAGTCCAATGCTCTACCGCTGAGCCAACTATGCGCTATGTGAACGCAATAACAAACAAAAGTAATATGGTTCAACATACCGTGTGTATTTAGGGAATAGTTGAATGAGAACTATATTTGGGTATAAAGCGCTGAGGATTTCAGGAAAATCGAAATAGCTCAGTTGGTAAAGATTAGGACTCTCAATCAGCAGGCCGTACGTTCGAATCTTTGTGGCGGTTTATATTCCTTGTGCTCTATACTTAGAGCGGTCGAGTCTGGGTAGAGGTCGGTTAGGGTTTTAAGTATGCCGAAATATAATATTTATTATTGTTCTCTCATTATACGTCCGTTCGGGGTTTTCATTTATATTGACATAATTTTAACGTTATTTATTTATTTTGTATTTACTTTCTTAATTGTTGATGTTTATTTAATTATTTATCAATCAATTAATTATAAATAGGCCTTAATATACTATTTTATTGAATAATTATTAATCTATATATTATTTATTTACATTAATTACTTAATTTCTTCATATTTATTATTTATTTATTATTTATTAGGTCACGTTCAGAGTGTATGCAACATTCTTAAATAGTCTAAAAACGCAGAAAAATGACACTATTTAGGGCAGTAAGATTCATAATGCTACTTGATTACACACATTATGCCTATACCAGAAAACAATAACACGTTGAATGTTTAATGGCTCCCATATTGTTTAGTATTCAATGATAACATTATCCATGCTTGTACCAGGGAGGTGTCATTGACACCTCCCTGCTTGTACTGCTTACTCTAAAATCATCCACGGCTGAACAATAGTCTTTAAAGGCCACTTCAAGGAGGATTATTCTTATGACGTTAACGAGTGGATTACAATAAGCCTAGCAATGAATAGGCGGCTACAAACATATCTCGTTTGAGTCGGGGTTTGAGGAGTATCGCGATTAGCCTCTATCACCTGCCATGATAAAACCTGGCACTTGTACTAGAAACCCGGTAGGTGTACAATCTGGCAAATGGGTCGCTCTTTACGTCACAACGGGGGTCGGGTGAACACTAGTCAGCTTAATAACACAACCTTTCTCGCGCTTTCATCTGTCTGCTTCACTAATTGAGCCATCCAGAGTACTACAATAGTTCTATTGTTAACGCCAGATAAGTAGGGAGGCTCTAGTTAATCACCGATCTTTTTCTGATGCTTTTAACAATAGAACGAAATACCGTTGGAATACCGTTGTAAAATCGGTAGAAAAATGCTTTAAAATCACTGAGAGTTTGGATATGGCCCTAAGCGTACAGGAATACTACAAAACTATTACATATAATGTTATTTGCTCCTAACGTTTGTTACTAGATATATATTTTTTAAAAGCAAATCTGAAAAGATTTGAATGAAGAACAAGAAAGAGATAAACAATAATGAAAAATATTTGTTACACTAGTCAATCCAATTACTATCAGAAAACAAAACAAACACAAAAACACGGTTAAATAATTATAAAAACCGTCCGCCGAGCTCGAAATAGTTTTGAGCATATCAACGCCGAGTAAAGCTATACTATTATGTTTGCCTTGTCTAAGATGGACGGATGTTAAGGAATTGTGATCAGACAATCTTTTAACCTTAAATCTATGGTAGGTAATGTGAGGCTTCAGGCATTGGTGGGTGGGGATTATACTTTCGTAACAGCAACATGATAAAATTTGCATATTACATATGCGTATGCGTTAATTATGTAAAAACAAAATATAAATCATTGAAATTCAACTTCGCAGGGATTATTTAGCATCTGTATTCCATCAATAGTATATATTAAATTATAAATATATATCATTTACCTTATGCTTTTAATATGCTTTTACCTTGATCTGGAATAAAATTCTATCTAATGTTTATCTTTCAGTTTAAGCACCGTCGCGTAATCTATTATTATCATATTCACTGTAATTAAAACACCTTTATCGGTTTATCCTTGGTGTAAGATGGCACAGATTTTAAATAGCACAAAATCATCTATTGACAGATTAATGGATTATATACAGCTTTATTCTGTAAGGCGGTCTTTACACTACAGTAGACCATCCAAAGGCAATAACTGTGCTTTAAAAAATGCATCACGGCATTTTTTTGTTACAGCTCTACATCTAAGCTAAATTAAGTGCTTAAGTAATAAGGTTTCCAATGAAGGGGGGTGTCAAAAATAGAAATCGATTTTTTAGGCCATTTTCAGCAAAAAAAAGACCGTTTTTGGGCAAAAATATCTTTTTTGTGTTTTTTGGTGCAATTCATATCTTTGAACAATGTACTATCCACCAGTAATTAGTTTGACCTGATTTATTGTTTGTTTAAGGAATAACACATATTTAAAGCTGCTAAAATATAAAGAAAATAAAGGCACAAGGGAGTACAAAAGGGCACTTTCCTCAGTTTTATCGTTGTATTTGCCACTTATATTCGCTAGTTGCTTAATCTGTCAAGCGATGCTGGAATAAATCAGCGAACTAGTTTAACATGGTCTATGACATTTATATATAGTTTAATATCGACAAATATGGTAAAATTCAACATTAAAGGGGTATTTAAGGGTTATTTAACACGAAGGTATAGAATCGTTATAGTGACTTAGAGGTGTATTTAATGGAGTGTTTTCCGTGCACTCCCAGGACTCCCCATACCTACTTTTTGAACTTCTTTTCATGGTCCTTCAACATATTTAGGGTGTTACCGAATTTAATGTTAGTATGCTAAGGGGTTATTCAAAATGGCGTCCAAAATGGCCGCCAAAAGGGTCAAATTTCATTAAAAAAACATACATCAACCAAAATGTATGATGACAGTATAGTTTTAACTATAGGATGTATGTATTACACTCACATCCAGCACGTTCGCATTGTTAACATACTTTGAATCCAAGATGGCCGCCAAAATGGCCGCCAAAAACATAGAAATAGCCAATAATAACAGCATATTTTGTATCATATTCATCAAATAATTTAAGGCTACCAGATGGACACCAATAACCACCAATTGGTCAGAAGAAATTAGCAAGATGGCTACCAATATGGTCAAAAATAGCTGATTGAACCTTCTAGTAAATTTTCGCTAAATACCAGTATAAGCAGACATGTTAGTGATTTCATGGAGATAATTATGGTGATAATTATTGTCTTCAAAACCCTACTATTGAAATATCCAAAAGGATCATCAAGCAGTCTCATTCGCCACCAAGTGTGCATAGGTAGTTGTATGAATTCATCAATGACCTTATTAATCAGATATCCTTTATATACTTAATTGATTGGGGTCATTACGGTATCACTCGCGGTCTGTAGATGATCAACTGGGGGTAATTAGATTATCAATCGGGGTCATTAAACGATCCGTTTGGATCATTAAATGGTCATTCTGGGTCATAAAATGATCACCTGGGGTAAGTAAGCGACCGTCCTGGTCATGATATGATTGTTTGGGGTCATTACGCTATCACCTAGAGTTTTTAAATTATCAAATGGTGTAATGAAATGATCACTCAGGATCGCATTTGGTCATTAAACAATCACTTTGTGTCAATGGTCACCACGGGTTATCACATAATCACTTGGATCGAGTCAATAAATGATCACTTGGGGTCATTAAATCATCTCCTGCTGTTTTTAGATGACAGTTTGGGCGGCTTGAGTAATCAAATGATAGATTGGAGCCATTAATATATCACTTGAGATCATTAATGATCACTCAAGAGTCATTACACGATCCATTTGATTCATTAAATGGTCAGTAAATTAGGGTCATTGAATGATCTCCTGGGGTTAAGCGACCATCCGGGTCATTAAATTATTGCTTGGTGTCATTAACTTATCGCCTAGGGTCATTAAATGATCACCCGGGGTAATGAAATGATCACTCAGGATCGCATTGGGTCATTAAACAGTCACTTTGTGTCAACGGTCACCAAAATTATCACTTGGATCGAGTCAATAGATAATCACTTGGAGTCATTAAATCATCCCCTGCGGTTATTAGATGACAGTTTGGGCGGCTTGAGTAATCAAATGATGGATTGAGGCCATTAACATATTACTTGGTGTCATTAATGATCACTTGGTGTCATTAATGATCACTCAAAAGTCATTACACGATCCATTTGAGTCATTACATGGTCAATTGGGGTCATTGAATGATCACCTTGGGTTATTAAGCGACCATCCGGGTCATTAAATGATTGCTTGGTGTCATTAACCTATCCCCTAGGGTCATTAATTGATCACCCGGGGTAATCACTCAGGATCACTTGGAGTCATTAAACAATCCATTTGTGTCAATGGTCACTTAGGTTTACTACAATATCACTTGGATCGAGTCAATAAATGGTCATAGGTGTGTGTTAGCTGACGGCTCGGGTCATTAAATGGTGAGTTGGGGTCATTAAATGATCACCCAGGGTTATTCAATGTCTAACTTTTTCGGCGACTATCTTGGCCATTTTAAAATATTAAAAATATTACATTTCATAGAAATATAATGAATGCTGTTTCAATAGTTTTTGCGGTATAGGTATTACATACTATTTTCAAAATGCAAAACACCTGTTTTAGGTCATTTAACATCAGTTCTAACCATCTGGCTGCCATTTTAGAATGCGATAAATATTCAAAACTTACACAGAGGTGAGTCGTTTATCTAAAAGCATTAGTTTAGCAGTTTAGAATATGGTATATATGACGCAATATACGCTATTATAAGCTATTTTTACAATTAGGGCGGCCATTTTGGCGGCCATCTTAATTTAATATATGTTAACAAAGCAAAAGTACTGGATATGAGCTACTAGTGATCTAATACATACATACCATTGTTAAACAGTATACTTTTATCATACATTTTGTTTGATATTATGTCCTTTATGAAAATGACCCATTTGGCGGCCTTTTTGGACGCCATTTTAAATATCCCTAATAGCATATCAAAAATAATTTTTGCATCACCCTGAATGGATTTTAGGACCATTGAAGTTAAAAATGTTGGTTTGGGGAGTCTTGGGAGTGCACGGAAAACCCCAAGTAGATAATACGCCTCTAATTCATTATATGATTATATAAATATATATACCATTGTCAAATAACCCTTGAATGCCCCTTTAATGTTAAATTTCACCCGATTTGTCATCATAAAACTATCTATAAAGGTCATAGACCATGTCAAACTAGCGAATATAAGAAGCAAATAAAACGACAAAACTGAGAAAAGTGCCCCTTTGTTCTCCCTTGTGCCTTTATTTTCTTTATATTTTAGCAGCTTTAAATATGGACTATTCCTTAAAAAAGCAATGAATCAGGTCAAATTAATTATTGGTGGATAGTACATTGTTCAAAGATATGAATTACACCAAAAAACACAAAAATTAGATTTTTGCCCAAAAACGGTCTTTTTATGCTGAAAATGGCCTAAATATCTATTTCTATTTTTGACACCCCCCTTCATTGGAAACCTTACTATTTAAGCACTTAATTTAGCCTAGATGTAGAGCTGTAACAAAAAATGCCGTGATGCATTTTTTTAAAGCACATTTATTGCCTTTGGATGGTCTACTGCTAACCTTATGAATGTCTTACACCAAGGTTATACACGTTTATCAAAGAACCCCGCATCGAATGGATCATATCGGTTCAGTACTGTTTCAAAGGTTTTTCGTCTTATAAAATTACTGGTAGAATACGACATTCAATGCAATTTCTACAGTGCGCTTATCAATTCTGGCACTTGAATCTTCATTCCTCAAACATATTTGGATTCACCCGAGAGAATTCATTGATTGTCCACACTCTGTTTGAACTTTTGCTCCCTACACATTAGTACATCTCGCATTTTATGTAGACGAAAACGCGTATCTACATCTCAGATATCGATGTTTATTGATTAAAAAAATTCAGAGGTATAGACCTTCCTGAATATTATCGCTACTCTGAGTTTCATGGACAATCCCATACGGTCATTTTGTCCAATCATCAGGCGAATAGATGTTTATTGATTATATGTTATATTCCATTTAAACCCATTTATAACATGACTTTTATTTTCATTTTCGGTACACTTTTAATGTTTCAATCAGGACCAATGTGTTTTACTTTTGCTTGAATGCCACGATCTACGTATTTTTGGTCACCAATCAAGTTATACCTTTTTATTTACATTTTATGTACATACGTACTTAATGATAATGATAATAGTACGAGTTCTTCGCAACTTGAGTGTTCAAAAACAATTCACTGTGCCCATAACATGAGACAAAACAAAACGAGTTGCAGAGCGATATGATTCCTAATTGCTTCAAAATCCTGGTATTAGAGTGAATTTAGAGTGAAAGATAAGTTGTCGCACAGACCTGACAGTTTATTTTCACTCCTTAAACCATGATTTTGAAGTAATTGGGAATTGTGTCGCTCTGTGGCTCGGAGTGTATTTTGTGATTTGTGATCGGAAGTGTGGATCTGCTGAAAAAGTCATGACTAGGGGGCGCGCTCTTGAGGAGATCACATAATATGCCTTTAAGTAAGGACCTAGATAGTAGATAGGCACAAACATAGACTACATAGATTTCTAATTAGGTAAATAAAGTTTCTGTTTTGTTATTCTTGACCACTGCCCCTTATCAATTAAACAAGTTTCTATTGAATCATTATCAACCTTCACTGGTTCTATGTTGCTGTTGGATTTGAAAGGGTTTAATGGCAAACAATTGAAAGATTACATAGTTGTGCTTTGATTTAATTTTTTTTCTTCTCAAGCATTAGTGTAGTCATATTGTTTTATGTTTCAAAAGGTTCAAAATTAGTAGAACTGTTAAGTTAATAGACTTTTGATACAATGATCTTGGAGTGTATTCAAATACTGTATGAGTGTATTTCCATGTCCTTTTTAATTAAGGTCTGGGATTTGTCTATGGTCGTGTGCGTAAATACAAACGTTTACACAATGATAAACTTCACTGGAATATTTTTTTGAATAGAGGACAGTAACATTGAGTATCATAAACCTTAACAGGATTAAGAAAAAACTAAGCATTTTATTTTAAGCTATAGCAAACCTATATAGAACTAGTATTTTTAGGGTCAAATCCAGATTCTAGTTTTAAAGGTATCGATGTCATGATTTAGTGTAAAGGCTTAATTATTGTACATCTAATGTAAAATCTAAAATTTATTGAAGGGTAAAACTGGTCTTGTAAAACAAAATTAAGTAAAAATAAAATGGTTGTTAATAATGTAAAATATTACAACGAGAGAAGAAAATGAGACAAAACAAGCGATCTTGGCAGATGCGTCACTGTATTACGCAGTTGTTGTTTTATTATACGCTGTGTGTATTGAATACACTTGTTTCTTGATCAATTGCACCTTAGTATGAGAGTCTGTCACATTTATGATCACATAAAAGTGTCTAAAACATTGCATAGTTTAATAGTTAATGTACCATAGGATATTAAAATATAGCACAAACGAAATGTATTGAAGACACTTGTTTCTTGATCAATGGCACTTTAGTATTAGAAGCTGTCACATTTATGAAGAGAATTACTTGACAGGTTCACAAAGTTTAAGTTTTCTGTCCATTGCTTCTTCTGCTAACATTTTGTAACATATTAAATTAAATGTGAGCTTCCTTGCAATTTTAAATAGAAATATTCATTCTCTTTGTTTGTATTTAAGTTTTTTAACGAAACCCTTCATTGATATTGAATTCTGACTCAATTTAATCATGTAAATACCACAGGACCCTAGATCTAAAAGGGGGTTAAGTCACATTGAGAAAAATGGCAAAAACTTGGTTTCATCGTGTCCATGTGTGGACTTGACCCACTCGGGTTGTACCTCCCATGGACTATTACACTTTACCACATGACTTTACTGTAACATATGAACAGAGGGCGCAGAGATCCTCCTTTGAGCAGAAACTGATACTAACTACAATTTCACAAGATTGTGACTTAACCCCCTTTTTTAGATCTAGGGTCCTCATTGGAATTGAAAAGCAGTGGGTTAGCTTACAACACTTTTCACATTTTGCTTATTTTTCAGTCGATTACTTTTTTTCGGAAGATGAAACATTTTTAATACGCTTTATATAAACAACAACAATTTCATGGTTCAATGCACACATCAACCCGGTCACATTTTGTTTTGATACATCATATATACCAGGCGTGTATCTGTCATCACGATTGATATGTGACTAATTTGGTAAATTTTATACTTCCCTCATTTATGCCATTACTACTAGGGAAACCAGGAAGAAATTGTAAAAGACGTATGAGACATACTATAAATATGGCATGCGACATAATATTGATAGTGGTAATGATATTTGAATGGATCATCTTTCGAACATGATAGAAAGGCCATTTGAAAGAAAAGTCTTTTAAGTAGGTCATTTTGTATTATGTTTATGAAACAGAAGAAGAGACAGACAGACAATGTCAAAGAAATCAGCACTAACCATCTAATATCTATGATATCTATAACGTAATTGATTTATTATGTTGTATTCGAGATCATTTTTTAATCCATGCTTTTTAATGCTTAAATTGTATTTGTACATGTATATCTAATCATCTTTTAACCTATTTTAATGTAATTGAATTGGTATTCTTTAATATGTTTATCTTGCATATGTATTTCCCGTAAAGCGCATTGATCGTGTTTGGAAATGCGCTTAATAAATCACGTTTTCATTAATTAATTCATCGTGAATTAGATTAGAAAATATCATTGAAGCGTGCCACTTTTCAAAGACAGCTTTCTAATTTCTATGACATTTAGAAAATTCACAAATGCTGTAAAAGTATTGTCCGTCATAACATTCTAGCATTTACTTCACATTCAAAACCACAGATGAAAAACTGTTGATACAATCACAAATGTCGAAAAAACGGGAAATATCTGCATTTGAAAAGATTTTTAATTATAAAATTTCTAAATTCATGGAAAACCCCTTGGCGATCCCTGTGAGCATATGAAATTTATTTCACAAATTGAAGTAGATACTTTATTTTAGAGTGAACAAGGAAGGTCCCTGACAGGAAATCGAGATATCTCGTGTGTGGAGGTTTTTTTATTGGATCTGTTCGCCGATATGTTATGTTCACAATTCCGATCTGAGACTATGATAAATCATTTTAAATCTACAAGTATAGCATTGAAACTGACAACCTATCTATAACACCCTTTTGTAACGCAATGTGTATACGCGGTAATTGATTTGGGCGAATAATATATGATATCAAAGGGTTATATTTATGCCTTGGTCCATCTTTTGTTAAATTAAAACCAAAATCCTAAAAGAAAGGACAAATGAAATACATCAACACATGCGATAGGCGTATTTTATTTTGTTAAGAGTTTTATATGAAAGAATGAGTATCATAGCTTTGTTTGAGTCAGGATTTCCCTTGACAAGGGCATTGTTCTTAAGCTCTCTTATTAAGATGCCAAGATGACCACGTTACCGTAGACATTTGGGAAACGACGGTTGTGATATTCAAACGAAAATGAACATGAAGTGTGTATTACCATAGGTGCTAGAAAAAAAATCATTATTTACAACATCAGTAAAGTGATATGTGTAAGCTGATTATCACTTGAACAGGAAACGGATGGGTTTTTTACTTCTACGATAGTACTAACAATATCTTGGACAGTTGATAAACATGTTCATATGGTATTATGATAAAATGTAACAATGACCTAAAGAACTCAAACTTGAAACGAAACAACTTATAATTATAGGACTTTGTGGATTATTTGAATGATTTTTGTAATGATACCGTATGTCTCGTCAACAAGATATCTATAGTAATAAGTATGATATGTCAAAGACTGTTAAATTTGGAAATAAATGGAAACCTTAAAAGCTTCTAATGTTTCTACTTTAACATTGTTTAATAATGTAGATTCTAAAAATATAACACAGTGAAACAGTAGCAGTGAACTAAAATTAAATATGATTTTTGAAATTGGATATGTAATAATCATTTGTCTGGCTGATATGACGGCCAGTGACACAATGCTAGTGTGTAGGCATCCATAACGAGTTTGCCTTGAAAGGTTTGAGAGATCATGTAACATTGCAATCCCCATGCTAGATGCTTATAATACCTTTAATAAATGTATGATACAATGTCATTGTACTCTCTAACTGCTATTAAGATATTCTCGTATACAACATCGTATCCTCTATACTCTACATTACTTACGTATGTTTCAACATAAATCTAGATAGTTGGCACTGATAACAGGCCCCAGACACTGTAATTCCCGTTGGATTTTACTCCGATATAACGTGCAAACCCCCTTTGAAACATTTAACATTGAAATAAGGTATCGTACTAAATGTCAACGTACATAGACCTTATGTTTCTCCCTAACAAAAAATGAACGTCGCACACTGGAGAATAAGCGTTAAACCGCCCTCACAGTGACAGATACGTGAAATACCACGGTTAAGTTTGTCCGACAATCCAACTGGGGCTAGCAAGAGCTTGGGGACAGTTTCGTCCGGGGTTAGCCTTTGAACAAGCTCTTGCATTGTCGTTCTCAATTTGTAAACCAACGCGTACGCCGCCAATACTTATCATCCCGGCTTATCCAATACATAGCTATGCAGTAGCTCTAATGTACGGAAGAGATTTAGTGCCAGGCGGTTAGGGTTATGAACTCACGAACTCACGAACTCGTGCCCACAATCCCGAGTTCGTGAGTTCGTGACTTGTACACTTTGAAAACTTATTATCAAAATAGCTCATGAAACTCCTAATTTTTTCACTTGTAGCGAGTTGGTTAGTTTTATCAAACAAACCCAACCGCCTCTTTTCCTGGAAATATCCTGAGTTCGTGAGTTCGTATGCTGCAAACACAACCGCCTGGTTTTGGCGCGACGAGTTCGTGACTTCGTGAGTTCGTGTGTTGTCAACACAAGCCGCAGGATTTTCAGCACGAGTTCGTGACTTCGTGCGTTCGTGTGTTGCAAACACAACCGCTTGATTTTTGGCACGAGTTCGTGACTTCGTGAGTTCGTGAGAAATTTCTAAATTTTACCCTAAGTAAATATGTTCATGTTTATACTATAGACAGCCGTAAACCATTTAAATATAATTGTTGTTTTTAGTGGGGTTTTGTTTCATTCACTTTTAGCCATAGTTTAAAAATGACAATTCAAGTATAATTCAACAAGTTCATTCTTACTAACCCTCGCAAACAAAACTAGGGCATTTCTCTAGCTTTAATTAAGTGGACAATACATACATTCTTTTTCAAAAAGGTCGCGATAACGTCTTACACTAGACCTTTGAGATTCCTTCCTCAAATATCGGACGTGACTAGGACTCGCCATTGTAAATCTTCGCGTTTATGATACCGTCTATATTTGGATTCCCCTTTTATGTGCTGATTGAACTTTTGCCCTCACGCATTAGTACAGACTTCGGACATATCGCGTTTATATGAAAGACGAAATAACATCGATGGATATGCAAAAAGGGCTTACATCCATTTCAGTAATTTTGAGAAAACAGCATGAAAGTATTCTGGACTATAGTTTGATCAGTTACAGCAGCGAATGAATTTAGAAGGACTCGGACTCGCATGAAGGCAACAATCGCACTGTGCATCATATATGCGTGACGCGTGCGTGCGGCCTAAACCGCGTGCGTGTGGCCATAATTTCGCGCGTACGTTTTGTTTACTTTTGCGCGCGGAGAGATAAAAAACGAATATTTCTCGCGCCAATTAAGAACTGATCAAACTATAGTGTGATTGAACCTTAGAAATATTATTTGTATAATTAGAGAGGTTCATAGTACATGTATACCGATCAAATACAGTATGATTTTCAAATCAATCACTTCTATGTTTTTGGTTATTATATTCTTTATTCTTCAAAAACAAATGGATGGACGAACATATTTGTACACAAGTTGTGTAACCGCTGTTTACTATAGGACCCTAGCAACTGTTGTGTAATACCTACAAAGGTAGGATAATTCATTGCTCAGGATTATCTTAGGGGATTAACCATGACTTAATGATGTTGACACAGGTGTAGGGCCTATAAAGCACTTCCCAATTACTTCCTAATACTAATAGGCAAGGAGGATCAGATTTTTGAAGGTGATGGAAGTATACCAGCTATTTTGATAATAAATTGATAGAAAACCCTTCCCTCCATATCTCAGTAGAGTCTGCAGTGGTTGGGGTGTGTACAAATATTGATTTGCATGAAATTTGCATAAATTTTGGTCCAACACCAGAGTTTATCATTGTGGTTATAAAATAAAAGGTAGAATAGGTAGGCCTACTGATGCCAGATTTAGGCAAATATTAGTACACAAATTTTGCAAGGCAGACATATAAACATCTGAGCCATACAAATTAAGAACAATAGATTTAATTAAGCTTAATTTATGCAAATATTTAAATTTGGACAGTTTCACAATTTTTCGTTTCGTTTGAAAACATTAATATACCCATGCTGGAACAAAATGTGCATGATATGCATAGAAAAGATTGTTCTGCTTCAATTGTGAACATTTGAACTCCCTAGCGGGATCAATATTATAATTATGTAGCAATTAGTAATCTATATAATAATACGCTACTCTCTGTCTGTTTGTTTGTTTGTCTGTATGTTTGTGCGCGCTTTTTCGTCGCCTTCCCGGGGTCGGGCGGCGTTCAAACTCGGTGGGTGGGTGCAGCTCGGTCCCCGAAAGATCAAGTTTGCATTCGCTAGAGCGTACGAGGTCAAAGGTCATCTAGGGTCAACTTTTTGAAGTTGGTCGGATCGTGCTTAAACTCGGTGATCACAATGCTCGATGCGAGGCGAGCGTGGCAAAAATAAAACGGCTTTGCTTTTCTTGGGTCGTCCGGGGTCAAAGGTCGTCTAAGGGTCGAATATTCAAAGTTTGTCCGATCGGGCTTAAACTCGGGGACGGGAAGTCCGAATGCGAGTCGAGCGTGGAAAAAATAAAACGCCTTTGCTTTTCTTGGGCCGTCCGGGGTCAAAGGTCATCTACGGTCGAATTTTTAAAGTTTGTCCGATCGGGCTTAAACTCGGTGATGAGAAGCCCGAATGCGAGGCGAGCGTGGAAACAATAAAACGGCTTTGCTTTTCTTGGGTCGTCCGGGGTCAAAGGTCATCTAGGGGTCGAATTTTTAAAGTTTGTCGGGCTTAAACTCGGTGATGAGAAACTCGGTGATCTGTTTGTTCGGTCCCCGCAAGAGCAAGTTCGTAGAGCATACGAGGTCAAAGGTCATCTAGGGGTCAACTTTTTGAAGTTGGTCGGATCGTGCTTAAACTCGGTGATCACAATGCTCGATGCGAGGCGAGCGTGGCAAAAATAAAACGGGTTAGCGTTTGTCGGGTCTTCCGGGGTCAAAGGTCGTCTAGGGGTCGAATTTTCAAAGTTTGTCCGATCGGGCTTAAACTCGGTGACTGGAAGCCCGAATACGAGTCGAGCGTGGAAAAAATAAAACGGCTTTGCTTTTCTTGGGTCGTCCGGGGTCACAGGTCGTCTAAGGGTCGAATTTTCAAAGTTTGTCCGATCGGGCTTTATGCATGCATTCTACAAACCACCAAACCCGAGAACCGACAAACTCCGGGTGACCGCCCAAACCCGAGAACCGACAAACCCCTGGTGACCGCCTAGTTATATATAATTATACCAATATCAGTCTTGTGAACAAGTCGCGCTGTGGATCAGAAATGCACATGGAACCAATCCGAGTTCGGTATTTATGCTTGCATTCGTACGCACACGCTATATCAATCCCGATTAATTTCGGTGGTATACCGTGGTTTTTCAACCCGTCATTGAATCTGGGTAAGAGGGTTTCTTGATCACAGTTGGTTAATAACCTTTTTGAAAATTATAACAATATTCTTGTATTTTTGAAAAGGAATAATGATGGATTTTAAATATAGCCGATCATGCTCCATTTTTAATTTAATGGAGCATGATCGTGGAGAAGTAATGGTTCTGTCATAGTTTATCATTTATTTCCAATTTTACCTTGCAATTAGACCTTATATTCAATATTTTATTAGAATGGACACATAATGATGACCAGCATTTTACAGAGTTCCACAGTATCAGAAAATATTGAATATAACATAGTAAAGTCTGAATATGTTCACTTATATTTAATGGAGCATATATTTAATGAAGCTTGATCGGGGAGAAGTAATGGTTCTGTCATAGTTTATCATTTATTTCCAATTTTACATTGCAATTAGACCTATATTCAATATTTAATTAGAATGGACACATAATGATGACCAGCATTTTACAGAGTTCATAATATAAAACCTCTCAACCCCTACTTCCCCCTTAAGCACCGTCGCGTAATCTAGTATTAGCATTATTCTCTGTAATTCAAACATCTTTATCGGTTTATCCTTGGTGTAAGATAGCATATCTAGAGTTAAACTAGCACAAAATCCTTTATTGACAGATTAATGGATTATATACAGCTTTATTCTGTAATGGGGTCTTTACACTAATCTTTTGAATGTCTTACACCAAGGTTATACCCGTTTATCAAAGAACCCCGCATCGAATAGATCATATCGGTTCAGTACTATTTCAAAGGTTGTTTGTCTTATAAAATTACTGGTAGAATACGACATTCAATGCAATTTCTCCGCTTATCAATTCAGACACTTTAGTCGTCGTTCCTCAAACATATTTGGATTCACCCGAGAGCTTCCATTGATTGTCCACACTCCGTTTGAACTTTGGCTCCCTACACATTAGTACATCTCGCATTTCATGTAAACGAAAACGCGTATCTACAACTCTGACATCGTTGGTTATTGATTGTATGTTATATTCCATTTAAATTGTGAGATAGGCTTTTACGACGGGTATTCATAATATAAGTTTAACGGGTTCGCCGTCGGACAAGTTCTAATCTGGCAAGCTTTCGTCAGGATAAGCTCTAACTTATTCAAGACCAAATTATTTTAATATAAATCAAAACATAGAGACTGCCACTTCTCTATAGTTATCATCATTTGGGCTGCCCCTTGCCCTATGATTTGAGAGTAAATGCTCTTACCTACGTGTGAAAGAATTGGTGGCTCTGAAAAGAGCCGTTCAGGTGGATTGCCGCTTTTCCACTGAACAGAGATGGTAGCTCTGAAAAGAGCCATTTATAACATGACTTTTATTTTCATTTTCAGTACACATATATTGACCCAGGTGTTTTTCTTTTGCTTAAAAGTGGATCTACGTATTTGTTGTTCACCAATCAAGTTATATCTTTGTATGTACATTTTATGTACACCCAGCACATAAAGTCCCTAACAATGTGCTTTGAGGTTGGCTAATTCAAAAAAGCTAATCGGTACCAAAAATCTGAAATGTACATTAAATGAGCAAATTCCTTCCCCGCAGTTTGATACCTCATTCAACAACATCGAATGGATACTTTTAAAGTTATGGCGATTTCAATGACCGCGTACAACAACAGCAAAGTTGCACTAGGTATATCATTGATTTGCTAGGTGTACATATACACAAAGAATTAAGTTAAGCACCCCCCCCGTTTTTTTACAACCTCGCACATTACAAGTTTGTTGTCGTCAAAACAGTGTAGTATACCCATGATATTGCTATATTTTCTGGAGAAGTGATATTATGGTCACATAAAAACATAACAATCATGCCGTTTTCAATATTTTATTCTGAATAATTTAAGGTGACATTTTTTGGGAATTTTAGGCATATTTTCACCTCAATTTAAGTATGGAGCTATAGGTCCATCACGGACAGTGTGGATGACGTTTATGTTTTCTAACGTACAGTCATTGTTCTGAGAAGACCTCTAGCGATCTTTGCGTCAATAACGTGTGTAGGACCCACGTGATCGGATCACTGACTCAACCCTACGTCTCATAGACCCTGTAAGCCGTCGTATGCGTTGCTGTGGCAGGTTGTTCCATTCCCGATGTAATGCACGTTCCAATTCATCCAGATTGGCTATTGGCCAATCTGGATGAATTGGAACGTGCATTACATCGGGAATGGAACAACCTGCCACAGCAACGCATACGACGGCTTACAGGGTCTATGAGACGTAGGGTTGAGTCAGTGATCCGATCACGTGGGTCCTACACACGTTATTGACGCAAAGATCGCTAGAGGTCTTCTCAGAACAATGACTGTACGTTAGAAAACATAAACGTCATCCACACTGTCCGTGATGGACCTATAGCTCCATACTTAAATTGAGGTGAAAATATGCCTAAAATTCCCAAAAAATGTCACCTTAAATTATTCAGAATAAAATATTGAAAACGGCATGATTGTTATGTTTTTATGTGACCATAATATCACTTCTCCAGAAAATATAGCAATATCATGGGTATACTACACTGTTTTGACGACAACAAACTTGTAATGTGCGAGGTTGTAAAAAAACGGGGGGTGCTTAACTTAATTCTTTGTGTATACGTACTTTATAATAATAGCCAACTACGAGTTCTTCGCAAATTGAGTGTTCAATAACAATTCACTATGCCGATAACATAAGACGAAACAACTGATCTTGGCACATGCGTCACTGTATTACGCAGGTTTTTTTATACGGTGTGTGTATTTAAGACACTTGTTTCTTGATTAATTGCACTTTAGTATGAGAGTCTGTCACATTTATGATCACACAAAAGTGTCTAAAACATTGCATAATTTAATAGTTAATGTATCATAGGATATTAAAATATAGCACAAACGAAATGTATTGAAGACACTTGTTTGTTGATCAATTGTATTTTAGTATTAGAGTCTGTCACATTTATGAAGGGAATACTTGACAGGTTCACGTTCTCTGTCTATGGTTTACTCTGCTAAAATGTTGTAACATATAAAATTGAATTTTAGCTTCCAAGCAATTTGAAATAGAAATATGCGTTCTTTTTGTTGGCATTTAGGTCTTTAACGAAGCCAATTTGAATGGTGAAAAAGGGGGTTAGCTTACAACACTCTTCAAATTTTGCTTATTTTTCAGTCGAATACTTTTTTCTTCGGAAGATGAACCATTACAAATACTTTGGGTTTTTTAGTTTTTTCCCCATTCTTTTTATGTTTCATGAATCTATACATTGTATTTAACATAATAACAATATATTAAACATACGAGTATCAAGAAGTTACAAAATATGAAAAAATATGACTGTACCAGCGAACAGCTTGTACCACCAATTATCATTAGCTTGAAGATAGATGGCTCATGATCATCAACGGTACATGACCCTCGCAGGTGATTTGACAAACAAAACAATAATAACATGGGCTTTCATGTACATGTGTTTTACAAGAAAAATATCATAACCTACTATTTACTCTGTGCTATGTAGGCTTTTGCCAATATTATGCCACCTATTTTCACTATGTCTCAAGATACTACTCTCCATCTTAATTCGTATAAAAAACATTTAAATGCATCAACGTTTTTATTATCAGTGATCTTGATAAGTCTGGATCTATACAAAGTGAACGACGCCTGACTAATCATTCTATTAAGCGTTACATTCAATACATTTTTATTATCTGATTTATAACCAAGTACAATGACCTTTAACGATATTTCTGGACATAGAATATTGTGAAATAATAAATCTTTTAAAACGATCCCAAAAGCTATTTGACAAAGGACAGGCAATAAATGTAGATAATCATCAGACGCATGTTGCACTCAAAACAATTTGGTGAGTTCGCCTTATTCCATTTACATAAGTTTGATTTTTGGTAGCGATGATTCTATATGATAATTTGTAATTAAACTCCTCTAATTTTCTCTCTTTTACAAACATAGTTTTCATCGTCCAAATATCGTCCCATTTTGTGGACGTTGTCAGTTCCTGTGCCAATTTGTTGTGAATTATTGGCACGACTGTAAACTTTTTAACTATATACATGAACGTAAATATGCCTTGATTGCCAATACATGATATTTACACGTTTTTATTTACACGAGGTTCTTAAACGAGAACTTATTTCAATAGGCGTATTGCTGACTTTTAATAAAGCAAAACAATTCTTTGGAATTGATTTGAAATAATAAATAGCTCTGCAACCCAGTTGTGCGTATTTTTCAGCTTGTCAAGTATATATGTAGTGGAAAAGATACCATTATTATTTCTAACGTCATTGATATATATTATATTACTATCAATCCAATGTTTGAAAAACAAAATCTTACCATTGTGCATGAACGGTTCATTTCCCCATATTATATGACTTTTGACCCTTAATGAGTCGTTAATTGGTAAGTTTCTATAATCATTATCTAAATCATGCCATGCTTTTACAAGATCTGAATAAAACCTTGGTAGACCAATTAACGCTATGCACTGAGATTTAAAATCACACATTTTTATTCCTCCCATATTGTCATTTCGAATGAACGTCTTTCTCTTTATTTTCTTAGGTTTTTCTTCCATAAGAAATTGAAAATAATTAAGTTCACTTTCAGGAACGGGTATAATAATTGCTTTACCATACAGCGTTAGAAATGGTGAAAAAGGGGGTTAGCTTACAACATTCTACACATTTTGCTTATTTATTAGTCTATTACCTTTTTTTCTGAAGATGAATCATTTTAAACACCAACCCGTTCACGTTTTATTCTGATACATCCTATACCAGGCGTGTATCTGTCATCACGATTTGATATGTGACTAAACGTTGATAGTTTAAATTTGGTAAATTTTGCTTCATTTATGCCATTACCTTATGGAAGCCAGGAGAAAATTGTAAAAGATGTATGAGACATACTATAAACATGGCATGCGACATAATATTGATAGTGGAAATGATATTTGAATGGATCATATTTCGAACATGATAGAAAAGCCATTTGAAAGAAAAGTCTTTTAAGTAGGTCATTTTGTCTTATGATTATGAAACAGAAGAAGAGACAGACACTAACCATATAATATCTTTGATATATATCACACAATTGATTTATTGTGCTGTATTCGAGATCGTGAATTAGATTAGAAAATATCATTGATGTACTTCTACGGATGTTACGGCTTGATAGAAAGTGTGCCACTTTTCACAGACAGATTTCTAATTTCTATGACATTTAGAAATCCAAAAAATAATGTAATAAAAGTATATACAAAAATACAATCATCCATGTCATAGTATCATTGTCCGTCATAACATTCTAGCATTTACTTCACATTCAAAACCATTACATTCCAGTTGCCTGTAAGGTTTGAGCCCAAGTTTGATAGGTCGAACTGGCCATGACGCTAGTATTAGTAAGTTCCACCCAAAAATTACATCCATCCAACA
This sequence comes from Ophiura sarsii, assembly GCA_035610835.1. Classification (NCBI taxonomy): domain Eukaryota; kingdom Metazoa; phylum Echinodermata; class Ophiuroidea; order Amphilepidida; family Ophiuridae; genus Ophiura; species Ophiura sarsii. Next base: position 12,659,437 of record CM069452.1, on the reverse strand, counting down.
CCATTGACCGCATGCTGGGGAACCTTGAGTGTGGCAGCGGTGGAACTCGAAACAAGCCTGAGGCGCTGCAGTATTGCCACATGACTTTCCACACGTGGTGATTTTCCGCCAGATTTGGGCTAGTTTTAAAACTAAAATCTGCTCTTTGAATAATATATATGATTTTTTTTCTCGAAATTTGAACATTTGTTTTTATAAAATTTGATATAGCACTAGTTTTTGTGACAAATTGAAATTATAAGTTGGCATTTCTTATTACAAGAACATTTTCAAAAGTAGTATATAGGGCTTCTAGTTACACCAACGCTAAAGAACCTAGAGCTATGCTTAGGACAGCGGTGGAAATGGTAGCACGCACGCTGGCAAGACACAGGATTTATTACCCTGGATATGTCATCAAAGACGTGGTCAAGAAAGTTGGATTTTATACAGGGAACGGAACCGTAATGCCACAGATGAAAAACTGTTGATACAATCACAAATGTCGAAAAAAAGGAAAATATCTACATTTGAAAAACATATATATATAATTTTTCTAAATTCATGGACAACCCCTCGGCGATCCCTGTGAGCATATATGAACTTTATTTAACAAATTGAAGTAGATAATATATTTTAGACTGAACAAGGTCACTGACACTACATCGAGATATCTCGTGTTTGGAGGTTTTTGTATTGGATCTGTTCGCCGATGTTATGTAACCTTAAAACTGTCAACCTATCTATAACACTCTTTTCTAACGCAATGTGTATACGCTGTAATTGATTTGGGCGTATAATACATGATATCAAAGGGTTATATTTATGCCATGGTTCATCTTTTGTTTAATTAAAGCCAAAATCCTAAAGGAAGTACATATGAAACGCATCAACACATGCGATAGGCGTATTTTATTATGTAAAGAGCTTTATATCAAAGAGTGAGTATTATTGCTTTGTTTGAGTCAGGATTTCCCTGGACAGGGGCATGGTTCTTAAGCTTTCTTATTAAGATGCCAAGATGACCACGTTACCGTAGACATTTAGTAGACGACGGTTGTGATATTCAAACAAAAATGAACATGAAGTGTGTACAACCCCAGGCGCTAGAAAGCAAATCCATATTGTTATTACCAGTAATGTGATATGTGTAAGCTGATTATCACTTTAACAGGAAAAGGATGGGTTTTTTACTTCTACGATAGTACTAACAATATCTTGGACAGTTGATAAACGGGGTTCTCTATTCAACACCAGGCCACGCAGATATGAATAATTAATTAGGCAGACGTCATCGAAATGCTGGAATAAATAAGTAAATAAATAAGTAAATAAGTAAATAAGTAAATAAGTAAATAAGTAAATAAGTAAATAAGCAAATAAGTAAATAAGTAAATAAGTAAATAAGTAAATAAGTAAATAAGTAAATAAGTAAATAAGTAAATAAGTAAATAAGTAAATAAGTAAATAAGTAAATAGTTGAATATAGTGACGCGTATGACGTTTACCTGATTAATTATTCATATACCTGCGTGGCCTGGTGTTGAATAGAGAACCCCTTGATAAACATGTTCATATTGTATTATAATAAAATCGTCGCTGTTCTGACATACCGGCACCTATGCCATTTTGGGCAAAATGAGTTAAGTTGCATTTTATGATCTAGAAATTAAACTCTTTATTCTCCAAAAGAATTGAGACAAAAAGGTAATTAATTAATGAGATACCGCACTAATTAGTGTGATATGCCAGGGTTTTAACATAATACCGGCATGAAAACCTCATTTTGTATTCTGACATACCGGCACATCACAATATTCTGCCATAGACCACCGCGTAACTGCAGTTCTGACATACCGGCATATCACTGGCATATCACTGTAGGACGAATATGAAGGTTTTTTCTTGTTTCTGACATACCGGCACATGACTTTATGACATAATTACTCCTAATTAATAATTGCAATTTGTTGTTGTAACATCCTCATAACAAACGTAAGTATATATCTATCAGTGTTCTTTGACAATGATAGTGACATTTGATGTAAATGCTCTCTAACAAGTCTTTAAAAATTGGAAAATTTTCAAACACGATTTTCTCAAAACGCTGTTTTCGTGATGTGCCGGTATGTCAGAACAGCGACGAAATGTAACAATGACCTTAAGTAACAGTGGTTTTGACACCTGGGTTTTGAAGTTTCAATATCTAATTTAGAGAAGGAACTCAAACTTGAAACGAAACAACTTATAATTATAGGACTTCGTGGATTATTTGAATGGTTTGTCTCGTCAACAAATTTCCTATACACTGCAAAAAGGTTGCTTAAAATACGTTGCTAAAAGTACTTTTATCATCCGTTGGTTGACGTGTTGATTAAAATTCATTTAATATATGTAGAAAGTTCGGCGTTGTATAAAAGTAAAAAATCCCCAGCGTTGAGCAATTCGTCGAAAACAATGTCCTTAAAATGTTGGTGGAAACTGTTTCTGTTGCTAAAATATGTTGCGTAAAAATATTCCACTTTGGCAACTGTTGCATGAGCATTGAGGACAATCCCGCAACAGTTAATGCAAGTTACGCACATGTGAATTTTAGGCAAGTGTTGTCCAAATAAGCCAATTTCGTGAGCTGTTGCATACTTTAACAACTGTTGAGTGAATACAAATGCCTAACTTTTGAGTAACTAGAATTGTTCAACTATTGGTGAAAACATGTTATCCAACGGTGTTGGGCAAATTTTACTTAACAGTTGAGCGGTTGCATACTTGAACAACGTTGTGTAAAATGTTGAGTAAATATTTAAGCAACCTTTTTGCAGCGCAGGGCCACAATTAGATGTATTCTGTCTTGGCATCCAAAACGGAATACACTGACAAATAGTTTAAAATTGCCATCCTTGTTTGACATATATTGTTTATGAATATCATTTCAACGGTGTTATAGCGACGTCGCTAGCGATGAATATTCAATAGTCGATTTTTATAGCCAAAAAATACACGACATGGACATATACTGAATAGTTCATGTCATGTGATCTATTTTCCACCAAAAGAATCACATAAATATGTTTATGTATTATATTATATGGACTATTTATTATACCTTCATACCCAGATAGCAAGACTCACGTTTGGCAAACGTTCAGTAATAACACCATTGATAAGAGATGTCAGATATCATGTATAAGCCTATAGTTTAATAACATGTTAAAATAAATAACAGATTCACTACCGAACGGGAATAGTGTATGTAGCTCTGCTGCATCGCCTAGAATTCCCATTACAAGTTACCGGTTCACTACCGGGAGGAAGTGATGTATGTATCTCTGCTGCATCGCCCGGAATTCACAATATTTTGCCTACCGCGTGTTGCTATACAAAAATGCTCAATATATAATAAAAACTTGACACAAATAAAATACCCGTATGGCTATATTTGATCAATTAAGCAACAGTTGCGATACAAAAATGCTCAATATATAATGAAAACAATTCACAAATTAAGCAACAGTCACAAAATGCCCAACAAATGGTTAATTGATAATACCCAACTGTTGTGTAATTAAAATTGTGTAACTGTTGAGTAACTGGAATTGTTCAACTGTTGGTGAAAACATGTTATCCAACGGTGTTGGGTAAATTTTACCCAACTGTTAAGCGGTTGCATACTTCAACAACGTTGTGTAAAATGTTGAGTAAATATTTAAGCAACCTTTTTGCAGTGTAGTAATAAGTACGATATTTCAAAGAGTGTTAAATTTGGAAATAAATGGAAGACTTAAAAGCTTCTAATGTTTCGACTTCAACATTGTTTAATAATGTAGATTCTAAAAATATAACACAGTGAAACAGTAGCAGTGAACTAAAATTAAATATGCTTTTTCAAATTGGATATGTAATATTATTTGTATGGCTGATTCGACGGCCAGTGAAACGATACAAGTATATAAGGCATCTTTAACGAGTTTGCCGTGAAAGGTTTCAGAGATATTTGAACATTGGAATCCCCAGGCTTAAGGCTTATAATACCTTTAATAAATGTATGATACAATGTCATTGTACTCTCTAACTGCTATTAAGATATTCTCGTATACAACATCGTACCCTCTACGTGCACTACTTACGTATGTTACAACACTAGGTAGTTGGCAGTACTGATACCAGGCCCCAGACATTGTAATTCGCATTGGATTTTTACTCCGATATAACATGCAAAACACCTTACAAAAATTTAAAATTTGACTGAAACCACTTGAATTTGACTGAAAGTCTATGAACAACATGGGGAAACGACCAATGAAAAATGGCATCGTACTAAATAAACGTCGACGTATATACATGTAGACCTTGTGTTTCTCCGTAGCAAAAAATGAACGTCGCACAATGGAGAATAAGCGTTAAACCGCCCTCACAGACACGTGAAAAAAACGAACGTTTCAAATTAACAACATTGTGGCCAAAAAAAATTAATTATTAAGAAGTATGAATTGAAATAAATAAATTAAAACCCTTTTGATTTTCATTGATCATAATGTTAAAAAAATAAGAAACTGTTCTGAAAATATCAATGCCACTAAAGATAGAAATGACAAACTTGACTCAAAACATTTTTTTCTCATTTATAGTTCTTTATTATCATTTCTTTCGCTGAAAAGATCACATACATATAAACAATTCAAATATACATGTGGTGATACAAATTATATTTACTAAGTGGTACATTCATGTATGAACAAATTTTATTTTGATTGAATGTATTTTGTATACAAACAGGTAAATTTATACAGAGACAGTGTTTGTTTTTTTGGACTCAAAACATGATTATGATGGATAGAGGAATCATTCGCAAACATAGCTAATCATTAATTTATGCACGATGAAAGTGCCTGTCACTGTCACATAAACATAGCGTAAATAAAGGGTGTTTCCGTAAGGTGACACACTTTTATCTGACATAGTTTTTATGTGATTATTATTTATTAGGTTATGAAATTAATTTGAAAATATATGGTATTATTAAAGATATTTTCGAGGCATCAAATTGTTTTAAAACTTTTTAAATTAAAACCGATCTGGCTCTTGCAAATATTTTCGCACGAATAATAGCTCAGTAAAAAAAGTATCGCCCGAGCCTGTAACCAAGGCTCATTGAACTCACCAGGCTGTTGATTATGTATGTATGTATTTCTTTATTTATTTATTCATTCATTCATTTGAACATCCCTACATCAAATATAATATCCGTTGTATTGATCTAAACATTAATATAATAAGTGTATATTAAATCAATAGTTAAATTTAAAAAAATTAAACGTCTAGGGGAGGATGGGGCAACTGGACCGGTTAAGCATATTTCATGATATAAAAGCTTAAAGCTCGTGTAAATATTTATGGAATTGCTATGAAAATATCACCCATGTATAAACTGTTTACATATAACATATAATCAATGTTAAAAAATATCCAAACAAAAGGCCAATTACCACTAACTAAAAACTTTACTTGGCACGGTCCAGTTACCCCATCGTTGGGGCAACTGGTCCTATATGTTCCGACGGTTAGAATACACAGAAATCATTGATTGACAACACGGTAACTAAGCAGTATTTTCTTTACAAACTCATTTGCATATTATTTAACGTGTAAAAATGATACAGGTCTCATGAAACCCAGCTTTATACAGTTTTCGTGGTTAACGTGTAAAAAGCAGTAATACTAATGGTGTACAAAGCAAGCGCAATTTTCTACTGCACGTTTATTATAGATAAAACGGTATGAACCTAGTTAAATGGTTACATGGTTGTGATATTCAGACGCCCCATACATTTGTCTATATATACCCCTTTCTTTAATGATTTTATTTACTTCATATAATCATCATTTAGTACTTATAATAAACCATCTTGATATTTAGCCAGCTTTTCATGTTACAGGGGAAGTTAGTCAATATGACAATGATGACCCAACGGTTGATATACACAAAAAGCAGTGGATAAATACATAAATCATGATATTTCGTCATAGCAAATACCTTAACAGACACCATTCAAAATATAATAAAGATGTAATTCATAATACCGAGGTTTTAAACCATTCTAAAGCAATTTCATGTCATATTGTAATCCTTCACATTACATTCCAGTTGCCTGTAAGGTTTGAGCCCAAGTTAGATAGGTTGAACTGGCCATGACGCCAGAATGACATCCATCCAACACCATTTACCGCATGCTGGGGACCTTGAGTGTGGCTTGACTTTCCACACGTGGTGATTTTCCGCCCGATTTGGATTAGTTTTAAAACTAAAATCTGCTCTTTGGATAATATAATGTGATCTTTTTTCTCGAAATTTGAACATTTGTTTTTATAAAATATGATATAGCACTAGTTTTTATGACAAATTGAAATTAAAAGTTGGAATTTGTTATCACAAGAACATTTTCAAAAGTAGTATATAGCCTAGCTTCTAGTTACACCAACACTAAAGAGCCTTGAGCTATGCTTAGGATAGCGGTGAAAATGGTAGCACGCATGCTGGCAAGACACAGTTGGTGTAAAATAAATCAGATAAATGGTGTAGGAGGGGATGATTTATTACCCTGGATATATCATCAAAGACGTGGTCAAGAAAGTTGGACTTTATACAGGGCACGGAACCGTAATGAATATCAGAAATAGTGGTATTAGACCCGAAATGCCCCAAAATGTCTAAGAACTTGAAAGAATGTGAATTATTTCATATTCTATTCACATTTCAATACCGAGTCATGTTTTATTGACACTAACAACTCATTTTCAAAATGAATTTTACAATTTTGATTAAGTTTTTGCAGGCGGTCCAGTTGCCCCACACCCCTTCGGACCACTTACCCCAACAAATGACGTAGCACTTTGTCGAGATGAAACGTTATTAAAACACGCCTGTGACGTAATACATTTTACGTCAAAATGTTTTAAAACATACCACCATTTGTCATAATAATCAATAACTCCAATACATTTCAGAAAAAAGGCAAAACTGCATTTTTGTTTTTAGCCATTACACAGATTTCTGTAGCCAGTGAGTATCTTTGAATTCGCAAATATTACGGCGTTCGGGTCCTACAAGTAGACGAGTGTCTTTAGATAAGTAAGAAATGGTGTACTTTGTTATTTGCAAATTCATGAACTATAATAACTCTACCAAATGAATACCCGTGATAATGATTTAAGTTGAAGCATTCTTTAAATGATAATATTGATCGGAAATCCAAACCACCAATGTCCCAAATTAGCAATATGCGCCATTTTACGGTCATTTCAACCACAACCTATGGTTTTAATCATATTTCGGAAAGTCCCCAAGCACACTACAATATAGCACCCATCAAATGCAATATGCACCTAGTATCTTAAGACGACTGTACTGCATGTATGTATTTACTGTTGCATATCTGTCAATCATATAAAGTACATTAAACATGATCTAAACCCATCTTCATATATCGCCCATACTATCTGTGAATTTTCAATCAGTCACTCAAGGAGGTAGCTTCAAAGATATGGAGAAAAATCACATGTGTAAATACCCTAAAGTTCCAAATGTTTTGGATTTTAGAAGGTAAAGATATATGTCAAGTATCAACAAAAAAAGAAAGCAGTATGCCCATACAATTACAAAATCCTTTTCGGACCACTTGCCCCACGGTCCAGTTGCCCCATATTCCCCTATACCTAATACCCCATAGCAGTGCTGCTGTAGCTAACGCCTAAAATAAAAGAACAACCGGCGTCCCAAAGAGGAAAAAACGTTAGGCCTACCCGCCCGTTTAATCTATCTATATTTTATAACATGTACAATCGCCTGCTTTAAAATCCTGCATTTAACAATGAGAAAAAATTACGTCCGCCTGTAGAACCGATCCTCGGACCTCTCGCACTTCAAGTGCGATATCAAACCACTGGACAAAGTCAACCCGTAACGAATCTACAAGGTTATAAAAACTATAACAGCTAGTAACGTGACTTGATGAATAGTGAAGGCTGGGAATAGTGGGGTGCATAATGAATTAAACCTAAAACAAAACTCCCTTGTGGTAGCGACACATGATTGGGAATACCAAAGTGATTTATAAATGAAAAGTATGACCAATAGGTCCTCAAACAAGCCGGACACATGATAACTCGTTGAGAAGTTCATGGCATGCATTATTACGCGTGCGGACGCAACCCGTCCCATCCCATCATTGCAATTTATTTACATAAATAAATCAGCGGAGATCGTTTGGAATGCTGCATGATAATTAACAGTATACTAACATGAATTAATGATGTCTTCATGTAGTATCATCTACGCATACTAACAGTGTAACGAATGGCATAATCAGATTATCATACTGAACTATAATAGTTTTAAAAGATTATTCACTTAAGATTGTAAAAACCATTAGAACTAATTGAATGAGACAGTGACGGTAAAAAGGACGGTTTCAAAGCACGTTTAATGCCGGCAGCATGTATGGTCTGAACATTACAAGGATTAATTAAACCATTGAAATGGAGCGAGTCGTAAGGCCTCTAAAAGAAATCCGGTTTTATTTAAAGTTATACATGACCACGTGCCACTATCCCTTTGGTGATATATCTTGGGTCGTTTTAAACTATACACAGGATATTTCCACAGGCAAAAACGGAAAGTAGGTGATAGCATTCGCAGAGTATCATTCATCATACAAGAATATTATTAAGATACATTTTCTTAATCTATTAGAATATCAAATTGAGTAGATAACAATATATCAATAAACAAATATGGAATGTCTTGGTTATTGTGGGGTTGTTTCTGTGTTCATTCGATGACATATCATGAACTGCTATGTCTATCGCATAATTATTTCTAAAGACATTGTAATATCATTAATCGTGAATGTAATAGACGAACCCGGATCAATGCACTTGACTGTTGTCGAAACAAGAAATGCGCCCTTTAATTCATCCAATAATTATAACCGAGTAAGTTAAATGCCTTAGTTGGAACAGCTGCTAAATAGATAGGAAGTCATATAAACCTAATCCAAGGTTTCTTATCCAAATTGTTTTAACTGTGTACTCCCAAAACGTTCGATGTATAATAATAGAAAATGCTACTACAGGGCGTGTAAAATAAAGTGGGAAACAAGATTCTTTTTGGCCTTGAAAAAAAAAAAAAATTAGACGTGAATCTATCTTTAATGTGCCATAAGAATTTTCTTTCTATCCATTTTGGAGCTTTCGTTATCAAATGATGGCAAATAATTATACTCAGGCATGTCAAATCCAGCTTTGGCCACTTTTCATGTGCGGAGAACTCTTTCCTTAAAATCGTCATTATCAATAATATAAATGTTAAAAGTTCGTTGAATTTGATCAGAAAAACGTATTTTCATCCTTACTATTATAAACGACAGAATATTTGAATTTTAGATGTATTTTAAGCAATGCATCGGCATATCCTAAATCATATGCAGTTTTTCAGTTGAAAGTCCAGTTCATGTTAAAAAATGGGCAAAGTGAGATTCGCCCTCTTGTTACTGAATTGATCATATCTCGGCATTATAGATGGGGAAATTTAATGGGATGAAATGTATTTGATAGAAGACTAAGGGATTTATACCAACGGTCTAAACGCTCTAGTTCTATGTTTATTCGATTACTCTATTTCATCTTGGTATGGTGGTGTCCAAAAACAGATGAGCAAAAGCCTGCAAGTCGCTCAAAACAAGGTTATAAGATTCATTCTAAATAAAGATTCCAGGTACCATGTATGTGTAAATGATTTTAAAACTCTTAATTTTCTGAATATCCACAACAGAGCCAAACAACTCAGGTTAAACCATGTATTTGATATTTTTAATGAAGTTGGTCCAGATTATCTTAGATCTCATTTTACCAGAATTTCAAGAGTGCATCAACACAGTACTAGAACCAGTGTGCAAAATTTCCAAGTTCCCAAATCCACCACCATCATCTCTGGCTCTTTTTATTATAATGCCATTAAGGATTGGGCTAGCTTACCATGTGCAATCAAATCTATTCCTTCTAAGGCAATTTTTAAAAAATCTGTAAAAACTCATCATCTTAACCAAATCAATTGTTAATAGTTTTAAATATTTTAATATTTTGTATCAATTTTAAATATGTATACAGTGTCTGTTGATGTACGTGTTGTATTTTTGTTTTTCCTTGGGACCCCTTCGGAAATAAGCCTCCGGGCTTAAAGGGTTATCCTGTTTGTATCTCCCCCAATTTTGTGTGGTTTTGTAATTTTAACTGTATCTTAAGATTCTTTATATTATTATCATTGTCATTGTTATATATATGTGGAGATACCGAAATAAATCAAATCAAAATCAAATCAAAGTCTGGTCTAAAAGCACAGAACATGGGATATATGTTTAATAATTAGTGTTCCTCATTTGACACGTCCTGGGTGTGCTATCGAGGTATAAACGCATCGGTGACGCACCGATGCGTTTTGGCGACCTTGATGTGCTTGGCTTTGCGTTTTGATAATTTGTCAGCGTAGTGCAAGCGCCAGTTTGATCGCAGCAGAATGTGAAAGGGTTTTAAGGCTGACATCCAAACTCTCAGCGGTGTTACACCGGTATTACACCGATGTTATACCGGTATTACACCGATATTTGTATAGAATATCGGTGTAATACCGGTATAACATCGGTGTAATACCGGTGTAACACCGCTGAGAGTTTGGATATCAGCCCTATAGTGATCTTGATTTAAAAATGGATAGTTTTCCGCGCTCTCACTGCGTGTTATTCATAGTTTGATATTTTTTTAGCGCAGTGCAATCGCTGGCCTGTTCGCCGTAGGTGTGACAAGGCCAATAATGAGGTTGGCTTTCTGAATAAGCTGAAATGCTTCTTTTTACTTGTCTTTCATAAAAATCCAGGCTTTACTACTCATAATTCCACAGTTTTATTAATTTCTAGTCAATTTAAGATTGTGTATCCAACATTCATGTTTTTCCTAGTTTGATTGGGTGGCATCTCTGATCAGTCACCAAACAATACTGTGTGATGCCATTCCGTGGATTGGCTTAAGAATACCGAGTTCTACTAAAGTGTTGTAATATTATGACGCATTGTTCGTATTCAAATGTGTGTGTGAATGAAAGCCAAGTATGTGGTCTTTGTAGCACTACAAGTTGGATTTGAATATGCATGCCTGAAATTTCAGTGGCGCTTTCTCTAAAAAAAGGTGCCCGTTCTTTCTGACTCACACTGGGTATATTCAGGAAATGATTTATATTTTCAATCGAAGTAACAACCGACAAAAAGCAATATAGAACCCAGAAGGGATGTTATGTTAGAAATCTTGAAATCATTATATTGAAATGTGCCGTATATTTATCTGGCGGGAAAAGTATCGTAAACGATCTGGTAGCGGTACCTTTGAAGTGTTTCATCACTATAGGAATTCGAGTGTAATAAGTCAAAATCAGAAATCAAAGGGGCACGAAATGTTTGTTGATAATAAAACCATTTGCCGCGCTTCAAAGAGATAAATAACATCGACATAACTCAACATTCAAAGCTTGCCGCGATAGCCGTATTTACTACACTAATCAATTTCAAACAACACATATGTTTCATCCTCTATTATACAGGGTGAGTCAAAAAGAAGTTTACTCGGATTGGTGATGTTTTAAAAAAATTACAAATGACACTCGAGAGTTCAGTAAAGCATATATTTAACAAGCATTCTCTCCTACCTATTAGGAAAAAAGAATGACACGAATTGATCATTGCTAAGAGGAGTTATGCCTATTTTAATAATAATGGTACTCATTTTGCAAGCTGTCCACGGAATACTTGACAAAACAAATGTGAAGTAAGCATTTTAGCTTGACAAAACATGAGCGCTTTCAGTAAAACAGGCATAACTTCTCTTAGGAATGATCAATTTGCTTCATTGATTTTCTCTTATAAGCAGCAGAGTATGTTTGGTAAATAAATGCTTTACTGAACTTTTAAGTGTCATTTATTTGTTTTGAAAAACATCACCAATCTCGGTCGATAGGAAAGTACGCAGCTAAAATGCATACTTTACATTTGTTTGGTCAAGTATTCCATGGACAGCTTGCAAAATGAGTACCTTTATTAAAATATACATAACTCCTCTTAGCAATGCTCAATTTGTGTCATTCCTTTTTCCTAATAAGCAGGAGAGAATGCTTGTTAAATATATGCTTTACTGAACTCTCGAGTGTCATTTGTTTGTTTTTTAAAACATCACCAATCCGGGTAAACTTCTTTTTGACTCACCCTGTAGTGACAGTGAGTATAGTTTCCTGGGTAAAGGTATTTGCCTACTGCTGTTTACTTCACCAAGCATTGAGCGTTAGTTACGCGTTGTCAATGCGATTATTTTACACCTGGGAGTAGTAGTTATTGGATTTCATATATTCATTTAAAAGAAAAATTGAACCGATTTATATTTAATATTAAAATTCCGTTAGATCGCAACGCCTTAATTATTTACTGCAACTCGATATCGGGTCAGTTATTCGACCACTAGACATATGCATCCTGCCAATCCGGTTATGTGAATACTCGAAATGGATTATTATTTATCATTCAAACCGAGGGAGGGACTCGGTAAAGCAAAGTGTCCTTACGGGAACTTGGCCATTTAGTTGTTCATCAGAGTTACTTTTAACAGCTGTCTTATTGCAAGATTTATGAAATCGGGTAAACATTGTAAAGGCGAAACTTCACACTTAACGATGATTTTCAGTTTCTCTCTCACTTGTTTGTCACTTGTATTTAGTCCACTCATAAATATGAAAATTGTATTTCAACCTGAAACAAAAACATTAATGTAAGATGGAAACAGATACATACATCTTACATGAGATCAATTATTTTTTTTCATTACTTTTTTTCATTATTTCCCTTCCTCCGGACAGTGACGTAACTATACAGGCGCCACATTTACGCATGCGTGTGTGAATTTTTATCTTGGGCACAGCGATTTTTGTACACCTTGGTGGTTGTCTTGCTGCAAAATCGTTTGCTAAATATCTGAGACCATTATAACTAACGAACCACCGCACTAGTCTGGTCTGCTGTTAACGTATTATGAAGACAATTAACAGAGTGGGCAATACGTATAAACCCGGATCAAAAACCAATTGTCACGAGACTAGAATAACAGTGAAGGCCAACCAAACAAACACTAATTAGTTGTTTGTTATGTCCAAGTAGTCAATGCAATCTTTAAATATGTCGACAGATCAAATCATTGTATTGGATAAATTGTCGATATTTACGATCAATGTTGATTATTATGGCAAAAAATATTCCTCGGATCGATGTTCAGATAGGTTGCTCCGCGACTAAACGTGTCATGTCATATGGGGTCACTAGAGGTCATTGACCTAAACAGGGGTAAAATGTAAGACATGCTCCGATTTTGACCGGATTTGTTTCATCTTGTAGGCATTGATAAGACAAGAAAAAAAGTCAATTATTATTTTTTGGGTGAAAGGTCAACAAGGGGTCACTATAGGTCAAAATGTCAATTTTCACTCCAGTCACTCAAAATGCTATTTTTTCACGAGGAAATGATTGATGATTGTTAGAATTGTTCAAAAGATTCCTCGGATCGATGTTCATATAGTTATGCTCCGCGATTAAAATTATTATGACAAAAGGAATCATTGAAATCGATCAATTATATCAGGAGCTATGCCTGTTTTGATACAAGAGACCCTTTTTTAGCTGTCCACGGAACGCTTAATCTTCTTGAAATCTATCCACTCTAAGTGGGCAGCAAAATGTACACACGAGCATTCATATTCAAATGAGAATAAAGCCCGGGAGCTTCAAACACAGGTGGAAATGGTGTGCATAAAATAAAAAATCAGTGACAACAATAAGAAAATGATTAAACATTGAAGGCCAACTTAAAACAATTAAGACACCTTAGAGGGCATACATCAGAAATAATTTTGCTGCCCATAGAGTGGAAAGATTTCAAGAGAATTAAGCGTTCCGTGGACAGCTAAAAAAGGGGGTTATTTTTATTAAAACAGGCATAGCTCCTGATATAATTGATCGATTTCAAGGATTCCTTTTGTCATATAAGCCGAATAAGTTGCTCTTTGAATACGTGCCTCATTGGTTTTATCAAATTTGTTTGGTATATTTTTAAACAAATATTCATTCTCGATCAACTTCTTTTTGACTCACCCTGTAGTATGCAATACAACCTTCTCAAACTTATTTCCTCTGTATATTACTCAATATTGACAGTAAATGGACTTACGGTCGCTGAACCACCAGGTCAGATATAGATGGAATATATTGCGTTATTGCGTTACCATTGCCCGAAGAAAGAGGTTTCATAATGAGATAAGGAAAACTGGAAGCATAAAACGGAAATGAATGAGCGCCTAGACAGCAACCACTAGTAGATGAAGCGATATGAGTGTGACGATTTCCTAATGGCAGCGTAATAATAATGGCAATCGCGCCTGAAGTGTCCTGTAGGATGAATAGTGCGCGTTATATATCCAAGTTATTATTCTAATGGACAATGTATTGTACTCGAAATGAGTTGTTACTCTCTTCAGTGGTCTCGAGGGTTTCTGTACCTTATATTGCGATGACATTTAATTAGCATAACATTGAGTGTTTCTATAATTTCGCTAGCATAACATGCATTGTTTCTAGGGTATAACATTTTGTATCGCCAAAGTTGTGACACGAATGAGTTGATTGATAGTATGTCCGATTCTGTATGTTTCTAAAGCTCCCTCTCTTTATTGCTTCATCCCTTATACAGGGTGTCCCAAAAAAATGTTAACACTCCGGGCACATAAGATATCTTAAAAGGACAGGAACACACGGGTCTATTCTTGATGTATTATGAAAGCTGGGTAAATAAGCTTTCATTTGCATTTTATTGCGTTCCAATTGGTTATTTAGAACCGAAGATATGCTTCAGCAAACATGAGGAAGCAAAATCGGCTTGGTCCAATCCTCTCAGTATGAAAGTAAAGCTTTTAAAATACACGAAGCAAGAAGCAACAACATGATTAAGTCACACACAAACACATCAGTTAATCTCTTCTTTGTTCTTTTCAACGCATTCTTTCGATTCTTTTCAAGCTTAAAAGACATATATTTCACATACATTATATAGGTATTTTGATTTATGGTTAATTTCAGTGCAATAGTAGTTTTATTTCAGTGCAATATTAGTTAATTTATTTAATTGGATGGACCATTTCAACAAAGAACATGAAATGTTTCAATTTCAATTTTAAAGACTGCTTTACTGACAGCTACCGATTGCACATAGAAAAAGAGTGGAATATATTTATTTATGTCTTTTAAGCTTGAAAAGAATCGAAAGAATGCGTTGAAAAGAATTTAAAAAAAGAGATTAACTGATGTGTGTGTGTGACTTAATCATGTTGCTTCTTGCTTCGTGCATTTTAAAAGCTTTACTTTCATACTGAGAGGATTGGACCAAGCCGATTTTGCTTCCTCATGTTTGCTGAAGCATATCTCCGGTTCTAAATAACCAATCGGAACGTAATAAAAGGCAAATGAAAGCTTATTTACTCAGCTTTCATAATACATCAAGATTAGATCCGTGCGTTCCTGTCCTTTCAAAATATCTTATGTGCCCGGAGTGTTAACATTTTTTTGGGACACCCTGTATATTCTATGTCAAACTTTCTGAATTGCTATTCTCTATTTAAAAAACAGTTCTTCAATCTATTGTAAAGTTCGCAATTGGCCTTGTGACGATGCTTGCATTATGCATTATGATTTGTATTGTCATTTTCCTAATCTCAGTATTTCCGCAGCTTTTGCTGAATACACTTTCTGTTTAAACGTCACTTTCACATAAAAAATCGCAAACCTAAACATGAAAATGATGGGTCATCCGACCCTGTAAAGTTGTCACAAATAGCCATATGTGGGGAATTATGGGTGCATCTTAGCACTAATGGTAAATCTCATTCATGGAGTAAAGTCTTGGCTTTAATTAAGGCCATGATAACCATTATACGTGTGAACTTAAACGGTTTATCAAGTAGGAATTGAATGATAATTGAATTTTTGATGCCATGAATTTATGTAGACAGAAAACAGTCGAATGGTAATCGTTTTCCTTTGTGCTACAGTCGTAACGTTATTGCAGCTTACGTTACTATGGTGACGTGATTAGATATTGACATAGGGAGACTGAGTGATGTACGACGAGTTTATCCAATCGTTTGGGACGTCTGACAAGACAGAACTTAAAGCTTTTGTGTTACTTAAAAGGAACTACGAGGAACTCGTATACATACGTGGGATACATAATATACTCGTATACATACGTGGGACGCTAAGAGCAGACGGTTGCACTTATATTGTCAGTATATTATAGTTTCAATCGTGAGAGACACAGCCTCTTCAAAGATATTTCAGTTGTACTACACATCAAATTTAATGGGTATGAGCAGTTTTTAAGCATTTATAAGGACCTCATAAGCCTGCTCATAAGTATATCTTGAATAAACATTATTATGACATTTAAACTACTTTCTTTTCCTGTATTTTATTTAGGTATCTGGAATTGAAGATATCCAACCGATGTAATGGCGTCGCCATCTTTACTACCATATAGTCTAGCTGATTTGACGACTATTTCAACAAGCTCAGAAGAACCTCCGTCGGATGACAGATCGCAACAAGCCCGTATTATTGCGCTATGGATTCTGTTTTTGATAGGAATCGTCGGCAATTCGCTGGTTCTTGGTTGGCTATGGTGTAACCGGAGGAAAACCAGCAGAATGAACAAAATAGTTCTTGGCCTTGCTGTGGCAGATTTTTGTGTTTGTTTCTTCGTGATGTTCCTGTCCGCAATGCTAACAATGAATGAATACGAATGGCGTGTTGGAAATGCCCTATGCAAAATAGTGCAGCACCTCCAAAGCATGTCTCTGATGGCTTCAAGTTTCATGCTTGTTCTTCTCGCTTTGGATCGTCATCAGGCCATCAGAAGACCACTGAAACGTCCATTCCCGTTTGGGATTTACAAAGTGATCGGATTAGGATGGGCATGCGCAATTATCCTCTCGGTGCCTCAGTTGTTTGTATGGAAGGAACGAGAAAGAAACGGGATCCTCCAATGTACTACCTATGGTACTCTGACTACCCTAGGGAAACTCCTTTACATCACCTATGCTACACTCACTCAGTGTCTGATACCATTTCTGATCATAACCGTTGCTTATGCCAGAATATCAAAGAAAATTTGGGACAAGGCACGCACCACGAGACGCACTCGTCTACGAAATAGTACAAATCATGAGATGGAAGCTCACAAAGATGAAAAGATTGCTCTAAATTCTGATCCTCGTAGACAGGAAATAATGAAACAAGCGAGATCTAAAACATTAAAAATGTCAACCGTTATTATATTAGCGTATGTCATCTGTGGCTTGCCTTATTTCTTGGAAGAAATCATCAGAGTGTACAGACCAGACATAGTAACCCAAGAAACAGTAGTCGCAGTGCTTGGCATATCTGCCGTAGCTAACTCAGCGGTTAATCCATATATATTTCTATTTTTTAGTATAAAGAGGAAGCGCAAACCAAAGAAGTAAACGCGGCATCGGAAAATAATAACTCCCTTTCTAGTGTGTCTAGCGGATTTTACAAGTGTGGCTGGAAATATTTCGCTATTTTTATAATGTACCAGGATAAACACGAAATATTGATATTACTGCACTTTTATTGGATGAATCAAGACATTTCTCGAAGCCTTACCTTCGTGTTTATCATGGAAACTAATGTGACGCTTATAAAGACAAACAGTTATTCAACTGATTCTTTTATAAACTTTGAAATAATAGAATATTATATTGATAACAAAATATTTTTGGGATTAAATGTTAAACAATTTTTGTTTAACAATATATATTAGATATGATACGCTTTCCCCAAATTTTGTTCAATGCACACATTGTATGGCTCACGGATTTTTGATAATTATAATACATTTGACTGTTAAGTAGTAAATGATTTAAGAAGTATATTGTTTAAGTGGTATATTGTTTATTGTTTTCAAGTATTATATTGTTTCAGTAGTGTTTTGTTTAATATAGTACATTGTTTAAGTAGTGCATTGTTTAAGTATTGTCACAAAGTACTGTTACGCGTTTAAGTAGTATATTGTTTAAGAAGTCATATTGCGTTTTGATTTTTACGAGTGTAAAACACAAATAAGAAAATCCAATGCGCGCGTACTACAGACTGTAGCCAACAAAATGTATACAATTGCAATTTTATTTTACACAATATTAAAATCATGCAATGTCAAAACCTCTACACTCTGTGATAAGTGATGTATTGATTACCAGAAGAACTGTAATTGGGTTTTTTAAATGCTTTTGCTTACAAATTACGACCAATCTACTCGTCTAGAAATCGGATTGGACCACTTTCAGCGTAGCATACAATCTTTTTTTGTAGAAATTAAATGGTCATGCATGGATCATTAAAGAGACACAATGTCATGTTTTTTTTAATTTTAATTAATTTACTTCCGAATTCAAGATGTACATTAAAAATTGCCATTATTGTTGTTTCTACTAAAAAAAACCAGCAAAACTTGATTAAAACAATGTTTTAAATATGTTGGAATACCACCCTTAACCATGTAAAATGCTGGTTGCGGCTCTACCTGCATTTTTGAATCGACGTTTTGTTGTACAAAGAGGGCTGATTTTTCTTAATCCTTTTAGGTGTAAGTTCATACATGTAATACAATTGTAAAAATGTACAAATCCCAGTTTTTATCATATATTTTTGTAATTGAAGGCGCTGCCTCCACCACATCTCTTAACCCTAACCTCCTAAGTCACATTTTGAAGATTTTTTTTCAACGACAAAAACGCGGACAAAAAGAGTGGCGCCGCCACCGGTCGAACCCACAACCTCTCGGTTGCCAGACGAACGCTCTACCAGTGCGCCACGAGGGCCAACCATACTCGGGCCAGTGTATTGGCCCGACTATGTAGCCTTGGGCCATTATTTCATCGAAAAAGTGCCACGCCAGCTGGTACAGACAGACTTTACCGTGCACATTTGCGGCATTGAGGATGGTTAGGGTTAATAAAATCATACATGGAAAATTTTGAAAAAAGAAAAAAAAAGAGAAAAAAAAATTCCGTTAACCCTAACCTCCTAAGTCACATTTTGAAGATTTTTTTCAACGACAAAAACGCGGACAAAAAGAGTGGCGCCGCCACCGGGGCTCGAACCCACAACCTCTCGTTTGCCAAACGAACGCTCTACCAGTGCGCCACGGGGGCCAACCATACTCGGGCCAGTGTATTGGCCCGACTTTGTAGCCTGGGGCCATTATTTCATCGAAAAGTGCCACGCCAGCTGGCACAGACAGACTTTACCGTGCACATTTGCGGCATTGAGGATGGTTAGGGTTAATGCCCCTTTAAGAGAACAACATTATTATTTTTTCAATTAGTTTGATTTTATTTCAATAAATAAATTCATAAAATGAATAAATAAATATTTTACATCTTGATAATGTCTTTAACCCTAACACTCTTGAGTACTACGAATTACTACAATGCGGTACGTGTGCTTAGGGTTATGGAGCGATTTTTTTCTCACTATTTTTCTTTTTTCATTTTTTTCTAATTTTGGTCTCATTAACCCTAACACTCTTGAGTACTACGAATTACTACAATGCGGTGTGCTTGTGTCACCCGGCTCGGCAGTTTTTCGATGAAATAATGGCCCCAGGGTATATACATGGCGGAATATATTCCGCCATGTATGGTCCCCCCACCCGTGGCCTAGCAGTAGATCGCCTTCCTCTGAACCCAGAGCTCCGGGGTTCGAGCCCCGGGGCGTGGGGCACTTTTTCCCCTCGCTATTTGGCCGCGAAAAAAAAATCGTTGGAAAAGGTGCCTCGGGGGTTAGGGTTAAGTTCATAAATAAAATAGCTCAGTATTTCTCCTTACATGGTGCCGATCCTGAAACCAACATAGACGATAATTATATGGTTCAACGGGTATCTTCTATGTGCTAGCAACTGCTGTCCATACCCGGGTGTCCATAGGAAAGATTGCTTCGTCTCCAATGAAAATATAATAACGTATACATATTTCCCTCCGCCCAATTAGCCACTGTGGATATAGGGGCCGCCTTGGAAAGTCTTTAATCCCGTGCACTTATTCATAAATACCATGCGTTATTGAGTACAATACTCAATATTTTGTTTGGTTTCGAAAATGCAGTAACTTTACCAAATAGTCATACTGGATAACGGTACAATGAAATGTTGTGATTCATTTTGCTGATGACAGTAAATAAATGCAGCTATTCATTAAAGCATTGGTTGCTTTCATATTTAGGTAAGAAATATTTCAAATATTTATTCTACTTTGAGTAGTGGTGTTTTTTTACTCACCCTGTATCTCTGCTTCCCGACCACCGATTTTCATGGAGAAAAAAAAGCTTATTTAAAGGCAGGTGTTCCGATTGCTGCCCCGATTTACAACTTGATGTTTTCCAATCTACATGAAGGGTCATACATGAAATAGTTGTATTCCAAAGTTTGAGTTGCATAACTTCAAAGGTTCTTATTATAAAAGCACATGGTGACATTAAATTTGCCCATTGAGTAGTATACAAACCACATTTTGCAGTAATTCACTGCATGTTGGCCTCTAGCGTCTGAATGGAAAATATCTTGCGCCAAACATTTTACAGAAATAATGAGACAAATATGGGGTTTCCTCTGACATCAAAATATGTTGATTGGCAACAAAAAACCTAAAGTGATCGGAACATCCACCTTGACATAAAAATCGAAACATACATTTGGTTTGGAATTATTTTAAACATTTGTTTCAAATTTATATATATATATTTTACAGTCTGTAATAGTGTTCGTATGAAGCAAACATTACCCTGTCACGCCTCTACAACGTCATCATGTGGCATTGTCAGTTAGCGCTTCATCAGTTAGTAAGATCGAATTAAAAAATACGAATTTTTAAATTGGTGCAGCGAATTCATGGAGGCCGCCATTTTAAAAATTACGTCATTATAGTTGCTGCTAATAATGCCTTTTCTTGAATGGAGTGCCCAGTGTATCATTAAATAAACTAAATTTGACTTAAACTCGATTCCAGATGATATTCTGTGCGTTCAATTGACCCAAAAAAACAAATGACGTAATTTTTAATGACAAACCCACCTCTTACACAAACGAATTTATTCCATTTTTTTGGTTTAAAATCACTTTTTACTCCTTTTTCCGTCTATAGATTTTCCTTGTCGTCGGTGAAAAGTTAGTAAATACATTTAACTATCGGATTCACAAGTTTTAACATACCCCCGAATTAATCAAAAACTTTAATTGCTATATTCTTAACTGTGTACATCCGAAACACTAATATACTTTTGAAACAAAATGGCGGCCCCCATAGTCGGACACGAATTTAAAAATTCGAATATTTTAATTCGATCTTACTGACTGTTCATACATGACATATAAATTAAGTAAGGCTGACAAGAGGAATCTTAGTATGACTTCTTGGTTCTTAGGTTTCTCTGAAATAAGCATATTTGGTTTTCTAAGGTTGCTCTAAAACGTTAACCTTTTCTCACTATATCTTTTCTTTTGCACGTCACGACGAGCAGTTGGGGATATTGATTTCTTAATCAAATACAGATTCTGTCACCCCTCTTTTTGACAAGAATATGGCTTTATGTTCCAATAAATTCCAAATAACTGCTTGAAATTAGCTCTGAAATGGTGTACCAAATAACCTAAAAGATAAAAACAGTCAATTTTGATGCCGTAAACGACATATGGTATGGATACTTTATACGTCCAACATATCATTTTCAAAAATAGAGGCATTATTTTAACCTTGGTATATTTTAAATTAATTTCACGTGAGTGTGTAGGTTTTTTTTTACTCAGTCGGCATATCGTCAGCTTAATAACATAATTACCGGTGTAACTTAGGCAGATTGTTTATTTTACTTGTCACTTTTACATCAACAAACTGACTAATAGGCAATTTAACCATGCTCATTCTAAAATTATAACAGTTCTTAGAATTTTACTATAGTACTCATCTTTTTTACATCCAGACTCTGGCACTACAATCACCTTTCTAAACTTATAAAACACTTTCGCTGTCTTAAAATAATAGTCACTATTTGATTAAGGCAATGCAATAAATATGCCTAAGTCACACGCGTGACATAGGCAATAATCCTTTTGATTTGGTAGCACGATTTAGAGTTGAATATTTACCTGGGCACTTAAACCATAGGTGCCTCCAATGGTTAATGCTCCAATTGTTAAAAATACGACTTAGGCAATTATTTTATTAAGCTGACGATATGACAGAAATGTTTCTTTATTTACTTATAAAGTATCACTTTTCATAAATCATTGTAAAAACTGGATGGATGAAGTACAGTCTTTTTAGCAAAACTGGACGTCACAATATATGTATCACAATATAGGTATTAAAATTCCCCTTGAGTAAAGAAGGCCCCTTTGATTTTGATTTTGATTTTGATTTTGATTTTGATTTTGATTTTGATTTTTGATTTTGATTTTGATTTGATTTTGATTTTGATTTTATACATGAATCATTCCACACGTATTATCCGTTTCATTGTTTAATTATTTAATTACTCTAATTTGTTTATTGTGAAAGGCTTGGATCTTGTACATAGCCATCGGGCTCGTATCAGGCCTCCCTCGACGACACCATGTCTATACATGTAGCTAGACCTTACTGTAATACAATGTGGTTTCCACAATGTGAACGTTATAACGGTTTGGTTTTGTGATAAAAATAAGGTTTGTAAATTAAGTTGTGTATGGTAATGCTGAAAAGCATTTTACAGTTATATCCATCAATCATTCAATTTAACTATTACCATATTGACAGATCTTGTGATAAGTACCTGTTCAATTATTTACTGGACGCAAGTATATGTAATTTTAATTACGCGTAAAGCGTCCAGATTTCAGACAATAGCGTGATATTGATCGATATTATAGAGTCAGTTTAATGATTCATATTTCTGTTTTTGCACGTTGAATCTGAGACTGAAATAACTAAAGCGATAAGACGCGCCCATTCATACCTGCTACAGTGCATCGTGTTAAAGGCCTGCACTAAGTCTAAATATTAAAAAAAGTTTAAATAGTCAAGGAAGTAGGCAGTAGCTGGTTGGATTAGCGTGTATATAATCAAGTATTGGCCAATCCGAAATCAGGTTTAATAAGAAATGTAACAATGCTGATAATCATACAAGGACACGAAATAGTACTTTAAAACAAAGCTGTTTTAATTATATATGATACACATACTTAGGATTGAAATGTTCATTGTTGTACAACAATCAGGAGGCACTATATTTATAATTCAATATTTGGAAGTTTATGCTCTGTTGCACTGTAGTGCTATGCAGTGATTCAGGTCTGCCGCGGCATTATTTTAGTTGATGGCCAATCGATTACCATCATTCAGTTTGATATATATATATAACACGACCTCAACCTTAGCGCGCTATTTTGAATCCAGTGTTACCCACGCGTGTATTACAGTGTGTATTACCTGAACACACTTAAGTATGGGATGGTCACCGACTTACAGAACATGATAGATTTCTAAAGTAATTATGCATTTATATCGCTAAAATTATGGCATCCAGAGGAAGTATGCCAATCAAAACCTAATGATGACATGAGACGTGAGATGGCCTTTGACATTAACATATGATGGTTTCCATGGTTTCCCCCCCCGTAACTTAGCAAGGGACCCCTATCCCCTAAATATAATCCTAACCATAAACCTAATCCTAACCCAACACCCTTACACGTGCTAATTTTTTTAAATTTTTTTAAACTTGATGGTGGATTTTATTGTAACATCAATTTTATGTAAATTGTTTATCCATTACAAAGGTCCACATGTTTATATTTTAATCGGCCGAGTGCACCAAACCGGCGTAACATAATAGGGAGGTAAGCTACCTCCCTAGTAGTTATGCTCTTACTGTAGCGTAACTTACTAACGATGTAATTCTGAGAGCATAACTGGCGAGTAACACCAGAATAGTAACTAGCGAGGTAAATATCCACATTAATCAGCATCGTCCCTTTACAAAATTAATTGTCGGATATGCCAAGTGCAAACCTATACTTTACTGTAAAATTCTGACGTGAATGGTCCTCTCTAATATTTAAAATGTGTCGTCACTCGCTAGGTCATAGGTGAGTGTAAATAAAAAATCACGTCGAGTCGGCCCACGTTCCGGACAAAATGATGCCATTTGTGTGGCCAAAAAATTCGAAGTTTGTTTACCGCTTTTTCAAAAATTAGGACTATCATGGCATTACAAACATATTTTGGGCACATACAAACATTGCACCAAAAAGTAGAATTTTAATGACAAACACAAGCATTTACTAACGATGTAATTCTGAGAGCATAACTGGCGAGTAACACCAGAAAAGTAACTAGCGAGGTAAATATCCACATTAATCAGCATCGTCCCTTTACAAAATTAATTGTCGGATATGCCAAGTGCAAACCTATACTTTACTGTAAAATTGTGACGTGTATGGTCCTCCGTAATATTTAAAATGTGTCACACACAAATATTACACTAAAAGGTACAATTTTCATGATAGAAATCTCCCATTTATCATCATATCTATGAAATCGTCAATCGGGCAAATCAGAAATTATCATTTAGTTACAGCATAAACTGTTATGCTTCAACTTACTCTTGGGTCCCGTCAGGTATAATAGTCTAGGCTCTGCCCTAGAGACCTGTATACACTTGCTGAAGAAGAGAATTTGAATGTTGATTTAGGTAAAGGATACATATAGTTTCAAAACGGCATAAGGTGTTTAATTCTAAACCCGGGCAAACTCTGGTTATGGTCAAATATTCAAAATGGCCGCCGGTGGCCATTTTGAAAAACATAAAATGTTCTATCTCTGGTACTAGATGAGCTAGAATGATGAATGAGGTGTCATTTTCTACTAATCTTGGCATTATAAATCCAATGGAATGGTTATTGAAGAGTCTTAGGGGTCAGATGACCTCTAAATCCAAGATGGCTGCTGTCCGCCATCTTGAAAACCGTCAAATGATATATCTCAGGCACCAGATTAGCTGGGAAGATGAATGATATGTCATTTTCCACTTATTTTGATATCACAAATCAAATGGGGTAGTTGATGTGATGCTAGGGGTTATTCTGACCTCTAAATGTAATATTACTGCTGTCAGCCATCTTGAATAAATAAAGGACACATTAAAAAGATTATTCTGCTTGGTTTTATTTTCATGAACTTATTATGAATTAAATACCAAAATGTCAAGTTGTACTTTCACTTTCATTGTGTTTCCTCTTTTAATTTTTAAAGATTTGTATTGTCAAGTAAGATGAGAGACATGAATGTTGTTCAATATGAAGTAAACTCTATTTATTTTGGCAGACAGATTCTGTTGACTTGTGACAGAATGCTACACAGACCAGCTGTGCTTTGGTACATAGGCACCGTTTGGTGTTGCACTGGCAGTTGCACACTGTAAGCTTTCCTGTTGGAAGAGGCTTTAGGCCTTTCACTGGCAACATGATGCCATTATTACTAGACCAGCCATAATTAGTTGGATCTAGTATGGGACTGCAATCATTTAATAAACTCAAGACTTTGTGTATAATGAAAAATGATCGCTTAATATGATCTTGAATGACGCTTGATGAAGGAGGCAGCTGTGCCAATGGCTTTGGACTTGTGATGTGATTTTGAAGTCTAAGCTGGTCAAATGTTTGAGAAGATTTCTTGCATCTAGCACCATTCCACACACGAACTAGATACTCCTCAACCTTTTGCATGGACTCTTGACTCAAATCCTGGGACTCTGCAAAGGTTTCAAAATATTTCTCAGGCTTGCATGTGATCGCGGCATGTTTTGTGCCGATTTTGCTTAGAGCATCATCCCCATTGAGAACATGTGCCTTTACCAAAACCCGACACAACTTGGACCCCAGCCTCAAAGCAAGTATGTACAGTGGTAAATATCGCCTACGCTCACCAGAGCCAAACTGCACCCAAAGCTCATGCAGACCTTGTTCTTGCCAGTCTGTGATGAAACGAAGTAGCCCTACAATTGTATCTGTGTCATTTGAAATCACCAGAAGTCGCTTGCAACCACGAGATACCTCCCATGCACAATGAAGTACAAGTCTATCATCAGCTTCTTCTACACTCCCCGT
This sequence comes from Ophiura sarsii, assembly GCA_035610835.1. Taxonomy (NCBI): domain Eukaryota; kingdom Metazoa; phylum Echinodermata; class Ophiuroidea; order Amphilepidida; family Ophiuridae; genus Ophiura; species Ophiura sarsii. Next base: position 12,633,115 of record CM069452.1, on the reverse strand, counting down.
CAACGTATCAATGCTAGGAAGCGAAGCATCTTCTGTTGAGTGAACTAACTGAGCAGGAACCACTTCCCCATCAGCTATAAAGCCGCTGAGAATGGTGAGAAGATCAGACTGCTGTTCAGTGGCGAGCAAACATGTAAGGCGTTGCAAGTTGTTCTTGTTGATCGCCGATGGCCAAAATTTCTCCATTTGTTTAGGTATTGGGTCATCTGGACCTATGACAGCCATGTCAATAGCTCCAATACCAGCAGCACGCCGAGCTCTCTCTCCCCTGACAGAGCATTCCAAATAGCTGTCAAAGACAACATGGAAGCTAGTCCTGGTACATAGAGGTTGACCTGCAGACAGCACACATTTTATAGCATTTGCAAATGTCCCAAAAGAAGAAAGGTTAGGAAAAGAGCGGATTTTAGACATAAAGTCAACTATGACAGCTGCATCCCAATTTGGGAAGACCTTTTCTTCATGCACTAGATGTTTTTCAATCTCAGCTATCAGCTTGCTTTTGTCTGGCTTTGATGCCAAGTCACCTTCAAAGATGATCGAAGTCGGCAGGATATCATGACAGAAGATAGATTCCAACGACATCCCGCGTTCTCTCAAAATATCAATGTCACGCTGAGCAAAAGCTAGTATCTTCATTGAAACAATAACAGTAGAAGCTTTGATATCGCAGGGTGATTCATGATCTAGTCTAGGCAGGTTTCTTTTTGAGATGGTGACGGAGAGTTTGTGTTTCGTGTCAAGAAATCGCTCCTTGTGAAACTCCTTGTAGCATCGGTTACCATTCACGAGAGCCTGGAGTAGACGCGCTGTAACATCATCATCTGCTAGCTGCTTGGTGACCAAATTATGCAGCTTGATTCCAGGCGCTTGGATGATAAAGGGATTGCCTTTGCCACACACAAAGTCTAGAAGGAGTGACACGTTTTTGTTCAGATGCTCTGCTTTTTTACCAACAAGGTCATGATGGACGTTTGAAGATTCACTATGGTCCATCGAGCTATCATTTGTCATCTCTCTTAGGTTGTTGGAAATAAGGAGAATCTCGTGAAAGATGAGCTGCCATTCAACCACAACAGTTGAGTTTCTTGTCTGACCTACAATTCCGCCTTTGCTCTTTGACGCTCTCTGGACAGACTGCTCAAGCTTCATATCCGGTGCCACAGCGTTAAAGGAGCCAGCGGGGTCTTTCACAACAAACTGGCCACACATGAAACGCCGGAAGATCTCTGGATGAGTGTTCTGTAGGAGCTTGGTTGTTTCAAGGTAAAATGAACCATATCGAAGGTAGTTCAGGCAATCGCCTTCTCGGAAGATGGATAGAGATTTCTCTACACATGCAATATGCAGTGCAAAGTTACCTTCACGATCAGAAGATATGAGATGTTTGATATTAAGAGCCATCTGCTGGAAGACCTGCCAGTATTGGCATACCTCAGATTTGGACTCACACTCCTTCAGGAATGTCTGAAACATATCTTGAATAGGATCCGAAAACTTCGCAGTTGACTTGCTCTTGCTCTTCTCGCACAGAGCAGCCGTTAGTTCAACTGCACAGGCCATTGCATCACTGTCTACCTCAAGTCTTTGCTTTGCTGAGCCAACCACAACTAGAAGCCCTCCCACATTAATGAAGTAATGACATCTGAGACAATTGATATACCGTAGAATGATCTGACATAATGAGTTCCTTCCAACACAGAATTTAGAGTCAACTTGCCAAAGACACCTTTTTCAATGAGGCCATCTTCAATACCCGATCCTCTCAAATAACGTCTAGCACACTTCAGAAGTACTTTCACCCAATGAAACATTCCCATCATACCATGAATATCTGAAAATGTATCTGGCTCGGCCATCAAGATATCAGCGAGTGTGTGGTAGACACCTTCATCACAATATACTGGGATCACAGACTGGGATTGGTTAAGTTGACGGCGAACACTCTGGAAATTTTGAAGAGACTTACGGACAGTTGCGTAGTCAGTAACAGGATAGGGGATCATCGGCAGAAATCCGACACGCATTAAGGGCACCGTAGCAGTGGATATCAGAGCGTGAAAGCCGCTCCAGGTAGGCAATACACCAACATCAGTGTTATCTTTTTGGAGACCGCATCTGATGGAAGAGATGAGAAACTCTCGTTTGGTAGCTAAGGTGACGGCAAATACAGGGTCAATAACATCAAGGTCTAGGTCTTCTACAACTCTGAAATTTGGTGGAAGAATAGGTCTAATTGTTGGCTTGGGGTGATAGGGACCTCTTGACACGGGAGTTTGTCTGGAAGACACACATTACTTTTCTTCAAATTCATATCAGAAACAAGGGGTTTTGAATTTGGTGGAGATACTATCTCCTGGTACAAGACAAGCATGGTAACGTGGTCAGATTCTGTCCCAGAGATTGATGACTTGTCGCCAAAATCAGCATTGTCCAATGCACCGAAAGTGAATGTGTCTGGGGTAAAACTACTCGGTGTCGGTATTTCCTGACTTGCTGACTTTCAACAGCGTAGGCGGCAACGTAAGAAGTCGTCTTGAACGTCTGACATCGCAATAGCTAGTTGACACACCAATACGATTTGCAACTGTTAGTATCTCACGGCTTCGACACTTACCATACTGATAGTGACCAAATGAGGTATGTCTTCTTTGCACCATTGAACAATTGGTAGTACATTACGTGATTTATACATCCTTTTTGCCATCATTTTATTTGCATTTTGAGGTGTCAGGTGGAGCCTGTAATTGTTCTACTGGGTTGATTATGCTGACATTAATAGAAAAATAACTCATAGTGGCAAAGATACAACCCATTCCAATTTTCTCCTTGATGGTGGGCAATGGCTGCCTTCTTTGGGTTTCAATCTATGTAACTATTCCAGTGTTATTTAATACACCAGAATCAATTAAAAATTAAACGTCATCCATCCTCATACATAAAACCATTGCCACAAATATTTAAAGTTGTGTTTTCAACGATGGTCGAAAGCAGCCATCTTAGATTTAAGGGACTTTTGACCCATTAAACTCTTAAAGAACTGTTGCACGGGATTTAGGATGCCAAAGCAAGTGGAAAATGACACCTTGCTCATCATTTTAGCTCACATTGTGCCAGAGATATATCATTTTACGGGTTTTCAAGATGGCGGACAGCAGCCATCTTGGATTTAGGGGTCATCTGACCCCTTAAACTCTACAATAACCATTCCATTAGATTTATAATGCCAAGATTAGTAGAAAATGACACCTCATTCATCATTCTAGCTCATCTAGTGCCAGAGATAGAACATTTTATGTTTTTCAAAATGGCCGCCGGCGGCCATTTTGAATATTTGACCATAACCAGAGTTTGCCCGGGTTTAGAATTAAACACCTTATGCCGTTTTGAAGCTATATGTATCCTTTACTCAAATCAACATTCAAATTCTTTTCTTCAGCAAATGTATACAGGTCTCTATGGCAGATCCAGGACTATAAGATTTAGCGTAAATTACTCGCAAGTTACTAACTGGCCTAGTAGCTAACCCCGGTTTGGTGCTCTCAAAATTGTGGGTTACGTCTCAGTTACTAGCGAGGTAACGCTATTCTTCAGCTACCCGCCATTGGTGCACTCTGCCGTATTGTTATTTATTTATCTATCATTTATCTCTTGATTGCTTTATTTAACTTCTATAATTGTGTATACTATTGCTTGATAAATAATTGATTTGACTTGAGTGTTCAGTTAATCCAAGCAAAATGTTTTGATTAAAGTCACCCGTTCCCTCGACATAACTGTCAGCGTACACCTTGCAAACCTTTTTAACATCGATAGTTGCAGCAGCATAACGTTATGCTCCAACTTACTCTTGAGTCCGGTTAGGTATAAGATTTAGCGTAAATTACTCGCAAACTACCAGCCTAGTATCTTACCCCGGCTTGGTTCTCTTAATATTTATGGTTACGCCTCAGTTACTAGCGAGGTAGCGCTATTCTTCAGCTAACCGCCATTGGTGCACTCGGCCGATTGTGTGCTAACCTTTGTATACTTGTAGATAATATTGTTTCATAAGGTTAAAATAAAAATGTATTAAAACAATTAAGATTGTTTTATTTGCCGCTGTTCTTGAACATTTGTGATTGTAACTGGATCGTAGTATAATAAAGGGTTTCTATTACAAGGCAAAAGTACATTAAAGTGAGTACGCTAATTAAAACCATTGCTTCTTATGTTCATTTGATTAATTAGTACAAAGAGAACTACCGAATATTGGAAGAAAGATTTAAAAACATTATAATCCCCTGGCCCCCTCCCCATTGATGAATGAAGTAAATATTGGGCTATATTATCGTACTATAAACGCGGTTTAAGCCTATAAACTAACCTCATATTTAAATTAAACGCAAGTTTATATTTAAAACAAAAAGTTTAACAAATCAGCGCCAGAAAAGTCGTTGAATGTGGCATTGTATGGAATGGTATTTATTCAAAAAACAGTGATTCAATAGGTTACCGAATTAATGAAAGGAAATTAATGCTTAAAATCGTCGCTATTCTGACATACCGACATATCACGAAAAACAACGCTTTGAAAAAAATTGCGTTTGAAAATGTGCCCATTTTTGAAGACTCATTGGAGAGCATTGACATCAAATGTCACAATCATTGTCAAAGAACATTGATAAATATATACTTATATTTGTTATGAGCATGCTATAAAAAACAAAATTGCAATCATTAATTAGCCTTGAGTAATTATGTCGTAAAATCGTATGCCGTTGTGTCAGAATAAACAGAACAATGACTTCTTATTCTTCGTGCAGTGATATGCCAGTAATACGCAGTTACACGGTGGTATATGACGGCATACATGTATTATGCGGTATGTCAGAACACAAAATGAGGTTTTCATGCAGGTGTGTTGAAACCATGGCACATCATACCAATAAGTGTAGTATCTCATTAATGAATCACATTTTTGTCTTGATTTATTTTGGAGAATAAAGAGTTTTATTCGTAGATTATGAAATGCAACGTAACTCATTTTGCCCAAACTGGTATTACATGCATCGGTATTTCAGAACAGCGGCGAAATGTACGTCTATGTATTAACATGATTGATCAAACTCGAAATTCACCCTAACGTACGCGCCATTGTGTTGCGAAAGGAAAACTACGACGTGCATTTAGTGCAAATATTTAGTTAAACTTGATTTAAACTAAACCCCATACCCATGTTTAAAGTTAGGCACTTTTCAGCGAGTTAGACGCGTGTTTAAATTTATGTTCGAGAATTGCATTTATAGTTAAAACGATGTGTTTAAAATCAAAGTTAAACGCGTATTTTGATTAAAATCGTTTAAATACGTACGATAATACCGCCCATGTTTTAGGCAGAGTTAGATGTAACAAATTAATACACCAGAATAAATATCGATTGTTCAGTGCAACAAAGTCTTATCTGCAATGGCTGCCATTTGCGAGATTGAGTTTCCACAAGGGTATAGTAACCTTAATACGATGTTGCAGCTATGTAGATATTGCCTTTTCTGAGACGCGGAAAGTGCCAACATTTTCCATCTGCTATAGCTGCCATGAGTAACTTTGAGTTTATATCAAGAGATCAGCTATAGATTTCCACATATGATAACATTTGGCAGCTAATTGCAGATAGAGCCTTGTTGCCCAAACCCTCGATTTGCATTTTATTGTAGACCTTTACTATAATGCCAGAGTGATACCCTCTACCCATTACTCTACCCATTACACTGTATTATTGTTCATGAAAATTGAACTAAGACTAAGATAACTGTTACGGATCCAAAAACATCCAGTTACGTATTGTTATGAGTTTTGTGCGCTGGTTAATGGACATTCTTATTTTGCTGTCATTGTAAAAATGTAGAGTTAAATCCTTATTTATTCTACAGCCCAACGTATTTCTCTCTACGTATTGTACACGGTATCACCTTAATTTGTCATTTCTTAAGACGAGATACAGTATCAGGAAGCTGCATTATATTGTAAAAACTGTCAGAAACATCAAAGCGCAACTGTTTTGACAAGGTGGTTCGTAAAAGTCTTTGCCAGTAGCTCTAAAGCAAAACCAATATTGTTTCACAAGGATTCGTTTTCCTTAAAAGACACTTAATTCCGTTTTTATCCATGTTTTAACAACACACCATGTACAAGAAAAGCTGAAGTATACAAAGTAGTACGTGAACAAACTAACCTTAGAATACTTCCTCTCAGGTTAACCTCCCCAAGGCCAATTTTCTATTTGATATTTACTCGGTGTATAGCCGTGCATGGTAGAGAAATGGCGCTTGACAAATACTGTGTGTAGACTTGGCAATCCAAGATATGTATTTAAATCAGTTCGAAAGTAAATATATTTGCAATTTGTCAGATGACCAAATGCTCAAAGACAACAAGGACAGGATCTGATTTCATGTATAAAATAAAATCGGTTATTAATAAATGTCAAAGTACGAGTATTTGATCAAAAAGTCACTCCTTTAATCACTTTTGAACCAGGTATCAGGTCACATCATCAATGGTTGTGAAAACTGCAACGCCTTTCCTGTATTAACCACTTCTGAATACAATGCTTTCAAGATAAAAACTATAAAGTGAAGATATTTATATACCTCTGTGGGGTGTCGCATTTCGGCTGAATGGGTTTTAGGAGAATCACTAGCAGGAGCCAGTATGCATTTTCGCGTTTTCGTTTGTTAAAAGCAAAGTTAGACTTGATTCCATAACTTTATGGTATAAGTGTTCAGAAAATGTAGGGTTACATTTTTTTCAGCACGCTGTAAGGGAGGTTCCTGCTCAATTCAAAATGGCTGCCACTGTTGACCATTATTCTAATTGGCTCGATTTCAAGAAATGATATCTAAAATTGTTCGTATGATCTCAATGATTCCAGAAATACTTTCATTTAACACATAGTTTGCCGCACACGGGGTCAAAAGGACAAATGTATAAAGGCATCTAATAGTGGTTTAACATAACCACTAATATTTTGATTACCGCGAATTTGTATGAGACATAGCAGTTTTTTTCCGTTTTTATGATAAAATTGATGTTTGTACTTTATAACTACGTGACTTGGGCTTGATTATTATTTGTCTAATATGTAATGCACAATATTGTGCTTGCTAGTCACCTATTTTAAGGGATAGACACAACTTGTACAATACGCACGTAGCCCCAAACGAAACTGACACGTATCATGATCATAGATTTGCTGCCATTAAAACGAAAACGCACAGTTCCTGTAGACATCATCTGAAGGCAGTGATTTTCAGATTGGAATGTATTTGACAAATGGAGTTATTGGAAAGCTTTATTGCGAGATCTATGGGGAATATTTTCATATTAAGTTGTTATCTTTTACGAACCCTACATTTTATATCACATTGATGCAAAACGGTGCAATAAAGCTACAAGTGTGGTAATTCAATTCCCCGGAGCACTAAGCTCTTCACGTCCACATCAATAGATATGTTGAGATAGCATTTCAAATATAGGGCTTGATGGTTTGTCCAATTCAAGCATTTTAGCACACACGTACTTCATTAAAGGGACACGTAGGGGTGTGTTAGAAGCTGCGCCCTCAATTGTGTATTATATGTATGAACTAACGCCTGTAAGGATTAAGAAAAACCAGCCCTCTTAGTACAACAAAACGTCGATTCAAATATTCTGGTCTACGGCTAGACCAGAATTTCACACTAATAGTTTAGGAACATATGGATTTTCGCTCCCAGTCTAGGTGACACAGTGAGTTATGTGCCGAAATGTTCTTAATTTGAAGTCGGTAGAATTACAACCTAAGTGGACATCCTTGCTTGGATGGTTAATTTACCACTGACCATGATTTAGGGTAAAAGGTCCCCGGAAAATACGACCCTTCAGAAAAGGCCCTCCAAAACGCAAGATCTTCCAATATTCAAAAGGCGACCTCCATACTCTCCGGAAAGATCTCGCAACCTTTGGAGTTAGGTTCCTAAATGAAATTAAATCTCGCTCCGTGCAAGTAAATTGGGACATACTCACCAAAAAACTGACAGAATTAATGGACCAGCACATCCCCACCAAATTATCATCGAGTAGACATAATCTACCATGGTTCAACGGTCGCCTTAAACGCATGAGACGTAAATTACAAAAACTCTACAACACTCAACAAAATACCAAACTGAAATCTGACATGGACGACTACAAGGACTACCGGACCACCTACAAAAAGGAACTCCGTCACGCACAGGCAAATCATATCAAAACCAACATGACTGACAACCTTCATTAAAATACAAAACAATTCTGGAAGATGGTCAAATCCAAAAAAATTGACAGCGGAGGAATCCCACCACTTGAGGCAAACGGTACCACTACTGATGATAGCCAAGCCAAAGCAAACATCCTAAACGATTACTTCAAGTCGGTGTATACCAACGAGGATACCTTAAACGTCCCTGATGTTGGAGGAAACCCCTTCCCAGACATCCCATCTCTAACATTCTCATCTGAGGGTATCAAAAAACTTCTGGCAGATTTGCAACCCAACAAAGCAGCTGGACCTGACCAGATTCCCTCGAGAATCCTCAAAGAGTGTGCAGACGAACTATCACCACTTCTGTCTGCCTTCTTCACTCAGAGCTTGGAAACCGGGGAACTTCCCACAGACTGGCTGATGTCACATATATCACCAATCTTTAAAAAAGGAAATCGTAGCAGCCCAAATAACTACAGACCGATTGCCTTAACATCAATCTGCTGCAAAATCATGGAACACATCCTGGCCAGTCACATTATGTCCCACCTAGACCATCATAACATCCTAAATGACGCCCAACATGGTTTTAGAAAACGTAGAGGCTGCGACACCCAGCTTGTTATTACCACAGACGACATAGCAACTTCACTGGATAAATACAAACAGGTTGATGCCGTTTTATTAGATTTTTCAAAAGCCTTTGACCGCGTTCCGCACACTCGTCTACTAAAAAAGCTTGACCACTACGGGATAAAGGGTAAACTTCATGGGTGGATTTCTACATTTCTGACTACACGCAAACAACGTGTCCGCTTAGACGGTAAATTGTCCTCAGTTGTAGAGGTAACTTCCAGTGTTCCACAAGGCACAGTCATAGGCCCCTTATGCTTCATCATCTACATAAATAACATGCCTGACTGTGTTTCGGCTGGGACTAAAGTCCGACTTTTTGCTGACGACGCCCTAGTATATAGAGAAATCAACTCCAGCAATGACCGGACCATCTTTCAACAGAACCTGGATGCCTTAAGCAAATGGGGCACCGACTGGCAAATGAGTTTCAACACGGATAAATGCAAAACAATGCACTTCACCACTAAAAAACACCCAATAATTACACCATACAAGCTTTGTGGGAGGATACTTGATGTCACATCCCAACACTCATACCTAGGCGTGACATTCAACAACAAACTAAAATGGCGCCCTCATATTGATCAAATTACAAACAACTGCAAAAAAGTCATTGGGGTCATCAGAAGAAATTTCAAGTCATGCACGCCTGATGTTAAATCAAAACTTTATTTGGCACTAGTTCAACCAAAACTCGAATACGGCGCAGCTGCATGGTATCCAAATACCAAAAAGGACTCATACCAACTTGAAATGATTCAAAGATCAGCAGCCAGGATGTGCTTAAACAACTATTCATGGGAATCTAGTGTCACTGACATGATATCCACACTTAAATGGCAAAGCCTTGAAAGTAGGCGCAAAATTACCAGGCTTGCACTCATGCACAAAATTACACACGGCCTGGTGGACTTAAACTGGCGAAACCACTTAATCAAGCCAAATAGACAACTCAAAAAGACCCATGACTTATCCTACCAAAGACTTCTGACCAAGACCACGACCTATTCCAACACATTCTTCCCCTGGACGACCACTCACTGGAACAATCTCCCTCATACAATTCTGGACACTGCCAACCACAACCCCTTCAAAACTATGATCCGGAACCACTTCAATGAGCACACAGCATCAACAAATGGAAACAGTCTACCCAGCCACAGCAATCATTAGGTCATGTCATCCAACTCTAGCGTGATGCGGATATTCCGTTTTGCTGGAGTAACTAATCCAGATCCAGATCCAGAGAAGGTCACATGTATTTCAAAGCCATGTGTGCTCCCCAGCTAAGGCTGCTTTCGTGATTTCGTGAGTGTCAAAAATTGCCATAATTTAGTAAATCACTACATTACAGTTGCCTGTAATGTTTGAGCCCAAGTTTAACAGGTTGAACTGGCCATGACAGTATAGTAAGTTCCACCCAAGAATTACATCCATCCAACATTGACCGCATGCTGGGGGACCTTGAGTGTTGCAGCGGTGGAACTGGTAGCAAGCCCGCAGGCGCTGCAGTCTTGCCACATGACTTAGCACACGTGGTGACTTTCAGCCAGATTTGGGCTAGTTTTAAAACTAAAATCTGCTCTTCGGATAATAAAATGTGATTTTTTTTTTAGAAATTTGAACTTTTGTTGTTACAAAATATCAAAATATAGTATAGCACTAGTTTCTATGACAAATTGAAGTTAAAAGTTAGAATTTCTTAACACAACAACAATTTTCAAAAGTAATATATAGGGCTTCTAGTTTCACCCAGACTAAAGAGCCTTGAGCCATGCTTAGGACAGCGGTGGAAATGGTAGCAAGCACGCTGGCAAGACACAGGTGGTGTGAAATAAATCAGATAAATGGTGCAGAAGGGGATGATTTATTACCCTGGCTAAAGCATCAAAGCCGTGGTCAAGAAAGTTGGATAACATAGAGGGAACGGAACCGTAACGTATTAAACCGATGATAGCAAAATTATACATTTTTAAAAAGCTCTCAAATAGGGGGACTGCACAATGTCACTGATTTTTTTTCTCTCGTCAAAACAATTTTGATGGGTTTTTAATTTATTTACGATTGTTTTATGATGATTTATGATGACCATGTCTCTTACTCGATATTCCGTCTGGGTGCGATTGTGCTCAGGTTATCCCTTCACCCACTCAAATAATTAGTTTCAAAAGACACATATACGCATAATGAGGAAAATCAGGCGTAAATGCAGCAAAACATTGTCATGAAAACCATCTTCAAACGTCACATCATGGGCCGTCCGTGAGTAAATTGCGTCGCGTCTTTAATACCAGGAAATAGGCTTACAATACAACTTTAAAGTCTCTGATCCTGAGCACTATGCCGAGGTTTGTTTGTTGGTTTGGGATTATTATTACTAGAATGGTGGGGATCTGTTAACTTATGAAAAAGAAATGAACCAGACATTCATAAATAAATCACACAAAAAAATAATTTTGCCGAGAGAAAAAAAAATCATTAAACATTGAGCAGAGCAGAAGGATCGATTTCGAACACCGGACCTCCCGTTCTCCAAGCGAACGCTTTACCATCTGAGCTATCAAGGGAAACTGATTATATCCGTGAGATTTAAACACTTCATCAATTCTGTTTCTAGAGCCACATGATGCAAAAACATCATTTATTCTGTTAGATAAAAAGGATATCACAGTTATTTAGCTCATAAGTTGAAAACAAATTCCCTCGAAAGATGTTCCTCCTATGCATATGGTCTGCAATCCGCACAAACATCAAAATATAATGCGATCGCATTGGTACAGGAAAAGGTAGCTCATTAACATAATTTCCGTGATACCCATCGTGTTGGAGCATGCGATTCATGTAATCGTGTAGTATTTGTCCTCCCCGATAGGAATACCGCTGTTGGCATATTAAAAATGTGTGCTAAATACCCCAATTACGCAAAACAAAACATCAGTCCCTGAACTTAGCTATAGCATATACCAAATGTAGCATCACTGTCCATTCAATGAACGTCATTTGTATATCGATTCCTTTATCCGTTGTCTATTATTTGCAAAGACGCTATTGAAATGGGCAGATGGGTTGCCATTTCGTAGCTTTGGAATCAAGGATATTGGCTGAACACATTCTTAGAGAAATCGATTTAATACCTGAAATCATACAATTACGCCTAAATATGTGAACAGAATCGGTACCAAAAGGGAATTGAATAGGGGGGTGTTGCTGTTTTGAATCCACATATAGTCCTAATTGTAGGATAACGAAAATCCACCCAGGCCTATATAATAACGTGATATAACTTTGCTTTTTTTGTTGGTATTTTGTGTATAAAAAGCGCAAACGTGAACAATTATAGCTCAACAGACATCTACGAGGTTAATAAAATGAGTGATTATAGAAATCAATCTGGTAACCCAACAAAGAGTCTGATGGGCCAATTTATTCTATAATTCAAGTGCATCAACTAAGAAAACATGCAAAATAAAATACAAGAAACACAAATAATAGTTAAAAGTGACAATGAAAGTGACATAAGAATAAGATCTGGCAAATATCAATGATTAGACAAATATAAATGCGGCCATTTATTGTGTGATATTGTTGAGGCCTACATTTAGGAAGATTTTAGCCGAACTTCTAACATTTTACAGATTTCCTTATTTTGTAGGGGTAGGGATTACATTGCTTTCCTCAGAGCAGATAGCTTTTTGGTGTGTTTAATAAAGAGCAAATGTCAACAATAGCCCAACAAACATTAACAAAGTTAATGAACTGACTGATTACAAATCAAATGGGTAACTCTCTACAGAGAGCTGGGCCAATCGATTGGTTCACTGCAACTCAGAAAATAATCAAAATACAAGTTAACACAATTGGGCTAATAAAAAACCCAATGAAAGTGGCGTGGGACAGGAATAAGATAAAAACCCAAACATAGAGAACAGCATCAAAAAACCTAAGAGAAGAAAAATAATATCTGGAAATCATCCCGGGGGGGGCAGTCAAACATAATGGTGTACACATGCGGGTTTTTTCAGTGTTGGACGCGTCACGCGCGTGACGCGTTAAGGGTATCAAAAACGCTGATTTTCAAGAAAAAGGGTGGCTTAAAATACAACAAATTTTTTTTTTTTTCAGTGTTGGATGCGTCACGCGCGTGACGCGTTAAGGGTATCAAAAACGTTGATTTTCAAGAAAATGGGTGGCCTAAAATACAGGTCGAACGTGTTTAGGGTAACTTGTTTTGTTCCCCGTTCCCAGAAGAATGTTATCCCCGTTTTTTGCGATTTCTTTTGAGCGTCTCATTTCCAATTTGAGAACGCATGCAAGATCCTCCTTGACAGCATTTAAATGTACATACAAGAAAGAACAATACCCATGAATAAATGTTTGTCATATCTACGGGCATATCTATTCCAGGCAAATAGACAAAGGTTGTTTAGGGGTCAAAATTTCCAAGGAGAGCGCGCTAAAAACTTGTTTAGGGGGGAATTTTGCTTGCAGGGTAAAACTTGTTTAGGGGGTGTCTGGAAAAAATTTGGTCACGCATGTGTACACCATTATGTTTGACTGCCCCCCCCCCCCCGGGGAAATCATTTACATCGAGAGAGCTTATATCCAACATACACCGACTAGTTGGAGAGAAAGTGTCTGTTAACACGACACTTAAAAGATTGGAGTTCTTCCTCTAGGATGTTGCCAAAACACTGTTCCAGGCTGCATGGATGAAGGTTCTGTCTTAGCAGCACGTGCTGGCAGTCGGCATTGAAAGGGCACTGAGCTGGCATTGCAACACTGTAAGCATCGGGGAGCAACGCTGCTAAATCTTGTGGAGAGTGGTTGGTATGCAATGATATTGATAGATCTATATTATATTACATGGCTTTCTTGAGCAGATAGCACCCATAAATTACATTGCTTTCTTCAGCAGATAGCGGCCTATTACATTGCTTTCTTCAGTAGATAGCACCCATATACGGTATTATATACATTGCTTTCTTCAGTAGATAGCAACCATATTACTATCGTCATCAGATATAACATCCATATCACAATAATTATTTACCGTTACTTAACTTTACAGAAAATTGAAATGTTTTATTTACCAAAATGTATAATGTTACCTGAAACTGCGATGTGAAAAATGATTGTTTTTATATTGTTTATTTAGCAGTTGTGATTTTAGCACTAGAGATCTGCCACATCAAGTAATTTGTATTGACGTTGATTTTTTTCTTTTAGTTATCTAAAGACAAGTTCACCTCTTTAAAAAATTGTCAGTCTTGACATTATATTTCACGCATTATTTGGTCTTAAAACAGCATTTAAGATTTTTGTCTAGGATTTTCAACTGAAAAACACACATAAAAACACACACCACAACAAACAAACTCATAATGTGGCTAAGTTGCTACAAATATGCATAGGTGGCATACGTGAAACAAATTATTTACTAAATATCAAAACGATGTCGTATCTACCAATAATGTATGAACAATATAAATACACACATTTCAAATTTAATTTTAAAAAAATTGATAAATATAATGAGGTGTTACTAGCTGTTAGATCAATTAATTTTGAGTTTAGACCTATTAGACACTGTTTCCCATCCGCTTTCATTTGCATTATTACTTTGATGTTAATAGATGATAATGAACAAACAAAGAATACGATTGTATTATTACCCCCGATTATTACTTGGATATGACATTAATAATATGTTATAAAATAATTAAATGCACAATCCTCGATATGTGTTGATATTGGTGGCGACCACTGTTTTGAAATAAAGGCAATAAAAGATAATGATTAACTATAAATGTCACTCCGTCCCTTTTTCAAACTTGAAACAGTATTTTATCTGTCCTTGATCAGGCTTCTAAAATTATTCAGACAAATGACAGTCCAATCTCGTCCATAACTAGCTGGCGTACAATTCATCAGAGATTACAGTCCCTCCGTGCCACACTTCGGCACACATAGTTGAATACCGTGCTATGACTAATGACTTTGGATTTACGAGCGAATAGCTGCATTCCGGAGTAAATTCCTAAAACGGACTCGCGTCTATTTCCTCCAAAAATAGTCATGATCAATGGGAATCGAACTCGAGGTGGCAACTCAATTCAATAACGACACAAAGACACGCGTTAATGGGTTCGCCATGATTCAATAGAGAAGTGTTGCTATAATAGTACATACCGCACTCAATTTAGGCATTGGCACTTTATTTTATTTTATTAAAGCTAATTAGCACACGATTTTAATATGCCAACAGCGATATTCTTATCGAGGAGACAATACTCCACATGTCTATACCAATCGCATGCTCCAACACGATGGGTATCACGAAATGTCTTACGGGAAGCCCTTTTCTCGGGTTTTACACTGTACCACATATGAATGGACAATGGACAATTAAAAATGCCAATGGTTCCAAATTTTACTTTCTCTTCACCCACGCACCCCTACACACGCGGGCGGGTAAATATTGGAGAAATACGCTGCGCCACGGGAGTTGGTTTCGGTTTAGGCCTTGGGTTGCATAAGCCACGGGGCGGGAGCGGGGCGGTTAGGGGTTGTGTGTAATGATCCCTTTAGGGCCTAGGTTATGTTATGGTTATGTAGTTTGGGATGGGGTTAATAAAGAAATGTATTATTAAATTGCGTAACGATGGTGTCAGATGTGGGATTTGATACTGTATGTGACACGCGGGCGGACAAATATTGGAGAAGTACGCCGCGCTACGGGAGATAGTTAAGGTTAGGCCTTGGCGTTGAGATAAATTGCGGGCGGGGAACTTTGGGCTTTGGGCTTGAGGTATGCCACGGGGAGGGGCGGGCGGGGCGGTGACGAATGGGGGTTGTGTGTAATGATGTAATGTGGTTTGGGAGACAGGGGGTTAATGAAAAAATGTGATGCTAAATTGCGTAACGGATATGCCACTGGACGGGGGCGGGCCGGGAGGGGACAGGGAGGTGGAGGGACGGGTGGGGTACGGGAGATGGTTAAGGTTTAGACCTTGATGTTGAAATATGCCACGGGGCGTGTGCGGGCGGAGGGTAATTTTCAATTTTTTTTTTAATTGAAATTTAAAAACTTTTGAATTAGGCTACAAAACCTTTTGATTTAAAACAAAAATGTTTTAAATATTGTTCTATTCCTATATGATTCGTTATAAATTTTCAACACTTTATTTTTGTAGGTGTCTATCTGGTAGGCCCTACTCCCTAGCGGGAGAGCCCGTCCGCAGGACGGGCGTGCCGCTAGTCTTACTATAATTTGTCTTATGGTGTATGTATGTATCCATAAAAGGCTCTCTCATTTTACGTCTAAACGCCGTGAACTTTGCACTGATAAAAGATGATTATAATGTGAGTGTTATAAGCTATAAATGGCTGAAAACCGTACAGAATTGACCGAGATATGAGTAAAAAACCATGAAAATCCATGGATACGGGCCGTGTTTGTTTTGTTTATCTTCATGCGTATTGCAACCATGCATTCGGCGCCTAACACATAACGCGTCGTTGTGCGCCGTGCAAAATAAACGCTCACACGCACTACACCCACGCACGCCTACACACGCGGGCGGGCAAATATTGGAGAAATACGCTGCGCTACGGGAGTTAGTTAATTTAGGCCTTGAATGTTTATAAGCACAGGGCGGGCGGTAGGGACGGGGCGGGGACGGCGGGCAAGAGACGGCAGGGGAAGGCCCCGGGGAGGGGTGGGGGCGGGGGCGAGGGGAGGCCATGAATTAATGAGGTTTGGGAGGCAAGGGGTTACTGAAGAACGCTACGGGAGTTGGTTAATTTAGGCCTTGAAGGTTTAGATCGCACAGTACGGGGCGGGCGGGCGAGGGGAGGCCACTAAGTAATGAGGTTTGGGAGGCAGGGAGTTAATGAAGAAATGTGATACTAAAGTGCGTAACACTAACAGGGAGAGTCACGAAGTGGAAGGAAATAGTGTGGTTAAAAGTATAAACCAGGGGATACAGCTTGGGGAGATGGTTAGGGTTTAGGCCTTGGGTGATGAGATAACCACGGTGCGGGGGCGGCAATTTCAGGTAAGGAAATAGGCCTATGCATTATATGTATTCTTACCAATTTCGAGACAAATTTTCGTATAGCTACTTATGTGTTATTTCACCGGGGTTCTGTCTGATAGGCGCTACTTACTAGCGGGAGCCCGTTCGAAGAACGGGCGTCCCGCTAGTATACTTAAATGGTCACGTCGTAAAATCGATTTAGGAAATAATAATGACTGAAACCCTCATTTATCTGAATATGTGACAATTTTGTAATTTCGCTGTTTAAGACAGCTGTTTGTCAGATCAATGTAACGCTACTTTTGCAACATTTCACTTTCGATATCGACAAAATTGCAAACTTCTCATGTGAAATGACAGAGACTGGTTTTAATAAGTTAGTAAGACATATTCTATTATTAGGAATATTTCAAGACATTAATCTCCAAAAAAGAATTAAATTTGACCTCAAGATCACTCTTGAAAATGATAGTTTAGATTCCGCGGGAGTTTAACTCGGTTTTAGTACCGAAAGTGCGCGGTTCACAATTGCAAAGTTCGTTTCGGTAATAATTTACCTGTTAACGGTTATTCGGCTAAGTGGCGTTTCGACTGTTCCCGCCGTAAAATATCAAGAAGAAATGCACATTATAAACCAGATTATCAGCTTGTCAAATTTTGAACCCAGTTTCGTGGGACACGCTGTGTATTATAGCTGGTACATGTAGTAAAATATATTAGCAATTGATTGACGTACAATGGGACGCTACAGCACAAAGCTGTTCATAAGATTCCTCACCACTTAATTATTGTAGTGCTTACCGACGACACTCGGCTTTTTTCTCTAATCTTGCCATCCTGTGGCCCAATTATAATCATAAGTATCAGAAAAGGTAGGCCTACTTATGGCCCTCAAATTATTAAAGTTTGAATATCTTGATTTTAGGATTAATATACCTACTACCACAGTGCAAAAAGAGATCTTTTCCGTACATTTTGCATGTTTTTTATGATTTTGACTGTACATGTTCTGTCAACACTGCTCGATTTGTGGGTGATATGGGGAGAGAGATACACCAGTTGTCCAAAATCGGGAGCCTTTTTCTCGGAACTTTCAGGGTTACCCTATATAAATGTTGTACTTCAATGATCACAAATATCATGAACTTGAAGAAATGAAAGGTTGAAAAATCCAGTCGCTTAGTTAGCGAAAAAAATCGACGTTTTGTAACACCACTTTAACATGTAAAAGTATTGGGGTCTAATTTAGTGGCGTGGTATCATAAGTGAACGGTTTTATAGAAATGTTAATTTGCTAATTTCAACAATCATTGTGAAATAGGTGTATATTTCAATTTACAAATTGATAATAATTTGATACATATTACATCTTGATATTGTTAAAGAATGCCTCATTTCATCACAATGTAAGATTTAAAAAACCTATTTGATTGATTTTGTTAATTCTGTTCTTGTGATGATATATATAACAAAACAATTAAGATTTAAAAAACCTATTGGATTTATTTGGTTAATTCTGTTTTTGTGATGTTATGTAACAAAACAATTAATTGCCCATCAAACATACAGGCCGATGTTATAACAAGCGGGCATTAAACCTCACCATGCCTTGATTCATAGCGCATATTTGATCATACAAATTTGTGGTATCTATTGATCAACAAAAATTCCATTCGGGCTTCAGCAACTTGAATCGACCGAGACGTATGCGTAATCTATATAATTGCTCTAGTGTTTGCTATACGGACACTATAACCTAGATTCACAAACCCCAAGGGTCAATCCAATCAACCAAAACGAAGACAATGTTTGACCTTTTATAGCTATCTTTAATAAACAAACATTACGTTATTAACAGGTTGTTCGTCAATGCTGTCAAAACATTTTCCACAATTTCATAACCTTTAAGGTAGCTAACTCGGCTCCTACACCTCTGCAGAAAAACAGCTGTAATACCAAATCAATAAAATATCTATACTTATTATACCTATTTCAGGACTTTCAGATCATTTTTGAAATTTCTTATCTTTTTCTTATTTTTTTGAAAATTTCCTCAATTTTTACCTTCTTGAATTTCTGGAGACAAAAGGGATAGTACTATGGTCATGACACTTTGAGAATAAATTCATAAGCATATTATCTAAATTCTCTAGTATTACATTTTTTTTTCCAATTTTTTTTTCAATTTTGTTTTAGGGAAATATTCAAAAGGCTG
The DNA here is from genome assembly GCA_035610835.1 of Ophiura sarsii. Classification (NCBI taxonomy): domain Eukaryota; kingdom Metazoa; phylum Echinodermata; class Ophiuroidea; order Amphilepidida; family Ophiuridae; genus Ophiura; species Ophiura sarsii. Next base: position 12,613,962 of record CM069452.1, on the reverse strand, counting down.
TGAATAAGTCTAGGAAACTTAATTGGGACATTCTCATCAGACAATTTTCTAAACTTTATTACCTTTTATATGACACCTTGTTTGTACAAATTGAACATGTATTTTTTTCTGTAGAAATTCTCAACATTTGGCAATATAGTGTTTTTAAAATATAGTGAAAAAGTGCTAACATTCCCAGTGAAAATACCATCTATCACCACTCAGTTGCGAACAAATATATTTGTGTAATACCTTGGTGTTTTGGCATCAAAATAAAATAACAGTCTTTAGCATACATTGATTTTAAAGAGGCGAATTTTTTTAAATACAAAACTATGTGTTTTCTGAAATTTGGCAGTATTTCGGAATTTGGCAATGCCTCCTGTAGTAACTCAATAGGTTTTCAGATAACAAAAAAATAATCGTAAATCTAAAACGGCTTTTTGGAAAAAAGTCAATGTACACATCCTCTGCTATTTTGAAGCAAATCAATGCCGGTCACCGTAGCCGAGTTAGAGGAAATGGCAATTCAAAAGATGAAAAAAATAATTAGGACAGAAAAAACTTGAGAATTGTTTTTGATATCAAACACATCACAAATGATCATGATAACAAAAGCTACAGTAATTGATTGCATAACACTGAATAGTATTTTTTTAAATTGTTGAATGTTTGTTTAGTCCTCTTTTCAATGCTTAATCTGAAACGAATGCTTTTGTTTCGGGGTTTCTCGCCATTGAAATAGTGCACATTATAAAAGTGAGATTTATTTTCTATTTTGGAATCATAGATATTTATCATCAGAAGGTTAGTATCAAAATCATTCTATAAGTGCTTTGAACAGATACCTGAACCTTTGGGGCACCTTTTATTTTGTTATCACCTTGATTTGATTAAATAGCATATCACATTTATAAAATGTCATTGTTCAAAAGATATGTCTTCAGGCGACTCTTGAAAATGTTGAAATTGGCAGCAGTCTTGGTATTTAGGTATGTAGAACATTGTGTTAGTGTTCCTGGGAGGAATGAGCAAGGCACCAGGTGCGGATCTTAGCAATATAGATGGTGAATGGCGTAGTAAGAGTTCTATAATCATGGTAATGTAAATTGGCGCCTGATCATTGAGAGCTTTGTTTATTAGAAGCGCGCGCGATCTTTAAAAAAACCTGTCATTAATCCTAAGCCAGTGCAGATTGCGGAGAACAGGTGTGATATGCTGGTGGTCATGACGATTCATTTTCGTTACAAGTCTTGCAGCAGCGTTTTGGATCAGCTGCAGCCTCCCAAGGTCGCTAGAAGGAAGTCCATATAGCAAGCTATTGCAACAGTCACAACAGTATAAGGCCGTGTGTTTTGAACTCGCCACCTTTACCGTTGCATGTCCAGATTTTTACATTTTACACCATGTGAGATTCGAATTAGCATATCGCAATAACTATTTGTTCTACCCCATAAAAAGTATATATTTTCTAAACGGTAATCTTACAAGAAATCCAAATATGCTATTGGAATTAAGATAAGACCTTATGGTAACATGTTTTGATTAAGGATGTTAAAAAAATAGCGCAATAATATAAAAAAAGCTCAATAATATTTTTATACCTATCCCAATCATAATTTTACTGTGCATATTTAAGTTCCTCATGCAATTACCCATCATAACATAATAGTTGTGAATGGTAAACATGTTGAAATATACTATATCGAGAAGTAAATGAGCACAAACGTTTAAATTTCATATTTAATAGAGTTTACAAGTATATTTTGGGGGAATGCCCCCTATCCTGATTTAAACAGCATTTTTGAACTCCCCTATTTGAGAGCTTTCCAAAAATATATAATTTTGCTATCATCGGTTAAATTTGTTGTTGTTGTTATAGTCATGTATGTAAAATCGATGAATTAGGGCAAGTTCACTGTGTAGCGAATAGGGAATAAGCCAAGGACAATGCAATCGATTCATGATTACAATTGTTACACAATAGTTGTCACATTTGTTGAAACAGAATCTTATAGAATATAAAATCATGGCAGGTAATAGAGGAGGAGGTCAATCGCGACACTACTCAAACGAGATATGTTTGTAGCCGCCTAATCATTGCTAGGCTTAGGCGTATTTCACTTATTAACGTCGTAAGAATAACCATCCTTGAAGTGGCCTTTGAAGACTATTGTTTAGCCGCGATCGACCTCCATGCTCGAGCGGTTTTGATGTCACTTGTTTATCATGTCTCACTACCAAAACCCTATTGTATATTTCACGGACATAAATTATGCTAATGAGCTCATTAAATGACGTCACTCACATCATCGGGTTTTGCCGATGATTGAAATCCGTTGATTGAAATTCTAGGTCGAGTAAAATGATGTTCTTATTTGTTGTCTGTGAGCTTTTCTGATTTTTTTCCCGTATTGGAGTATTTTTTTTATTGAAAATAGACAGTTCAAATTAAACGTTGGTTCCAAGTTCAAGTAACAGCACATGTATTAAAGGCGACAGCAAAGGCAATATGCAAGCAACATTTGAGAAAAAACGATGCCCGACTTTGCAAGAAAGTGTACGGGGAAGTGTACGGGTGAACATGACAAACCAAAACAGCCTAGTAAATAATCACCTCCGTGGCGCAATTGGTTAGCGCGTTCGGCTGTTAACAGAAAGGTTGGTGGTTCGAGTCCAGCCGGGGGCGTTGTTACTTTTTGCATTTAATGCAGATCGACAAATCACAGTAAAAATATAATATTGACAAAATCACAGACCACTTACACAAAAATCGCATCTGCGCATGCTCCTGTCGTGATCGAAATCTACCACACAAGCAATGGGCGAGTTTTATAAGTGTGTCTATAGAGGCCTTGCACGGGATTCGGTCGGCTTTACAGAAAGGAATCAACCACGCGTCGTCATTCACAGCATTCATACAATCCATTCAGTCTATTCTTTGAATTGACGCGGGATTTTTGAAAGTGATGTAGACTCGCATGGATACAATGGGATGTTTAGCTTCTTATAGTTTTGGTGAACAAAGTTCAGTAGTCTGCCTCGATTCTGCTGTATGCATCAGAAATGTAGCAATATTTGATTCAATGTTACATTTTTCGGTCAACTTCGGTCACGATCATATCATCATAAATCGGTACGATATACGAGTAAGTTTATTTTGAACTATGTCTGAATTACAGGGAATTGCAGGAAATACGTGAAAATGACCAAATTGTCGGACTTATTTCCTAATGATTCACAGTTTGGGAATCAAATTTCCCTAAACAGATTGACGTATTCAATAATTCGTAACTTTCCGAATATACCGCCGATTTCGGTAGATGTTTTGCTGAAATGTTCGTTTCCCTGAGATCTCTTTCGGTGGTGTAAAATATTATCACGCATGCTTACGAGGGACCAAACATCCATTATCTTATTTTAACAGTTTTAGTGTGATACGTACACGGGACATCAAAACCACTCGAGTGTGGAGGTTGGTCGCGGCTATACACATGTCTTGAAAGGTCGATTCAAGGAGGATTATTCTTACGATATACAATAGGGTGATAATTGATCATGAAAGAAGGGAATATGATTAGAAATAGGGCTAATCTGCGAGTCAGCTCCTCCTCTATTACCTGCCATGATAAAATAATCTATAAAATAAGAGCAAAATCATGTTTGTACCATACAAGGATGAGGAGTTATAGTAAATTGAACGTAGAATTGGGAACATTTTCTATATTCCCCATAGAGATTGTACACAGCGCCGAGGGATAAAAATCTCAAAATCATGAAAAATGCTAATTATATTGACATGACTTAAACACCGTCAAATGCCGCAATGGTTTAAGGTATTACGCATATGACATGGCATTTGAAATTAATGTCAAACGACATTGTAAATAGTCACGAGTTCAGACAACGTCACAAGTTGAGATGATCATTTTACAGACAAATGTATAGTTCATGTACAAAAAGGTAGCAAGTGGAACGGCAGAAATGTCATCTAAGTTTCCAAGATGCATTTATAAATGTTTCTAACTGTTTTCAAAATGCCATCAAGTACTCGATATTTAGCCTTTGCATTACAGAATATAAATTACTATTCTTAATTCTGATTTAGTTCTTCCTTCCAGCAACTTTGTCTTAATGCGCTTTTTGACAGTTATTACCTCGAATGCGTTGGTCAATAGCCTTAGCATCAATCACAACAGGTTAGTTTATATTTCATTTCTAAAGTTGACATTTAAACAATTCAAATTCGCAAGATAAAGGGTTTGTCACTATTTTAGTTAAAGATGTTTTATCCTAAAGGGTATTTGGCAAAAGCATAAGAAATAATTATCAAAGTAGGCCTACATAACAATAATCATATAATGATATTTACGGCAGTGGCGTAGCTACCGGGGGGCAACTCGCATAAGAAATTCTGAGCTGACTGCAATTTTTTTTTAAAAATTGGGGCACCCTTTTACGAACATTTTGAAAATCTTGCCCCCTGGAAAAATCGTAGCTTATTACACCACTAATTTACGGTAAAGAACAGCTTCATATAGTCTACATAATGTATACAATGCTTTGTTTTTCCCTGAGGTACCGATCATCTTATACTACATGAAATATCATCATTACAAAACTTATGAATATAAACAAATATATAGACTAGACGGCTTGTCAATGTACTAAGAATATGAATGACTTGAATATTTTGGTCAAGTTTATTCCATTTAATGGCACACCACCATAAGAAAAGTTGAGATGGTTATTAAACATTAGTGACAATGTTTAATAGCCTGATCGGTGAACGGCTCCAAAATGATTAATTTCCATGACATTTTCCATTGTTCTGTCGATTTTGTTATTAATAAGCTATTATAATATAACTATAAATTAATGTATGCACTTTTCACATTTATCACATCACTGGTTGTTAGTTTATGCTACAAATATCCATGAAATGCATCGTAGTACGGTATCATGCTCTTCGAACTGTATTTTGAATGGAGATGTTCTGTACACGCAGCTCGTAGTCACACAGTAATCAAAGCATGTCACCATTTCGATGGAACGCCATCGTGTCAATATCGCTAATAACGCAATAATGTACCCTCAACTTTGAACCCTTATTCCAAGAGTTCCCCAAGAGAACATTTGTGTGCATTTTTTTTTTGGTGATTATTGAATACTTCCGTAGCATTTAAAAAAAAACAGCGTATAGGCGCAATGTCTGGGCGGTTATGAGGATTTGACATGTTTAATACGCTAAGTAACGAGGTAGTAGATTTAATTTCTTGAACAAAACAGGTACATCTAAAAGTAAATACCAAACAATTAGTCATAAACTATTTTGCGTTATACTGAGAAAAAACAAATCTTTGTTCATAGGAAACCGACAATTTATACCGAAAACGAATCTGACACTAAATCATAGATTTGATGCCAATAAATAGCACAAACCACATTGCGTTACATTGCCAGACGCACAACCCCCCCCCCCCCCCCCCCCCCCCCCCCCGAAAAAAGAGAAAAAAGAAGAAGAAAAAAGAAGAAGAACATATTGGTCCATAGCAAACCGACCATAAATGGTAAAATTAATTTGTACAATTCGCACGTAGCCCCAAACGAATCTGACACGTAATCGTGATCAAAGATTTGCTGCCATTAAAATGAAAAAGCACATAAGTACCTGTATACATCCTCTGAAGGCAGTGATCTTTAGATTGGAACGCATTTGACATATGGAGTTATTGGAAATCTTTATTGCGAGTTCTATTGGGAATATTTTCAGATCTATAGTTTTCATCTTTTACGAACTCTGCATTTCATATCACATCGATGCAAAAAGGTGCAATGAAGTGTGGAAATTCAATTCCCCGGAACACAAAACTCTTTACGTCCATCAATAGATATGTTGAGATAGCATTTCAAATAATAGGGCTTTATGGTTTGTCCATTTCAAGCATTCAAAACATACACGTATTATACGACGATTAAATCAAAAAATTTACATGTTTTAAGTGATTTACGTAGTTGTGTGTTGGAGGCTGCGCCTTCAATGTTGATAAACACTGAGATGTACATTTTTACAATTAACACTGTGATTATTTTCCATCAATTTTCAAAAGATTTAGTGGTATCCAATAATGAATGTTTGCCTTTG
>CM069452.1:12275802-12607738 GCA_035610835.1 Ophiura sarsii | reverse complement strand
AAATTAATTATCAGGTATTATAATTTAGTTATTTTTTGTTTAGGCTTTTATCTTAGTTTTTTAATTCATAACTATAGCGCGTGGGCTATTTTGTGTAGGCCCAAATATATAGCGCACTTTTTTTTAAATATTAGGACTACTAGCGGACCGTATGAACAATTATGACTAGCGGACCGTGTGAAAATGTATGACTAACGGACCGTTTTTTATTCAAAAGGTTCGCTAGTCATAATTTAAAAAATATGACTAGCGAACCTTTTTTATTATGACTAGCGAACCTTTAGGTATTTTATGACTAGCGACCCTTATGACTAACGAACTTTTTATATATTATGACTAGCGGACCTTTTGAAAAATTATGACTAGGGGACCGTGTGAAAATGTATGACTAGCGGACCGTTTTTTCTTCAAAAAGGGTCGCTAGTCATAATTAAAACATTATGACTAGCGAACCTTATTTTATTATGACTAGCGAACCTTTAGGTATTTTATGACTAGCGACCCCCTATTGTGATTATCACTAATGAACCTTTTGGTATATTATGACTAGCGAACCCTTTTTCATATTATGATTAGCGGACCTATATCATATTTATGACTAGCGGGCCTTATGACTACTGACCCTCATTTTTATGACTAGTGAACCCTCATATACGTTTATGACTAGCGCACTCGTGGTATAGGAAAATACACGTTATGACTAGCGACCCTTATGACTTATGAACCTTATTACTAGCGACCCTTATGACTAGCGGGTGGACCCCATGTTTTTAACGTGACACGCTTATACGCGAGCAATCTTGCGCGTGGTCAATTTGAAATATGCGCGCGTCTCACAGTTCACGCAATCGTGAATTTAACGCACGCGTAGTGAAAAGAATGTCGCTTTCAAGATTTCGACAACATTTCAGCTGAAAGACAGCGGCAGCGCGTATTGAGGCGCGTGTACCAAACCCCTTAATGGGACTTGGTGGAGGGAAGGGTGTGTGTGCGCTCTTTTGCTGATTGAATTTTCAAGGCCATTTGGGGTTATTCAAGGTCATCTGGGGTCAAAAAGGATCTGTAAGGACTATCTTGTGAGAGGGAGGGGGGCGCTTTATTCTTTTACAGATTAAATTATCAAGGTCATTGGAGGACATTTAAGGTCATCTGGCGTCAAAAAGGATCCGTAAGGCCTATCTCGATGGGACTGATTACATTTTCAAGGTGTTCTTTAGCTGATTAAATGTTCAAGGTTTAATTCGGACTAGCGGTACTTATTTGAAATTCGGACTAGCGGAACTTATTTAGAATTCGGACTAGCGGAACTTTTTTTTAATTCGGACTAGCGGTACTTATTTAAAATTCGGACTAGCGGAACCTATTTTAAATTCAGACTAGCGGAACTCATTTAAAATTCGGACTAGCGGACCTTATTTTAAAAAAAATCGGACTAGCAGACCTTATTTGAAATTCGGACTAGCGGACCTTATTAGATTCGGACTAGCGGACCGTATTTCATTTTCGAACTAGCGGAACCTATTTAAAATTCGGACTAGCGGGCCCTATATTCGGACTAGCGGACCTTATTTAATTTTCGGACTAGCGGACCTCAAGGTATAGCAAAATTACTGTTCGGACTAGCGGCACTTCGGACTAGCGGACCGTCGGACTAGCGGTTCTTCGGACTAGCGGATCGTTACCGCGAGGAGAGGGGTTGGTCACGATGTTGATGGACTGAACTTAAACGTGTTAAAAGAAATGCGCAAAAGTTCAAGGTGTTTCCAGAAACCCTTATTTTTTAGAATGATGCATATGAGACGACGTGAAACCCTGTTGTACGGGCAAACGGACCTCTCAGGTTAGGTCTGTCAGTCGGTCGGTCTTTTAAATTGTTTAACAATTCTTCTCCTTTCAAAACGAACGTAGATAAGGTTCAAAAGTTATATATAAAAATGTCAAACAAATTCGTCGCATATATGAGAACTAAGTATCTGATTCTTCGGAGCCTGTACGGTATAGATTGGGATTTAAATGGCCTTTCGACGCATATGTTGTATACTGACATTATGTTCAAATTTGATCAATGGTGATAACGTTGTTGTTTTATGATTGTTCATATACGCATTGTTATAATGGCAATGGTGATTATGATTGTTCATATACGCATTGTTATAATGGCAATGGTGATTTTGTTTAATGAATTGTGATTAATTGGCAATTGCCAAACTGTAAAATAGCTAGAACCACAACAAACTATTAAAGGTTAACATGTTCTACTCTCAGGAGTATATAAGATTTGTGGTATTCATAAATTCAATAATATAACCGTGCTCTGCGAGTTTAATATTATACCAACAATCAAACATGGGATACGCAATATAAGTTGTCATGGTAATAATGGTGCATATATTGCTTAAGAATACAAGTAACTTAGTGTATGAAATACAAATCGCGCTTGCACGTGTGCATTGGTTGGTTCGGTCCTGTCATGACTGACAGCTCGTGACCTTACAGATACTACGCCACAAATAACGATTTTCGGCAAAGGAGTAACAATCATGGAGCGGGTGTCCAGTAATCAACTTTATTTGGTGTGCATATATACTTATAATATAGGGTTTCCCAAAAGGTATTTGAACGGCATTCTAGAATACAATTGTAATATAAAAATACAAACAACATCTAGGAAGGAATTGTGAGAGTATTAATGTACAAAAATAAAATTACAGGGTGAAATAAAACAAATGTGTATTTGGCATTGATATGTGTATTGAACCACAACATAAATGTTGTTTGATAAATAAATCGTATAACCCTAACCCCTCATTGGTGTATTTAGCAAATAAGCTAACCGGAGGGAAAGACGGTACAAATAAACCAAAAACCCAAAACGGTGTGTGCCGCCCCGGGTATCACCCCCGGGCCGCCACGTCAGGCATCCCGCTGATCATACATTATTTATGCTACCATATTCGGAGCCCATATGTACCTTTCACACAAACTTAATGTTCTAAAGACACTTATTTCTTGATTTAATTATGAATTCTGAGTCCATTGCTTCTTCTGCTTTAGTTTTGAAACATATCAAATGAAAATTGTTCGAACTTTAAGATAACATCTCAGCATGTGGTAAGACAAGCACGCGCAATAAAGTGCGGTAATGCAATTAATCAAGATAGATAGAGGCAATATATTAGAAGCCGCAATATAATATGTTTACTAATATATATTACGTTTAGATTAGATCTAGTACACATACTTTTTGAATTAGTTACACTTTTGTCCTACCCAACTCAAGCAAGACAAAATTATTAAAATAATAAAAATAGAAGGTTTGGCACCCTATATAAACTTAAGTTGTTTATTACATTCTAATCACGATTTATTACAAAAGTCAGACAGTGAAATTTAACCAATCAATCCCACATGACTTATGCACTTTTTGTAAAAAAACCTCTGAAACAATTACGCATCTTTTCATAACTTGTCAAATCTCAAAATCATTCTGGAATATCTTTAAAAGGTGGGTTAAAGGTCAAACAAATGTGGACTTGAATATGAATCCAGTAACAATACTTTTTGGATCAAATTTGGATTTCACCCTAACATTGATAATGACAATGGCGAAATTCCATATTTATAGAGCAAAGATGACAGAAAAACAGCCAGATTTAGACACTTTCAAACACGAAATTAAGTATTATTACAATATTCTAAAATACCAAGCCACATGTAATTCAGACTTGAATACTTTTCTGGAAAAATGGCATAAATGACAAAGTCTCTGCACTGATTAACGGATAAGTTTCATTTAAATATATTTGTCAATATGTTACCCATGTAAAAGGGTGTATGTAGCTTAAGGTCACTGAATAAGTGACAGTACTATGTTTATATCAGCTGTCAAGAAGGAATTTAAAAAATCAACAAAAAAATCAATCCCACATGAAGCATATTTTAACAACGGAAAATCTCATCATAACGTATTATATATTATTCCTTACTATATAACATCACGATTCACTTAACTTCGGAAATATTGCTGGTTTAACATCATACGTCACTTAGCTATTGACCTAATGGCAATTGGCATGCATTTTCTTGTCTATTTACCACAATCATTCATCGTGAAAACGAACGTTGATCAGGTTTCGAATTCACTGGGCAAATGGTTACTATTGATATTCAGGCATAAATGTACTATTACCTGAAATATGTGTCGCAGGAATAGGAAATCACAGTGAGCTTTTAAATGGTCAGTTTTCATTGATATGATAAAGTACGGAGGTTATTGTCCCAGGTATTGAGCCCGGGCATATGAAATCAAATACTCGGGTATAGAGTGTCAGAAGATACAGTAGGATCTGTCTTGATAGGGGGAGAGGGAAGAGAGTCCTAAACAGTTATACAAGTCCTTCCCAGTGGAATTCAGTTTACCGTAGACGGATTTATGTTTCTCAAAAATGTGAATATTCCAATAAAATATCAAAAAAACAACAAGTAACTAATGTTAGACAAAAGAAACCAAATAAACAACATAAAAAAAGGAAAGAAAACAGACACTTTTTAATACTTTAAATTCTTTTCTAGTATTAATTTGTTAAACCCAATTCCCAAATTCAATACTAGTATACAAATTGGAAATGTAGATATTCTTTTTGTTGTTGATGTACGATAGCAGTTACTTTACGCAGTAATGCATGTGATGTTTTGTTCATTTTTATGATTGAAATTTAAATAAATATCAAACAGCTGTCTAAAAGTGTTAAAAAACGTGGCAATTTGTTTTATTAATGCTATCACTTCACGCGTGCAAAAACGCTATGCAGGAAACCTATAGTGTATGCAGTGTGGTGTTACATTTACCTGGTTTAACTCGATAGACCTAAGGCATTTACTCGGCATTTACTGTGCTTCAGAGTGAAAGTCAAATGTTCCAGGTGGTTTTACTCTAGACTTTATTACTAATACAGTAATAGTTTACACCAAGTGTACACATATTTATAAAAATAATAATAAGTCGTTTGCACCTCGTCAGTAGAGTGATGACCGGGGTGATGACACGCTATATAAGACATGTGACCTTTGGCACACATGACCTTGCATAGAGGTCAGAAACACTTTGAAGGTGATGGCGCCCTAAGGTAATTTTAAAGTGTTCTTAATAGCGAGTTTCGCTCTGCTGACCAAAATCATTATAGTGGTTTGACTGAAAATTACTGATATAGCTAGCCAGCCAGCCAAATTGTTCTATTATGCTTTTTAAAAATTGGTCTCTGGCAAAATCGCGTTAAAGGTATGTTATGTTAGGCATGTTTTGCATTAAGGGCTCATAAAGGGCTTATACGACCATATTTCACTTAAATGAAGGCATTTTAATGGACACAAAAATAATTTATCAGTGTTTTACCAATCAGGATTTTATCGACAATAACAATGGGGACTTTAATTGCGGATATCATTATGAGCGTATCCACTATCATGCATTTAGAGTCTCTGGCAAAATCGTGTTAATGTTATGCATGTTTTGCATAAAAAGGGTTTTGGTAATTGGCGATTGGTAAAATCTGAAATGTAATGTTCATATGTTATGATTGGCGTACACATAACGAAAATAACAATGATAGGAATTTACTAAGACAAATGGTCATTATCTTTAAATGTTATTTTGTTACTTTTTTGTTGATAATATTTATACGTAGTCTAATGTGTGATTTATCACACAGGTATTTCACGAATACATCTACATGTATATTTAGTAAATGAAGGTATTTTAATAGACCAAGTCATTTATCAGTGTATAGCCAATAAAGAGTTAATTGGAACTATATATAACAATGGGGACTATAATAGGACGCTAGGTGTGCATAACTGAAACACACGCTGACCATTCCTCGCATTCCATTCATGCGGCTTTTGCTAACAAAACTTTCACTAGGTTATCTGGGTTATTTTTTATTAACGACCATCTTGTTGAGAATAAATTACATGTCAAACCCTCAGCTGCTCATATTTAAAGTCAGGACTAAACAAAATGAATGTTGAAGATAGAATATTTCAATTCGCATTGTTATCATTAATTTACGCATTAGGCTACTTATAGACCGGGTTAAAATTGAGGGAGGTGCCACCTGGAGAAGGAGAAATTCTCACGTGGTTTTTCTAGACCAGTTTTTCATGGGGAACAAGAATATCTGAGGTAAACAGGCTGGTTCCTGAGAACTTTTCCGTTAGGGCACTTTTTTCAAAATGGCCATAAGTGTGTATATGGGTTAAATAAATATCTATGAGGCATTTTGATTACTTTTTGCATCAGTTTTGATTAGAGTTATTCATAAAGAAGCTACGTTTGTATTACAGAATCTATAAAGAGGTCCAAAATGGCCGCCAAAATCCCATATAAAGTGTATATGGGTTAAATAAGCATTTATGAGGCGCGTTTTACCAAATATTGCATTAGCTTTGATTAAATCTAAATCTAAATCTAAATAAATACTCAATAAAATTGCTTAAAGCAACATCTAATTGAGAAAAACAAAATGGCGAATGATGAGACAGACCTAATGAACTTAATCTACGTTACATGCTTATTTACACCGGTTTTGAAACTTTCAATGGTTTTTGAATCTAAGACGGATGAAGGGAGGTTGTTCCACTCTGATATGGTATTAGCAAAAAAGCTGTATTTATACACATTTTTGGATGCTTTGACTAGTCGGAATTTCTTTGGGTGATATTGTCTAGTAGTCGTTGTAGTTGGACGTTGGATATGTTCTGGAATTGGGATTGCTATATCATTTGCATGAATTTTATACATGATTGATAGACGGATGTTCCTTCGTCGTTCTTGCAAAGTTATATTCAAAAAGAAGCTAAATGTGTAATACATAATCTATAAAGAGGTACAAAATTAGGGCGCTTTTCAATATGGCCGCCAAATTCCAATGCAATATTATTTGCGAGTCTATCAAATCCCATATAAAGTGTGTATATGAAAAAAGCGCCCTCACGGAAAAGTTCTCAGGATACACCCTGTTTACCTCAGAAGTTGTTCCCCATGAAAAACTGGTCTAGAAAAACCACATGAGAATTTCTCCTTCTCCATGTGGCATCTCCGACAATTTTAACCCGGTTTATTAACATTAATTAACATACAGTGCCAAAAATCTTGAGGTCGGGTCGAGTTTTTTTCCTCTGACAAATATTACTGACTGTCGTGGCTCATCTCAAGACAAAATTGGTAAATGTGAATTTTACTGATGTTTCAAGCAAACTTATTCATTTCAAGCAGAAAATACTTTTTAGTAGTAATATTTTGACACCTGGGTAAAATATGAATCTTCAAAAACCGCACCTAAAACCCCAAATTATGACCCTTTTTTTGGTTATTTTAGGGTCGGTCGCTGAGGGCAACACAACAATTTTGTTCGCCTTACTCTTGACCACAATTTTATATGATCAACACGTTTTGTTGAAACCATGTGTGACCTGTTATTCTTCCTTGTTAAATGTAAAAGATCTAAAACATACGTGTATAATATATATACAAAATGAATTGAATAGCAGATATAACTTATAAGTGTTATTTGGCTCTCATAAAGGAGTACTTGAAATAAACAGTATAATGTTTGCAGCTAGGTTCAGGTTTCCTATAAATTCAAATCTTTCTCAAACAAAACAATACTTTGTAGACCAGCCTATCCGTACGCAGAATTGAAAAATGAGACATGTTAATAAACATATCATAACTCCTCACCACAGCCATTGATTTGTAAAATTCAAATTTCTTGTGAAAATAAAGTTTCATTCCATAATTTAATATCATTTTTATAATAGTCTTCCTAGTATACTTTAATTGCCGGAAAAAATCTTTATATTTCTCTGACTTTTACGGCTTCTAATCCGAATGTTTTGCATGTCCATCCTTTTAATGATCAATATAGGATTTGATAGCAAATATAAATTACAAAAATCTGTTTAAAAATCTGTCGATCGGGCCCGTAAACAGGTTTTTTTTCGTCGCCTTGAACATTTGTAATACTTATCATGTGTTCATTATAGTAAAGGCAATGAAATATATTATGTTATTTAAAGTTATTTTTACGATGACGGTGGCCTACGTTATTATTTGTCAGAAATGTTCGTGATTTGGCGGTCATCTTGACAGCCATCTTGGATTCGAAGTATGTTAAAAAGAAAATGAATATGAATATTTCTTAAAGCTTACTACACATTTACTGTTGTTTTTGATGAATTACACAGTGTAAGTCAAAATATTCAGGACCCAATTTAATTGATTTTTAAAAACAATGAAAACAGAAAATAATACATTTCATATCAATAGTAATAACTACATATTGTAAGGTTTAGTCTACATTTTATTTTGCACAAATCAGTGATTTCCTGTGAGAGATAGCAAAAGCAGTGAAATCAAACGGAATCCCAGTGTTGTGATTAAAATGTGTAATTTATTTTAATGGGGTGACCGCTTCCAAAGGGATAACATATTTCAAGCTGTTGGATTAATTTCGTCATTTTCATTTTCGCGACAAACAAAACTCACACACAAAAACACACCAAAAACACTGACAATCGGGGTGCGTTATAATAATAATAATAATAATAATAATAGCGTTGCTTATATAGCGCTGCTCCCAAAATGATCACAGCGCTTAACAAAAGATAAAACATAAACAATACAATTTACCCCAGGCAACATACAAAAGTGAATGGAAAGAATGAGAAAGCCTAAAATGTACAGATAATCAGTTACTAAACAAATGAGTCTTGAGATTATGTTTGAAGGTTATGATACTGTTGCTGGATCTTAATGTAGATGGGGTGCTATTCCATAGTGTTGGGCCAGCCACAGCAAATGAGTTATCCCTTTAAGGAGGGTGTGGACTCTCAGGTACAGCCTCCGTAAAACTGCCGTAACTTCTTCAATATTTATTTAATCTTTATAAACGTATCCATTTTTTTGCAGAAAAGGGTTCAATGAATCCAACCATAATAATGAAATTGACCATTTTGGAAAAAATTATAAAAAACACGTTTTTTGACCCATTTTAGGTTTAGAAAAGATAACTCAAAATATATTTTGTTAAATTTTGTCATACTAGCTTTATGATAATCCTGATAACATTCCCCAGGAGCGTTGTTTTTTTCTTTTTTGAATAATCGATTATTTTTTCAGTTATAGACCAAAAAGTGCCAAAAAATGTGATTTTCATGATTTTGGCGGTAAAAAATCGCTCCTGGGGAATTTTATCAGGATTATCATAAAACTAGTATGACAAAATGTAACAACATATATTTTGAGTTATCGTTTCCAAACCTAAAATGGGTCAAAAAACGTGTTTTTTATTTAAAAAAAATCCAAAATGGTCAATTTCATTATCATGGTTGGATTTATTGAACCCTTTTCTGCAAAAAACTGTATACGTTTATAAAGATTAAATGAATATTGAAGAAGTTACGGCAGTTTTACGGAGACTGTACCTGAGAGTCCACAGCCCCCTTAAAAGATTGCAAGGGAATCAGTTTTTATTGCATTCCATGCGAGTCTTTGTGAATTTAGTGCGTAAGTGGTATCACCTGCTATAGTACAGTCACAAAGTAGAAAATAACAACATAAGCTAACAAATAAGCTTCAACATAAATCGCAGGTATCAAAACTGTATTCTCAGATTCCTTCTAAACACCGGAATGACTAATGTAGCGGGTAAAGTAAGGAGTCCCTTTAAATATTTATGAGTTTCAGGGATAGTTGGCAAATTTAAAGGAATCAGATTCTGGTTAACAGATCGAATTACCGTATTCTATGTATTATTTACAGTGATGCATGTTTCATGGAGAATGAATAAATTATTAAATGAAAGGCGATATCACCTGTTGTGATACGGTGTCAAAATAAATATACAATATTGAATGTCTGGCTCTGAGTACAAGTGATACAAGAACACATTGCACGACGAGCTAGAAACAAACATTGTACCACTCTGAAGACGATTTACAATACCTTTAGGCTCTAAGTTTTCCAACCTACCCATTGTATCCTTCCATCTCACGAAAATAAGTAGTTCAGTGTCTTTAGTGTGCACACAATATCTTTAGAACATTGTAGGTATCCGGTGAGTGACATGTAAATCACAATACAAACTAAAAACACTTCAGGATGCATCGCACAAGCAGGGATGTGTAGTGTATTTTGACAAGAGCATATCAAAAAACAGATGTTATACCTTCAACATTGTAGCAATAAGGGACCGTTCATTGTTTATGGCGGACGGGGCGGGGGGGGGGGGGGGGGGGGGGGTTGGAGGACAAATTTGAGACTCGTATGTCAAAATTACCTAACCCCCTACAGCTGAAACTGAAAAGTACATGACCCCCTGCTAACCAGTAGCTTTTTACAACTCCCCCCACTCAACTTGTCACATACGGGTCTTTTCTTTTGGAATTTTATTGGCAAATTATGTTTGTGCCCTATCTGATCGGCCAATAATTTTATGATGGCCCTTCTTTTTTATTTGTGAAATAAGTATATAAAAAAAATTGCCATATTTTACACATTTTGGGATGGTTTGTGAGTCTTTTTAACCCGAACAAGTTAGAACACACTGGGCAGAAACGTATGATTCAGTAAGACATCTTACTTACCAGGTAAAATGCATGCAAGAAATCACAAAATTAGATTTTGTAACATAGGCTAGTTAACATGTTTTTATACACCCTGTGGCTCTCATTTCTCGACCGTTGATGATTTTATAGACGTTTTATCAACAGATCGTCAGAGGCACAGAAAAGATTTGCTGTCCGGAAGTCGTCTCATAGTAAATGTTTTTGAAGTTGATAGGTTTTAAGAAAATTTGCGCGGAGCCCAGACAAAAAATGGCATTTACACTCCAAAATAGCCTCTAAAATCACCCCAATCACCACCATCTTTATAGTTCAAAAAAGTTACACAACTCCCTTTTGTTTAAGATTAAAAAGTTACATACCCCCTATTTCAACATATGAAAGTTACATGACCCCCTATAGTTTACCCCCCCCCCCGCCCCCCCCCCCACAAATAATGAACGGTCCCTAAATGGGTGATTGATTTGGTTGTAGTATGACGTGGAATATAAAGGCATTATGCTGGCAAAATTAATAATCTACACCAGCGATTATGACTAAAGGCAGGGATATTGGGTTTCTATTGAAACGTTTTAATCAGTATGACTATGAGCACTAAAGTAGCCAGTACGACAACAACTTGCCAGGTACAAGTTTGCTTATAACTATTGTTCCTAATAAAAAAAATCAAATTATTGAATTGAAACCTATTTAATTTGAGATATTGCACGTGAAGAATGAGTGAATACAAGGTCCAGGTTTTGTTTTCATTTTAGCATTGGTTCTTTGCTACACGCAATCACGCACAACGCCGCAAATACTAGCGTCATGGCCAGTTCAACCTGTCAGCATGCTGTCAGACAATATCTCAAACTTGTGCTCAAACTATACAGGTAACTGGAACGTAATGATGATAATTTGACAAAAATATGTAACCATGGGAAAAGTGCAACAAATAGCTGAACATATTGTGGTTTCGTCAAATTTTACCAGTGGCCGCAGTGGTGATAATCATGGTGATAATTTTTCTAAATTTGCTATTGCAGTGGAGGATTTAAAGATTCTCTTTATGTGCACTAGTTTCTGTTATTTTCATTCCCATAACTATCACATATCACTTAATATTAAAATCACTTAACATGTTTCAGATATACAGTAACGATACGAAAATAGTCATATCTACTAATATAATAATGCTCTGAAACACTGTGATTCATTTAATGATAAAGGCGGACAAATTGTTTTATTATATACATGTATATTATTTTGATGTGGTCAGAAATGTGTTAATTTGTTTTATTTTAAGGTTTCGCTATGTCTTTAATGTACACATAATACCGATAGATGAGTTTTAATTCACCTCAGCATATTCAGGTTGTTGCAGTTTGAACCAAAAAAGACGTTATATAGATAAATTGATGCTAGATGTTGAGAAAAATAAAATCACCACCTTTTTGTAATGAAATGGTCAACGGGCTATTGTACCATGAGGGAATTGTTGCTAGTGTTAATTTGGCTGACAGCTATTTCCGTATTACGACTGTTTTGACATTTTACTTGGCACAACACAACTGACAGGTTTAAGTAGCAAAAGTCTATTCAAATACTGTGCATTGAAACAGTAATACATGATTGACATGTGGTACTGGCTCATCACGGATGTTTGGAATGAAATCATATATCTATATTGTTTTGTATATGATAAAGAGCAAATGTGAACAAAATCAAAACAGATATTAAAAGGGTAAACGGATTGAGTGATTAGAAATCAAACTGTTGACTTTGCTAGAGATCTAATGGGCAATTCATTGGTTCACGAATACTCATATAACCTGTATACAAGAAACACAATTGGACATGGGTTAATAGTGCCAAAGATAAAAGCCCCTATATTGACCGAACTGCATCAAAATAGGCAAAATATGAATAAAAGAAAAATATCTGGAGGTCATTCGACATTTCCTTCAACTTAGGCGACGACCACCCCCCACCTAATTTTCGGGCGGACGGACCTGTCAAGTAGGTCGGTCGGTCGGCTGTTGTTTTTTAACCTAAAATGTCACCAAAATCTGCAATTTTTTTTAAACATTTGTATATACAATATCGGTATTGGACTATTTTTTTTTGCTTCATAATATTTGTTTTTATATACTGACAGCTACTTTCGCTGGATAACAGAAACTCGACGTTGAGAGATAAGCAGATTTTAGTGAGCAACTACGAATGAACGATATGTAATGGCCCTGTCACCGTTGATCAGGCCGCGTTCTTCCTGCGTGTTACATGGGGATCCTCTCCCGCTCTAGCTAGTGTCCACTGCGACCCCAATCGGGTCTTATGCGTTTGTTTGGCGCTGTGATACTTTATTCAGCGCATCGCTAGCGCAATGCCTGATCGCCGTAGGTGTGACATCCCTATAATGAGATTCAAATAACATGTTATGCATCGGCTTCTATTCAAAAAATAGGAATAGCAGAAAGTAATTATTTTTGAGACTTTAAATTGAAAATCCTGCTGCCAGCTCATAAAAAGGTTCACTCTATTGGAAAATGTTCTAATTGTTCATCTCATACATGAGATCAATTTGTATCACGACTGTTTTTCAAAGAAACACCGGATACGATCAAATTGTTTAATCGCAGTTCATTATAGCAGTATATCCATGACCAAAAATAGCCACATATATGCATGCAAATAGAGTGGAGAGTGGAAGACAGTAATCTTGCGTCAATAAAATGCATAACCACCTATCATCATACTTGACATAGGAGTTGCATTGGTTATTGCATACGATTTTCTCTAAACGCAAATACACTGATATTAGTCATAGTGGTCTATTCAACGATGATAACAATTCGCCATTTTATGAAAGGACATAAATATGATCTTTTTTAGTTTCATATACAAACTTCCTTTTCACTATGTCTTTAAGTTCGGAGACAAAAATCAAGGCCGATATAATTTATATTCACCTTCGCGGGAATGAATCCCCCGATATTAGTTTTCTATGAAAATAGCTTATTAAAGAAATACTATGGTCTAAAAAGGTTGGAATTATAATTCTTCGGTGGTTTTACATAGTGGCGTATCGTCGATGGAATTCCATAACACTGTCACCTACGGCCAAAGATCATTCTCTCATGCAACTCCTGAACTCTGGAACCGGCTCCCATCTCATGTCAGAAATGCCACATTTCAAGAGTTCGCTCAAGACTCTCCTCTTTCAGCAAATGACTTTATAATGTTTTGTATCGTTTGTTCATATTTTGTACTTTTTGTTCAGCGCACTGGGGTCTTGCGACGGAGTGCGCTTAATAAGCGTGGTTTATTATTATTATAGTGGCGTACGGTT
Organism: Ophiura sarsii; assembly: GCA_035610835.1. NCBI lineage: Eukaryota > Metazoa > Echinodermata > Ophiuroidea > Amphilepidida > Ophiuridae > Ophiura > Ophiura sarsii. Next base: position 12,593,784 of record CM069452.1, on the reverse strand, counting down.
AAACTTTGGTAGTTTTTGTAACGTGTAACATATTATTTTGAAATATTGTTTTCTTAATTATGTTTATAAAGTCCCAACGCCAAATATTGATTAGTTCATTGGTAATTAAAACAATGATTTGGTATACAAAAAGTTAGTAAAATAAATATTGATATCATTAGCTGAAATGTTTTGAGGACAGCTTGAAGTTAAACAAACACGTTGGGATTTAAAATAACAATCTGTAACAGCACCACGTTGACCAGCTCGTTGTATTATCAATGGTGCCACATTATATGTATCATTGTTAAATGGTAGAGGGCGCTAGTCGTTTTTGTGAAGCTCTCTGTACAGCTCAACATACCTAAATGGTATGTGACTATTATGAAACAAAATGCATGTCATGAGGTTATTGATTTTACCAAGTCATGCGCTGAATTCATTACTGTGGGAGGTAAGGTCAAGAATAATGATGATGGATCATGAGAAATAGGGGAAGAGGAATTGTAATATAAGAGGAGAATTATGATGTAAATGTGTATTATGATGATGTGGAGGAGAAGAAAGATGAGGAAGAGGAAAGGGAAGGGGAGGAAGAGGAGTGGAGGAGCAAAAGAGACGGAGGACAGAAACAATTATACTGTGTGGGGTGAGGCATCCATGCCGGATGTCTACATCTTGCACACGGTGAAAATGTAATTTAAATTGGTATTGTTATGGGGACTGTGGGTTGTAATACACTTTAAAATATTTTATTTTTCTGTAAGATGCTTTGAAACATACCAGTTGAACCAATTATTGGATTAATCTATTGTCAAGGGTAATTACCGATATTGACATACACGTACCTTAGGATAAGTAGGATTACTTGTTAAGTTATTAACTGGACTCAAGTAGTTATTAAAGATTTCTGATAATAGCGTAGTATTAATCAATTAATACGATTTATATTTCTGGTTTTATAAACCCACTATAGTGCGAAGGGTTATCGGTACCATGTGCAACATGTATAGCGATCCGGTAACAAAACCTCGCCTAATAATTATAATAGGGAGAATGTGGATGACGGGGAGGATCTGAAGGATAAGAAAGGTATGGAGGTGATGGAGGAGTATAAGGAGGAATATGAGGAGAACGATATGGAGGTGGAGGTCAGGAAGAAAGAGAAGATAATAATTGGGGAACAGTACACTTTTTCCGGGAAAAATTATCTTGTTATCATGACAAAACGATGGATATTGCTGGAAAAGTGTTATATTGTAGCCCATGACATCATAGAATTGACATAACGTTGTACATGTACCATATTACCAGTCTTTAGCATTTCAATCCGTAGTGCAACGAGGTCACCAAAACAAGACATTGCAGTGCTTGCATGCCGATGTTGTCTATTGAGGGCGCATTATATCGTATCGTAAAAATCAAGGATGAGATACCAAATTGACGCTATTTTAAAATACTCATATGGAATTGTATCATCCCTCTAGTGCATAGTGTACAACGATATCCTTACAATATTATTTGTAATTACCTTGGAAAAATAATGGGGAGAGATCTACTAAATTGGTAAGTAATATTTTAAATTTTGATGCTAAGTTAAAAAAAAAAGAAGCGCACTACGTGGTGTAATGGTAGCCATATGGGAGTAAGGAGCAAGCGTTCACCATCGTTCCGTACAACACACACACACTTGTTTTCATGAATTAGACCTAATATTTTTCGAAGTTACTCGAAGGATTTACATTTATCTATTATGAGACACTAGCATTATATATATTTACGAGATGTGGTATCACCAGCTACTTAACTCCAGTTCGGGGTTTCTGGTCAAGTTTTGAGGGTACGGGTTTGTAGAGGGTGTGTGAGAAGAGGTTGGTCACGATGGTGATGCGCAAAAGTTCAAGGTGTTTCCAGAAACCCTTATATTTTTTATGAGACGACGTAAAAAAAGAAACCCTGTTGTACGGGCAAACGGACCTCTCAGGTTGGGTCTGTCAGTCGGTCTTTCTTTTAGATTGTTTAATAATTCTTCCCCTTTCAAAATGAATGTAGAAAAGGTTAAGAAAATTTTAAAAATGTCAAACAAAATATTTGGGTCTGTGTTCATTTGCACGTGAAATTCTTTTCACCGATATCTGAAATAATTTTTTCGTCGCATATAATTATGATAACTAAGTATCTGATACTTAGGAGCCTGTACGGTATAGATTGGAATTTAAATGGCCTTTCGACGCATATGTTGTATACTGACATTATGTTCAAATTTGATAAATGGTGATAACGTTGTTGTTTTATGTTTGTTCATATAGGCATTGTTATAATGGCGATGGTGATTTTGTTTAATGAATTGTGATTAATTGGCAAATTACCAAACTGTAAAATAGCTAGAACCACAACAAACTATTAAAGGTTAGCTACCTTGTTCTACTCTCAGGAGTATTGAACCTTAGCTAAGATTTTTTGTATTCATGAATTCCAGAATATAAATGTGCTCTGCGAGTTTAATATTATACCAACAATCAAACATATTATGGGATACGCAATATCAGTTGTCATGGGTATGGTTCATTGCTTAAGAATACAAGTAGCCTAGTAGCCTAGTGTATGCAATACAAATCGCGCTTGCACGTGTGCATATATATTTATGATGTAGGGTTTCCCAAAAGTTATTTTAACGGCAATATAGAATACAATCGTAATGTAAAAATACAAACCATATCTAGGAAACAATTGTGGGATTATTAATGTACAAAAATAAAATTACAGGGTGAAATAAAACAAATGTGCATTTATTTAAACGGACCTTTGACATTGATATGTGTATTGAACCACAACATAAATGTTGTTTACATAAATAAAGCGTATAACCCTAACCCCTCATGGGTGTTTTTTAGCAAATAAGCTCACCGAAGGAAAGACGGGACAAATAAACCCAGACCAAAACGGTGTGTGCCGCCCCGGGAATCCAACCCGGGCCGCCACGACCGGAATCCCGCTGATCGTACATAACGCTACCGGGGTAGGGCTCCCAAAATTTAATATTCGTAGCCCATATGTACCTTTCACACAAACTGAATGTTCTGAAGAAACTTGTTTCTCGATCAATTGCACTAATATGTGAAGAAAGGTATAGGACAGGTGCACAATTTAATTATAAATAATGAGTCCATTGCTTCTTCTGCAAAAGTTAAAACATATCAAATAAAAATTGTTCGAACTTTAAGATAACATCTCAGCATGTGGTAAGATACGACAAGCACGCGCGATAAAATGCGGTTATGCAATTAATCAAGACAGATAGAAGTAATATATAAGAAGCCGCAATGTAATATGTTTACTAATATATATATTACGATTAGATCACATACTTTTTGAGTTAGTTCCACTTTTGTCCTACTCAACTCAAGCAAGACAACATTTCACTGTCTGACTTTTGTAATAAATCGTGATTAAAATGTAATGAACAACTTAAGTTTTCATAGGGTGCCAAACCCTCTATTTTTATTATTTTAATAATTTTGTCTTGCTTGAGTTGGATAGGACAAAAGTGGAACTAATTCAAAAAGTATGTGTGCTAGATCTAATCTAATCGTTATATTAGTAAACATATTATATTGCGGCTTCTAATATATTTTCTCTATCTATCTTGATTAATTGCATTACCGCATTTTATTGCGCGTGCTTGTCTTACCACATGCTGAGATGTTATCTTAAAGTTCGAACCATTTTCATTTGATATGTTTCAAAACTTTAGCAGAAGAAGCAATGGACTCAGAATTCATAATTAAATCAAGAAATAAGTGTCTTTAGAACATTAAGTTTGTGTGAAACGGGGAATTGGGTTTAACAAATTAATACTAGAAAAGCTCGTATATTTTTCTTCGAGAATTTAAAGTTGAAGTATCTGTTTTCTTTCCTTTTTTAATGTTATTTATTTGGTTTATTTTGTCTAACCTATTTCATTTCTATCAGTTGCTTGAAATTTATCGGAATATTCACATTTTTGAGAAACATAAAACCGTCTACGGTAAACTGAAATCGACGGGGAGTACCTGTATCTTCCGACACTCTATACCCGAGTATTTGATTTCATACGCCGGGCTCAATACCTGGGACAATAACCTCCGTACTTGATCATATCTTCTATGAAAACTGACCATAAGCTCACTATGACAAAATTATCACAATAATAAAAATAGAGGGTTTGGCACCCTATGAAAACTTAAGTTGTTCATTACATTTTAATCACGATTTATTACAAAAGTCAGACAGTGACATTTAACCAATCAATCCCACATGAAGCATATTAACAACGGAAAATCTCATCATACCGTATTATATATTATTCCTGACTATATAACATCACGATTCACTTAACTTCGGAAATATTGCTGGTTTAACATCATTCACTTAACTATTGACCTAATTTTAATGGCGATTGGCATGAATTTTCCGGTCTATTTACCACAATCACTCATCTTGAAAACGAACGTTGATCAGGTTTCGAATTCACTGGGCAAATGATTACTATTGATATTCAGGCATAAATGTACTATTAACTAAAATACTTCCGCATGAATAGGAAGTCATAGTGAGCTTATGGTCCGTTTTCATAGATATGATCAAGTACGGAGGTTATTGTCCCAGGCATGAGCCCGGCATATGAAATCAAATACTCGGGTGTAGAGTGTCAGTAAGATACAGGTACTCCCCGTCGATTTCAGTTTACCGTAGACGGTTTTATGTTTCTCAAAAATGTGAATATTCCGATAAATTTCAAGCAACTGATAGAAATGAAATAGGTTAGACAAAATAAACCAAATAAATAACATTAAAAAAGGAAAGAAAACAGATACTACAACTTTAAATTCTCGAAGAAAAATATACGAGCTTTTCTAGTATTAATTTGTTAAACCAAATTCCCGTTTCAATATACAAATTGGAAATGTAGATATTCTTTTTGTTGGTGATGTACGATAGCGGTTAATGCATGTGATGTTTTGTTCATTTTTATGATTGAAATTTAAATAAATATCAAACAGCTGTCCCAAAGCATGCAAAGTAAAAGTGTTAAAAAAACGTGGCAATTTGTTTTATTAATGCTATCACTTCACGCGTGCAAAAACGCTATGCAGGAAACCTATAGTGTATGCAGTGTGGTGTTACATTTACCCGGTTTAACTCATAGACCTAAAAGGCATTTACTCGGCATTTACTGTGCTTCAGACTCAGAGTGAAAGTCAAATGTTCCAGGTGGTTTTAATCTAGACTTTATAACTAATACAGTAATCGTTTACGCCAAGTGTACAAATATTTATAAATATAATAATTAGTCTTTTGCACCTCGTCAGTAGAGTAATGACACGCTATTTAAGACATGTGACCTTTGGCACACATGACCTTGAATAGAGGTCACAGACACGTTGAAGGTAAATAGCGTCCTAAGATAATTTTAAATGTATCTCTGAGTGCACTGTTCTTAATAGCGATTAGCCATTTTGTACCGAAGCAATGGTTATGACGTCATATTTCTGTCGATTTTCAGAACTCTTGTATTGGATTTACGTGCAAAATATATACTTTCCCAGGTGTGCAGTTCATTTTAAATTTCAGATGTTCTAAAATGGATGGTTTTCTAACCAATTCGAGAAAGAAAATCGAACTGCATACCTTAGAATTGCTAAAAAATACTTTAAACAAGTCCACTTTTTGTGCCTTTGAACAGAGTGTTTGTCGGGAATGTAGAATTACACATTAACCCATGTGCATTAACCCATGACCCCGGTCCAATTAATACAATTAGATATTATTATTAATACATTATTCGCCAACATTTTGTTAAATTAGCACGGTTGGTGTAGTGGACAGAACGTTGACATGAGGAGCGAAAGGTTATGAGTTCGAGCCCCATTATGATCACTTTTGTTTTATATGCGGGGTCTTGTCGCTGGATTTGTTTGGCCTGCCGGCATCATCTGTATGCGTGCCCACACGGACAGCGCTGCTGGTGTTGACCGTATTATGACGCCATTTTTTGTGTTAAAATGTCAAAGTTTTTTACCGTTCTTTCAAAAATAAGGAATATAATCACATTACAAACACATTTTGTGCGAGAGAAACACACACATTTAGCAAAAATGGCACAATAAAAATCCGTTCGTTATAAATAAATGGATATGTTTAAATAATAAAACTATCACAATTATACTCGTGGATCTCTGTGGCGTGCATAGGTTGGCCATGTCGTTGGCAATCGGCAATCACGGGTTCGATTTTTGAATATTCCTTGTTATCCTTTTATTTTTCTATTTTTTATACTTGATGGTGGATTAATGTAACATCATTGTTATGTCAATCTTTATTAATTATAAAGGCCGCCCATGCGTTTATAGTTTTCTTTTTATTTATTTATCTATCATAAATTTATCTCTTGATTTATTTAACTTGTAATTTTGTATCTAAACAATTGAAATGCGTAAATAATTATATTATTGCTCGATAAATAAGTTATTTTACTTGAGTTCAGTTTGATTAATGATAGCAACACTTGTTGTTAAACCATTTTACCAGCGTGCCCAACAATTTCTCTTTTGCACACTTTGTTTATACATACATTCACTTTTAGCTTGTTATAGCAGGGAGGTGTCAAATTGACACCACCCTGGTTATAGCTAGGCTAATAATATACAATTATAAGCAAGTTTGCGACCGGGTTTGCGACCTCTTTGATTTTTGGCAGGTGACACAATCCCATAGTGCATTTCGTTAAAACAGTGTAAATTATTTTTCAACGTTATCACGTGATAACCACGATCGTTCTATCAAAATATCGCAAAATGGCGCGGTACCCCCCCCCCCCCCCCCCCCCTAATAGCCAGCCAACTATATTGTGTTCTATTATACTTTTTAAAAAATTGGTCTCTGGCAAAATCGCGTTAAAGCTATAATATATTAGGCATGTTTTGCATAAAAGGCTCATAAAGGACTAATTTAACACACCTAGTGGGTTGGTACAAATCTCATTTTGGGTTTAATATTGTTTTAATCGTTCTTGACATTGACAAAATCTCAGCTTTTAGAAAATATAAGATGTATACTGAAAAACAGCTTTATCTATGAGATGCGGTTGATTTAAATAAACAAATTACAATAAGAATACTAGGAGTGCGGCTAGTTCTTGACATAATTAAATATGCAGATGTAAACAATATGCCTGGCACCCTTTTCTTCATTGAATTTGAAAAAGCCTATGATAATTAGAGTGGAAGTATGTTAAAAAATGCCTGGAGTAATTTAGTTTTGGTAATGAGTTGAGAAAATGGATAAGACTTTGTTATACGCAAATTAATAGTTGTGTAATTAATAATGGTCATGTCTTCAGATATATTGATTCATCTCGCAGTGTCCGGCAAGGATGCCCGCTGAGTTGATATATTTTCATTTTATGTGCAGAACTTATGGCTATTTCTATCAGAAATAACAATGATATTAAAGGTCTGCAAATGAGACCCAGGTAAAAATAACCATATATGCTGATGACACTACAATTATTTCAGATGGTTCAAAATAATTCAATTTTGAATGCCATTACGATTCTGAATAATTGGATCTATATCTGGTTTACATTTAATATTGATAAATCTATGTTCTTAGACATTGGTTCGTTGAAGAATGAAAAAGAGCATATTTTCCCAGAGGAGAAGTATAGGTTTACGAAAAAACCGATTAGATTTGATGGTGTTATGATCTTCCTTAACAGAAATGAGCTTTCTGAGCTTATTATCGAGCCACAGTGTAAGAAACTGAGCTCCATTTTTAATATATGGTTCCAACATGATCTCACGCCAATTGGTAAAATAACAATTATTAAATCTTTAGCTTTGTCTCAATTGACTCATTTGTTCTTTTTTTGGCCAAATCCATCAATGAATGAAGTTAAGAAGGTTTAGAACATTAGTATCACATTATTTGCTGAAATATGTTTTGAAGTTCTGGTTTAAGTTAAGCAAAGTCAAGGTAATATTGATGATGTTTTATGGTATATGGTAAAACTCATGTGTAAAGATTTTAAAAAAAGAACTGTGTATTTTAAATCATGGAGCATCAAAGGAGTTAATGTTATTTCTGAACTAATTCATATAATCATTGGATGTCATTTATTTATTTATTTATTTATTCACGGTATAAAAATAGCCAGCAGGCAGCATAAGCTGAAAAAGCCGGCTTTACAATAAAAATATATATATAAATATCAAAAATACATGCATAAAAATATTGCAACGAAATACAGACATCAGCTAAATACATTAATTATCCAAAACGCCATTGAGCTTTTTTATGATGTAAGGAATGGTGGATTTTTGGTATTTGTTGGTATTGCACAATGGTTGAGGAAATATGTTGCTGCGACGGAGGTTGTGGTTAATCGATCTCTTCTCTGGGAGAAGGTGGCGATGTCTTTCAGAGTTGAGGACCTGCTGACCAAATTTCAAAACTAATTCTTCCCTGCGATCGACAAGACTGGTGATGTTTAATTCGCGAAGAGCAGACTCGTAGTCTTGATATTTGTTGCCAAGGATGATTTTGCAAGTGCGCTTTTGAATCCTTTCAATTTGGTAGCTTTGATTTTTGGTAAGCGCAGGATGCCAGACAGCACAAGCATATTCCAGAATTGGTCGGATATATGTTTGAAAGATGGTCAGCATGTCCTCAACTGGGGCAGCATGTTTACGAAGAGAATATAACATAAATAAACGTCTACTGGCACGGGATATCATATTTTTGACTTGGATGTCCCATCCCAGATTGTTTTGGATTACAAGACCAAGTAATTTCATGTGATCAACAACTTGCAGGACCTCACCAACAAGAGAAAGTTGTGGAAGCAAGACAGGGTTTTTTAAAAAGTTTACATGCAAAACATGACATTTGGTTGGCTTAGGCAGCATATCGTTAACCTTACACCAATCATCTAAAGCATTCAGATGGTGTTGGAGCTGATGATTGTTTGTTTTAGCGTATGTTAACTTTAACATATGTTAACTTTAAGAAAATGTATGACATTAATTGTAATTTTTTGAAATATTTGGATGTGATAAATGTAATCTCCAAACACTATAAAGGTTATCTGACAAAATGAAAACAAAGCCAGACGCCCAAGGTATTGATTGATTTGAAAAGTGCAGTGAAAGGAAACCAATTTGCATAAATTGTTGAACCAGAGTAATTACACCTACCGCTCAGCACAAGTAGGTACATGAGTTTGATACTGATAATCAAATTAATTGCAATGACAATTTACCGATTGATGTTTTTTTGTTTTGTTGTGTGTATGTACATTGTATATTGTCTTTTTATGTTGAAAGCTTATAAATAAAGACCCTCACGGGCATGAAATTGAAAGAAAAAAAGAATACTAGGAGTCGAGGAGTGAAATGGTCACATCTTTAAAATAATTTGATTTTGTTACCTGTTCTGTTGATAACTGATGAATGTGTAATTAATGACACATAATACGACTATATTTCATTTTATAGAATTTTAATGGACACAACAGTAATTTATCAGTGTTTAATCAATCAGGATTTTATCGACAATAACAATGGGGACTTTAATGGGGATATAATTATGAGCGTATCCACTATCATGCTTTTAGAGTCTTTGGCAAAATCGTGTTAATGTTATCATTGTTTTGCATTAAAAAGGGTTTGGTAATTGGCGATTGGTAAAATCTGAAATGTAATGTTCATATGTTATGATTGACGTACACATAACGAACATAACTATGATAGGAATTTACTAAGACGAATGGTCATTATCTATAAATGATATTATGTTACATTTTCTGTTGATAATATGTATATGTAGTCACTGAAATGTGTGATTTATCACACAGGTATTTCACGAATACATTTATATATTTAAATAAAGGTATTCGAATAGACTCAAAGTCATTTATCAGTGTATAGCCAATAAATACTTAATCGGAACTATATATAACAATGGGGACTATAATAGGACGCTAGGTGTGCATAGCTGAAACACACGCTGAACATTCCTCGCATTCCCTTCATGTGGCTTTTGCTAACAAAACTTTCTCTTATAGAGGTTATCCAGGTTTTTTTTTTATTAACGACCATCTTGTCGAGAATAAATTACATACCTCAAACTCTCAGCTGCTCAGTATGTTGGATGTCACATTTAAAAACACGTTTATCTTCTTTTTCAGGAATTTGTCATTCAGGACTAAACAAAATGCATGTTGAAGATAGAATATTTCAATTCGCATCATTAATTTAAGCATAACTTAACATTAATCAACATACAGTGCCAAAATTCTTGAGGTCGGGTCGAGTTTTTTCCTCTGAAAAATATTACTGACTGCCGTGGTTCATGTCAAGACAAAATTGGTAAATGTTGATGTTACTAATGTTTCTAGTGTGATAATAGTTTAAAAACTGTTCAAGCAAACTCATATTCATTTCAAGCAGAAAATACTTTTATATATTAGTAATATTTTGACACCTGGGTAAAAAACTCCAATTATGACCCTTTATTTGGGAGATTTTAGGGTTGGTCGCTGAGGGCAACACAATAATTATGTTCGCCTTACTCTTGACCACAATTTTATATGATCAACACGTTTTATTGAAACCATGTGTGACTTGTTATTTTTCCTTGTTAGAGGTAAAACATCTAAAAAACATTCAAAATGAATTGAATAGCAGATATAACTTATAAGTGTTATTTGGCTCTCATAAAGGAGTACTTGACATAAACAGTATAATGTTTGCAGCTAGGTTCAGGTTTCCTACAAATCTTTCTCAATCAAAACAATATTTTGTAGACCAACCTATCCGTACGCAGAATTGAAAATGAGACATATTAATAAACATATCATAACTCCTCACCACAACCATTGATTTGTAAAATTCCAATTTATTGTGAAAGAGAAAGATTCATTCCATAATTGAATATCATTACTATAATAGTTTCCCTAGTATACTGTAATTTCCGGAAAAAAATCTATATATTTCTCTGACTTTTACGGCTTCTAATCCTCATAACAGTTCCGTGCACTGTATACAATCCAACTTTCTTGACCACGTCTTTGATGACATATCCAGGGTAATAAATTATCCCCTCCTACACCATTTATATGATTTATTTAACACCAACTGTGTCTTGCCAGCATGCGTGCTACCATTTCCACCGCTATCCTAAGCATAGCTCAAGGCTCTTTGGTGTTGGTGTAACTAGAAGCCATATTATAAACTACTTTTGAAAATGTTCTTGTGATAACAAATTCCAACTTTTAATTTCAATTTGTCATAAAAAACTAGTGCTATATCATATTTTATAAAAACAAATGTTCAAATTTCGAAAAAAAAATCACATTATATTATCCAAAGAGAAGATTTTAGTTTTAAAATTAGCCCAAATCTGCGGAAAATCACCACGAGTGGAAATAGTCATGTGGCAATACTGCAGCCCCTCAGGCTTGTTTCGGCTGCCACACTCAAGGTCCCCCAGCATGCGGTAAATGGTGTTGGATGGATCAAACTTGGGCTCAAACCTTACAGGCAACTGGAATGTAATGGAATGTTCTGCATAAAAAAATCACACAAATCTGTTTAAAAATATGTCGATCGGGCCCGTGAACAGGGTTTTTCGTCGCCTTGAACATTTGTAGTACATATCATGTGTTCATCATGGTAAATGCAATGAAATAATATGTTGTTTAAAGCTATTTTTACGATGATGGCGGCCTACGTTATTATTTGTCAGAATTGTTCGTGATTTGGCGGCCATCTTGACAGCCATCTTGGATTCGAAGTATGTTGAAAAGAAAATGGATATGAGTTTCTTAAAGCTTACGACACATTTACTGTTGTTTTCGATACATTACACAGTGTAGGTCAACATATTCAGGACCTGATTTAATTGATTTTTAAAAACAATATGAAAACAGAAAAGGATACATTTCATATAATTAGTAACAACTACATATTTTTAGGTTTAGCCTACAATTTATATTGCACAAATCGGTGATTCCCTGTGAGAGATATGTAGCAAAAGCAGCGAAATCAAACGGAATCCCTGTGAAAATTTGATTAAAGTGTGTAATTCTTTATTATTGTGGTGACCGCTTCCAAAGGGATTACATATGTTAAGCTGTTGGATTAAAGGGGCACTAAGAGATGTGTTGGAGGCTGCGCACTCAATTATGATAAAAACTGGGATTAGTATATTTTTTTAATTGTATTACATGTATGAACTCACACCTATAAGAATTAAGAAAAATCAGCCCTCTTTGTACAAGAAAATGTCGATTCAAAAATGCTCGTACAGCCGCGACGAGCATTTTACGTCCGACAGTATCCTCCTGCAGTACGCGTGATAAATAACGCGAACCATGTTTGCATAGAGGGCGTTTTTCTATAAATAGCGATGATATTGTTTTAATCAAGTTTTGCTGTGTTTTTGTTAGTAAAAACAACAATAATGGCAATTTTTAATGTTCATCTTGAATTCTGAAGTAAATTTTTAAACACCACTCAATGTCCCTTTAAGTATTTTGGTGGTCGAGATTTTAAAGGTACATGATCCGCCCTATTCATAAAGCCACACTATTATGAATAGCATTTGCTTATGGAGCGCAAATAATAACATAAAGGTACCGTAAGAAATATCACCCGCTATAGTGCAGTCACAAAGTAGAAAATAACAACATCATCACAGAAATAAGTTTCAAAATAAATCAGAGGTATTAAAACTACATGTATTCTCAGATTCCTTCTAAAGACCGGAATGACTAGACTATATGTAGCGGAAAACGTAAGGAGCCCCTTTAATGTTAATGAGTCTCAGGGATAGTTGACAAATTTAAAGGAATCAGATTCTGGTTAACAGATCGAATTACCGTATTCCATGTATTATTTACAGTGATGCATGTTTCATGGAGAATGAATAAATTATTAAATGAAAGGCGATATCACCTGTTGTGATACGGTGTCAAAATAATTATACAATATTGAATGTCTGGCTCTGAGTACAGGTGATACAAGAACACATTGCACGACGAGCTAGAAACAAATATTGTACCACTCTGAAGACGATTTACAATACCTTTATGCTTTAATTTGTTTAACCTACCCATTGTATTCTTCCATCTCACGAAAATATGTAATTCAGTGTCTTTATTAGTGTGCACACAATATCTTTAGAACATTGTAGGTATCTGGTGAGTGACATGTAAATGACAATACAAACTAAAAACACTTCAGGATGCAGCACACAAACACGGATGTGTAGTGTATTTTGACAAGAGCATATACAACATCAGATACCCTTATGTTATACCTTCAAGATTGAAGCAATAAGGGACCGTTCTTTATTTATGTTGGACGGGGCGGGGGTGGGGGCACACATTCGAGACTCTTATGTCAAAATATCCTAACCTCCTACAGCTGAAAATGAAAATGACATGACCCCCTGCTATCCAGTAGCTTTTTACAACCCCCCCCCCCCCCCCCCCCCCCCTCCCCGTAAAAAAATCAACTTGTCACATACGGGTCTTTTCCTTTTTTGGAATTTTGTTGGCAAATTATGTTTTGTGCCCTATCTGATCGGCCAATCATTTTATGATGGCCCTTCTTTTTATTTGTGAAATAAGTATATAACACAATTTGCCATATTTTACACATTTTGGGTGGTTTTGTGAGTCTTTATAACCCGAACAAGTTAGAACACACTGGGCAGAAATGTATGATCCAGTAAAACATCTTACTTTCGTAAAGCTGAGACGAATTGAAAAGCATGCAAGAAATCACAAAATTAGATTTTGTAACGTAGGCTAGTTAACATGTTTTTATACCCATTTCTCGACCGTCGATGATTATATAGACGTTTTATCAATAGATCGTCCGAAGCACAGAAAAAGATTTGCTGTCCGGAAGTAGTCTCATAGTAAATGTTTTGAAGTTGATAGGTTTTAAGAACATTTGCGCGGAGCCCAGACAAATATGGCATTTACACTCCATAATACCCTCTAAAATCACCCCAATCACCACCATCTTTAGTTTTAAAAAGGTTACACAACTCCCCCTGTTTAAGATTAGTAAGTTACATACCCCCTATTTCAACAGATGAAAGTTACATGACCTCCCCCTCCTATAGTTTACCCCCCCCCCCCCGAACATAAATAATGAACGGTCCCTAAATGGGTTGTTAATTTGGTTTTAGTATGACGTGGAATAACGGCATTATGCTGGCAAAATTAATAATCTACACCAGCATTTATGACTAAAGGCAGCGATATTGGGTTTCTATTGAAATGTTTTAATCGGTGTGACTATGAGCACTAATAGCCAGTTAGTTACGACAACAACTTGTCTAGTCTAATATGAATTGATATACACAGTGCCCATAAATTAATTACCCGGTACAAGTATGTTGATAAATATTGTTCCTTATTAAAAATATCAAATTATTGAATAGAAACCTGTTTAATTTTAGATATTGCACGTGAAGAATTAGTAAATATTAACAAAGATAGGCCTATATGTCAAAAAACAATACAAGGTCCAGGTTTTGTTTTCATTTTAGCATTGGTTCTTTGCTACAGGTCATGTTTTTTATACTGGGTACAATTTGTGTTACATGTCCCTTTTTCCATAAATTAGGTTCCTTTTTCAGTGTAACGGATGCAAATAGCATACAATCAAGTTGATCATACAGGGTGGCCCGAAATTGTACAGGGTGTAACAAGCAAAATATTCTAAAAAAAGAAGGATTTCAATAATTACTTCCACTATGTATATGAAGTGATGAGAGAAAAGTTCAGTACAGATTTAAAGTAGTTTAAATAAAATACCCATCCAGACATATGCAAATTAAATTTCATTATGAATCTGAAATCCGACATACAGGGTGTCTAAAAATTTGTTTATTTAGTTCTGAAAAAATTCTTCTATTACTACATACATACAAAGACTAGTATTGTAACAAAATTCAAGTAGATTTCAAATAAAAATGCATCAATTACATGTACATGAACATTGATTGATTTTGAAAGTCACCCTTTTCTTATGTAAAGTTGTTAATTTTAAACATATAGGGTGTTTAAAACATTAATTTAGGTAAACATGATTATCCACAAATCATTAAATTGAATTAATTTAAATTTGCATCTGAAACATGATTTTACATTCCAATTTGAAGTGGCAAATGCTTAAAGTGGTATGAGTTTCAAATAATGTTCAATAAAAAGGGTCCCTTTAACTACAGGGTGACTCAAATTTTCCCAATGGCACATTTTTAGTGGCATACAATTAATTGCGTTCATCCTTTTTGCACCTTCATGATGTGCAAAGCACATTCAAATGAACAAATTAGGTTAGTTTCCATAATGTTTGAACCCAGTATTCAAATTTCAAGAGTCTGATGTAAGATTGAATTATAAAATGTTTTCGTTTTAAGTTGTATTCAACATATAGGGTGATCCAATGTTGATTGGAAAACTGCTTATGCTGGTCATCCTATACTAGGTAAGGTCAGTTGCATTCCTAAGAATTTAATAATTCTCCTGAGTTTACAAGCTTGATGAAAACCAGCAGTTTTTTACTTATTTGGTAACACAATTAAAAACAAGTAATAACACCACACAAACGCATTTAACAAAATGTGCTAATTAACATCCAGACAATACAGAATACATGAGGTTAATTACATATCTTCTTTTAATTTTTAATTAAATAGTTAAATTTATTTATTCAAAAGGGTACCTCAATCTTTCTATACTTTTAAAATGGACAGTTTGGTGCAGGCAAATGTTTGCATACATTCGCAAACTGCGACCAACTTACGTTTCTTAACAATTTTTTGAGCTTCTTATTTAATGCTTATTAATGATTCCTTCAAATATGCTTCAATAATGTTATGTTTTCAATATAGAATTGTACCAAGAGTGAAACCAGTGCATTTTATGTTTGCCCAATGTATATTGCACCATACTTGTTCAACTATGCACTCCTCCTTAGACACCTCCTCCTCCGCATACTCCTCCTCCACATACTCCTCCACCCCTGACTAATTAGGTTTAACGAACTATTGTAATTAACAGAACCATGGTAGTTTATATTTTTCTCTTTAAATTAAAGGCCAAATACTTTCTCCTCAAAATAAGACCAAATTTGAGTATGTGTGATAAAGAATAGCCAAAATATATGCATGCAAAGTAATAATATGTAGTGCAAATGTAACAGATCCACCTTTTTTGGGTACCCAGTATAAAAAACATGACCTACACGCAATCACGCACAACGCCGGAGTGTAGACTGCCTTTTGTGGTCCACGTCCAGATAGGTCCAGGGTGTTCACACCATTCACACCATGTTCACACGCAAATACTAGCGTCATGGCCAGTTCAACCTGTCAGTATGCTGTCAGACAATATCTCAAACTTGTGCTCAAACTATACAGGTAACTGAAAAGTAATGATGATAATTTGACAAATATGTTACCATGGAAAAATTGCAACAAATAGCGGAACATATTGTGTTTTCGTCAAATTTTACCAGTGGCCGCAGTGGTGATAATCACGTGGTGGGCGAACCTGCCCTAGGGTGTACACTCCCCGTTCTCCCCTACACTTTTTCCACCAATTTGTCTTTGTCTTTACAATGATGAACTCACTATGATGATATTATTTTTTCTAAATTTGCTATTGCAGTGGAGGATTTACAGATTCTCTTTATGTGCAGTAGTTTCTGTTATTTTCATTCCCATTACTATCACAATAATAAACATGTTTCAGATATACAGTAAAGATACGAGAATAGTCATATCTACTAATATAACAATGCTCTGTAACGCCGTGATTCATTATGGTGATAAAGGCGGACAAAATGTTTTATTATATACATGTATATTATTTTGTTGTGGTCAGAAATGTTTGAATTTGTTTTATTTTAAGGTTTCGCTATGTCTTTAATGTACACATAATACCGATAGATGAGTTTTAATTCAACTCAGCATATTCAGGTTGTTGCAGTTTGAACCGAATCAGACGATAGATAAATTGACGCTAGATCTTGAGAAAAATAAAACCACCACCTTTTTGTAATGAAATGGTCAACGGGCTATTGTACCATGAGGGAATTGTTGCTAGTGTTAATTTGGCTGACAGCTATTTCCGTATTACGACTGTTTTGATATTTTACTTGGCACAACACAACTGACAGGTTTAAGTAGCAAAAGTCTATTCAAATACTGTGCATTGAAACAGCAATAGATGATTGACATGTGGTACTGGCTCATCACGGATGTGTGGGATGAAATCATATATCTATATTGTTTTGTAAATGATAAAGAGCAAATGTGAACAAAAGCCAAACAGGGTAAACGGATTGAGTGATTAGAAATCAAACTGTTAACTTTGCAAGAGATCTAATGGGCAATTCATTGGTTTACGAATACCCATATAGCTTGTATACAAGAAACACAAATGGACAGGGGTTAATAATGCCAAAGATAAAAGCCCCTATATTGACCAAACAGCATCAAAATATTCAAAATATGAATAAAAGAAAAATATCTGGAGGTCATTCGACGTTTCCTTCAACTTAGGCGACGACCACCCCCCCCCCCCCCCCCCCCACCCCCGATTTACGGGCGGACGGACATGTCAAGTAGGTCGGTCGATCGGCTATTGTTTTTTAACCTAAAATGTCACCAAAATCTGAAAAAATGTTTAAAGATTTGGCCTATATACAATATCGGTATTGGACTATTTTTGCTTCATATTTGTTTTTATATACTGAAAGCGCACGCACCCACGAACATAACACAACACTGCAGGATTTACAGTAAGCCATGCTACTTACCAAATTGGTTCATCTTTCATAGAATTGAGTGACGTACATATCATCTGTAAACAGAGTCGCAACACAAAAATCCAATTGATATTTCTTGGCTATCAGTCACGAGATAAAATTTCATTTAATTGACAGAAATGTACACGAAGGGGCCATATAAGACTAGATTGATTCCCAAAAAGCAGGTAAAACTTGGCCATAAAACTCTATTACTTCGATCATCCCCAGGTAATCTGCCGTACTTAGCTGGATTCCTTCCGGGCTCACTTGTGAAATATTCTTATTAGCATATAGCACCTATGCTCAACTCTTATATTTATTTGACTTGTTTCGATACAAATAGTGTAGAAGATGAAGGATGACGAATATCGTATCCTCTTCTCCTCTCTTGTGTCAAACTATTTTTAAATACTTGATTGTTTCTATTCATAGTAATTCGACTTCGAATGATACACCGTTAAGCGAGCACGAATTTTCGAGAGAAAAAATGTGGTGTTGTTTTGTTGTAGCCCAATACTTTTCTATGTAGTTACCCAGAGCCAGGAGTAAAGCTTTAGCCGTACTGATATTATGCAGCTGTCAGTTGTATGACGCACTATACGACCCCCGGGAATGGTGCGACACTTTACCAAGGTGCCAATGTACCATGACGCACCCCTGTGTCACAAATATGTCGGACCTTTGCCATACAATGACGGCACCCTTAGTCAATATTCTGACGAACCATTGATGGATTCTGAAGGACAATGACTGTCTCAAATGATGCACCCCACCGTACCATCATACATCATTGATGAATGAAATGGATTGCAATATATATGAAAATACTTTTTTAAAAAGTGTGAAATGTTTTCAGATCTCTTTAGAAAAAACAAAACAAACCATGATTGAAAGAGAAGTTGGCCGACTATATTCAACATCTACATGTCACTCGTTTTAAGTCATTTTCATAATTATTTTTCAATTAGTGCTTGACCATTTCCGACATTATTCAACTGTATAATCTCTAGAAACACGTTTCCGCAGCTATCAACTCGTTTCCTGTTTGTGCCGCCATTTGACGTGGCCAATGAGTGCTGAAAATGAAACTACTTTATGATTCACGGGAGATCTTCCCCTAGTTTGGTTGTCAAACCCGGCCCTCGATTTTACGCACGCATTGTTTGCACTGAACATGCGATGAGAATATCGGAATAGTGATCTTTGCACTTCGGGAGTTGCATATCTAAAAATAAAACCTAGTTGAAAGAATGAAATAGAAATAATTGACCACAGCTACCCGCTCTTAAGGGGGAAGTAGGGGTTGAGAGCACATGTTACTATAACTAATTTTCTCCTATATATTAAAGGTACTGGTAATTTTGATTGGGTATGTACTTAAACCTTAAGTGTTGTAGGTTAAAAAATATATCGCTACTTGGTCGGTCTTGTGACCCGTTGTCAATGAAAAGGCGGCCATCTTGGATCGTCTTTTTACTACTAGGTGACCTTGCGCGCAAGATATCTCAAAAACTATTTATCGTAGAGTATTGAGACAAAGGGCAAATGACAGCTGATTGATTAGGCCATAGAATGAATTAGGATCTCACAAATTAGACACTATTAACTTGGGTTAGTATTTGATTTTGTGTGCACAATACATTTTTTAATTTTTTTTTTTTACGGAAATGTAAAAAAATAATATTCTCATAGGGTAAGAGTCTCCATTCTGGTTCATTTTAAAGCTTATCTTATTAACATTATTCTGAAATTAGTTACGGAGATATCGTCAGTTAAAGGTCGGGCCATTAGTAAATACGAATAATTATTACTCATTAAAGGTAGTTAATAGTCATTTTTTGGTATCAAATTAACTAAATTAGATTTAAAAATGAAGTTTTCACTTATTTAAGGCATCTTAGAACACTAAATGCATTAATTATTGGAGTAATCAAATAAAATATGACATTTTTGACCAAAAATGAGATACTTAAAACAATAAAATACTTAAGAATTAAATACATGTATTAATATAAGAAATTTTCGACTTCGCGACGACTTGGACGCTCAAAATGTATCATAACTTTGCAGAGGAATGTCCGATTTTGTTCATTTTTGAAGCAAAAGAAAGCTAATTCTCTCGGCTGTGATTTAAAGCCAAAAAACAAAATCCAAAATATAAAAGCCTCTCAACCCCTACTTCCCCCTTAATTAAACATGTGCGAATGAACAACAGGTTGATTACAACAGATACATATGCAATTGTTATCCCACATAATGCTTTAGAGCATCCAGTATACCATTAAGTTGAGTCACATTAAAGCGTAATTTATTCCAATATCAATACCATCTCCATCAAGCTTTAGGATTTTTTCAACCGCCTATATTTCGAATATTCCGATATGTTCATATCGTGTTACATATCAATGGAATCCAGTGTGTTCTTCTCACTAACGATATCGCATATGTTTAGCAATCATTTGTTTCATTGCTCAGCCACTTGCTTTAGAATATGGGAAATTTTAAAGCTCAACGTGACAAAATAACAACTATTTTTTGTTTAAAATATCCAATAATTTGTTTATTCAATGAAGTGTAACACTGGCACCTAACAGTGTATATATAGAACAAAGATTCTCTATTGACAGAGTTGCTCCTTTGATCACCAATTAGGAATAATTGTGGCACAAACAGATTAAGGCCTCCATACATTCCAAAGCAAGTTGCTAAGTAAGCATTAAACCAATTAATTAAATTTGCCCTTGATTTTGGTGATGGGGATATATTGCCCCAAGAGCGCAACGTGTTAAGCTCGTTAGGACTAGAACCCTTGAATTTCTTGTGAAGGACATGGTGTACTGACATTAAGTCATTACGAGTAGGCTGTACGTCTGAAATTGCTTTCATTGATCACAAACATAGCACTCAGTGTTTTCTACTCCCTTGCTGCGATTGCACACGCATGCATGAATTATTATTGACATCATTGGATTGGTAATTAAGTGAACATCTTTTGTTCATTAACGTTGGTCCAATACACATCCAAACGACTTGTCAAAGACCAAATTGGATTTGGAAATAGATACAATAAGAGAAAGATATTATGGTCCAATAAATAATCTGATATCGTCAAGTGGTACAGTAGAAAGAACACCAGCGTATACGAAGAATTAAAGGGTTCGAGTCCTAACGAGCTTAACACGTTGCGCTCTTGTGGCAATATATCCCCATCACCAAAATCAAGGGCACATATAATTGCAGACCCACCCAGCTTCCATTTCAGGGATGACCCGCGGATTGCTTGTGTTGAACAAAACGGAGATGCATTCACATCTATCCAAAATGAAAAGTATTGGATTATCGTGTGCCCACGACTTATTTAGGAATTGAAATGGTATGATGTATAGACCTGTTTTGTAATAACGAGATGATAAGTGGTACCAAAGTACTTTCAATTGCGCAAATGAGCAAGAAGGAGAAAATGCGCAATAAAATTATTAAAAAATGAGTAGCGAAATGAGAAAATTCGCACACGACGCGATTAATACGCAGTTGACTCCATTACAGTCGCAGTAGACGACATTGAGTGCGCAGTTGACGCAACTGAATTCGCAGGGAACACGATTGTCGAGCAATTTAAAGTGTTAACCATTGTTGGATGAATCATTGATATCCATTAGTATATCTTGAAATTAAGGGAATCATTTAAGACCTCGCTCACAAATGAAACAAAAATTCGTATTGTAATTTCTAACGATTGTCACATTACATTCCCGTTGCCTCTAAGGTTTGAGCCAAAAGTTTGACAGGTTGAACTGGCCATGACGCTAGTATTAGTAAGTTCCACCCAAGAATTACATCCATCCAACACCATTGACCGCATTCTGGGGACCTTGAGTGTGGCAGCGGTGGAACTGGAAACAAGCCTGAGGCGCTGCAGTATTGCCACATGACTTGGCACTCGTGGTGACTTTCCGCCAGATTTGGGCTAGTTTTAAAACTAAAATCAGCTCTTTTGTTTTTATAAAATATGATATAGCACTAGTTTTTAAGACATATTGAAATTAAAAGTTGGAATATCTTAACATAGCAACATTTTTTTAAAAGTAGTATATAGGGCTTCTAGACTAAATGGCAAGACACAGTTGGTGTAAAATAAATCATTTAAATGGTGTAGGAGGGTATGATTTATTACCCTGGATAAGTCATCAAAGACGTGGTCAAGAAAGTTGGATTTTATACAGGGAACAGAACCGTAATGACCTAATTAAGAAGAAACATTTAACCACACATTGACGGGGCCATTGAGCTTGACCTTGAACCTGAACCACCTGAACCGTATCAAAACCTACCTGGTTCCCGGCCTGATGTTCGGCCTGATATACTACTCACGAATCAAGTTTAATTCGTCAAGGTCAAATGGGTGTTACCATATCACATTTCACAGCATGCCAGTTCCCTAATGTGCATAACTCCGCAGCGTAAACTGGCGAAGTGATTCGAACTGTAAACCAATTATTTGGAACAATTTGACCGGTGTTAAAAAGTTATAGAGATTATTCCATTTAACTCTATAACATGCTCGAACATCTGTCGTTTCTCAATTTATTGAGCAGGAAGCTTTCACATTTTGATTTTCAGCAACAAAAGGGACTAAGCACCACGGATGATTTCAATTATGGCTGCGCCCTTGGTGTTGTAGCTCTATTCGAACATTACCCACTGATTATTTTATTAACATAACATCTGACTGGTTAATAACCGCAAAACTCTTTATTGCGTTAATTTACCAGACGATAACATGCGACACGAGAGATGATTGCCAATTACAGTTGCCGATGTGTGCAGTTAGGTGTGTACAGGGTGTATCAGAAAGAACTGTACCGAGGCAATATGATTTATTACGGTATGAATTCGATTGATATTGTTCAAACCGTTTTCACATAAACGTCCAATTTTCATAAGAATTTTAAATTTTGAAAATCGGACATTTTTGATGGAAAATACAGACTTTCTGGTAAAGATGGTAGATTTCAATTTTGGTCGAAATGATCAATTTAAATATCTGTGAAATTACTTACCCTACCTGAGATATCCATAGGACAGGATTTACTTTTGGTCGCCATATCTCAACTTTTCACATCACTTGTATAACTATTTATTATTTGCATACTTTTGTGGGTGAAATTTGGAGATAAATTCTGATTTTTATTCCGCAAATAAACCAGGATTTGTTCTGCTTAAGTGGTTTTAACTTTCGTTTCTTTGGCGGAAACTTTGAATATTGCTTACGTGGTGTATGGGCTACATTGTTTGAAATGTTTGGTAAATGGTGGAGAGGAATGATTGAAATTGAAAATACATTTTTCATTGATTTTCGATTATGTCTCACGAGTCAAAAAGAGATATATATTGCAGGTGTTACATTTAAAACAACAATCATTTTGTATTATTTATGTATTTTAGAAACACGGTACAGTTCTTTCTGATACACCCTGTACAAGGATTGACTGTCCTCTACTTCTCTATCAATATCATCTGTCAGATGCCAAAAATAATTACAGTTACGATTTATCCATTTAGGTATAGGCACATATCGTCTACAGTTCTACGGTATAGGTGACCGTGGGGAATAGTTATGGTTTTAGGATGTTCTTGGTTCCTGCTCTGGAAATGTTTAAGCATGGTTTAAGTTAACATGCAACTGGCATAACTAAAGTTAATACAAGGAGGACGTATACAGATTATTCGATAGCTATCGCCATAGCGTATTACTTCCCTTTCCCTTCTTCCACGCTGTGCTATATTTATACGAACCTTTATTCCCGGGCTCTGCTAGCCTTGGTGGATGCTCTTGAACTACCAACGACCTTGGCATCCGCCTCATAGACACCATATGGTCTGAAAACAGCCATTAGGTTATTGCCCTTAATATGATCGCTTTGATATTCAGTAGCAGTGCGATGTTGGACGTGTCTTAATTGAGCGTATCTATAAGCCATTTGATGTAGTTCGTTATTATTTAATAGACGATACGAGTTGTCATATATTGAAGGTGAGCCAATTACATAATGTAATCGTGTGCGTCTGTGTGAGTGCTAGGTGTACTTTATGCTCATAATAACATGTGTAGGCTATTATATCAATAACTGTTTTAAAAGTATTGCCTAATTAGTTTTCATTCCAAACACCCCTGAGGTATTTTCGGAGAATTTTTTGTCTCAACTCATTTTGAATGCCTTGTCACGCAAAACCTAGCAAATGCACAGAGTTTGCGATTTCCTGTTTTTGTAATTTAAAACAGGATATATCCAAGAGTTCTAGACCTTTCAATATTTTCAAACAAAATCTGATTCAGACCCGGGGAATTCCCATCGTTTACTTGAGTGTAACATGTTCATATAATCTTCACTTATACGAGAGATATATTTTTTTCCCTTATACAAGAGATATATTTATTTTTAGGTTGAACATTACACCTGCTCCAGTAACATAGTTGTACAAGGTATCATTTTACCTTCCCAACCATCAGTCCAAGCCCCGCGGGTATCATACCGTATCACAACTCACTGGCGTCATTTAATATGATCTAATACAATCAATTGTGTATACTTCACATGTGTATCTACACTGTGTTCATCACTGCCCATTGCTATTTAGTTAGACTTGCAACACGGATGCTGTGGATGCTCTGATAGGAGAGATAAACATTAACAATATCTGTTTTAGTATTGGTCTTTACTGAAAGATATTGATAAGAATATCTGCAATTTATTGTACTTATAGATCTTCTGTGAATGGCAATTGGTTGTTACATCTGTCTCCTCTCGTCGAAAGTCGTTCTGACCGTTTTCCAATTCATGGTTGACTTTCATTGGATTAATATATTGTGATATCCAACAGTGAAGCAGCATATTGAGTCATTTCATGTACAGCATTGGTAAGTCTCTTATTATCACTAGCATTTGTTTCTATCAGTGATATATTAAAATGTCAAATGTTATTACTTTATTGTAAAACTGACTAAAGTTAACAGATTAATATTAGTATTATTCCTGATTTGTTTGATTAGTATTGAGGGATGTACAATGTTCATTGTAATATGAGTGTGCCCAGAAAACGTTCAACACGGATCAATAACTGGGAAAGCGAGGAAGGTTTAAAGCTGGCAAAATAGGATGGTTTAATTGTATTTAGTTTGAAATCGGGGAAATTGTGCATATAAAATGGAAACATTAGTGTTTTCCTGTAGGGAAACCGTAATTTGTTTTATCTTCGTTTTCTCTCTCTTTTTAATTGCTTTTAATGTCATTTACTTTTTTTGCTCATAACTTCATCTCGATGTTCCTGGTTATTTCAATTATCTGTATGGGTTATTCCCTAATTAATATCAAATCTGCACTTATCTCCTAGACAACATTCCCTCTACCGATTTTTATTTCTCAGCTGTGCGTGTGTAAGATACCATGTATACAGGCATGTATCACTTTATTACATCACATCTTTTTGAACACATGCTTATTGTGTCCATTTTGCCCAAAGCGCGAAATTTGGAACCTTTTTGTGATGATGGTCATAGATCTTGTACAACCCGTCTTTATTCATGCTATACCGCTTACGTTTCGTATCCAGATTGCTATCTTTCTGTGGTCTTGTTTTCCTTCAGGATGTCCAACACATGATCTAGGGCAACTCTTGCAGGTATCACGTAAACATATTCTACTGTTTGTAGAGTGTTTCTCTTGTCTTTAGGTTGTACTCCGATGTGGTGGAGTTTTGCTCTTTGACTGGCTAATCACAAAAATCGGCAATTCATCCACCTATTAACGAGTGATGTTTACGATCAGCTCATGGGTGTGAACTGGGTTTTCTATATAAATTTTAATGATCTTAACTGTTTAGGCCTAGATCTATCCATATTGAATTTGAAGAGAGAGTCGATTGCTCCCGGCTTCAGCAAACGATCCTGATAACTTCTACCGATCTATTCTTCGTGATGAACGCACTTTTCCTTTACGGGTTCATTGCCACCACACACACAACAAAAAATTCCAGACATAACCAAACATTATAGACCTTATAAATTTAAACATTAATTGTGGAACCGATTTAGTCAATTATTACTTTTGAAAGATTTATACAATTTGTTCCCTATAATGCATCTATGAAGTCAAATCGCCCCGGGAATCGCCCTAATTGTACCGTGTTAGTAATGAGCCAATTATATTGACTATTACTGCTCGACGATTTTAATCGTGGACGTTATTTTGGTAATTATCTAGATGTACAAGTACAATTGATGCTATTAACGTCAGAACCGTCGACATCCTGGAGATCAAACGAAGTTGTCGTACGCAATGTGCAATATTATTGCAAACAGGAATAGCAATTTCCCAAGAAATAGAAGGGCATATTATGCGCATGTCTATCTTTAATGCTGATATAATTGCCATATACATTGAGTATTTTTCAGAAACAAAACCAGCCTTTTCATTTATCAGCAGCGTTGTCATATACACTCTTACAATAACCTCATCAACATTGATTAGAAACCTATCAAATTTGATTAGAATGCCGTATCAGAGGGGGACATACTATAATCTAATCAAATTGACATGGACAATATAATCACATTTTCGAATGCGGAGATTTTAATAAATTATTAAATACAAAATATTAGTAGGATTCTATTCAATTTGATTAGTTAAGGTATCGAATCAATTAATAGAATGAAGTTATGAGTGTAGCGAGATATTTATGCTGGATAAAGAGTGCATAAGAACCCAGATTCTGGATACTAGTATTGTTCGATACGGAAACACAGTATCGTTTGATTCTGGTACAAAATCAGTGTTCCAGTATCGGACGATTCTGGCACATCTAAAATGTTCCAGTATCGGGCGACACTGGAACACAATGCACCAGTATCGTTCAATACTAGGAAAAATCACTATAAATGGTAACATGTGTTCCAGTATCGCCCCCGATACTGGAACTTAAAAAACTTCCAGTATCGCCCCCGATACTGGAACTTAAAAACTTCCAGTATCGCTCAATACTGGAACACAATTTGGTGTGCCAATATCGTACGATACTGGTATACTAATATCTGGGAGCTAAAGTACACTTTTCCTTTATGCTCCTAATTATTTTGGATGTTGTTAAAAAATGCACGATTTCGTCACAATGGTTCAACTGAAATGTTATGTACACGATAGGAACATCAATATTAATTTACATAGAGGGGACGTATACAAAAGCTGAAACTAACCCATTCTTTGTAAGACGATATCCATGTTAATGATGAAACCTTCTAAAACATGTCTAATGTATAGCATAATACACTAGCAACCAAAAGTATTAGGACACCTTGCAAGCTGCAAATTGAGAGAAAACACTGGGAATCTACTGAACTACTGTGTTAGCTTTTTGGTATTCTAGGGTTATAAAATTAATGGAAAGTTCTTAAAAGTTTGTTACAATAAATTTGGGATGCTTTTCCTACTTAATACATTACTATCTAAAAGGAAAAATTGTTTAAATATATTTCAGCGATTAAGGTTTTTGCATTGGTCAATTAATAGCTTGACAACAATTCTTTAGTTATGATGAAACGATAGCCCTGTGTAGTGGGCCCAGGCTATGTGGGTTCTATGAAAAAGTACAGAGAATTTGGTTGGTTGGTTTCCATTTAAAATATGAAAGTAAATTTCCCTCCCAAATATCTATGAGATCAGGTGTCAATATGCGTGAGAGGTTAAAGACTAGTGACCATATTGGGATTAGTTAGGCCTATACTTGAGTAAATCCATTGACAAAGAAAGGTTTTTTTGAAAGGAAGACAAAATTCTACCCACCATATAATTACATTGGCTATAATGAGGTTGATGAATTATTCATGAGCTATTTCCAATGGGAAACTTGTATGGGGATTTCAAGAAGGAACATGTTTTATTCAATTGCATGGAATTGAAATAGCAGATGTTGTAGGAAACATGAATTTATCAATGAGAAGAGATTCAACAACGCATGTGTTCAACTCGTAGTGAAATATTGCACTCCAAATTGAATATTATGGGATGATTTTGACACCATAACCAAGTGTCCTAATGCTTTTGGTTGCTACGGTACAATGGAAATGTTCACGAATAGTTTGCAACCATTGAAGGTCATCGGTCGAACATGTTTGTAAGTCGTTGTCCTTATATAACCCAGTAAATATCCTAATTTCTTCCGCTGTTTGAAGGACGTGTTAATTTTTTTCTTTCTGTATGCATGTAGTTCTTTTGAAGGTCACCGTTTTCTAAGATTGCCACCATTATGTTGTGCACAATAAAAACCCGGGGGGGGGGGGGCAATTTGATTTGTAAATTTTCAATAAAATTGGGGTCTTAAGAGCTGATGCAGGCTCAAAAAAAGGGAGGGGGGGGGGGGGGTAGAAGAGGGTGAAAAGGGAGTCTTCAGGGCGGCACAATCCTTATACACCTTTCCAATGTCAGCGTCCACCCGGGAATTAGAATTGCTTACTGTCAGATAAATGTGGATGAAGCAAGAGTGGTCGAATTCTGGATACAATGTCATTGGTGGCAATGCACTTAAAAGTTTCGAATGGAAACAATTCGTCTTGAACCAGCGGATGAGTGAAAAGTACGGAAAAGTGTACTTTAGGTCTCATATTCTGGACTGTACTAGTATCGTCTGATACTGGAACACCCAGTATCGTTCGATACTGGTACAAAGTCAGTGTTCCAGTATCGTCCGATACTGGCACATATAATGAAATGTTCCAATCGGGTGATACTGGAACATAATTATGGACTAGTAAAGTTCAATATTGGGACAAATCTCACTGGTTATCACGTGTACAAGTATCGTCCAATACTGGAACGTAAAAATGTTCCAGTATCGCTCGATACTGCACAACGTAGTCGAGTTAGCCACCGTAAATCTATACTGGACATCGTAGTCGAGATATCTACCTTAAATCACTTGAATAATGGATGATATCATATGCACTTTCTATATGTTAAAAGAACTGATTGATTTCCTATCTGTTTTTGAAAATCTTTATTCACACTTAAATGACTATCTGATGATTACTCAGTATAAATGCGGCAAACTTGTGAGTAGAAAAGCAGGCGCAGGGCTCAACAGATTAAGGTGATACAATCTAATAATGTATAATAATGTGAAGAGATATACATTATAGTGCGATTGAAGGTACATGTACATCGATTGGGGTTGCTTATATATTGGATGGATGAATCTCTAATATTGTTACCACAGTTTATACCGGAGGTGCTGATGAAGATGGAATAATTTCGAGGCGTAAAGGAGAGGATAAGAGAGGTGGATGGAGGGGGAGAGGGGGAAGAGAGTTGTTTTTAATTTTGATCGGCGCTGTTGACGATCTTAGATAAGAGGTTATTATTCCACTCGATGATTCTTCTCATGAATAAATAACAGTTGCGTGGGGGCAACATCCTTTTAAAACCGTCACAGGTTGAATAGGTTGGATTAAGTATTGACGTATTCGTCAGGCACCTGGTTAAATTAAGATCAAATAGGCTATGTATTACCATGGTTATAGCTACTTGTATAATCAGACAATTATTTGGTGATTTAATAGAATTTTATGATTAAAATGAGATGGGTAATTATAATAGGTTACTATTAGCTTTCAACCTCACAAGAAAGGTAAATAATGTTGTGTTATGTTCTCTCTAGGTTCTTAATGGTGACACTGAAAAGGGCCTTTGGATCATGAAATCACCGACATGTTTTATGTTTAAAAGATGTGAAATTAATGGTGTGAGCTTTGATTTTCCTATTAAATGTGGACCTGTCTTGTATTGTAGAATGGTTGTCATTTATGTGAAACAAAAGGGGAAAACAATTATTATTAAATGAAATATAACCAAAATGAAACCAACATAACATGATTTTATATAGAGATTTGTATCTCGCCTCGTTATATTTTACTGTGAAATCAAATATAAAAACATGTATATTTTATAGAATCCATTTTTAAAACAACTTTTGGAACGAGTAGTGTTTATACGTTGATCTTGCCTTCGTTCGCCGACGGATTCACTCTTTAATTATTCGCAGTTTAATCCAGAGACTGAGTTTAATCTATGGGACTGAGTGATAGATTACGCCACATTCCTAATTGAATTAAAATAATCTATTACAGCCCTAATCTAATTCGGCTTGTTTACTCAGTGCAATCAGCATCGATCGTGCGACTGTGTAATGAATCATTCCGTTTGGTGAAGATGAGAGTTACTGTTGAAACGAACCGTGTCATTTGATCCTGTGAAATGTTACGAGATTAAACCCTCAATATCCAAATTATCTTCAAACGATTTTATTACCTTTCCCTATCAGTAAACCAGTTCCCTGCGTTAATTGAAGTCTGGAAGCTTTCTACGACATTGAGAACGTCAACATCGCATAAAGAACGAAAGTTCACATAAAACCTGTTTGAGAACAATGCTTTTGTTCCATGCGCGATGTAAGCATCGTCATACGGTGTTCCTAATGATGTCAAGCTGCAAAACTTTTATTGTGGACTTCTATTAAAGGTATATTATGTGATCTTTTCCAGAGAGCGCCCTCTATTCATGATTTTTTTTAGAAAGTAGATTTTCTCGTAGATTTACATTTCTGATCATAAATCGTACATACATTCCAAGTTACAGAGCGATACGATTCCTAATTACCTCAAAATCATGGTTTTAGAGTGAATTTAGAGTGAAAATATAAACTGTCGTGTTAACACGACAGTTTATTTTCACTCTAAAACCATGATTTTGAAATAATTAAGAATCGTATCGCCCTGTAACTTGGAATGTATGTACGATTTATGATCAGAAATGTAAATCTGCAAGAAAATCTGCTTTCAATTTTGTTTTTGATGTTGAGGGCGTTCCCTGGAAATATCACATAATATACCTTTAATTGTGGGCTTATGGACTATGATTACAAGGTGAATTGAAATGTACCCCTTTGATGACGACAGGCGATGATGTCAGGACTAAGTATCTCTATCGATGATCCAGTATTTTAACACGTGTCAAGCTAGTAAGAGAAATACTATCGCACGATATCATTTACTAATGAACACCGTTACTAGCTCCATTATTGATTGCAAGTGAGAGGAACCGTCATCTCCTTCTATACAGACTTAAATTAGATACGTCATGATTGACACTTGTTATGTCTGATCCATGAGAATTCACACCACCAGATGATAGTCCTTGCGTACGACCAATTGTGCCTTCTTTGTTAGCATCTTTTTGCCAAATGAATGTACTTTGAAAGAAAGTACTCCCTAGTTTTACTGTTTCATATCTAATAGCACCAAAAGAAAAAGGATTAATTAAACCATTAATTTGAATTTCGTGGCATTGAATGTATTCTGATAACATTACTTAACCTTTTGTACATTAAATGAATGCGCTGCACCAAGTATGATTTGAGTTTGAGAGATCATTGTCTCAAAACTTTCAGGATTATCATCTTTGCTACATGATAAGCACATAATGCTGAAGGTAAATAAGTGTAATATTCGAAATTCTAGTTGCTTTATGAGCAAAAAACAACTTTACGTTACAGAAGCCATTGTGTCGTTTACACAATTTAGCTTTTTCGCGCGCGGTTTTATCTGAATAAGACAGGCATTTCATATACAATTCTGATTTATTATTACATTATTTAAAACGTTTGATACGTCAAATGTGACGTACTTGGACAAACCATAAAATGAATTCAATCACTAAAATTTAGACGATTATGTAAATAGCAGTATAACCATACTTGATCTTAATTTAACCAGTTGCCTAATAAGAATACGCCAATACTTAAATCAACCAATTATTAATTTCAAGACAAAATTTAAAAACAACTTCAGCAACTATTTTATCCAGAAGATCAAATAAATCGTAACAATTAGTCTTTGTAAATGGCTTCGTTACGACTTCAATTAATTCCAAAGCTTCGCACTTCACAAGGCTTAAGATAATATTGATGATTATTAAATGGCAATTTATTTTCCATTATAATTTAAAAGCGGTTAATTGATTTGTCACAGTATGGTCATCTGCAATCATCGGAGTCTAAGGCCAAAATAATTGGTTGTAAATGCATTAACAAGATAATTGAATGGACTGTTTTGATTTGAAACATTTTCGTGACCGGTGACAGGATTGTATTAGGGACAATAGAATAAAGGGACTAGAAATGGTACGTGAGCGTGTGTGGTCTAGTGGATAAGACGCCGGTCTCACGATGCAAAGGTTGTGAGTTCGAGCCCCATTAGGTCCAACATGTTTGTATCCTTGGGCAAGGTACTTAGTCTCAATTGCTTCGTCGACCCAAGCGATATTTGGGGAGCTGTTAGGATATCAAAATCTAAGTAGTGCCTGATAGGCTTCTGCACTTGTCGACTGGTAGCCGCCTAAGTGTAGCGACAAAAGGATTCTGATATCTAAACTGGCAGCGATAATAATTGATTTAAAAAGCGCTTTGGGACTGTGCTTGTATTGTGGAAAGTGCTATATAAGAACGGTATTATTATTATTATTATTATTATTAACCGCCAAATGTCTCGCTACTGCGTATCATATATGTTTATAACATGCGAGTTGCGAAGGGTTTTTATTACAGGAAATCAAAAGTTGCCCTATGAATTTCAAAGATGATCAAAACACAATTTCCCCCAAAAAGAACCTAAGGCTAAGGTCAGATCAGAAAATGTCATAAAATCTCTCTGGTCAAACTGAATACAATTTTTTGCGTAATGTTTCAATACAAATGAGTAAAAGATATCTTTGAGAAAAATGTAATATTAATATTTTTCTTGGAATGTATATACTGTAGAGTTTTGTTCCTATTGATTTCAATATAATAATTTGGATGTTCTTTGATGACTTGTGTTAGGATGTTGTTTAGTAAAATACACCATGTGTACAGGATACATTCGTATCAGTGACAGTTATTCTTAACTGTCACTGTTCGTATTGAGCAAGACACACAGCTATCGGGGAATAAAAGTGAACCGACAAGGACTAGACAAGGCTGTCAATTTTTTTTAGAATCGCCGCCGACTCAGAAACTTGAGAGCGGGGGAGCGCGGGAGAGCCTTAGTATTTCTAAAAATACTATTGTTATTTTCGAATGATACTGAGCTTCACATATAGGTAACAGTTATATTTATCGAAATACCATTTTGTAAAATTCTTTGACCTGGCAATTCTTATATTTCAAATTATGAACTTTAAAAAGTTCTTAATTTAAAATACAAGAATTGTACGTATTGCTCAGTTTGCAGTCATATATAATACCAAGTATTAAAGAACGACATTTTCATCGATTATTAATAATTTGGCTTATTAGGTTTATATACCGTATATAATTTACAATGTTATTTCCATATGAGGCTCTAATAAAGAATGTCCAACATACTATTTCGTCAATGTCATATTTTCAGTGATTCATTGGAATCATATCATTTGGATTCTTTTTGTTGGGGAGGGGGGGGGGGGGGGGGGGGGGGGGGTAACACTTGTGTTCAGTTTTGAAGGGCCAAATAATTGACGAACCATGCGGGATTGTAGCTCATTTATTGATATATTTATTTATTTGAAATATGTATTTTCGTACATTTTAGTAGCATTTTTGATCTAGTATCCAGATGCTATGCGCTCCCTGTATTTTAGAAAATATTGGCCAAAATATAGTTTCACCAAAATTAAAAGATAATGGAGATTGGCAAAAATAGCCTAAATGACCAACACCCTCTATAACCGCCTTGTGGTTTTGAGTTGGCATTACGATCGGGTGACTGACTTGAGCACAATCATGCATGATAGTTGATACATGAAGCATGGTGGACATAAGAGGGCAGCATTTGGCATATATACTCAAAAGGTGAGAGCATACTCCCGGTTGGTAAACCCCGGGAAATACAAAGAATGTGCAGTCGGGACTCGGGTGTGCAAAGTTCACTATACATCTTTAAAAGGCTTTATGTAGATAGATCAACCAGGTGCGAGAGCAGCGTTCGACACGTTTGTCGCCACTGCTGTCCTTTTCATTATGAATAGTCACGTGACCATCCCATTTCGATATTATGCTTGGAATCTCTTCTTCACAGCGGAATACCGCGAGCTGCTGAAATTTGTGTTATATAGTTTTGCTACTTTTACCAAATTTTTAGTTAGTTTTCTGGACCAATCTCTCATCGTATTAATGTATTTTTTGTAGCTGAAATACATTTACTAATTATTTGAAGTTTAAAAAAAACACCTTTCCTCTGGCTAATTTCAACGCAGATAAATCAGGAAAAGTGTAGCCCTAACCAATTTGTTATGATTTTTCGTTTTTTGTGTGCATGTCCGCTATGGTCATTTTTTGGTCTTACAATGTTACAATTCTAGTTTAATGAGGTGTAGTTTTATTAACTATACAATGAGCAAAATTCTAGCAGTGGAAACTGAATTTCAAGTTCAAAACGTTTTGTTGTTGTTAAAATCATAAAAACCTGTAATTTTCACTCATTTTTGGTCATGTTTAAAATCTGCACCGCTTTCAATATGTTCAATTATCACCTCCACCCTAGTGATGACCTAAATGCATTTATGTACTACCTAAAAGTGCTCGTTATCTTCTAGCTTTCCACCAACCCCTGCACCCAATTTTTACCTGAGACCAATAAACATAAGGGAACAGTTCCATTTGTACGCGATAAAAATTGCGAGAATGTTCCGGGCCCCGATGAGTTTTTTATCAGGCCCCGATGAGATTTTTAGCGCGTACAGTTGCGAGTAGCAAAGGATTATTTATCGAGTAGCGTATTACCGCTTGTTTAAATATAACGAAAGATAAGTGGTCGGTATGTAAATAGAGCTTCGGGTTATTTATTGATCATGGCGACATCTTAGCGCGGGGTTTGGATGTTTAACGTAAATTGTATTATCCTCGTGTATTTGCTAAACAATGTCCCGCTCTATTTGCTAAACATACCCCAGGGTATGGCAGAGGCCTCGTATCGGGCCCTGATGGCTATTTTATCGGGGCCTGATGTCTATTTTATCGCGTATCAACTTGAAAAACATCGGGTCCAAAACATATCAGGCTCCGGTACAGTCGCGATAAATTTATCGCGTATAAATGGAACTGCTCCCTAACAGGATCGGCAGCAAGACTCCCAGCTATTCATTCCACCGTCCGGTACGGCATTGTTATGATAAGTATAGTCCCATCTACTTGTCTCACAAGATGATTTCCGGTTTTACGCTTTTGGTACATACTGCGCATGCGTAAATCATCGATTTGGTGCATCTTTATATTGCCAAAATTATTGCTTTTCAAAGAAGTATTCCAAATTAAACTGACCAGTGACCTGCTTGAACCTACAATTCTATTATGTTATTCAAAGTTCATGGTTTGTGTTTACAAAATTTGATATTTTTATTCATAAGATGATCCATCAGCTCAACCACATCTAAACATTTGTGTTTCAATTCATCCGAGGCTAAACACAAACCATGAACTTTGAATATCATAATACATTTTGTATGTTGTGAAGCATGTCACTAGTAGGTTTTAATTGGCATACTTCTTCTGAAATACTACAATTCTAGCAATGGAAATGCGGAATGATTTTAGAAATCTATCACAATCTGTATGTCGGTGACTATCCCATACTACAATGTGCTCTTTGGCCGTTTTATTTAATTCATTGCACCACGCCTGTGTATTTCCTAGCGCGGCTACTAGGATCGCTGGCCAAGCACTGCCCAAGGCCCTGCGGCGCCAGGGGTGCATGTATCCTGGTTTGGCACATGGTAGGAGGAACTTGGTACTAGTGGGGGTCTTTAAAAACATAATAATTACAGTTTTTGCTGATTTTCGTGTTTCGTTCATAAATGATTAATGTTCATATTGTTTGCTGGTCGAACGAGTGAAATCCATTGGATATTAACGAAAATAGCTAAAAGATACTGGTAAAAAATGTTAAAATTTTACACATTACTCCTTTTATCATCATCATCGGTCGTCCTCGGATGGAACAATGGAAGCAGCTTAGCGAGCAGTTCCATATGTACGCGATAAAAATTGCGAGAATGTTCCGGGCCCCGATGAGTTTTTTATCAGGCCCCGATGAGATTTTTAGCGCGTACAGTTGCGAGTAGCAAAGGATTATTTATCGAGTAGCGTATTACCGCTTGTCTAAATATAACGAAAGATAAGTGGTCGGTATGTAAATAGAGCTTCGGGTTATTTATTCTAGTTGTAAGGTACAAATTCAGCATTTCATGTTTTTAGAGATAATGTTACTAAACAATGTCCCGCTCTATTTGCTAAACATACCCCAGGGTATGGCAGAGGCCTCGTATCGGGCCCCGATGTCTATTTTATCGGGGCCTGATGACTATTTTATCGCGTATCAACTTGAAAAACATCGGGTCCAAAACATATCAGGCCCCGATACAGTCGCGATAAATTTATCGCGTACAAATGGAACTGTTCCCTTAGTTGCTTCCATCATTCTTTCTTTGGCTATTTTATTTTACTCCATTGGTGCGTCACGCCTAGTGGAGGTAGGTATAGGAATACATATTATGTTTGTGAGTACAGAAACAGACCCGGGATGACCCCCTACTCCTTTAGTTAGATTTATAATTCTCTGGGTGGAACTAGAAGCCCAAAGTCTTACTTTTGAAAGTTGTTGTGTTAAGAAATTCAAATTTTAACTTATACACTCTTAGAAAAAATTGATTCGTTTAAGAACCCTTTTTTGTCCTGCGGGGAGCACCTTTTGGCCTAAAAGGTTCTAAAAAGAACCTTAGAATGGTTCTTTGAAGAACTTTCAAATTTTAAATAAGACCTAAAGGTATATTTACTTTTTTGTTTTTATGTAATATGCAAATTCAAGAGAAATGTAAACAAATTTAATCCTTTTCAACTGTTAAAAATCATTTCTTCTTGGCTAAAAACATTTTTTACCGTTTTACCAAGAACCATTGAGGGTTCTCCATAATTTTTTCCCAAAAGGTTCTTGAAGCTTGAGGAACCATTTTCTTGGCTAAAGAACCCTTTTAGAACCTTTTTTGGTTCTAAAAGGAACCCTATAGAAATTTCATTGGGTTCCTTTTAGACCCAAAAAAGGTTCTAAAAGGGTTCTTTAGCCAAGAAAATGGTTCCTCAAGCTTCAAGAACCTTTTGGGGAAAAATTATGGAGAACCCTCAATGGTTCTTGGTAAAACGGTAAAAAATGTTTTTAGCCAAGAAGAAATGATTTTTAACAGTTGAAAAGGACTAAATTTGTTTACATTTCTTTTGAATTTGCATATTACATAAAAACAAAAAAGTAAATATACCTTTATGTCTTATTTAAAATTTGAAAGTTCTTCAAAGAACCATTCTAAGGTTCTTTTTAGAACCTTTTAGGCCAAAAGGTGCTCCCCGCGGGACAAAAAAGGGTTCTTAAACGAACAATTTTTTCTAAGAGTGTATCGGCCGAGTGCACCAATGACGGGTAGCTGAAGAATAGCGCTACCTCGCTAGTAACTGAGGCGTAACCCAAAATGTTGAGAGCGCCAATGCGGGGTAAGCTACTAGGCTAGTAACTGGCGGGTAATTTACGATAAATGTTATACCTGACCGGACCCAAGAGTAAGTTGGGGCATAACGTTTTATGCCACAAGTCACTCGATTCTAGCAGTAGCGTAAATTTGTTGTGAACATTGGAGGGGATGATTCGCTAATGCTGAAGGACCAATTGCGCTTGCATGCCCAGGGGGGTGTCTATTTGAAGTGGAATGTGACACCTCATAAGCTGAAGATTTTTATATTTTTGAAAATCCATTCATGCAATTTGGTGATTTTTTTAGTCAAAATTTAGATAAATTCCTTTTGCCCATTCAAACACTAATCGCATCGACTTTTGGGTCATATTTTGACCAAAATGTACTAATTGTCCAAGGATCTTAAATAATGACTAAATACATAAACTTATTATTGTTTTTATTAATTAAAAACTGATAAAGCCAAGTTTCAACATTATTGTGAGTGGAAGGGTAGAACTAGAAGAACGAAATAAAAAAAAAGGATATCGTGCCGTGCGTGGTCTGGGAATCGAACCGGGGTTCCGCGGTTAACAAGCGAAGGACTAGGTGTCCACGCCACGGAAGTATTTGTGTTAAGAGATGTGTTATAATTGTATATAATTGTATCCATCGGGTGCTTGTGTTTGTCATTAAAATTGTGCTTTTTGGTGCAATGTTTGTATGTGCCCCTCGCCCAAAATATGTTTGTAATGTCATGATAGTCCTTATTTTTGAAAAAGCGGTAAACAAACTTCGAATTTTTTCTCAATAAAATGGCATCATTTTTTCCGGATCGCAGGCCGACTCCACGTGATTCTTGATTTACACTCACCTATGACCTAGCGAGTGACGACACGTTTTTAATATTACGGAGGACCATTCACGCCAGAATTTTACAATAAACTATAGGTTAACACTTTGCATATGCGCCAATTAATTTTGTAAGCATGGTAAGGGGACGATGCTGATTAATGTGGATATTTACCTCGCTAGTTGCTATTCTGATGTTACTCGCCAGTTATGCTCTAAGAATTACATCGTTAGTAAGTTATGCTACAGTTAGAGCATAACTACTAGGGAGGTAGCTTACCTCCCTATTAAGTTACCCGTCATTGGTGCACTCGGCCGTATATAATGTATTAATTTGTCATAATAACTAGTGCTATTTCAGATTTGGTAAAATCAAAGTTCAAAATTCGAATAAAAATCACAATATATCATCTCTGGAGCAGATTTTACTTTTAAAACTAGCCCAAATATGACTGAAAGTCACCAAGTTTGCCAAGTCACAAAATCATGTGGCAAAGATTGTAGACTGCCATGGATTTCAACTTCAATTTAAAAAAAAATTGTGGTATTTTAGATTTTGTCAAATTAAAAAGTTCAAATTTCGAGAGAAGTTAAAAATTAGCCCAATGGGGCTAAAGATCGACACATGTGCCAAGGCACATCGCAGGAGTGTTGACTGCCTTAGACGGTCCAGGGTGTTCACACATGTTCACACGCAAATACTAGCGTCATGGCCAGTTCAACCTGTCAGAAAAAATCCCAAACTTGTGCTCAAACTATACAGGTAACTGGAATGTAATAATTGCCGCGTTTGATTATCAAAGAAGTATTTTGAGAATAGATATGAATTATAGATAGGAAGAGTTAATAATGAACTAATTGTCACATTATTTTGCGTCATTTCACTTTAAAGTAGCTTCAAGTGTTCAGCATGTATCGTTCGGAAAATATCTAACAGTCATATACTTATATAACTATTATTTGAGTGACGAGCACAAACGTAATTATAAAATCAACTGCTGATCTTTACAACATAGGAAATTTCGCTACCGTAAAATTCCAAGCTATTCATTTTTGAGGTCCATGGTGTGCACGTATTTCAAATACTCCCAGTTTTAAGTGCAACGACTTCAACTTTACATAATGAATGCACGGCTGAAGTGTATTTGACAGCCAGAACACCGGTACAAGATATACAGGGCATTTAGGAAAGCTGTTGAACTCTTTTGACCGGAGAAGATGTTGTATTCAAACGGTTGTTAATATACTTTATCGTATAAAGCAAAAGAGCGCCAATGGCTAATTTAAACATTACCACTGTAGACCTTCGTCATAAAGTTCATCAAATGACTTCATTAATGTACTTCACCGAAGTACAAAAGAGCACCAGTGGCGCATTGAAATTATGTTCAAGAGATGATTAGCAATTTTTGGCGTCACTGTATACCGTATTCATTACGATGGACATACGGGACATTTCCTCAACACCGCTGTCAGACACACAAGGGCGCATCCCGATTAGCCCACTGCGCATGCTTGATAACTAGCAAATTCCGGGAACCAATCAGAGCGGTATGTCGACCATAGGTGTTGTACACCATCAATGTCCGTGTCACCGTTTTGGTGATTTGTTGACCTGGCGTACTTTTACGCGAGCAATAAAATGTAATACAAAATTCAGCTACCTTGTGTAATGTGATGCTATCCTATCTTTACAACAATATAAAAACCGCACAAAAAGAAAGTTTCCACTTTTTTTCGAGGCACCCTGTGTTTAATTTTTAGGACCTATTAAAATACACTAGCAACCAAAAGTATTAGGACACCTTGCAAGCTGCAAATTGAGAGAAAACACTAGGAATCTATTGAACTACTGTGTTAGCCTTTTGTCATTCTATGGTTATAATATTAATGGAAACTTCTTAAAAGTGTTTTACAATAAATTTGGGATGCTATTCCTACTTAAGACATTATTATTTAAAAGGAAAAATGTGTAACAATATTTCAGTGATTAAGTTTTTTGCACTGGTACATGTATATTTAGGCTAAACAAAGAAGAAAGTCTGTCTCAGAAACATTGTGCAAAAAAGCTAAGTGCTGGGCGATTTTTTATTTTATTTTTAGAAAAAAGGGTATGAGGTATGCGATTTTTTTTTTTTTTTGCGATTTTTATTTGTTGCTTATCCAAGCTTACAGAGAACTTTTCAAAACTTTTTTAAAAAAAGAAAAATATCAACAACAAAAAAGAAGAAAAAAAAAGAAAGAAAAAAAAAGAAAAAAAAAGAGGAACGTGTTTTTAGCCCCCAGCGTATATACCTACTAGCCGTAGCTCATTTCGCATACCAATGCGGGCGGGCTTCTGAGACAGACTTTCTTTGTTTTGCCCTAGTTAATTTGATTCAAATGGCTTGACAACAATTCTTAAGTCATGATGACATGATAGCCCTGTGTAGTGGGCCCAGGTTATGTGGGTGCTATGAAAAAGTACAGAGAATTTGGTTGGTTTCCATTTAAAATATGAAAGTAAAGGTGTCAAAATGAAACTAAATTTCCCTCCCAAATATCTTATTATGAAAATGAATGAAGAGATCAGGTGTCAATATAGAGATTAAAGACTAGTGACCATATTGGGGTTAGTTTTACTTGAGTGAATCCATTGACACACAATTGAGAAAGGGTTTTTTTGAAAGGAAGTCAAAATTGTCAAACTACCTACCATAGAATTACATCGGCTTTAATGAGGTTGATGAATTGTTCATGAGCTATTTCCAATGGAAAATTTGTATGGGGATTTCAAAAAGGCACATGTTTTCTTCAATTGCATGGAATTGAATTAGCAGATGTTGTAGGAAACATGAATTTATCAATGAGAAGAGATTCAATAACACATTTGTTCAACTCGTAGTGAAATGTTACACTCCAAATTGAATATATACTAGGTAACTAGGGTTATTTTGACACCATAACCAAGTGTCCTAATACTTTTGGTTGCTAGTGTAAAACAAGTGGGAACGAACAGGCACTTCCTCCCGCGCATTTTGACACCTCATTTGTCACAATATAGCAATAATATTGATGAGCGGAAACAAAACAGTAAATGTACCGCCTGGCGTTTCTGTAACTGCAGTTGCTCGTCGATTTGGAGTTACAAAGAAGGTTGCACGTAAATGTAGAGACAGGTGTTTGCTAACAAACATCATGAATGATCCTGGTCATTGTGAAGGATGAATCTCACGCCAGTAGATACAGTGAGGTGTTGGAAACAATTGACGATGTGATATGTTCGAAATATGATTGTCTCTTACTGGAGAGAAAGAAGAGGTGCACTTTAGATTTACTGTTTTGTTTACGCTCTTTTCATGGGTATAAGGTTAAGTGCAACAATGGAAACTGCATCATTTTTGATTCATTAATATTGGTGCTATTGTGACAAATGAAGCG
The DNA here is from genome assembly GCA_035610835.1 of Ophiura sarsii. Taxonomy (NCBI): domain Eukaryota; kingdom Metazoa; phylum Echinodermata; class Ophiuroidea; order Amphilepidida; family Ophiuridae; genus Ophiura; species Ophiura sarsii. The sequence goes on along the minus strand of CM069452.1, from coordinate 12,552,104 downwards.
TCAAAATGCGCGGGGTGAAATGCCTGTTTGTTTCCATTTGTTGAATTTATTTAGGATTCTATAAATTGAACACAGACCGCCTCGAAAAAAGTGGATACTTTCTTTTTGTGCGGTGATTATAATATTCATACAGGGTGTCTCAAAAAAACCCGTGCACGTGTTTACCCAGCTTATTGACCGTGAACTTATAGAATTTGGTGTAACAATTGTGTACATATTGATAGCCATAACGGTTAGATTTCATATTCCGTTTATTTCATCTGATTAGGTTTTGTCATGATCAATTAATTTGATATGATCAATTAACTAAAGCTACCTAAAATCGACGTTGTGCCACTTTACAGTTTGCAATGAATAGAAAGGATTACTCCGAAATGCAGAGTATGCTTATTTGGGTACCATGTTATAGATAGAGGTTCCCTCTATCCATAAATACCAAAACGAGTATAAACTTCCCACGCATGACGTCACAATGACGTCAACAAACATGGCCGACTCAAAATCCCGCCGTATTCGCTGGACAGTGACATATCATAGAAATCTTCGCCAAAAAGTTCTAAATATCGGAATTTCACACGGTTTTTTGCTTATAAGTCAGGGAAATGGTGTTTCTAACATAGACCTACATGTATGCTAAAATAATTCAGGACCATACAATTAAAATATTTTTCAAAATCGCGATTTGAATTTTTTTTTTGTAAGGTGGCAACCACCCTACTCTCGGACTTTGACGGCTTACCCTACCCTTGGGTAAGGTGGCAGTCTCAATTTGTTTTCGTCAAAATGAGCGCAGGGAATGAAAAAGCGATCATCTAGAACCCCAGGTCACTGTTCTTTGCGTTCTAGCGCAATCGGCGACCACCTTAGGAGGACGAGGGTTAACGTCGATTTTAGGTAGCTTTAGTTAATTGATCATATTTCTGGATTCACAAAACCAAATTAGATGAAATAAACGGCATATGAAAGCTAAGCGTTTGGTCTATCAATATGTATACAATTGTTACACCAAATTTTAGAAGTTCAAGGTCAATAAGTTGGATAAACACGTGCACGGTTTTTTTGAGACACCCTGTATAAGCTTGTATGTAGAAATAACCACAGGCTTACACGTAGAATGAATAATTGATACTCAACATATCTAGTGACGGTTTGTCATTTATATCACATGTATGTTAAATAAAAAACGTGATATTTGTCATTTTATATATTCCATGTATATATTAACGTTTGAACTTGTGTATTTTATATCTTAGTGTACACAGTCACGACAGTATTGCATTATAGTATACATTAAATATAACTAACAGTTCAAGTACCTTAATCTATATTCTTGTAATTTGCATTCATCTTATGAAACCATCACTACCAACGTATATCAGGAAACCCTGCAATAAATGGATCATATCGGTTAATATTTCAAAGTGTTTCCAAGACCACACCTTACACTGGTGTAGTACGACATCAAAGTGCAAAAATGAAAATAAAAGTTTGAAATTAAAGAAATGAAATTTCTTCATTATAATTCAATTCCATAATTTAACAAGTTATTCACAAATGAATTACCTGGTTAGTTATTTTTTTCGAGCAATGTATACACCAGGTACTCAATATCTTCATCATGGTTTGATGCATGACTTAACGTTTGTAGCGACGCAAAACGTATCAAAAACGCAAAACGTATTAATTGATACGTTTTGCGTTAACGGCGGGTCAGACATAACAAAAAATCGTATCAATTTCGATACGTTTTGCGTCGTACAAACCAAAAAAGGGGCAACTTTAAGTAAATCGTATCAAAGTGAGGATCTTCCATTTATTGCACTTCCTCCCCCTTTCCCCCCTAATTTTCAAAAATATAGACCCTTTTCCCCAAATGTTCAAAATATAGAACCAGAGTCCCAAAACAGGTAACTATTTGACTAAACCTTGGCCATATTGGTGATGAAGTCAGATTGTGTGTATCACCGTAGGGGGCGCTTTTTAAAGTGGCTCCGGGCAAAAAAAACTACTCACTGCGTTATTATTATTTTATAATATTATCATTATTATTATTAGTGTTATACGGTTAAAACTATCCTTAAGGGGAAAGAAAACAATGAGATAGTGTTATTAGTGTCTGGTGGTGGGTGTGGCCTTAGAGAGCGCTTCCTGGGGATGTTGCAGACAGGGTTTTTTCGAAACCTTAATGTATTATTTTATAAATGCATTTTATCCAAACAAGCATTACAGACTACAATAAACTTCAATTTATCATTGGCCGGATTTGGTCCGAAACAGGTTTCACTGAATATATCATTGACTTAAGATGTGTTTCCAGCATGTTCAAGTGTTTCTAGCACAGTAAGACATATCGATACGTTTTACGTCAAAGCTATTTTTTCGTTCAAGTAGGATGTTATTCTTCTTCATGGAATGTATGTCATTGGCATTGAAGTGTTTCTATCCCATAACATATGTTGTAAAGAAATGGTATGTTTTGCGTCAAGTTGACCCTTTTTCACATAGTCTAACGCAAAACGTAACAACATTGATACGTTTTGCGTTATGGCAGTACAACAAAAGAAATATTTTGGAAAACTGTTCACATAAAAATGATGCAATTGGTCTAAACAACCCTCCCTATGAATTTCAAGTGTTTCTAGAATTAGTTATTTTTCAGTGCTTTTTGTCCAGGGAAAAGTTGATACATTTTGCGATAGAGCAGGTTATGGTGCTAAACAACCCTCCCTATACATTTCAAGTGTTTCTTGAATTTGTTATTTTTCAGTATTTTTTGGTCTAAGGAAAAGGTGATACGTTTTGCGTTAGAGCAGTTTTTTAACTCTAGAGTACAACAAAGGAAATATTTGGGAACACTTTTCACAGAAACATAGTGCAATTGGTCTAAACAACCCTCCTCATGATACATTTCAAGTGTTTCTTGAATTTGTTATTTTTCAGTGTTATGTTGGCCAAGGAAAAGTTGATATGTTTTGCGTTAGAGCAGTTTTTTAACTCTAGAGTACAACAAAGGAAATATTTGGGAACACTTTTCACAGAAACATAGTGCAATTGGTCTAAACAACCCTCCCCATGATACATTTCAAGTGTTTCTTGAATTTGTTATTTTTCAGTGTTATGTTGGCCAAGGAAAAGTTGATATGTTTTGCGTTAGAGCAGTTTTTTTGCTCCAGAGTACAAAAATTAAAATATTTTGGAAAACATTTTACAGAAACGTGGTGCAATTGGTCTAAACAACCCTCCCTATGAATTTCAAGTGTTTCTAGTCCGACGGAAAAGTTGATACATTTTGCGATAGAGCAGTTAATTTCTCTACAGTACAAAACATGAATTATTTTGGACAACTTTTCAGAGAAACATGGTGCAATTGTTGTTGTTTTGGCTAAGGAAAAGTTGATACGTTTTGTGTAAAGTTGCCCCTCTTTCACTTAGTCAAACGCAAAACGTATCAAAAGTTGATACGTTTTGCGTTAGAGTAGATTTTTTGCTCTAGACTATAAAAAAGGAATCGTTTTGGAAACTGTTCACAGAAAAATGGTGCAATTGTTTTGAACAACCGTCCCTATACATTTGAAGTGTTTCTAGTTTCCAAAATAATTCATTTGTTGTACTCCAGAGCAAAATAACTGCCCCAACGTACAACGTATCAACTTTTCCTTAGCCAAAAAAACCCACTGACAAACAACTAATTCTAGAAACACTTGAAATGTATAGGGAGGGTAGTTTTGACCAATTGCACCATGTTTCTGTGAAAGAATTTCCAAAATAGTTCCTTTTTGTGTACTCTAGACCTAAAAAACTGCTCTAACGCAAAACGTATCAATTTTGATACGTTTTGCGTTTGCCAAAGTGAAAGAGGGGCAACTTGACGCAAAACGTATCAACTTTTTAACAAATTCTAGAAACACTTGAAATGTATAAGGAGGGTTGTTCAGACCAATTGCACCATGTTCCTGTGAAAAATCTTCCAAAATAATTAATTTGTTGAACTCTAGAGCAAAATAAATGCCCAACGCAAAACGTATCAACTTTTCTTTAGCCAAAAAAAACCACTGAAAAATAACAAATTCTAGAAACACTTGAAATGTATAGGGAGGGTTGTTTAGACCAATTGCACCAATTTGTTGAACTCTAGAGCAAAATAACTGCCCTAACGCAAAACGTATCAACTTTTTCTTAGTAAAAAAAACCACTGAAAAATAACAAATTCTAAAAACACTTGAAAATGTGTAGTTTTGACCATTTGCACCATTTCTGTGAACAGTTTTCCAAAATATTTCCTTTTTATATTCTAGAGAAAAAAATACTCCAACGCAAAACGTATCATTTGAAAAGGAAAAGGGGGCAACAAGACGCGTCATTTGTTTACAATATATTTCAAATGAAACACATTCCCTGAAGAAGAAAAAATCCATCTTGAACGAAAAATAACTTTTATGTAAAACGTATCGATTTATTTACTGTGCTAGAAACACATCTTAAGTCAATGATATATTCAGTGAAACCTGTTTTGGACCAAATCCGGCCAATGATAAATTAAAGATTATTGTAGTCCGAAATCCATTTTATTTCGAAAAAAAGCTGTCTGCAACATTTCCAGGGAGATGAAAAAGCGCTCTCTAAGACCATACCCACCACCAGACACTAATAGTATTAATAATAATAATAATGATAATAATAACGCAGCAATTAGTTTGTTAGCCAGGAGCCACCATTTATATATCGTATGCGCCGTTAGATATCTATGGGAGCCACTGTAAAAAGCGCCCCCTACGGTGACACACACAATCTGACTTCTACTACCCAAATGGCCAAGGTTTAGTCAAATAAAAATGGACATTTGGGGAAATGTCTATATTTATGAAACTTTTGGGGAAAAGGGGGAGGAAGTGCAATGAATGGAAGATCCTCACTTTGATACGATTTACTAAAATTGTTTTGCACAACGCAGAACGTATCAAAATTGATACGTTTTGCGTCGAGTTGCCCTTTTTTGTTCTATCTTACTCGCCATTAACGCAAAACGTATCAATTTTGGTACGTTTTGCGTTGTTGATACGTTTTGCGTCGCTACAAACGTTGATAGATCAGTGTGGTTAACATCATACTTCCCTGATTGATACCCTTGCAGTAAGGAAATAATAAAACGCGTATGAGATATACTCTTCTCCGATAAATTAATATGGCATGCGATATAATATTGATAATGGAAATGATATTTGAAGATCATATTCGAATATGATCATGGAGAGCCCATTTTAAAAATCTTCCAAGTAGGTCAATTTGTCTTATGGTATAGAAACAGAAGAAGAGGATGGAGTTAGATGCATTTTAAAGAGACATCGCCAAAGAAATCGGCACTAACCATCAAATATCCATGATATCTATCAAATAATTGATTTATATGATGTATTTATCAAGATCATGAATTAGATAGATAGGCATACACGACGGGTATTAAAAAAATATTATAAATGTTTAAACATGTTCGCCGTCGGTAATATAAAAGAGACAATATGGGAAAACGGTCTCGCCCGGGAATCGAACCCAGGACCTTTTGCTTACTGGCAGTGGCCTAGCCGTCACTTGTCAGGGGGGGGGGGGGCAAATTGTATTTTCCCGGTGAACATCAGTTCGACCCGGTGGCGTAGCCAGGTTTTTCATGTAACTTTTTAATTTGCCATCGAGTAAGAAAATTACAAGCCGGGGGGAGGGGGGGGGGGGGGGGGGGGGGGGGGGGGTAGAGGCGTTGCGTCCCCATACCGGCGTGAAAAAGTGAAATGTTCCAACAAATTTGCATGTCTTCCTTTCCCTTTCCTTTCCTCTTTGTCTCCTCTTCTCCCTTTCTTTTCCTTCCTTTGCCTTTTCAATATCACACTCGGCTCTCGTCTCATGTGATACTTGAAACGACCTATAGATATGTTTCCGTATTGCGTGAACAAACCAGAGATAACGATATTATTAGACTAGCCGGAGGGAAATCTGTATAATGCTGCTTCGACCCGGCAGCACCAGTGGATATATCCACGATGAGCATTGAGCTGGAGCTGGACTTTTTTTTATGACGACACATATTTCAAGCTTTATTATCCAATATTCATTTTTAAGAGCCAGAATCCGGCCAGAATCTATCCAGATATGTATAAATATGCAGTAATGGAAATACCCACATGAATGTCAACCCGAGTTTGACGATCATGTGTATCGCAGCTCCATTCATAACATTGTGTGTACTGATAATATAGTATTATAGCTTTATTCCGCAATGTTAAAAAGGGATTAAAATCATGTCCTGGCCAGTTCACCCCTCGCTAGTCTAGTGGTTGAGAAACATGCTTTGAAATTCAGAGGTCCATGGTTTGATTCCCACTAGGACCAATTTTTCAACTGATTAATTTCCTTTTGTAAAGATATGGTTATAAATATAGTTTAAGTCCACAAAGTGTGTAGTTCCTACCTAGGGTGGGTATTTCAATTGCTGCGTAGTGCTTTCCTTTCTTTTTAGCTCTAACAAAATAATTATTCGACTTCAAGGTCAATATCACTAGACTAGCACTTGTCGTGGACATGAAGTGTGTATAACCTTGGGCGCTAGAAGCAAATCCATATTTTTAACACCAGTAAAGTGAGATGTGTAAGCTGATTATCACTTAACGGTATTACGGTGGTTTTTACCTCTAGGCTAGTAATAGTGTTAGTGCTAATATTTCTTGGCCATGTTATAAACATGTTCATATTGTTGAAACGTGTTAAAAATCATGTAGAATTTTAGAGGAGGGTCAATATCATCTGCAGAACGGTAAAATGTATAGTATTAAACACGTTTTGTGACCAAATGTATGTCGTAAAATGTTGGAAAATTCACGTTTTGAAAATCTGTGGTCTTCGAAATTACAGGAATCTTAACTCATTCTAAACCTCACTAAATCATGAAATGAACCCTCGTCTACAAAAAAGTCCATGTACGTATTGCTCTATCTGCTTGGAGATAGCGAAGACCACGGAAACTTCAGAGCTTCATACCACGGAATGAAATCTGCCATAGACATATACATGGCGAAAATCGTACAGATTTGCACTGCAATCCTCTGTGTAGGGAGTGTTGACAATAGCAAGGTTGTTTGGCTATTGTGTTTGTGCATGTTTGTGACGACTGACCCCGTTTAACAATCTTCATAGCTTTCATATAGGGCTTGGATGACCTAACTATTGACTGTCCCTGTGTCGATTATCTATGCTGAAAAGCTCGTTATTATAAGACGATTCGGTTCGCATACAATTAATGCAGGCGTCAATTTAATCTTGACCCCACCCTCCTTACGCCTTCACCTGTATTAATCTTCCTTCGGGAAAAAGTAGCTCAAGATTTGTTCTTTCCTGCAATATATTGGGTGAAGATTCACCTCGGTTGATTATCTTAGTTCTATTGTAATATATTGGAGAGGTTGAAATATAGGTGAAGATTCAACATAGATTCATTCACCTGTCTGAAATACAAATTAGTACAAGATTCATCATTCGTTTAAGACTCACCACGTCAAAAAAACACCATATTAGCACAGATTAGGTGTCTAACCCTTGAGGAAATCACACATGTCTTGGATTTATTATTATTACATTTACTATCCAACGGTCACACAATTCTCACGGGAACCGCCATCATTTGTATGTATTTCCCGCTGGACTTTCTTCTCATTCAGTTGCATATTCGACAACATGTAAAAGGAAATCTTTCAAAGGTCAATCAGGGCTTACATTACTATATATATTTATATATGAACAGCTTTTACTTTAAATTCAATTTAAATGTAGAGGTGTTTAATGCCCGTAAGTGTGAACATAATTGAAATAGTCAGTAAGCTCTGAAATAGCGTTTATAAAGGGGGCATACTCCATGCGTGAGAGCCTTTGGCCACCATTATCATGCGTCTTTTAAATATTGTTAGGGCATTTGGTCGATCCTTTGGAAATGCGAAATGGTATAAATGATAAAGAATAAGCGATTTATAGAGCTGACGAGTGTTATAATAAAACCAGGGGAAATGTTATGGAAATATCTCCAATACGATGAAGTAGGTACATGTAGCTACATGGTCTGATTGATTGTAATTTATTCGAAAATCAGTATTCAATACTCTGGAAATCTACTGTTTAACACTCGAATCTCGCACACTGAAAGTGAAAGCATAGTTGAAGAATTGCAAACGGTTAGTCTATTGCTCTACCGCTCATGATATTATTGCGATATTTTTTTCTCTCGAATAACTGACAATCAGTTTGTTGTCTATTTTAATACAAAGAGACAGAACAATGACAGCATCCTTATCCTTAAATACACATTTACAAAGGCATTCGAGATTTGTTAGACCTGCAGGTGCATTTGTACGCGTGTGTTAAATGCAGCAAGGCCCCTGAAATAACAGCGGTTTTGAAGTAATAGTATTTCAATATCTACTTTTTAGTTTAGAGGAGGAACTCAAACTTGAAACGAAACAACTTATCATAATTATAGAACTTTGCACATTCTTTTGATGGTTTCCTTATGATATGTTTTGTAACAAGGATTCCTATAATAATAAATACGATGTGTCAAAGAGCGTTTAATTTGGAAATAAATGGAAACCCTACATGTTTAACAATGTAGATTCTAAAAATATAAGACCATGAACCAGTAGCAGTGAACTAAAATTAAATATGGTTTTTAAGATATGTAATAATTGTTGGTACGACTGCTATGACGATCAGTAAAACAACGTGAGTATGTAGACATCTTTTACGAGCTTGCTCTGCACGGTTTGAGAGATCATGTAATATTGGAATCCGCAGGCTAAAAAATACTATAATACTAAATTTATGACTAAATGACATTGTCTAACTGCTATTAATTAAGATGTTTATGTGTACGACATCGTACCTTCTATATCACCTAAGTATGTTACAACATAGATGTAGATGGCACTCAAACTATATTCGGCATTACTACAGTCTGTTCGGTGAAAAGAATTTTGTTAAGTGTCAGTTCTATGAAGTAAAACCATGGAATACATAATAAATTAAATTTTAATGGCATAAATCCGCATGTTCTCGTATTATATAGACTCATAAAATTGTGAATTAGAATGGTCAAACTACTATAAAAATGTGAAACTGATGAAAATGCGCGTACAACTTTACTGTACATGGTTCTGCAATCTGAATAAGGTTGCTAATTCGGCTCCTACACCACCACCACAGTAGAAAAACAGCTGTAAAACCAAATCAATTATATCTATACTTTTTATACTGAGACCACATGAAAGATAAGTCTTTTCTCTACCTAATTGAGGACTTTCTGATCATTTTTGAAATTTCTTATGTTTTCTTTTTTAAAATTCCCTAAATGTTCACCTTCTGGAATTTATGTAGACAAAAGTGATTTGGGAATTTATTTTTAAGCATATTATCTAAATTCTTTAGTGATTTTTTTTTGAGATAGAGAGATAGAGAGAGAATATGCTTAGAATATTTATTTAAAACGAAAGTGATTTTTTGCCATTTTGTACCATATTTGTATGTTACTCTCACACAAAATGTATTTGTAATGCAATTGTAGTCCTTAATTTTTTTAAAGAACGGTACACAACTTTTGAAATTTTCGAATACAAAAAATGGCGTCATTTTCACAGACTTTCCTTGCTCAACTAGACGTGGTGTGACGAGTTGCTTATTCATGTTATGTAAATTAACGTTTCACGTAGCGAGTGACGACACACTTTTATAATTCTACGGAACACCATTCGTGTCATTATGATTGCTGTTTGAAACATGTACAAACGTTTGACGCTCGCGACAATTCTTTGAAGTGGGACGATTTTAATTTATTTGGATATTTACCTCGCTAGTCACTATTCTGTTCTTATTCTCCATTGTTGCCCTCAACATTACATCGCTAGTATTATACGCGTTAGTTAGGGCATAATTACTAACGAGGTAGCTTACATCGCTCGTAAGTTACGCCAGTTTGTTGCACTTGGCCGATTGGCTATTTTGTCCATCACGTGACGTAACTGCATCATTTACTAATTGCAGTACTTAAACGCGCGCGCCTGCTCGAAGCGCTAGCGTAAACAATACGCGTAGAAAGGCGGAAGAGACATACCCGTGCGTAAATGTTGCGTCTGTGTAGTTACATCACTGTCTCGTGATGGACAAATAGACTATAGACCTATCTCTTTGGCTTAAAATGAAAATCTTACAATATTCTCAAAAGATAATCACCATTTTGTTGTCAATAAACATAATATAAACTTCTCATATAGACAACAATATTTGTGCAAACACAAAGAACAAACAAATACCCTTCTTGACTTGTTATCGCCCAGTTTTAAGTGCAACAACAAATCACTTTATATAATGAACAGTCAGCTCCACAACGGGAGCCCGTTCGGCTTGAGGGCGTGCTATTTAATGACGCTAGTTTTCTTATTTTTCATCGGATTGATCTTATATTTTCAGGATATCATAATAATTAATTGGGCATTACATTGAGACTACATTGGTCATGGTCCAACGATTATGATAAGAATTACACCGTCATGAAACAGAGTCGTAATTTTTTGGGTCACCCCGTAGTACTGAAATTACATGATAAAAATGACCAACATGTTTGAAATTTTCCGTGAGAAAGGGGTATAGACTTAGAGTTTAAGTATTATAAGTTTATTTTATTGGCACATGTCACGGTTTAGAGATTTTCAATGGTTGCAGGTATTTATTAAATGCCCCTCGTATATGGAGACCAGGACAAATTTGTAAAAGACGTATGAGACATACTATATATAGCCTATGGCATGCAACATAATATTGATAGTGGAAATGATATTTGAATGGATCACCTTTCGAACATGATAGAAAGGCCATTTGAAAGAAAAGACTTTTAAGTAGGTCATTCTGTCTTATGATTATGAAACAGAAGAAGAGACAGACAGACAACGTCAAAGAAATCAGCACTAACCATCTAGTATCTATAATATCTATCACGTAATGATTTATTGTGTTGTATTCGAGATCGTGAATTAGATTAGAAAATATCATTGATGTACTTTTACGGATGTTACGGCTAAATAGAAAGTGTGCCACTTTTCACAGACAGATACCTATGTCTAATATCTATGACATTTAGAAAATTCAAAAATGCTGTAAATGTATTCGATTAAAAGTACAATCATCCATGTCATAATATCATTGCCCGTCATGACATTCTAGCATTTACTTCACATTCAAAACCACAGTTGAAAAACTGTTGATACAATCACAAATGTCGTACAAATACAGAAACATATCTGCATTTGAAAAGATTTTTAAATTCAAGGAACAACCCTTGGCGATCCCTGTGAGCATATATGAACTTTATTTACCCAATTGAAGTAGATACTATATTTTAGAGTATCATTGAAACTGATAACCTATCTAGGACACCCTTTTCTAACGCAATGTCTATACGCGGTAACCAATAGCGCATTTTGGTTTGGGCGTATAATATGTGATATCAAAGGGTTACTTTAGTATATTTATCCCTTAGTCCATCTTTTGTTAAATTAAAACCACAATCCTAAAAGAAAGGGAAAATGTAACCCATCAACACATGCGATACGCTCTCAGCAAAAATGGTTCGGAAAGGGTTCTTTGACTAAGCTCGGGGTTCGATGTAGAACCTTCTGCACTTAAGGAACCTTTAATGGTTCTAAGAAGGATACAAATGGTTCCAAACCCAGAATGAAAGGTTTTTTCCTGAGACAATGGTTCCTAATAGAACCCTAAAATACGGAAAAAGGTTCCATGAAAAGCTGTGAGAGTTCTTTACAATGACTTGCACTTCAGAACTATTTGACACACGGGTCCCATCCAACATCGATCGTGGGCCCACAGTGGGCCCTCATGGGACCCTCAATATTGTGTCCACTTTGGTTTGGGCTTGGGTGTGCATCGGCTTCTTTAAAATTAACACCATGGAAAGTAGATTTCGTAAGGATTTATATATCCATTTTATTAACATGATTAATTCAAGACGTCACCAGGGGGATGAATCTCATATCTGCCCATTGTTGAGATTTGGTTCACAGTATAGCGCACTCTATCAGTTCTTCACCCGGAAGTTAAGCGTAAACTGTCAATCGTTCGTCGTGAATGAATATTCAGCCATGACTATTCTTGAACTCACACGATGTGATCGTCGCGATCCAGCGTCCTTCCCAACTGATCTGATTACAATATTCATAAATGCAAATAACGCCACACCCCTCCCCTGTCACTGCCATCCACAATTTGAAATTCGTATTTTGTTCCACGTAAAAATTAATTTCAAATAACCAATTCTGAATGTTTCGTGTCATATACGAATTAAATTCTGCTGTCATCAGAGCAAATCAGTTCTACTCTATATAAGCTTTTTTACCATTGATGTATTATTTCTGTGCCACAAATCATGTTTTGAGCCGATAAAATCCACCACGTCTTAGGTGGTCTAGTTTGCTACGACCATGATAGTGCGCCCCTATTAGGTTTCACACCACTAAATAACGTCTGGCCCTACCCCCTTTGAGGCAATAGTCCAAAACCGGCCCGTTTCTATGCCGAAACGGGAGACCTATTGTAAATTACAGTTTAAAATTAGGGTATTTACTACATGTTATGGCGAAATTAATATAGTGTGAATTTTGACAGACACATCAGCGTTCTTCAGGTCCAAAAAAATTGATGCAATGATGATTTTTTTAATATTTTAACAGAGACATTTGTGTTCAGGTCATTTCCGGTAGCTGACGCCATCATCTAAATCAACAATTGCGTGTGACCAGGAAAACCCAACTCGTACTTTTTGAAAAGACTGTAGATCAAAAAAATTCCGGTTACCCCCCCCCCCCCCCCCCCCCCCCCCCCCCCATATATGAGTTGTTGAGTTAGAAGTCATGGCTTTCATCTTCAAGTTGAAACCACATTTCAATATACCAGTTTCTTATAACGTCGAGAAATATCCATTTTAAAATTGTGCATTTCACGTGTAAACCTATGGGAGTTGTATTTGGTGGTGTGCAACCATAACACCTTCACCCGTGAATTTGCGCTCGAACTTTGCCTTCGAGATACTTGTCCCATAGTTATAGAGTCTCTGACGTCACTCACTTAGTGATTGTTCACAAACCAGACACATGCATTATATTAATGAAGTAAATTAGAAAAGTATGCAAACAGCAAAATAAAATGGTGCTTTGAAACAATCTATTTCTATAAATATTTCGGAATAATCCTAAGGCTTCTATAATAACAAAACTGAAGAACTTTTTTGGTTCTGTAAAGAACCTGTCAAGAGGGTTCTTCAATCCAGAAGAACCCTCAGGGTTCCATATAGAGGACAAAACTGAAGAACCTTTTTTTGGTTCTTTAAAGTATCTTTCAAGAGGGTTCTTTAACCCTGAAGAACCCTCAGGGTTCCATATAGAGGGTAAAAGTGAAGAACCTTTTTTGGTTCTTTAAAGAACCTTTTAAGAGGGTTCTTTAACCCTGAAGAACTCTTAGGGTTCCATATAGAGAACAAAACTGAAGAACCTTTTTTGGTTCTTTAAAGAACCTTTCAAGAGGGTTCTTCAATGAAATGGTTCTTGGGAAGAACCTATGAGGGTTCCATATGGAGGACAACGTGAGAAACCATTTATGGTTCTAAGTTGAACTTTTTTGCTGAGAGTGTAGTTGTATTTTATTTTGTTAAGAGCATTACATCAACGACTGAGTATTATAGCTTTGTTTGAGTCAGAGTTTTCTCCTGGACAGGTGCATGGTTCTTATATTCATGGACTTGGCGATCCCTGTGAGCATATGAACTTTTATTTAAACAAATTGAAGTAGATACTATATATATTTTAGACTGAACAAGGTCACTGACAGGAAATCGAGATATCTCGTGTGTGGAGGTTTTTTTATTGGATCTGTTCGCCGATATGTTATGTTCACAATTCCAATCTGAGACCATGATGAATCATTTAAAATGTACAAGTAACATTGAAACTGACAACCTATCTATAACACTCTTTCCTAACGCATTGTGTGTATACGCTGTAATTGATGTGGGCGTATAATGTATTATCAAAGGGTTATATTTATGCCTTGGTCCATCTTTTGTTAAATTAAAGCCAAAATCCTAAAGGAAGTACATATGAAAGTCATCAACACATGCGATAGGCGTATTCATTTTGTAAAGAGCTTTATATCAAAGATTGAGTATTATAGTTTTGTTTGAGTCAGGATTTTCATGGTTCTTAAGCTTTCTTATTAAGATGCCAAGATGACTACGTTACCGTAGACATTTGGTAGACGACGGTTGTGATATTCAAACGAAAATGAACATGAAGTGTGTATAACCCTAGGCGATAAAAAACAAAGCCATATTTGTAACACCAGTAAGTGATATGTGTAAGCTGAAAAGGAAACGGATGGGTTTTTTACTTCTGCGATAGTACTAACAATATATGGGACAGTTGATAAACATGTTCATATGGTATTATATTATAATATAATTATTATTATAATTTATTACATAAAAAATGTAACAATGACCTTAAGTAACAGCGGTTTTGAAATCTAATTTAGAGAAGGAATTCAATCTTGAAACAAAACAACTTATAATGATAGGACTTTGTGGAATATTTGAATGATTTTTCTCGTCAACAAGATTCCTATAGTAATAAGTACGATTACATTGTATGTCAAAGAGTATTGCATTTTGGAAATAAATGGAAACCTTAAAATATTCTAATGTTTCTACTTCAACATTGTTTAACGAAATGTAGATTCTTAAAATATAACACCGTGAAACAGTAGCAGTGAACTAAAATTAAAATGCTTTTTGAAATAGGATATGTAATAATTATGTGCATAGCTGATACGACGGCCATTGAAACAATGCTAGTGTGTAGGCATCCATAACGAGTTTGCCTTGAAAGGTTTGAGAGATCATGTAACGTTAGAATCCCATGCTAAATGCTTTGATACCTTTCAAATGTATGATACAATGTCATTGTACTCTCTAACTGCTATTAAGATATTCTCGTATACGACATCTTACCTTCTACATCATTACTTAAAAGTGTGTTACAACATAAATCTAGGTAGTTGGCCCTGATACTATTCAGCAGTACTACAGTCTGTTCAGCGAAAAATTGTATTTAAAGCTTGCGTTCTCTTAAGCAAATCCATTAAGAGCTTGGTAAATTGTTAAGATCATATTATCCGCATATTGTCGTGTCAGTGCAGGGTCATAAAAATGTAAATTACAATGAGCAGACTTCAATAAATGGTGAGCTTTTAGTTCCAGAAGGCGCTAACTCACTTTTTGTCAAAATTGAGTTATGTGCAGAACATGAAAGAGAGTTACAAAATACGTCTTTTAAACTTTGTTCTACATCTGTAGCACGTTCGGGTCCAAAGTTATGGCCCTAGGTAATTTCCGGAAATTAGCGGAAATACCTGGAAATATCCGGAATTTGAATATAATTTACTATTTTAAGCCAAAATGGTGGAAATATGGTTCTTTTATCGTAATAAAACATTGATAGGAATGTTCTCATTAAAATGCAATAGATGTATTGGTTTATTGTTTTGAAAATCGCACTCGAACAAAATTGCTGTTGTTTCAAAACAAAATTGTAAAATTGTCCAGATTTACAGTTTTCTCCATGAAATAACAAACATTCATAATTTAATAAGTTTCAGAGGTATTTGATTTAATGTCTATTATCATTCAGGTGCACCTCATTTTGAAATAAAGATTTGTTGGTAAAGTGGTTCTAAAAATTGGTCGAAACATTTTTTGTTCCAAAAGGCGCTAACTTCCCTCGTTTCGAAAATAAGAAAGACATAGGAAATACAGTGAAAATCAAGAATGAAATCAAACCAGTTTTTAAGCATCGACGTATGGTATCTTTCATAGGCAGAAAATAAGCATAATCAAAGATATGCAACATCCTCATTTTAAAAAAACCCGTTGCTTTTCTACTATTTCTCTTATAGTGACCTAGCTCATTTTGGAACTAAACTCTCCAAATATTCAAAAGTTAAGCGCAACAAGCGCACTGTGCATCATATTCGTTACGTGTCCGTGTGGCCAAAACCACGTGCGTGTGTGTCTATAATGTCGCGCGTACGCTTGGATTACTTTGCGCGCGGAGAGTTAAAAACCGAATATTTTTCGCCAATTAGGAACTGATATTATTTGTATAATTAGAGAGGTTCATATAACAATGATTTGTTTCCCTTTTTATGTTCATCTTCGTAATAGCTAACTACGATTTGTTTACAACTACCACCGTATGGTTGTATGTTACTAGTGCGCATCCATTGCTCAATAATGGGCATCGTACTTTGGGCATCGTACTTTGAATAAAAAGCTAAGCAATATTGGTTAATTTTTCTTTTGTTTAAACATCAACGTCGTTTTTTACGTCGAAATGGCATATTGATTTTGAAATAGGTGAATGTAACTCAATATTACAATCAACATACATGTACCTATGCAAAGAATCGGCGTACAGACAGAATTCAAAAAATAATTCATCGGGTGTATTAAATAGTGACTGATGTTGAACAAAATATATAAATGAGTTGAAAATGAGAGTCGGTACGTATCAACATACACAGTTTGATTATTAAATTCCCTGTAGATGTATATGTATGCAAATGTATATTATCCATACTCATGCAATTTTACCTGATAAGATAGATCAAATGCAATGACAAAGTTATCCGTTCTGTCCATCCACTAAAAGTAGTTTATTGGTGATTAACGTCATAAACATAGTAGTATTGGATGTTGAATTTTCGCTATACTTTCGCTATTAATCAGCTTCCGTCGCACAGTGGGCCAGAGTGGGCCAACCGGTCCATTTGGTCACGCATGCATCCCATACCATGATCACTTTCATCACTTTATGACGAACCCTCGTATGTACTTTATACGAATATTAAAAAAAAAATATGGACTTCATCTCATTACAATAGAACGCCAGTGGCTAACTTAGAATTAATGTTTAAGAGTAGGCCTATGCTTAGCCATTGTTTGTGCCACTAAATTATGTTCATCATTAACAGTATGTATGTATCAAATATCAAATATGGACATTGTTTTAGAAGCGATTTTGCAAGTAAGTAGGTACAATAATACGAAATTAGGCTTCACGAGAAAACAAAACAATTTCTTGATGATTCTTTAATTGTCTCAATGAATAAGAACAAAAGGTAAATAATAATAAAATAATCTGAGCAATGCTTAAATAAATTTATACTAGTCACACCCATTATTATCAGAAAAAAAACCACAGTAAGATAATTATATTTATCGTCTGCCAAGCACATTGTTATAAAAAAGGTTGATTTGGCTCATGATACCAACATACCTAATAAATGATTAAGCGTACAAAACTATTACATATAATGTTATTTGCTCCTACCGTTTGTTACTAGATATATCTTTTTTAAAAGCAAATCTGAAAAGATTTGAATGAAGAACAAGAAAGAGATAAACAATAATGAAAAATATTTGTTACACTAGTCAATCCAATTACTATCAGAAAACAAAACAAACACAAAAACACGGTTAAATAATTATAAAAACCGTCCGCCGAGCTCGAAATAGTTTTGAGCATATCAAAGCCGAGTAAAGCTATACTATTATGTTTGCCTTGTCTAAGATGGACGGATGTTAAGGAATTGTGATCAGACAAACTTTTTAACCCTTAAATCTATGGTAGGTAATGTGAGGCTTCAGGCATTGGTGGGTGGGGATTATACTATCGTAACAGCAACATGATAACATTTGCATATTACATATGCGTATACGTTAATTATGTAAAACAAAAATAAATAATTGAAATTCAACTTCGCAGGATTATTTAGCATCTGTATTCCATCAATAGTTTATATTAAATTATAAATACATATCATTTACCTTATGCTTTTAATATGCTTTTACCTTGATCTGGAATAAAATTCTATCTAATGTTTATCTTACAGTTTGAGCACCGTCGCGTAATCTATTATTATCATATTCTCTGTAATTAAAACACCTTTATCGGTTTATCCTTGGTAAGATGGCACAGATTTAAAATAGCACAAAATCATCTATTGACAGATTAATGGATTATATACAGCTTTATTCTGTAATGCGGTCTTTACACTAACCTTATGAATGTCTTACACCAAGGTTATACACGTTTATCAAAGAACCCCGCATCGAATGGATCATATCGGTTCAGTACTGTTTCAAAGGTTTTTCGTCTTATAAAATTACTGGTAGAATACGACATTCAATGCAATTTCCTCAAACATATTTAGATTCACCCGAGAGAATCCATTGATTATCCACACTCCGTTTGAACTTTTGCTCCCAACACATTAGTACATCTCGCATTTATGTAGACGAAAACGCGTATCTACAAACTCAGATATCGATGGTTATTGATTATATGTTATATTTCATTTACACCCATTTATAACATGACTTTTATTTTCATTTTCTGTACACTTATAATGTTTCAATGTTTCAATCAGGACCAATGTGTTTTCCTTTTGCTTAAAAGCCACGATCTACGTATTTTTGGTCACCAATCAAGTTATACCTTTTTTATGTACATTTGTGTACATACGTACTTAATGATACTGATAATAGTCAAGTACGAGGTTCTTCACAACTTGAGTGTTCAAAAACAATTCACTGTGCCCATAACATGAGACAAAACAAAACGAGTTGCAGAGCGATATGATTCCTAATTGCTTCAAAATCCTAGCATTAGAGTGAATTTAGAGGGAAAGATAAGTTGTCGCACAGACCTGACAGTTTATTTTCACTCCCTTAAACCATGATTTTGAAGTAATTGGGAATTGTGTCGCTCTGTTGCTCGGAGTGTATTTGTGATTTGTGATAGGAAGTGTGGATCTGCGAGAGGATCTACTTTCTGAAAAAGTCATGACTGGGGGGGGGGGGGGGGGGGGGGGGGGGGGGGGGGGGGGGGGGGGGGGCTCTTGAGGAGATCACATAATATGCCTTTATTAAAACTATACTTTGATCATACATGTTGGTTTATATATGCCAATATATGGAATTTACCATTTTGGGCGCCATTTTGGTGGCCATCTTGGATCTAGGTGTGTTAACAAAGCAAACATTCTGGATGAGTGTCAAGTAGTCTAATACATACATCCCACTATTAAAACTATACTTTCACCATACAATTTGATTGCTATATGTCATTTTATGAGATTTGACCAGTTTTGGCGGCCATTTTGGACGCCATCTTGGATATCTGGAGAGCATCGGGTTTTTTTCACTGTTAACGTCTAAAATGTGTTTAAGGACCCTAAAAGGCATCCAAAAAAGTTGTGTTTGGTTAAGTACTATGGGGGGTGCACGGGAACCCCCCTGTACATACCCAACTAAGGGGCCATATCCAAACTCCAGTGATTTTAAAAGCATTTTCTACCGATTTTACCCCGGTATTCCAACGGTATTTCGTTCTATCCCCGGTATTCCAACGGTATTTCGTTCTATTTCGTTGGAATACCGGGGTAAAAAATCGGTAGAGAAAATGCTTAAAATCACTGGAGTTTGGATATGGCCCCTAAGTCTGTCACATTTATGATCACACAAAAGTGTCTAAAACATTGCATATTTAATAGTTAATGTACCATAGGATATTAAAATATAGCATAAACGAAATGTATTGAAGACACTTGTTTCTTGATCAATGGCACTTTAGTATTAGAGGCCCGTGATGAAGGGAATTACTTGACAGGTTCACACAGTTTAAGTTTTCTGTCCATTGCTTCTTCTGCTAACATTTTGTAACATATAAAATTAAATGTGAGCTTCCTTGCAATTTTAAATAGAACTATTCATTCTCTTTGTTTGTATTTAAGTTTTTTAACGAAACCCTCCATTGATATTGAATTCTGACTCAATTTAATCATGTAAATACCACAATTGGAATTGTAAAACAGTGGGTTAGCTTACAACACTTTTCAAATTTTGCTTATTCTCAGTCGATCACTTTTTCGGAGATGAAACATTTTTAATACGCTTTATACAAACAACAACAATTTCATGGTTCAATGCACACATCAACCCGGGCACACTTTATTTTGATACATTCTATATTATACCAGACGTGTATCTGTCATCACGATTGTTGTGTCACTAATTTGGTAAATGTTATACTTCCCTCATTTATGCCATTACTAGTAAAACAGGAAGAAATTGTAAAAGACGTATGAGACCAGTGATGAGACATACTATGAATATGGCATGCGACATAATAGTTGATAGTGGAAATGATATTTGAATGGATCATCTTTCGAACATGATAGAAAGGCCATTTAAAAAAAAGTCTTTTAAGTAGGTCATTTTGTCTTATGATTATAAAACAGAAAAGAGACAGACAGACAATAATCAGCACAAATCATCTAATATCTATGATATCCATTAATTTATTTATTATGTTGTATTCGAGATCATTTTTAAATTCATACTTTTTAATGCTTAAATTAAATATCTGTATATTATTACATTGTATATTTATCATCTTTTAACTATTTCAATGTAATCGAATTGGTATTCTTTGATATGTTCATCTTGTATATGTATTTCCCATAAAGCGCATTGATCGTGTTTTTTGGAAATGCGCTTAATAAATCACGTTTTCATTAATTCATTCATCGTGAATTAGATTTAGAAAATATCATTAAAGTGTGCCACTTTTCACAGACAGCTTTCCAATTTCTATGACATTTAGAAAAATCACAAATGCGTGTAAAAGTATTGTCCGTCATAACATTCTAGCATTTACTTTTACACATTCAAAACCACAGATGAAAAATCTGTTGATACAAACACAAATGTCGAAAAAACGGAAAAATATCTACATTTGAAAAGATTTTTAATTATAAAAGTTCTAAATTCAGGAAAACCCCTGGGCGATCCCTGTGAGCATATATATAAACTTTATTTAACCAATTGAAGTAGATACTATATTTTAGAGTGAACAAGGTCACTGACAGAAATCGAGATATCTCATGTGTGGAGGTTTTTTATTGGATCTGTTCGCCGATATGTTATGTTCACAATTCCAATCTGAGACTATGGTAAATCATTTTAAATCTAAAATTAAAAAGTAACATTGAAACTGACAACCTATCTATAACACCCTTTTGTAACGCAATGTGTATACGCGGTAATTGATTTGGGCGAATAATATATGATATCAAAGGGTTATATTTATGCCTTGGTCCATCTTTTGTTAAATTAAAACCAAAATCCTAAAGA
The DNA here is from genome assembly GCA_035610835.1 of Ophiura sarsii. Classification (NCBI taxonomy): domain Eukaryota; kingdom Metazoa; phylum Echinodermata; class Ophiuroidea; order Amphilepidida; family Ophiuridae; genus Ophiura; species Ophiura sarsii. The sequence continues at coordinate 12,530,761 of CM069452.1, read as the reverse complement.
AAGGACAAATGAAATACATCAACACATGCGATAGACGTATTTTATTTTGTTAAGAGTTTTATATGAAAGAATGAGTATTATAGCTTTGTTTGAGTCAGGATTTCCCCTTGACAAGGGGCATTGTTCTTAGCTCTCTCTTATTAAGATGCTAAGATGACCACGTTACCGTAGACATTTGGTAGACGACTGTTGTGATATTCAAACGAAAATGAACATGAAGTGTGTATTACCATAGGTGCTAGAAAGAAAGAAAATCATTATTTACAACATCAGTAAAGTGATATGTGTAAGCTGATTATTACTTGAACAGGAAACGGATGGGTTTTTTACTTCTACGATAGTACTAAAAATATCTTGGACAGTTGATAAACATGTTCATATGGTATCATGATGAAATGTAACAATGACCTAAGAACTCAAACTTGAAACGAAACAACTTATAATTATAGGACTTTGTGGATTATTTGAATGGTTTTTGAAATGATTTGTCTCGTCAACAAGATATCTATTGTAATAAGTACGATATGTCAAAGACTGTTAAATTTGGAAATAAATGGAAACCTTAAAAGCTTCTAATGTTTCTACTTTAACATTGTTTAATAATGTAAAGTGATATGTGTAAGCTGATTATCACTTGAACAGGAAACGGATGGGTTTTTTACTTCTACGATAGTACTAACAATATCTTGGACAGTTGATAAACATGTTCATATGGTATCATGATGAAATGTAACAATGACCTAAAGAACTCAAACTTGAAACGAAACAACTTATAATTATAGGACTTTGTGGATTATTTGAATGGTTTTTGAAATGATTTGTCTCGTCAACAAGATATCTATTGTAATAAGTACGATATGTCAAAGACTGTTAAATTTGGAAATAAATGGAAACCTTAAAAGCTTCTAATGTTTCTACTTTAACATTGTTTAATAATGTAAAGTGATATGTGTAAGCTGATTATCACTTGAACAGGAAACGGATGGGTTTTTTACTTCTACGATAGTACTAACAATATCTTGGACAGTTGATAAACATGTTCATATGGTATCATGATGAAATGTAACAATGACCTAAAGAACTCAAACTTGAAACGAAACAACTTATAATTATAGGACTTTGTGGATTATTTGAATGGTTTTTGAAATGATTTGTCTCGTCAACAAGATATCTATTGTAATAAGTACGATATGTCAAAGACTGTTAAATTTGGAAATAAATGGAAACCTTAAAAGCTTCTAATGTTTCTACTTTAACATTGTTTAATAATGTAGATTCTAAAAATATAACACAGTGAAACAGTAGCAGTGAACTAAAATTAAATATGATTTTTGAAATTGGATAATGTAATAATCATTTGTCTGGCTGATATGACGGCCAGTGAAACAATACGAGTGTGTAGGCATCCATAACGAGGTTGCCTTGAAAGGTTTGAGAGATCATGTAACATTAGAATCCCCATGCTAAATGCTTATAATATCTTTCAAATGTATAATACAATGTCATTGTACTCTCTAAGGGACCGTTCATAATTTCTACCGGAGGGGGGGGGGGGGGGGGGGGGGGGGGGCGGCGGCACCAATCAGGGGTCGGTCATAACTTTTTCAAGAAATCAAAAGGGGGGTTACAACTTTTTTTAGGAAATTAAAGGGGGGTCATAACTTTTTTGTACTAATATTTCAAACCATAATTTGTTAGTACAAATATTTATTGTGCTATGCGCGCATGTGCCCACAAAATAGATTTTCGGTGTTTTAGAGCAGGTTTAAAGCAAAAATAGACCTCAATCATGGGAAATATGGATATTTTTCACGCGCTATGCGCGCATGTACCCACAAAATTGATTTTCAGTGTTTTAAAGCATTTTGAAAGCCAAAATAGACCTTAATCATGGGAAATATGGCTATTATTCTAGCGCTAGGCGCGCATGTGCCCACAAAATAGATTTTCCGTGTTTTAAAGCACGTTTAAAGCTAAAATAGACCTTAATCAAGAGAAATATTGCTATTTTTCTCGCGCTATACGCGCATGTACCCACAAAATCGATTTTCGGTGTTTTAACTTAAGCATGTTTAAAGCCAGAATAGACCTCATTCATGGGAAATCTGCCTATTTCTCTTGTGCTGTGCGGGCATGTGCCCACAAAATAGATTTTCGGTGTTTTAAAGCACGTTTAAAGCCAAAATAGACCTCAATCATGTGAAATATGGCCGCGCTCTTTTTATGTGCCCACAAAATATATTTTCGGTGTTTTAAAGCATGTTTAAGGAGAGGAGGAGGGGACTAAAGGAAGTTGTTTTGGATTTTGTGAGTGGTGTAATTGTTGAACTATTTATTAATCAATTGCATATAGAAGTATAATTTTTGGGATGGGATTTGGGTCAGAGAATCCATTGTTGACATCATTTTTGACCAAAAATGTTGTTTTTTGAGAAAATCACAAAAAATCACTTTTTTAACCAGTTTTTTTTGGGGGGGACAAGCTAACAAAATTAATTTTGAGTAAAAAATGCCAAAATTTGCTTGATTGTACATTTTTTCTTAAGGCGTATTTTTCAATTTTTTGACACTTTCTGGTCAAAATTTCAAAAAATACAAGTTCAGGTGAAAAAATGAGAGAATCGTCCCTAGATTAGTGACATAACATTAGAATCAAGCAATTTATTTTGGGCATTTTTTACTCAAAAATAATTTAGTTAGCTTGTTCCAACAACAAAAAATGTGTCAAAAAAAGTGGATTTTGTGATTTTCTCAAAAATTCAACATTTTTGGTCAAAATTGACACCAAATTTGGATTCTCTGATCCATTTCCTTTCCAAAAATGTATACTTTTGTATGCATTTGATTAATAGTTCAATAATAACAGCACTCACAAAAATCAAAAAATCAAATAAAAAATTCCCCCCTTAAAGCCAAAATAGACCTCAAAATCATGCGCACATGGCCACAAAATAGATTTTCCGTGTTTTAAAGCATGTTTGAATAAAAGTTACCTGCACAACAGCAATATTTCCTTGAAAAATTGATATTTTTTTCCACCTTAAAATTGTAAAAATGGCTGAATATCACAATTTTACATGCACACAGGCAAATGTTTGCATGCACAGAGCCAAAGTTACATACATGCACTGTGCCCATGCTGACAACATGCCCACCCCTACACTGTCTGAAATTATACACTTTACTCCACAAAAATCACAAGTGTATATAATAATATAATTTTGTATATATATTTCTTTTTTGGTGTATATTTTTAAGAATAGTATTCTCAAATATTCATAATTGAAGGGGTGGGTGCAATAAAGTGCTAATTTATTGCAGCCACCCCTTCAATTGTGTATGCTTATTGTATTTGTAAGCCGGGATGTGTGTGCCAAAAAAAAAGGGGGGGGGGGGTCATAACTTTTTTCTACATTGCAGAGGGGGGGTCATAACTTTTTAGTATCTTGGGAAGGGGGGGGGGGGGGGGGTTCATGTGTTTTTTGGTTGTTGCTTTCTGCTTTCTTCCAGCTACCGGCCCCCCCTCCGGTAGAAATAATGAACGGTCCCTAACTGCTATTAAGATATTCTCGTAAACGACATCGTATCCTCTATACTCTACATTACTTACGTATGTTTCAACATAAATCTAGATGGTTGGCACTGATAACAGGCCCCAGACACTGTAATTCCCGTTGGATTTTACTCCGATATAACGAGCAAACCCCCTTTGAAACATTTAACATTGAAAAATTGCATCGTACTAAATGTCAACGTACATAGACCTTTCTCCCTAACAAAAAAATGAACGTCGCACACTGGAGAATAGGCGTTAAACCGCCCTCACAATGACAGATACGTGAAATACCACGGTTAAGGTTTGTCCGACAATCCAACTGCAGTCAGTACGCAACAGTCGCTTTTAAAGCGTGACCTTGCCGATTTCTAACCCGCAGAATGATCGATTTCAGGATGTCTCCCTTTAGCTAAATACCCTATGTCAGCCTTACGACAAGTTAGTTTTACCAGCATACACTGCGATAGGATCAGTTTGCAGCCAAATAGCTAGATAGGTATAATCATCGTAATTTTCTTAATAATATGGGACCAAATTGACCATTTTTGGTCCACAAACAGTGATTTTATCGCTTATTTTAGAATCTAACAACTTTTGTGACTTTGCTTCTTGTAACTATTCACTTGACTGGACTAAGAATCGTACGATATTTTAAGAGCAATTTTCATACTAACGGAAGTTCAAACTTTAATTTCATATCAAAATCATTGATGCCCGAGTTCTTTTTTTTATGAGAAAATCGAGTCTTAATTTTCAGCGATTTTCGGTCAGAAAACGAAACTTACGATCCCCCGTTAGGCCTCGCCAACTTGATTTTTAGTTTCCTATAACCCGCCCGCGCTTCATTTTCATGCCCGCGTTTGAATTCATTAGAAATTTTGGGAAAAAATACCGTTTTTGCAATGAAAACGTCCGAATTTATGTATTTTGTGTGATGAAATTGTGAAAAATGATTTTGACGAGAAAAAAAATATCATATGAAACTGTGCCGAGCAGAAGGATCGATTTCGAACCCCGGACCTCTCGCTCTTCAGTCTAACGCTCTACCATCTGAGCTATCAAACGAAACTAATTCCATTCGTGAGATTTAAACACTTCATCAACAACCCAACGACGGTACGAAATGAATATAGCTCGAGCCAGATTCGGACACCCATTTTATTAACTATTCACTTGACTGGACTAAATAATTTCATAATATTTTAAGCATGTTTCTAGTTACAAAAGACTATGAATAATATGATACCATCAATACAATTGGTGCCTAATTCTTCAAAAAGGGAATATTTACTGTTAATTTGGCTTTAGTTTCGTCAAGTTTTTCTCGAATTCGGCTGTGTGTGATGACAATAATTTGCACCGAAAATGCAACATGTCATGAAGTCACAGCTAATATTAGATAATATAATTCGCATAATATGCCTTTTTATTTTACAATTTCATGGCAAATGTGTTTGAAATGTGTGATTATAATCATGAAAAGAGCTCATTTACATCGTGCTATTACGAGGTCAACTATGACTGCGAAGCAGTATCGTTACGGGTGAATACTTCCGGGTCGCTTTGCTGGGTTAGAAAAGGAACGACTTTTCGTGTGGTTGCATACTGGCTGACTGGGGCTAGCAAGAGCTTGGGGACAGTTTCGTCCGGGGTTAGCCTTTGAACAAGCTCTTGCTTTGTCGTTTTCAATTTGTAAACCAACGCGTACGCCGCCAATACCTATCATCCCGGCTTCTCCAATACATAGCTATGCAGTAGCTCTAATGATACGAAAGAATCATTGTACAATAAATAGAATAAAATAAAACACACACACCCACACAAATAAAATACACTGACACGTTCACCCCCACACAACCATGTCCCCGTTGTAAACATAGCGTAACTAAATACTTGGATGATTCTAAAATTCAGCAGACGACAGTCCTCGCGTCAAGTAATTCCCTTCAATTAATCTCACGGGTATGGGGAAGAGGAGAAATCATAGTTGGCAAACAATGCACTATGCCAAACTGGCACACACTTGTTATATCCCATGCACAATCAACATGATCAAATGTGTTCTTCAATTGTACCAGTTCATCCTGAATATTTTTTCATAACCATGTGATCGCGACCATAGACCATCTCTCTTTACACGCACTTCTTGCACTGTTAGCCCTTACCAATCGCCGTGCCTGGCTGAACAATTGAATGACCGCGCGAACGTTCAAAAAATATCGATTTATTTATTTAGTAAAGCTCAATAATAATTTTATACCTATCCCAATCATAATTTTACTGTGCTAAACATGATATGCAATGTAAACATGCTGAAAAGCGTATGAAAATGTGTTATGTAATGATATGCAATGAAAACACGATTAAAAAGCATATGTGAATGTGTTACACATGTATTTGATATGAAATGTAAACATGAAATGTGAAAGTTATGTGAACATGAATGTAAACATGCCGAAAAGCATATGAAAATGTAAAAATGCTGAAAAGTATATGAAAATGTGCTAAACATGTGTGTGATATGCAATGTAAACATGCTGAAAAACATAGGAAAATGTATTATACATGTATCGATAATGTAATGTAAACATGATGTGAAATGTGAAAATTATGATAGTGATAAACAATAAAAGAATTTTTTTTAATTATTTTTTACTGTGCATATTAATTCCTCATCCACATGCAATTACCCATCAGAACATAATGGTTGTCAAGGGTAACTTGTTGAAATATACTATATCGGGATGTGAATGAGCACAAACGTTTAAATGTCATATTTATTAGAGTTTACAATTTTTTTTATCACCGGTTGAATACATTTTTTTTTATAGTCAGGTATGTAAATCGATGAATTAGGGCAAGTTCCCTGTGTAGCGAATGGGGAGAAAGCCAAGGACAATGCAATCGATGCATGATTACAATTGTTACATAACAGTTGACACGTTTGTTGAAACAGAAACTTATAGAATATAAAACAATCTATAAAATGAGAGCAAAATCGTGTTTGTACCATACAGAGATGAGGAGTTATTGTAAATTGAACGTAGAATTGGGAACATTTTCTATATTCCCTATAGAGATTGTACACAGTTCACAATTTTGCTTTCGAATGAATGTGATATTTTTCTTTACAATAGACCAGCCAAAGGCATTACATGGACCTTATTTTCACGCTTGGCTTCTGACTGAGACTGACAAATTAGCTGTTTGGAGATTGATGAAGTAATTTAGGATGGGCAAAAAGTTTGAAAAAAGAACATTGTATAGCGCCCGGAGGAGGTAATTTTTTAAGCTTTTGAGTGCAAAAGCTCTCAGTGTTAGCGATAAACTTTACGAACCTTCAAAAATGAGACCTCTTAATCTTTATATTTCAAGGTTCTGAGGGGTTCTGGCCTCTACAAAAATGACAACACTTGTTTAAAATGCTAATAAGAAAGAAGCAATGCCGTTAAAAACATCTCAAACTCTGAAACGTCTGAACAAATACAAAAAAGTTATGACTGATCAAGAAATAAGAAGAGAAAATTGAAAGGGACTCAAAAAAGAAAGCGGGAGGGGACGCCACACATGTCTATTTTTTATTTTACCTTTTTTGTTTCATTTATCTTAGCCATCCTTTTACTAGATTCCTTTAGGCGAGTATTACGAGCTTTATTCTGCAATCGGGTCTTTAAACTAATATTATGAATGTCTTACACCAAGGTTATACCCGTTTATCATAAAAAAAACCCGCATCGAATGGATCATATCGGTTCAGTACTATTGCAAAGGTTTTTCGTCTTAATATAAAATTACTGGTAGAATACGACATTCAATGCAATTTCTGCGCTTATCAATTCTGGCACTTGAGTCTTCATTCCTAAAACATATTTGGATTCACCTGAGAGAAGCCATTGATTGTCCACACTCCGTTTGAACTTTTGCTCCCTACACATTAGTACATCTCGCATTTATGTAAACGAAAACGCGTTACTACAACTCTGACATCGATGGTTATTGATTGTATGTTATATTCCATTTAAATTGTGAGATAGGCTTTTACGACGGGTATTCATATAAGTTTAACGGGTTCGCCGTCGGACAAGTTTTAATCTGGCAAGCTTTCGTCAGGATAAGCTCTGACTTATTCAAGACCAAATTATTTTAATATTAATCAAAACATAGAGATTGCCACTTCTCTATAGTTATCATCATTTGGGCTGCCCCTTGCCCTATGATTTGAGAGTAAATGCTCTTTCCTACTTGTGAAAGAATTGGTGGCTCTGAAAAGAGCCGTTCAGGTGGATTGCCGCTTTTCCACTGAACAGAGATGGTAGCGCTGAAAAGAGCCATTTATAACATGACTTTTATTTTCATTTTCAGTACACATATATTGTTTCCATCAGGACCCAGGTGTTTTTCTTTTGCTTAAAAGTAACGACCTACGTATTTGTTGTTCACCAATCAAGTTATATCTTTGTATGTACATTTTATGTACACCCAGCACATAAAGTCCCTGACCAGGTGCTTTGAGGTTGGCTAATTCAAAATAGCTAATCGGTACCAAAAATCTGAAATGTACATTAAATGAGCAAATTCCTTCCCCGCAGTTTGATACCTCATTCAACAACATCGAATGGATGCTTTTAAAGTTATGGCGATTTCAATGACCGCGTACAAACAACAGCAAAGTTGCACTAGGTATAGGAAATCATTGATTTGCTAGGTGTACAAACGTACTTTATAATAATAGCCAACTACGAGTTCTTCGCAAATTGAGTGTTCAATAATAATTCACTATGCCGATAACATAAGACGAAACAACTGATCTTGGCACATGCGTCACTGTATTACGCAGGGTTTTTTTTATACGGTGTGTGTATTTAAGACACTTGTTTCTTGATCAATTGCACTTTAGTATGAGAGTCTGTCACATTTATGATCACACAAAAGTGTCTAAAACATTGCATAATTTAATAGTTAATGTATCATAGGATATTAAAATATAGCACAAACGAAATGTATTGAAGACACTTGTTTCTTGATCAATTGTATTTTAGTATTAGAGTCTGTCACATTTATGAAGGGAATACTTGACAGGTTCACGTTCTCTGTCTATGGTTTCTTCTGCTAAAATGTTGTAACATATAAATTGAATTTTAGCTTCCAAGCAATTTGAAATAGGAATATTCGCTCTCTTTGTTGGTATTTAGGTCTTTAACGAAACCCTCCATTGATATTGAATTCTGACTCAATTTAGTCATGTTAATTCTCCAAGTGGAATGGTGAAAAGGGGTTTAGCTTACAACACTCTTCACATTTTGCTTATTTTTCAGTCGATTACTTTTTTTTTCGGAAAATGAACCATTTTACTACTTTTTTCTTTTTTTTCCATTCTTTTTATGTTTCATGAATCTATACATTGTATTTAACATAATAACAATATACTAAACATACGAGTATCAAGAAGTTACAAATATGAACAAACTATGACTCTACCAGCGAACAGCATGTACCACCAATTATCATTAGCTTGAAGATAGATGGCTCATGATCATCAACGGTACATGACCCTCGCAGGTGTTTTGACAAACAAAACAATCATAACATGGGATTTCAAGTACATGTGTTTTACAAGAAAAATATCATAACCTACTATTTACTCTGTGCTATGTAGGCTTTTGCCAATCTTATGCCACCTATTTTCACTATGTCTCAAGATACTAACTCTCCATCTTAATTCGTATAAAAAACATTTAAATGCATCAACGTTTTTATTATCAGTGATCTTGATAAGTCTGGATCTATACAAATGCACTCACCAGGCTGTTGATTATGTATATGTATTTATTTATTTATTTATTCATTCATTCATTTGAACATCCCTACATGAAATATAATATCCGTTGTATTGATCTAAACATTAATATAAGTGTATATTAAATCAACAGTTTTTATTTTATTTTAAAAACACGCCCATACCTAATACCCCATAGCTGTAGCTGACGCCTAAAATAAAATAAAACCCGGCTTCCTAAAGAGGAAAAAATGTTAGGCCTACCCGCCCGTTTAATCTATCTATATTTTATAACATGTACAATCGCCTGCTTTAAAATCCTGCATTTAACAATGAGGAAAATTGACATCCGCCTGAAGAACCGATCCTCGGACCTCTCGCACTTCAAGTATCAAACAACTGGACAAAAGTCACCCGTCACGAATCTGCAAGGTTATAAAAACTACAACAGTTATTAACGTGACTTGATGGATAGTCAGGGCTGGGAATAAGGGAGTGCATAATGAATTAATCCTAAAACAAAACTCCCTTGTGGTAGCAAGACATAATTGTTAATACCAAAGTGATTTATAAATGAAAAGTATGACCAATACGTCCACAAACAAGCCGGACACATGATAACTCGTTGAGAAGTTCATGGCATGCATTATTACGCGTGCGGACGCAATACACTCACCAACCCGTCCCATCCCTTAGGTATAATTGCAATTTATTTACATAAATAAATCAGTGGAGATCGTTTGGAATGCTGCTGGATAATTAACAGTATACTAACATGAATTAATGATGTCTTCATGTAGTATCATCTACGCATACTAACAGTGTAACGAATGGCATAATCAGATTATCATACTGAACCATAATAGTTTTAAAAGATTATTCACTTAAGATTGTAAAAACCATTAGAACTAATTGAATGAGACAGTGACGGTAAAAAAGACGGTTATAAAGCACGTTTAATGCCGGCAGCATGAATGGTCCGAACATTACAGTGATTAATTAAACCATTGAAATGTAGCGAGTCGCAAGGCCTCTAAAAGAAATCCGGTTTATTTAAAGTTATACATGACCACGTGCAACTATCCCTTTGGTGATATATCTCGGGTCGTTTTAAACTATACACAGGATATTTCCACAGGCAAAAACGGAAAGTAGGTTATAGCCTTCGCAGATTATCATTCATCATACAAGAATATTATTAAGATACATTTTCTTAATCTATTAGATTATCAAATTGAGTAGATGACAATATATCAATAAACAAATATGGAATGTCTTGGTTATTGTGGGGTTGTTTCTGTGTTCATTCGATGACATATCATGTACTGCTATGTCTATCACATATTTATTTATAACGACATTGTAATATCATTAACCGTGAATGTAATAGATGAACCCGGATCAATGCACTTGACTGTTGTCGAAACAAGAAATGCGCCCTTTAATTCATCCAATAATTATAACCGAGTAAGTTAAATGCCTTAGTTGGAACAGCTGCTAAATAGATAGGAAGTCATATAAACCTAATCCAAGGTTTCTTATCCAAATTGTTTTAACTGTGTACTCCCAAATCGTTCGATGTATAATAATAGAAGTCAGGAAAATGCTACTACAGGGCGTGTAAAATAAAGATTCTTTTTGGCCTTGAAAAAATAAAAATTTGACGTGAATCTATCTTTAATGTGTCATAAGAATTTTCTTTCTATCCATTTTGGAGCTTTCGTTATCAAATGATGGCAAATCTAGTCAGGCATGTCAAATTCAGCTTTGACCACTTTTCATGTGCGGAGAACTCTTTCATTAAAATCGTCATTATCAGTATGAAAAAATTGGACATACATAATTAATAAAATCAATAATATAAATGTTAATAGCTCGTTGAATTTGAGCAGAAAAACTTATTTTCATCCTTAATATTATAAACGACAGAATATTTGAATTTTAGATGTATTTTAAGCAATGCATCGGCATCCTATATCATCATTTAGATCACATATGCAGTTTAAAAGTGGCTAAAGTGCGATTCGCACTCTTGTTACTGAATTGATCATATCTCGGCATTATAGATGGGGAAATTTAATGGGATGAAATGTATTTGATAGAAGATCAAGGGATTACCAATGGTCTGATCTAAAAGCACAGAACATGGGATATATGTTTAATAATTAGAGATCCTCATTTGACACGTCCTGTGTGTGCTATCGAGGAATATATAAGACACAAACGTCTAAGCACTCATTTATCTTAAGTGTATATTGTAATGTAGGCCTAATACTAGTACACTTGATTGATGTATGCTTGCATGTTCAAAACCAATGGTAGCACTACAAAGACCTAAAATGGGGACACAGTGGACACTGTGCGTCACCGATGCGTTTTGGCGGCCTTGATGCGCTTGGCTTTGCGTTTTGATAATTTGTCAGCGTAGTGCAAGCGCCAGTTTGATCGCAGCAGAATGTGAAAGGGTTTTAGTGATCTTGTTTTAAAAATTGATAGTTTTCCGCGCTCTCACTGCGTGTTATTCATAGTTTGATATTTGTTTAGCGCAGTGCAATCGCTTGCCTGTTCGCCGTAGGTGTGACAAGGCCATTAATGAGGTTGGCTTTCTGAATAAGCTGAAATGCTTCTTTTTACTTGTCTTTCATAAAAATCCAGGCTTTACTACTCACAATTCCACAGTTCTATTAATTTCTAGTCAATTTAAGATTGTGTATCCAACATTCATGTTTTTCCTAGTTTGATTGGGTGGCATCTCTGATCAGTCACCAAACAATACTGTGTGATGCCATTCCGTGGATTGGCTTAAGAATACCGAGTTCTACTAAAGTGTTGTAATATTATGACGCATTGTTCGTATTCAAATGTGTGTGTGAATGAAAGCCAAGTATGTGGTCTTTGTAGCACTACAAGTTGGATTTGAATATGCATGCCTGAAATTTCAGTGGCGCTTTCTCTAAAAAAAGGTGCCCGTTCTTTCTGACTCACACTGGGTATATTCAGGAAATGATTTATATTTTCAATCGAAGTAACAACCGACAAAAAGCAATATAGAACCCAGAAGGGATGTTATGTTAGAAATCTTGAAATCATTATATTGAAATGTGCCGTATATTTATCTGGCGGGAAAAGTATCGTAAACGATCTGGTAGCGGTACCTTTGAAGTGTTTCATCACTATAGGAATTCGAGTGTAATAAGTCAAAATCAGAAATCAAAGGGGCACGAAATGTTTGTTGATAATAAAACCATTTGCCGCGCTTCAAAGAGATAAATAACATCGACATAACTCAACATTCAAAGCTTGCCGCGATAGCCGTATTTACTACACTAATCAATTTCAAACAACACATATGTTTCATCCTCTATTATACAGGGTGAGTCAAAAAGAAGTTTACTCGGATTGGTGATGTTTTAAAAAAATTACAAATGACACTCGAGAGTTCAGTAAAACATATATATAACAAGCATTCTCTCCTGCCTATTAGGAAAAAAGAATGACACTAATTGATCATTGCTAAGAGGAGTTATGCCTATTTTAATAATAATGGTACTCATTTTGCAAGCTGTCCACGGAATACTTGACAAAACAAATGTGAAGTAAGCATTTTAGCTTGACAAAACATGAGCCCTTTCAGTAAAACAGGCATAACTTCTCTTAGGAATGATCAATTTGCTTCATTGATTTTCTCTAATAAGCAGCAGAGTATGTTTGGTAAATAAATGCTTTACTGAACTTTTAAGTGTCATTTATTTGTTTTGAAAAACATCACCAATCTCGGATGATAGGAAAGTACGCATACTTTACATGCATACTTTACATTTGTTTGGTCAAGTATTCCGTGGACAGCTTGCAAAATGAGTACCTTTATTAAAATAGACATAACTCCTCTTAGCAATGCTCAATTTGTGTCATTCCTTTTTCCTAATAAGCAGGAGAGAATGCTTGTTAAATATATGCTTTACTGAACTCTCGAGTGTCATTTGTTTGTTTTTTAAAACATCACCAATCCGGGTAAACTTCTTTTTGACTCACCCTGTAGTGACAGTGAGTATAGTTTCCTGGGTAAAGGTATTTGCCTACTGCTGTTTACTTCACCAAGCATTGAGCGTTAGTTACGCGTTGTCAATGCGATTATTTTACACCTGGGAGTAGTAGTTATTGGATTTCATAAATTCATTTAAAAGAAAAATTGAAACCGATTTATATTTAATATTAAAATTCCGTTAGGTCGCAACGCCTTAATTATTTACTGCAACTCGATATAGGGTCAGTTATTCGACCACTAGACATATGCATCTTGCCAATCAGGTTATGTGAATACTCGAAATGGATTATTATTTATCATTCAAACTGAGAGAGGGACTCGGTAAAGTAAAGTGTCCTTACGGGAGCTTGGGCATTTATTTATTCATCAGAGTTACTTTAAACAGCTGTCTCATGACATAAATTGCACGCTTAGCACTTATAAAACTCGCCCATTGCTTGTGTGGTGGATTTAGATCACGACTGGAGCATGCGCAGATGCGATTTTTGTGTAAGTGGTCTGTGATTTTGTCAATATTATATTTTTACTGTGATTTGTCGATCTGCATTAAATGCAAAAAGTAACAACGCCCCCGGCTGGACTCGAACCACCAACCTTTCGTTTAACAGCCGAACGCGCTAACCAATTGCGCCACGGAGGTGATTATTTACTAGGCTGTTTTGGTTTGTCATGTTCACCCGTACACTTCCCCGTACACTTTCTTGCAAAGTCGGGCATCGTTTTTTCTCAAATGTTGCTTGCATATTGCCGTTGCTGTCGCCTTTAATACATGTGCTGTCAGTTGAACTTAGAACCAATGTTTAATTTGAACTGTCTATTTTCAATAAAAAAATACTCCAATACGGGACAAAAATCAGAAAAGCTCACAGACAACAAATAAGAACATCGTTTTACTCGACCTAGAATTTCAATCAACGTATTTCAATCATCGGAAAAACCCGATGATGCGAGTGACGTCATTTAATAAGCTCATTAGCATAATTAATGTCCGTGAAATGTACAATAGAGTTTTATTAGTGCTTAGGAGCGCTATTAATTCGGTCTAGTAAACCTATTGTTATCAATTACTACGAGAGGATTACCTGGTTGTATATTTAAATTCGAGCAGTAAGTTTCCATTATGTTGCAAATTACATCCATGCTCAAGCGTTTAAACTAAACTGCTCACAAAAGTATCGAAACACTTAGAAATGATCCAATATATAACGGCTCGAAAGGGTATGCATTAATCGAAGCAAATAACCAAGTGCATAATTTTGTTCTGCGTATTTTGACACTTCGATCGTTGAGATATGATGTTGCGGATTGGAGTTATTGTCATTTCAATGGTCGTGGGTCCAGTTTCAAAAGTGTCAATCTTCCTATAGAAAGAGGTTTGCATTACTGTTTAGAATTATCAGATTCGTGATTTTCAATAGGGATGAGTGTCACTTTTTGTACACCTTGGTGGTTGTCTTGCTGCAAAATCGTTTGCTAAATATCTGAGACCATTATAACTAACGAACCACCGCACTAGTCTGGTCTGCTGTTAACGTATTATGAAGACAATTAACAGAGTGGGCAATACGTATAAACCCGGACCAAAAACCAATTGTCACGAGACTAGAATAACAGTGAAGGCCAACCAAACAAACACTAATTAGTTGTTTGTTATGTCAAAGTAGTCAATGCAATCTTTAAATATGTCGACAGATCAAATCATTGTATTGGATAAATTGTCGATATTTACGATCAATGTTGATTATTATGGCCAAAATATTCCTCGGATCGATGTTCATATAGGTTGCTCCGCGACTAAAAGTGTCATGTCATATGGGGTCACTAGAGGTCATTGACCTAAACAGGGGTAAATGTAAGACATGCTCCGATTTTGACCGGATTTGTTTCATCTTGTAGGCATTGATAAGACAAGAAAAAAAGTCAATTATTATTTTTGGGGTGAAAGGTCAACAAGGGGTCACTATAGGTCAAAATGTCAATTTTCACTCCAGTCACTCAAAATGCTATTTTTTCAGGAGGAAATGACTGACGATTGTCAGAATTGTTCAAAAGATTCCTCGGATCGATGTTTGCTCCGCGATTATTATGACTAAAGGAATCATTAAAATCGATCAATTATATCAGGAGCTATGCCTGTTTTAATACAAGAGACCCTTTTTTAGCTATCCACGGAACGCTTAATCTTCTTGAAATCTATCCACTCTAAGTGGGCAGCAAAATGTACACACGAACATTCATATTCAAATGAGATTGAGCCCGGAGTTTCAAACACAGATGGGAATGGTGTGCATAAAATAAAAAATCAGTGACAACAATAAGAAAATGATTAAACATTGAAGGCCAACTTAAAACAATAAAGACACCTTAGAGGACAAACATCAGCAATCATTTTGCTGCCCACTTTAGAGTGGAAAAATTTCAAGAGAATTAAGCGTTCCGTGGACAGCTAAAAAAAGGGTTCTTTTATTAAAACAGGCATAGCTCCTGATATAATTGATCGATTTCAATGATTCCTTTTGTCATATGAGCGGAATAAGTTGCTCTTTTGAATACGTGCCTCATTGGTTTGTCAAATTTGTTTGGTCTATTTTTTAAACAAATATTCATTCTCGATCAACTTCTTTTTGACTCACCCTGTAGTATGCAATACAACCTTCCCAAACTTATTTCCTCTGTATATAACTCAATATTGACAATAAATGGACTTACGGTCGCTAAACCACCAGGTCAGATGGAATATATTGCGTTATTGCGTTACCATTGCCTGAAGAAAGAGGTTTCATAATGAGATAAGGAAAACTGGAAGCATAAAACGGAAATGAATGAGCGCCTAGACAGCAACCACTCCCCGATGAAGCGATATGAGTGTGACGATTTCCTAATGGCAGCGTAATAATAATGGCAATCGCGCCTAAAGTGTCCTGTAGGATGAATAGTGCGCGTTGTAAATCCAAGTTATTATAATTATTACAATGGAAGAGTTCAGTATTGTTGCTCTCTTCAGTGGTGTCGAGGTATTCTGTACCTCATATTGCGATGACATTTAATTAGCATAACATTGAGTGTTTCTATAATTTCGCTAGCATAACATGCATTGTTTCTAGGGTATAACATTTTGTATCGCCAAAGTTGTGACACGAATGAGTTGATTGATTGTATGTCCGATTCTGTATGTTTCTAAAGCTCCCTCTCTTTATTGCTTCACCCCTTATATATTCTATGTCAAACTTTCTGAATTACTATTCTCTATTTAAAAACAATTTTTCAATCTATTGTAAAAGTAGGGTAATAACTAATATTCGCAATTGATACTTTGAAGTTTGAGTAGTGGCCTTGTGACGATGCTTGCATTATGCATTATGATTTGTATTGTAATTTTCCTAATCTCAGTATTTCCGCAGCTTTTGCTGAATACACTTTCTGTATGATAAACGTCACTATCACATAAAAAAATCGCAAACCTAAGCATGAAAATGATGGGTCATCCGACCCTGTAAGGTTGTCACGACCCGTCACAAAGGGTCAAACTCGCTAGTCATAAGGGTCGCTAGTCATAAAGGTCACTAGTCATAAACCCTAACCCTAACCCTAACCCTAATCCTCCCCTAACCCTAACCCTAATCATACCCTACCCTAACCCTACCCCTAACCCTAAAACTAACCCTAAACCTACCCTAACTCTACCCTAACCCTAACCCTAAGATACTTTTATGACTAGCGCACTCGTGGTATAGGAAAATACACGTTATGACTAGCGACCCTTATGACTAGCGGGTAGACCCCGTCACAAATAGCCATATGTGGTGAATTATGGGTGCATCTTAGCACTAATGGTAAATCTCATTCATGGAGTAAAGTCTTGGCTTTAATTAAGGCCATGATAACCATTACGTGAGAACTTAACGGTTTATCAAGTAGGAATTGAATAATAATTGAATTTTTGATGCCATGAATTTATGTAGACAGAAAATAGTGGAATGGTAATCGTTTTCCTTTGTCATGTTTGTGCTACAGTCGTAACGTTATTGCAGCTTACGTTACTATGGTGACGTGATTAGATATTGACATAGGGAGACTGAGTGATGTACGACGAGTTTATCCAATCGTTCGGGACGTCTGACAAGACGGAACTTAAAGAGTTTGTATTACTTGAAAGGAACTATACATACGTGGGACGCTAAGAGCAGACGGCTGCACTTATATTGTCAGTATATTATAGTTTCAATCGTGAGAGAGATATTTCAGTTGTACTACACATCAAATTTTATGGGTATGAGCAGTTTTTAAACATTTATAAGGACCTCATTAGCCTGCTCATAAGTATATCTTGAATAAACATTATGATGACATTTAAACTACTTTCTTTTCCTGTATTTTATATAGGTATCTGGAATTGAAGATATCCAACCGATGTAATGGCGTCGCCATCTTTACTACCATATAGTCTAGCTGATTTGACGACTATTTCAACAAGCTCAGAAGAACCTCCGTCGGATGACAGATCGCAACAAGCCCGTATTATTGCGCTATGGATTCTGTTTTTGATTGGCATCGTCGGCAATTCGCTGGTTCTTGGTTGGCTATGGTGTAACCGGAGGAAGACCAGCAGAATGAACAAAATAGTTCTTGGCCTTGCTGTGGCAGATTTTTGTGTTTGTTTCTTCGTGATGTTCCTGTCCGCAATGCTAACAATGAATGAATACGAATGGCGTGTTGGAAATGCCCTATGCAAAATAGTGCAGCACCTCCAAAGCATGTCTCTGATGGCTTCAAGTTTCATGCTTGTTCTTCTCGCTTTGGATCGTCATCAGGCCATCAGAAGACCACTGAAACGTCCATTCCCGTTTGGGATTTACAAAGTGATCGGATTAGGATGGGCATGCGCAATTATCCTCTCGTTGCCTCAGTTGTTTGTATGGAAGGAACGAGAAAGAAACGGGATCCTCCAATGTACTACCCATGGTACTCTGACTACCCTAGGGAAACTCCTTTACATCACCTATGCTACACTCACTCAGTGTCTGATACCGTTTCTGATCATAACCGTTGCTTATGCCAGAATATCAAAGAAAATTTGGGACAAGGCACGCACCACGAGACGCACTCGTCTACGAAATAGTACAAATCATGAGATGGAAGCTCACAAAGATGAAAAGATTGCTCTGAATTCTGATCCTCATAGACAGGAAATAATGAAACAAGCGAGATCTAAAACATTAAAAATGTCAACCGTTATTATATTAGCGTATGTCATCTGTGGCTTGCCTTATTTCTTGGAAGAAATCATCCGAGTGTACAGACCAGACATAGTAACCCAAGAAACAGTAGTCGCAGTTCTTGGCATATCTGCCGTAGCTAACTCAGCGGTTAATCCATATATATTTCTATTTTTTAGTATAAAGAGGAAGCGCAAACCAAAGAAGTAAACGCGGCATCGGAAAATAATAACTCCCTTTTTAGCGGACTTTACAAGTGTGGCTGGAAATATTTCGCTATTTTTATAATGTACCAGGATAAACACGAAATATTGATATTACTGCACTTTTATTGGATTAATCAAGAAATTTCTCGAAGCCTTAACTTCGGGTTTATCATGGAAACTAATGTGACGCTGATAAAGGCAAACAGTTATTCAACTGATTCTTTTATAATGTATGAAATAATAGAATATTATATTGATAACAAAATATTTTTGAGATTAAATATTAAACAATTTTTGTTTAACAATATATATTAGATATGATACGCTTTCCCCAAATGTTGTTCAATGCACACATTGTATGGCTCACGGATTTTTGATAATTATAATACATTTGACTTTTTAAGTAGTAAATGAGTTAAGAAGTACACTGAGCCAAAAAAGAAACTTATAAAAAAAAGAAACTTATAACATTTTAACAGATCACCAAATAAAATTCTGTGCATGAAAATGTACCAAATTTGGATACAATATTACTGCAAATGTATAGCTTCAAATGGCAGTCAATAACCAATTGTTTGCTTCAATGACACAAGAGAAATGTGCACTGACCCTATGGTGATCTGTTAAAATTTTATAAGTTTCTTTTTTGGCTCAGTGTATATTGTTTAAGTGGTATATTGTTTATTGTTTTCAAGTTTTAAATTGTTTCAGTAGTATTTTGTATAAGCAGTACATTGTTTAAGTAATGCATTGTTTAAGTATTGTTACAAAGTACAGCGTTTAAGTAGTATATATTGTTTAAGAAGTCATATTGCGTTTTGATTTTTACGTGTGTAAAACACAAATAAGAAAATCCAATGCGCGCGTACTACAGACTGTAGCCAACAAAATGTATACAATTGCAAATATATTTTACACAATATTAACATCATGCAATGTCAAAACCTCTACACTCTGTGATAAGTGATGTATTGATTACCAGAAGAATTGTAATTGGGGGGAGGGGGGTGGGGGGGTTAAATGCTTTTGCTTACAAATTACGACCAATCTACTCGTCTAGAAATCGGATTGGGCCACTTTCAGCGTAGCACACAATCTTTTTTGTAGAAATTAAATGGTCATGCATGGAGGGACATGAAGGGACACAATGTCATGTTGATTTTTTTAAATTTTAATTAATTTACTTCAGAATTCAAGATGTACATTAAAAATTGCCATTATTGTTGTTTCTACTAAAAATAAAAAAACAGCAAAACTTGATTAATAAAAACAATGTTTTAAATATGTTGGAATATCATGTTAAATGCTGGTTGCGGCTCTACCTGCATTTTTGAACCGACGTTTTGTTGTACAAAGAGGGCTGATTCTTCTTAATCCTTTTAGGTTTAAGTTCAGACATGTAATACAATTGTAAAAATATACAAATCCCAGTTTTTATCATATATTTTTGTAATTGTGGGCGCTGCCTCCACCACATCTCTGAATGCCCATTTAAGAGGACAACATTATTATTTTTTCAATTAGTTTGATTTTATTTCAATAAATAAATTCATAAAATGAATAAATAAATATTTTACATCTTGATAATTTCTTTAACCCTAACACTCTTGAGTAC
The DNA here is from genome assembly GCA_035610835.1 of Ophiura sarsii. Taxonomy (NCBI): domain Eukaryota; kingdom Metazoa; phylum Echinodermata; class Ophiuroidea; order Amphilepidida; family Ophiuridae; genus Ophiura; species Ophiura sarsii. Next base: position 12,510,347 of record CM069452.1, on the reverse strand, counting down.
TACAAATTACTACAATGCGGTACGTGTGCTTATGGTTATGGAGCGATTTTTTTTAACGATTTTTCTTTTTTCATTTTTTTCTAATTTTGGTCTCATTAACCCTAACACTCTTGAGTACTACGAATTACTACAATGTGGTGTGCTTGTGTCACCCGGCTCGGCAGTTTTTCGATGAAATAATGGCCCCAGGGTATTTACATGGCGGAATATACTCCGCCATGTATGCCCCCCCCCCTTTTCCCCCTCGCTATTTGGCCGCGAACAAAAATTCTTTGCAAAAGGTGCCTCGGGGGTTAGGGTTAAGTTCATAAATAAAATAGCTCAGTATTCCTTCTTACATGGTGCCGATCCTGAAACCAACATAGACGATAATTATATGGTTCAACGGGTATCTTCTATGTGCTAGCAACTGCTGTCCATAGGAAATATTACTATTCGTCTCCAATGAAAATATAACGTATACATATTTCCTTCCGCCCAATTAGCCACTGTGCATATTGGGGCCGCCTTGGAAAGTCTTATTATTTAGCTATTGTGTCCCGTGCACTTATTCATAAATACCATGCGTTATTGAGTACAATACTCAATATTTTGTTTGGTTTCGAAAATGCAGTAACTTTACTAAATAGTCATACTGGATAACGGTACAATGAAATGTTGTGATTCATTTTGCTGATGACAGTGAATAAATGCAGCTATTCATTAAAGCATCGGTTGCTTTCATATTTAGGTAAGAAATATCTAAAATATTTATTCTACTTTGAGTAGTGGTGTTTTTTACTCACCCTGTATCTCTGCTTCCCGACCACCGATTTTCATGGAGAAAAAAAAGCTTATTTAAAGGCAGGTGTTCCGTTTGCTCCCCCGATTTACAACTTGATGTTTTCCAATCTACATGAAGGGTCATACATGAAATAGTTGTATTCCAAAGTTTGAGTTGCATAACTCCAAAGGTTCGTATTATAAAAGCACATGGTGACATTAAATTTGCCCATTGAGTAGTACACAAACCACATTTTGCAGTAATTCACTGCATGTTGGCCTCTAGCGTCTGAATGGAAAATATCTTGCGCCAAACATTTTACAGAAATAAGAGACAAATATGGGTTTCCTAAGACATCAAAATATGTTGATTGGCAACAAAAAACCTAAAGTGATCGGAACATCCACCTTTAAGAAGCTAAGACAATTCTCTTTGCATGACATAAAAATCGAAACAGATATTTTGTTTGGAATTATTTTAAACATTTGTTTCAAATTGGTATATATACACATGGAAAAAAGTATCGCACCACTTTTTTATTGTTAAAAAGTGCAAATGTGGCCTCGAATTTTGCCACCATGGTGTGATATTAAGGATCATTTGTTTGCGTAAGCTGTCCAACAAAATGCTATGCAATAAAAGGGCCACATTTTGGTTTGTGACGTAATCGATGTGATGTTTTTCAAGGCCAAGGGGAAACTGCATGCTTTTGTCCAAAAACATGCATAAAACAAGTTTGGGTATAACTCGATATTGAATAGACTTTAAATACTTAAAATAGTCATTATATTAGTTCTGTATTTGGCGCATAAAATGTTTCATTTAGACGTTATAGGCTACAATACAGTGAATCAGTCCAAACATGCCATTTTTTTGTTGCTCATAAATTCAGCATACGATGAGGTCACCGTTGATTTTTTAAAATTTATTTGACCTAGGTCAACACTTCCGCAATATTGCTTTTGTCATTTGAACTTATTTAAAATTTGACCTATTTTGACCTTTGACCCCATAACCGTTGGGCGTACGAAAAATGGAGTTTTTTCATGTTTGAGGACAATCGGGCAACTTTTTAAATTTGACCCCAGATGACCTTTGACCTTGGAAGACTTGAATGTGTTACCAAGGATTAGGCCCCTACAACTATAGAGATTGATCATTGGGCCTCTCAATATCGCGTTTTACCCAAACTTGTTTTATGCATTTTCACTTTGGCCTTGAAAAACATTACATCGATTACATCACAAACTAAAATGTGGCCCTTTTATTGCATAACATTTTGTTGGACAGCTTACGCTAACAAATGATCCTTAATATCACACCATGGTGGCAAAATTCGAGGCCACATTTGCACTTTTCAACAAGTGATGCGATACTTTTTTCCATGTGTATATTTGTGTTACAGTGTGTACTAGTGTTCGTATGAAGCAAACATTACCCTGTCACGCCTCTACAACGTCATCGTGTGGCATTGTCAGTTAGCGCTTCATACATGACATTTAAATTAAGTAAGGCTGACAAGTGGAATCTTAGTATAACTTGGTTCTTAGGTTTCTCTGAAATAAGCATATTTGGTTTTCTAAGGTTGCTCTAAAACGTTAACCTTTCCTCACTATATATTTTCTTTTGCACGTTACGACGAGCAGTTGGGATATTGATTTCTTAATCAAATACAGAATTCTGTCACCCTCTTTTTGACAAGAATATGGCGATATGTTCCAATAAATTCCAAATAACTGCTTGAAATTAGCTCTGAAATGGTGTACCAAATAACCTAAAAGATAGAAACAGTCAATTTTGATGCCGTAAACGACATATGGTGGATACTTTATACGTCCAACATATCATTTACAAAAATAGAGGCATTATTATAACCTTGATATAGTTTAAATTAATTTCACGTGAGTGTGTAGGTTTTTTTACTCAGTCGGCATATCGTCAGCTTAATAACAAAATTGCCTAAGTCATTAGTTTTGTTACTTTGTTACTTTTATTAACTATTTAAAGCATAATAACATGTTGATACAAGACACAAACCATGGCTATGTTGTCATGTCTCAATAGTATTACGTAACCAATTAAAATTACTTTAACCAATATACCGGTGTGACTTAGGTAGATTGTGTATTTTACTTGTCACTTTTACATCAATAAACTGACTTAGGCAATTTGACCATGCTCATTCTAAAATTATAACAGTTCTTAGAATTTTACTATAGTACTCTATTTTTTTACATCCAGACTCTGGCTCTACAATCACCTTTCTAAACTTATAAAACACTTTTGGTGTCTTAAAATAATAGTCACTATTTGATTAAGTCTGCAAGCGTGTGCAACCTGCGGCCCGCGGGCCACATGCGGCCCGCCGGCCTCTAATCTGCGGCCCGCGAAGCAATCCCAAAATTCCCATTGATGCGGCCCGTTTTAACCAGAACTCCCATGGCTACACAAAGGGGGGATTGATTTAATGGTTCTCCCTTATAATTAGTAGGGTGACGCGTGATTGCGTGTTAATATCCCTGGTTAAATTGGCACTTGCAGCAGCAACAGCGAGTAAAAAAAGGAAATTACACGAAGAGAAGCGGGTATTCAATGAGCAATTGGCTGAGGATTATTTCTTCATTGAACAAAACAGTGCGTCTCTATGCCTCATTTGTATGGTAGTCTTTTTCCTGCTTCAAAGAGTACAATCTGATGCGGCATTACGATTCCTAAGCTTCCCTTCCCCCTATTACCCCTCCTCCGGAAAGTTTGACATCACTGCGGCCCGCGAATGGATCTCAAAATCACAATGTGGCCCGGGTGGTAGAAAAGGTTGCACATGCTTGGATTAAGGCAATGCAATAAATATGCCTAAGTCACACGCGTGACTTAGGCAATAATCCTTTTGATTTGGTAGCACGATTTAGAGTTGACTATTTACCTAGGCACTTAAACCATAGGTGCCTCCAATGGTTAATGCTCCAATTATTAAAAATATGACTTAGGCAATTATTTTATTAAGCTGACAATATGACAGAAATGTTTCTTTATTTACTTAGAAAGTATCACTTTTCATAAATCATTGTTAAAACTGAATGGATGATGTACAGTATTTTTAGCAAAACTGGACGTCACAATATATGTATCACAATATAGGTATTAAAATTCCCCTTGAGTAAAGAAGGCCCCTTTGATTTTGATTTTGATTTTGATTTTGATTTTGATTTTGGTTTTGGTTTTGGTTTTGATTTGATTTTGATTTTGATTTTATACATGAATCATTCCACACGTATTATCCGTTTCATTGTTTATTTATTTATTTACTCTAATTTGTTTATTGTGAAAGGCTTGGATCTTGTACCTAGCCATCGGGCTCGTATAAGCCTCCCTCGACGACACCATGTCTATAGCTAGACCTCACTGTAATACAATGTGGTTTCCACAAGGTGAACAATGTAACGGTTTGGTTTTGTAATAAAAATAAGGTTTGTACATTAAGTTGTGTATGGTAATGCTGAAAAGCATTTCACAGTTATATCAATCAATCATTCAATTTAACTATTGTCATATTGACAGATCCTGTTCAATTATTTACTGGACGCAAGTATAAGTAATTTTAATTACGCTTAAAAGCGTCCAGATTTCAGACAATAGCGTGATATTGATCGATATTATAGAGTCAGTTTAATGATTCATATTTCTGTTTTTGCACGTTGAATCTGAGACTGATATAACTAAAGAGATAAGACGCGCCCATTCATACCTGCTACAGTGCAACAGAGCATAAATTTCCAAAAGTGCATGTTATTGAAATTACGCTCTAATTCAAAAAGTAACATATGTAAGACAAGGAGACAATATCATATTATAGAATACAGCTTGATGATTTAATGTCATAGAGAAGAAAAAAAGGTTTGACCTTATTTGCATATGATTAGCATATTATAAAGAAATACATTAACATTTTGCGTTTTGGAATTTCCAGCAAAAACTATAAATGCTATTAACACCAAAGTTACAGGAAATGAAGTTCCCATTAATGCCAACAATACTGTCTGAGAAAAAGTTCACATTTATCTTTACTTTTAACAAAACCCAAAATCTGTCTTAATTAAGCTTAATTAATGACCAAACTCGTTGAAATTATTAAGTAATACTGTGTATCCAAACCAGACTTGCATGGTATCAAATTAAAGGTACAGATGTGCTTAAAAGAATGGTCTGAGCAGATAATTCAATATCCCTTTAGTATTTAAAATATCGTCCTCCAAACATTTAGTATATTTAAAAAGAGAAAAAACCACATGTAACCACTATTTCATACAACTGTACACAGACTTGGCAAAAGTCTATTAATACTTGTGCAGCCATACACGCAAACAATGGAAGGAATATTCAAGGACATGCCCTGCTAAAGGACCAGGGGTTTAACATTTGCGCTACATGAAATTTGAAATGCAATTTGCCAGTGTGCAGTCATAATGGTGTATGTTACTTTAGGTGACTGTGTGCTGACATGCGGGGGTGTACAAACAGGTATCGTGTTAAAGGCCTGCACTAAGTCTAAATATTAAAAAAAAGTTTAAATAGTCAAGGCCATGAAAGGAAGTAGGCAGTAGCTGGTTGGATTAGCGTGTATGGATAATCAAGTATTGGCCAATCCGAAATCAGGTTTAATAAGAAATGTAACAATGCTGATAATCATACAAGGACACGAAATAGTACTTCAAAACAAAGCTGTTTTAATTATATATGATACACATACTTAGGATTGAAATGTTCATTGTTGTACAACAATCAGGAGGCACTATATTTATAATTCAATATTTGGAAGTTTATGCTCTGTTGCACTGTAGTGCTATGCAGTAATTCAGGTCTGCCGCGGCATTATTTTAGTTGATGGCCAATCGATTACCATCATTCAGTTTGATCTATAACACGACCTCAACCTTAGCGCGCTATTTTGAATCCAGTGTTATCCAGGCGTCTATTACAGTTTTCTAACCTTAACACACTTAAGTATGGTCACCGACTTACAGAAAATGATAGATTTCTAAAGTGATTATGCATTTATATGGCATTATATAAGAGGAAGTATGCCAATTAAAACCTAATGGTGACATGAGACGTGAGATGGCCTTTGACATTAACATATGATGGTTTCCATGAACCGGCATAATTCTGTTATACCCTACACACCAACATCGGTAGTAAGCGTCGTTCTTAAAAATCACGCACTATGAATACCCCTGTAAAGGGTATAACAGAATTACTCCCATAAACCTAACCCTAACCCAACACCCTTACATGTGTTAAATTTTTTTTTAATTTTTAAACTTGATAGTAGATTTTATTGTAACATCATTTTTATGTAAATTGTTTATCCATTATAAAATAAAGGTCCATATGTTTATATTTTAATCGGCCGAGTGCACCAAACCGGCGTAACATATCTCCCTATCCCTAGTAGTTATGCTCTAACTGTAGCGTAACTTACTAACGATGTAATTCTGAGAGCATAACTGGCGAGTAACACCAGAATAGTAACTAGCGAGATAAATATCCACATTAATCAGCATCGTCCCCTTACAAAATTAATTGTCGCATATGCCAAGTGCTAACCTATACTTTACTGTAAAATTCTGACGTGAATGGTTGTCCGTAATATTTAAAATGTGTCGTCACTCGCTAGGTCATAGGTGAGTGTAAATAAAGTATCACGTCGAATCGGCCCACGTTCCGGACAAAATGATGCCATTTGTGTGGCCAAAAAAATCGAAGTTGTTTACCGCTTTTTCAAAAATAAGGACTATCAAGAAATTACAAACATATTTTGGGCGAGTGTCATACACAAATATTGCACTAAGAGGTACAATTTTCATGATAGAAATCTCCCATTTATCATCATATCTATGAAATCGTCAATCGGGCCAATCAGAAATTATCATTTAGTTACAGCATAAACTGTTATGCTTCAACTTACTCTTGGGTCTCGTCAGGTATAAGATTTAGCGTAAATTACTCGCAAGTTACTCTCAAAATGTTGGGTTACGCCTCAGTTACTATACTAGCGAAGTAACGCTATTCTTCAGCTACCCGCCATTGGTGCACTCTGCCGTTTTGTTATTTATTTATCTATCATTTATCTCTTGATTTCTTTATTTAATTTCTATAATTGTGTATAATATTGCTTGATAAATAATTGATTTGACTTGAGTGTTTAGTTAATCCAAGCAAAATGTTTTGTTTAAAGTCACCTCTTCCCTCGACATAACTGTCAGCGTACACCTTGCAAACCTTTTTAACATCGATAGTTGCAGCAGCATAACGTTATGCTCCAACTTACTCTTGAGTCCGGTTAGGTATAAGATTTAGCGTAAATTACTCGCAAACTACCAGCCTAGTAGCTTACCCGGCTTGGTGCTCTCTTAAAAGGTAATGGTCTACCATACAGTGGCTAAATAGAGGCTATTAAGATATTATGCCTATAAGACGCAGTTAATGTTTTACTTTTGATTACTTTTTATTTCATCAAAATCGGAGCAGTGGTTCCAAAGTTACGTCAAATCAAAGTCGAAAATCCAACGCATTTCTCGTAAATATTTTTTTTAATATCTTATGTATTTCCTTGTTTTTCAACCAGTGATATTTAACGTTATATTGCTTATAAATTCCATAACTTTAGAAATAAAGGAGATTTTACCATGAAAATACCGCCAAAAATGGTGATAATTCAAATAGCATTTTTAAATATGGTTTCAAAAATGTAAATGCTTTACCTAATTTGCATAATAATTAAAAACAGTGTTTCTAGACTTCAAACGCTGTTTTCTCGAAATGGACGTTTCGATCAATCCCAGGGTTATTTTTCAAAAACGGAAGCATGTATGAAGCTGAAATTTCGAATGGAACTAGAATAAATAGTTCAACAATGGATGACATAGCCTTTTTTGCATATTTATTCTTTTTTGAAAAATTATAGCCATTTTTATTTTCAAAAATTCTCATTTTTGGTTAAAAAAATGATTTTTTTAAATATTTTTCGTCAACAAAATTGCAAATTTGAAAAAGGGCTATGTCATCCAAACATTTATGTGTATAAGCATATTTTTAGTTAAAAAATCAACGACAAATGTTTGCGTATTCTCAGGAGTACCCCGAGATAAAATCCAATATGGCCGCCATTATTATGCAAATGAGATGAATTTTGGAAAAAAAATCTCCGGCAATCATCTAGTATGGTCATAAGTATCAACATATCCAAAAATGAACTTTGTAGGACTTAAAATAACAAAAACAGTTTTTATGGTAGACCATCACCTTAATGATTTTGGTTACGCCTCAGTTACTAGCGAGGTAGCGCTATTCTTCGTACTAGGCCGAATTTGTGCTAACCTTTGTATACTTGTAGATAATATTGTTTCATAAGGTTAAAATAAAAATGTATTAAAACAATTAAGATTGTTTTATTTGCCGCTGTTCTTGAACATTTGTGATTGTAACTGGATCGTGGTATAATAAAGGGTTTCTATTACAAGGCAAAAGTACATTAAAGTGAGTACGCTAATTAAAACTATTGCTTCTTATGTTCATTTGATTAATTAGTACAAAGAGAACTACCGAATATTGGAAGGAAGATTTGAAAACATTATAATCCCCTGGCCCCCTCCCCATTGATGAATTCGTACCATAAACGCGGTTTAAGCCTACTAATCGTCGCTAACTAACCTCATATTTAAATTAAATGCAAGTTTATATTTAAAACAAAAAGTTTAACAAATCAGCGCCAGAAAAGTCGTTGAATGTGGCATTGTATGGAATGGTATTTATTGAAAAAACAGTGATTCAATAGGTTACCGTATTAATGAAAGGAAATTAATGCTTAAAATCGTCGCTATTCTGACATACCGACATATCACGAAAAACAACGCTTTGAGAAAATTGCGTTTGAAAATGTTCCCATTTTTGAAGACTCATTGGAGAGCATTGACATCAAATGTCACAATCATTGTCAAAGAACATTGATAAATATATACTTATATTTGATATGAGCATGCTATAACCAATATTGAAATCATTAATTAGCCTTGAGTAATTATGTCGTAAAAGCTGGTGTGTCAGAACAAACAGAAAAATGACTTCCTATTCTTCGTACAGTGATATACCACTGCTACGCAAGTATGTCAGAACTGCAGTTACACGGTGGTATATGGCGGCATATCACGGCATATCGTGATATGCCGATATGTACGGCATATCGTGATATGCCGATATGTCAGAACACAAAATGAGGTTTTCATGCAGGAAGTGTGTAGAAACCATGGAACATCATTTACCAATCAGTGTAGTATCTCATTAATGAATTACTTTTTTGTCTTGATTTATTTTAGAGAATAAAAAGTTTTATTCGTAGATTATGAAATGCAACGTAACTCATTTTGCCCAAACTGGTATTACATGCATCGGTATTTCAGAACAGCGGCGAAATGTACGTCTATGTATTAACATGATTTATGATCAAACTCGAAATTCACCCTAACGTACGCGGCATTGTGTTGCAAAAGGAAAACTAGAACGTGCATTTAGTGCAAATGTTTAGTTAAACTTGATTTAAACTTAACCCCATACCCATGTTTAACTTTTCAGCGAGTTAGACGCGTGTTTAAATTTATGTTCGAGAATTGCATTTAGTTAAAACGATGTGTTTAAAATCAAAGTTAAACGCGTATTTTGATTAAAATCGCGTGTAAATACGTACGATAATACGGCCCATGTTTTAGGCAGAGTTAGATGTAACAAATTAATGCACCAGAATAAATATCGATTGTTTAGTGCAACAAAGTTTTATCTGCAATGGCTGCCATTTGCGAGATTGAGTTTCCACAAGGGTACATAGTAACCTTAATACGATGTTGCAGCTATGTGGATATTGCCTTTTCACATAACTGAGACGAAAGTGCCAACATTTTCTATCTGCTATAGCTGCCATGTGTAACTTTGAGTTTATATCAAGAGGTCAGCTATAGATTTCCACATAACATTTGGCAGCTAATTGCAGATAGAGTCTTGTTGCCCCAAACCCTCGATTTGCATTTTATTTTTAGACCTTTACGATAATGCCAGAGTGATACCCTCTTCCCATTACACTGTGTATTATTGTTCATGAAAATTGAACTAAGACTAAGATAACTGTTACGGATCCAAAAACATCCAGTTACGAATTGTTATGAGTTTTTGTGCGCTGGTTAATGGAAAATCTTATTCTGGTGTCATTGTAAAAATGTAGAGTGAAAGCCTTATTTATTCTGCAGCCCAACGTATTTCTCTCTACGTATTGTACACGGTATCACCTTAATTTGTCATTTCTTAAAGACGAGATACAGTATCAGGAAGCTGCATTATATTGTAAAAACTGTCAGAAACATCAAAGCGCAACTGTTTTGACAAGGTGGTTCGTAAAAGTCTTAGCCAGTAGCTCCTAAAGCAAAACCAATATTGTTTCACAAGGATTCGTTTACTTTAAGACACTTAATTCCGTTTTTATCCATGGTTTAACAACACCATGTACAAGAAAAGCTGAAGTATACAAAGTAGTACGTGAACAAACTAACCTTAGAATACTTCCTCTCAGGTTAACCTCCCCAAGGCCAATTTTCTATTTGATATTTACTCGGTGTATAGCCGTGCATGGTAGAGAAATAGCGCTTGACAAATACTGTGTGTAGATTTGGCAATCCAAGATATGTATTTAAATAAGTTCGAAAGTAAATATATTTGCATTTTGTCAGATGACCAAATGCTCAAAGACATCAAGGACAGGATCTGATTTCATGTATAACAAAATCGGTTATTAATAAATTTTAAGTATTTGATCAAAAAGTCACTCCTTTAATCATTTTTGAACCAGGTATCAGGTCACATTATCAATGGTTGTGAAAACTGCAACGCCTTTCCTGTATTAACAACTTTCTGAATACAATGCCTTCAAGATAGACTAAAGTGAAGATATTTGTATACATCTGTGGGGTGTCGCATTTCGGCTGAATGGGCTTTAATAGGAGAATCACATTTTTTCAGCACGCGGTAAGGGAGGTTCCTGCTCAATTCAAAATGGCTGCCACTGTTGACCATTATTCTTATTGGTCCGATTTCAAGAAATGATTTCTAAAATTGTTCGTATGATCTCAGGGATTCCAGAAATACGTTTCTTTTTCTATCATTTAATACATATTTTGCCTCACACGGGGTCAAAAGGTTAAATGTATATAGGCATCTAATAGTGGTAAAACATAACCACTAATATTTTGATTACCGCAAACAAATTTTATGAGAGATAGCAGGTTTTTTTCGTTTTTATGATAAAATTGATGTTTTGTACTTTATTACTACGTGACTTGGGCTCGATTATTTTTTGTCTAATATATTATGCACAATATTGAGCTTGCTGGTCACCTACTTTAAGGGATAGACACAACTTGTACAATACGCACGTAGCCCCAAACGAATCTGACACGTATCATGATCATAGATTTGCTGCCATTAAGGGACGCACCATTAGATACTCAGGGGGGGGGGGGCATGGAAGTTTAAAAAAAAAAAAACTTTGCCCACTATCCAGGAAAAAAACCAACTTTGCCCACCAACCAGGAAAAAGAAAAAAAATGACCCACTGCTGATTAAAAAAAAAAGATGACTCACCCAAAAGGTCCAACTCAATGTAAAGAAAACCATTAAAACCTAAAAAAAAAAAAAAATGCCGACTTTGCTAAAAAATGTTAAAAAAAACTTGCCGCCGAAGGCGGCAAAAAAAATCCGCCTACTTCGGTTGCAAAAAAAAAATTCCGCTCGACCCCAACTTCCATGCCCCCCCCCTGAAAATCAAATGGTGCGTCCCTAAAATGAAAGCGCACATAAGTACCTGTAAACACCATCTGAAGGCAGTGATTTTCGGATTGGAATGTATTTGACGGAGTTATTGGATATCCTTAGTGCCTGATCTATGGGGAATATTTTCAGATTTAGTTGTTATCTTTTACGAAGACTGCATTTCATATCACATTGATGCAAAAAGGTGCAATAAAGCTACAAGTGTGGAAATTCAATTCCCCGGAGCATAAAGCTCTTCACGTCCACATCAATAGATTTGCTGAGATAGCATTTCAAATATAGGGCTTGATGGTTTGTCCATTTCAAGCATTTTTCAGCAACTTGAATCGACCGAGACGTATGCGTAATCTATATAATTGCTCAAGTTTTTGCTATACGAACACTATAACTTAGATTCACAAACCCCAAGGGTCAATCCAATCAACCAAAACGAAGACAATGTTTGACCTTTTAGCTATCTTTAGTAAACAAACGTTACGTTATTAACAGGTTGTTCGTCAATGCACTCTCAGAACAAAGGTTAAAATCTTTAACCATGTTGGTTAAAATTTTAACCAACGGGAGGTTACCAGGTGAACCACACAATTGGTTGGTTAAAACTGTAACCAACAGCTGTTGGTTAAGAACCATATTCAGTAAGAATCAAGGAAATGTTGAAAAATGTGGCAGACTGAAAAATATGAATTTTCTTCATACCTTGTGCATGGATGGACCTATGGTCAAAGTCAACAAATATGGAAAAAAAATTGGTGTCACATGTATGTTACCATGGTAACGGGCAATTCCATTAATTTGATGATTTTTGTCTTTTTTTGCTAATTTATATGCTAATTTTAGCTCAACTTGGATCTCACATTTGTAGCATACAAAATACTTTTAACAACTTCTTGTTTTTATATATGAAAGGGCAGTCCACAGTCAAACTAATCCATATTTTAAAAAAAATCTTGGAATTTGCAATTGGACTATACCATGTTTCCAAATAGGGGTGTTTCGTCCCTTTTACAAACTATCAATTATTAGCCAAATCTAATCACCGTTAACCCTGAAAGTGGCACTTTTTTTTCAAAGATATTTTGCATGTAGAGAGTAACAATGTTGCTCAATTGAATTCTAATGAGAAAAGTGTGGGTAATCTTTAAACATGGCAGCAGTGTTTCCAGAAAGATAGGTATTTTTGAAAAATCTTAAAATGCCTATTATCGAAAAACGGACAATTAAACAGTAAATTACATATATATAAGCGTTGATTAGGAGGTATATTGAAGATATTACTTTGTTTGTGAATGTTTGCAATCAAATAATATAAAATTTACTTGTTAAAGTTGCCAGAGTTCTCTTTTTTGCCTCAAATTAGCAATATTGCAACATATGCCATGTTGAGTATAGTATTAACATATATGCGCAAACCGTTTGTGTGATAACTTCTGAGTTTATATCAGTTTATAAATATAAGTCTACATGCTGCTAACTTAGAGTCAATATCTCCACAAACAGAGCCTTTTAAGGCTCAGTTTGATTAAATATCCCTTAAACACCCCTATTTTGAAACATGGTATATTCCATGTTTAATTAAATCAATCTCTTGATGTTTTGTTATATTTATTATGCTTTTAAATTTAGCTAATAGAGGGTCATAGTTTCAGATCATGCTTGCTACATGATTTGTTGATGACTTTATATGTAGGGGAAGGTGGGGTAATGGCGGACACATTTTGTTAGAGAGGTATAACACATATTATACGTCATATAACAATAAAAATCATGTAAACACAAAGCACTGTGAAGGTTCTACCTTTTATCAAGTTATTATCAACTCATCATTTTGAAATTCGAAGCTACGACGCAATAAAAAAAAAATATGGCGTCGTCCGGCATTACCCCACACTCTGGGGTAATCCCGGACCGTATTTATCAATGGCAGCTCTCTTTTTATTGGAATATAGCATTTCAATGGGAGTTAAAAAAATACCCTTTTTAAAAGTGTAGCAGAAATCAAAGAACAATGTCACATATTTATACACACAGAAAAAAGTTTACATAATTATGTTAAATATAGAACTCCATAATTATTATGTAAACCTTTCACACAGTATTTGTGTATAATATACACAAGTTATGTAAAAATAACTTGTGTATTTTATACACAATTAAGTTGTGTACAAAATACACAAGTTATTTTTACATAACTTGTGTATTTTATACACAAATACTGTGTGAAAGGTTTACATAATAATTATGGAGTTCTATATTTAACATAATTATGTAAACATTTTTCTGTGTGTATGGTCAACAACTATTACAGATTTATGATGTTAAATTTACCCCAATCCATGTACAATGTATGGGCACATCCTCTCTTATTATTATGCTCATCATTGTGACTCCGAATTCATTTCTTTTTTTATCAGAAGGTATCATACATTACATAAAAAAATAATAAGACTTTGTTTTCCTTGATGTAGAAATACCAGTTTCAAAGAGAAATTAATGCACCAAAATATCAACTTGCCCAAAAAGTGATTTTTGTAATTCTCGCGAGAATTTGCGAGACAACCATCCCATTTAGGTTTTGTGTGATTTCAATGGAGAGGCACCTAACATCATAGGGTGGCAAAATACCACCTTCTTTCACCTGCCTTTAGATACAGCCCTGTCCGCGATTACCCCGCGTCCGCCATTACCCCACCTTCCCCTACTGACAACATTTTCAACAACAAAAATTGAAAAAAATTGAAAAATCCAGGGTGCCCCGGCCAAAAAACCACAAAAAGTCGGCCATTTTGGAAAAACAGTATTTTGATCATAAATCAATCATGTTGGTCCAATCAATTTGATTTTGGTGGCAATACCCATGTTTGTTGGGACATAGAATAATCTTACACAACTTTTATCGCATGACGATGTTTCGTTTTCCTGAAAATGAGCATTTTTAGTGAAAATAGCCCTGTGAGGGCGCTGTTTAGGAGTTACATTTTAGGCATTTCCTGAAAATCTGAGTAAAATACCATTGTTGTTTTGAAGCTACACCATTTTGAACATCTTTAAATTGTCTCCTTCGAAACACACACTAATGAAAGTTCGTTGACCCCTGTACTATCCTATGGAAGTGCTTTAAACGCGTTCTTTTGATTCCACGGTAAAACGAAAAGAGGTAACATGCTCACATCTTCAGACAATGTTTCTCGACACACTCGTAACACATTTCATTTATTCAAATTCATTTTTATTAATGCGATAGCTACTTTTTTGCAAAGCGCCCTCACACTCCAAATTTGACCAAAATCAGCTATTACAAGAAAACGAAGGGGTTATATGAGACGAAACCAGCATAGAATGACATCTTGTACCTTTAAACATGGGTATTGCCACCAAAATAAAATAAATTAGACCAAAAATGACTGAGTTATGATCAAAAGTCTGTTTTTTCCAAAATGGCCGACTTTTTGTGGTTTTTTGGCCGGGACACCCTGGATTTCGCATTTCTTTCAATTGTTTTGTTAAAAATATTGTCAGTAGGCATAAAGTCATCAAAAAATCATGTAGCAAGCGTGATCTGAAACTATGACCTAAAATGACCCTCTATTATTATATTGCTGATGATCATATGCGTTCACATCATTATTATGACACATCTAAGGGCTATTAACAAGTTCTACTAACATGGCAACACTGTCTTGACCTTTTGTTATTCACACATGAATGTAAATAAACTTCACTTATAGTGATACAGTAAATGGATGTAGCTGTCAAAAGCAGATTTAAGAAGAATTCTGTTTGTTTAATACGAGTCTGTTCTGCCATGAATAAAGTTAAAACTCAACCTACCTGGCAACACTTTTTTTAATATGCACTTTGAAACATGAGCACCATCCCTAATCCAAAAATAGTTGTTCTCTATTTTAGACATAACAGGATGATTTATTAAATAGTTTGCTGAAATTAAACGTGTATTTTCACACCATGTAATACCAATTTTTTTTGGAAAAAGTCAACACTTTCTGGCAACACTGTTTCAACAGGTATGAATTACCCATGGATATTTTTACATATTATTATTCAGACATCCCTCAAGCTTTCATTTGTAGAAGGTGAATGCAAAAAAAACACCACTTTGCTAGTTGTGATTAATTTACGAAGGTGTATTTTTTTCACACGATTTATTATGAAAAACACCCCTTTTTCAAATAATGGTATATCCCATAATACAATTTGTACAAGTTTTTTTGTTGGACGGAATGAAAGTTGAGACATGTATGGTTATATTGTTGAATGAAAATAAAATCCTGGTTGTATTGTTTGTTCAAAATGATATGTGTAAATTAGCAGTTTTAAATTTCTGAAAAATTGTTAAAAACCATGAAAATTCTAATATGTGTCATGGTCATGGCAACGAAGGCAAAAAAAAAAAAAAGTTCCATTTTAGTGTTTATTGACCAAAGGTCTATCAATGACCAAAGTATAATGGAAATTCATATTTTTATGTCTGCCAACAAAAACTTGATTTTTAGGGACAATGGTTCTTAAACTTTAACCTGTGGTTGGTTACAAATTTTAATCATTTGTTGGTTAATATGTTTTGACCAACAGTGGTTGGTTAAACTTTAACCTGTGGTTGGTTACAATTTTTAATCATTTGTTGGTTAAAATGTTTTAACCAACAGTAGATGGTTAAAAAATGTTGGTTAAACTTTTTTCTTTTTTTTTGCTAAACTTTAACCCATACAACATTACGATATTGGTGTTTCATTGGCCCGATATTGGCTTTCAATATTGGCGACAACCCGTGGCCAGGACCAACAAGAGACAGGACAAGGCACAAGATCCTAGCTACGAGGCCGGGAAGCGATAACTTGAAACATCGGCCGCAATTGTTAGACCACGTCAGAATTTGTATATGAAATCAATCGTGTTATTTCCCACAAATATTTTCCTCGCCAATGAAATTCTTTGGCGGGAATCTTGTTATGACCTATTGTTGGTTAAAATTATGATGCCTTAACCAACGTTGATTAAACTAAAAATTGATTATATTTTTACTCTTTAACCAACGCAGTATTAAAAGTAATTTTTAACCAACGCTTCATTTTTAACCAATGTTGTATAATTTTTAACCAACATTCTTTTAACCCATGGTTATTTAATACCTGTTCTGAGAGTGTGCTGTCAAAACATTTTCCACAATTTCATAACCCTTTAAGGTAGCTTACTCGGCTCCTACACCTCTGCAGAAAAACAGCTGTAATAGAAAATCAATTATATCTATACTTTTTATACTGAGAACACATCAAAGATAAGTCTTTCCTCTACCTATTTGAGGACTTTCGGATCATTTTTGAAATTTCTTATGTTTTTCTTAATTTTTTGGAAATTTCCTCAATTTTTACCTTCTGGAATTTCTGTAGACAAAAGGGAAAGTGCTCTGGCCATGATAATTTGAGAATAAATTCATATTACCTAAATTCTCTCGTGAGTTTTTTCAGATACAGTTTACTTTTTGAAAAAAAAGATTGTTTTCAGTTTTGATTTTAGGGAAATTTTCAAAAGGCTGTGAATAAGTCTAGAAAGACTTAATTGGGAAATACTTACGAGAAATTTTCTAAACTTTATTACCTTTTATATGACACCTTGTTTGTACAAATTGAACATGTATTTTTTTCTGTAGAAATTCACAACATTTGGCAATATAGTGTTTCTAGAAAATAGTGAAAAAGTACTCATATTCCCAGTGAAAATACCATCCATCACCACTCAGTTGCGAAAATAATGTATTTGTGTAATACCTTGGTGTTTTGGCATCAAAATAAAATGACAGTCTTTAGCATACATTGATTTTAAAGAGGAGAAAGAAAAGATGATTTACAAAACTATATGTTTTCCGAAATTTGGCAGTATTTGGGAATTTGGTAATGCCTCCAGTAGTAAGTCAATGGGATTTCAGATTTTAAAAAAATCCGTAAATCTAAAACGGCTTTTTGGAAAGAATTCAAACTTGGCATATCTTAATTTCTTGTCAATGTACACATCCTCTGCTATTTTGAAGCAAACCAATGCCGATCACCGTAGCCGAGTTAGAGAAAATGGCAATTCAAAAGATGAAAAACTAATTAGGATAGAAACAACTTGAGAATTGTTTTTGATATCAAACACATCACAAATGATCATGATAACAAGAGCTACAGTAATTGATTGCATAACACTGAATAGTATATTTTTTAATGTTTGTTTAGTCCTCTTTTTAATGCTTAATCTGAAACGAATGCTTTTGTTTCGGTTTTTCTCGCCATTAAAATAGTGCACATTATAAAAGTGAGATTCATTTTCTATTTTGGAATCAAAGATACCTATCATCAGGAGGTTAGTATCAAAATCATTCTAAAAGTGCTGTGAGCAGATAACCGAACCTTTGGGACACCTTTTTATTTTGTTATTAATTTGAAATGATCAATAACATTAACATTTGAAATGATCAATAACATTAACATTAAATAGCATATCACATTTATTGTTAAAAAGATATGTCTTCAGGCGACTCTTGAACATTTTGACAGTGGCAGCAGTCTTGGTATTTACCGGATAAGCTTGTTCCAAATAAAAGGTGCTGCGAATGCAAAAGCGCGATGTCTGTAGAACATTGTGTTAGTGTTCCTGGGAGGAATGAGCAAGACACGAGATTCGGATCTTAGCAATCTAGATGGTGAATGGCGTACTAAGAGTTCTATAATCATGGTAATGTAAATTGGCGCCTGATCATTGAGAGCTTTGTTTATTAGAAGCGCGCGCGATCTTTAAAAAAACCTGTCATTAATCCTAAGCCAGTGCAGATTGCGGAGAACAGGTGTGATATGCTGGTGGTCATGACGATTCATTTTCGTTACGAGTCTTGCAGCAGCGTTTTGGATCAGCTGCAGCCTCCCAAGGTCGCTAGAAGGAAGTCCATATAGCAAGCTATTGCAAAAGTCATAAATGTATCAGGCCGTGTGTTTTGAACTCGCCACCCTTACCGTTGCATGTCCAGATTTTTACATTTTACACCATGTGAGATTCGAATTAGCATATCGCAATAACTATTTGTTATTTTTATTTGCCATAAAAAGTATATATTTTCTAAACAGTAATCTCACAAGAAATCCAAATATGCTATTGGAATTAAGATAAGACCTAATGGTAACATGTTGTGATTAAGGATGTTCAAAAAATAGCGATTTTTTTTCATATTTTGATTTAAGCTCAATAATATTTTTATACCTATCCCAATCATAATTTTACTGTGCATATTTAAGTTCCTCATGCAATTACCCATTAGAACATAATAGTTGTGAATAGTAAACATGTTGAAATATACTATATCGAGAAGTAAATGAGCACAAACGTTTAAATTTCATATTTAATAGAGTTTACAAGTATATTTTGGGGGGAATGCACCCTATCCTGATTTAAACGGCATTTTTGAACTCCCCTATTTGAGAGCTTTCCAAAAATATATAATTTTGCTATCATCGGTTACATTTTTGTTGTTGTTATAGTCATGTATGCAAAACCGATGAATAAGGGCAAGTTCACTGTGTAGCGAATAGGGAAAAAACCAAGGACAATGCAATCGATTCATGATTACAATTGTTACACAATAGTTGTCACATTTGTTGAAACAGAATCTTATAGAATATACAATATTCTATAAAATGAGAGCAAAATCATGTTTGTACCATACAGGGATGAGGAGTTATAGTAAATTGAACGTAGAATTGGGAACATTTTCTATATTCCCCATAGAGATTGTACACAGCGCCGAGGGGAAAAATCTCAAAATTATGAAAAATGCTAATTATATTGACATGACTTAAACACCGTCAAATGCCACCTGTGGCAATGGTTTATAGGTATTACGTATATGACATGGCATTTGAAATTAATGTCATACGACATTGTAAATAGTCACGAGTTCAGACAACGTCACAAGTTGAGATGATCATTTACAGACAAATGTATAGTTCATGTACAAAAAGGTAGCAAGTGGAACGGCAGAAATTTCATCTAAGATGCATTTATAAATGTTTCTAACTGTTTTCAAAATGCCATCAAGTACTCGACATTTAGCCTTTGCATTACAGAATATAAATTACTATTCTTAATTCTGATTTAGTTCTTCCTTCCAGCAACTTTGTCTTAATGCACTTTTTGACAGTTATTACCTCGAATGCGTTGGTCAACAGCACTAGCATCAATCACAACAGGTTAGTTGATATTTCATTTTTAAAGTGGACATTTAAACAATTTAAAATCGCAAGATAAAGGGTTTGTCACTATTTTAGTTAAAGATGTTTTATCCTATAGGGTATTTAACAAAAGCATAAGAAATAAATATAAAAGTAGGCCTACATAACAAAAATCATATAATGATATTTACGGCAGTGGCGTAGCTACCGGGGGGCAACTCGCAAAAAAAATTCTGAGCTGACTGCAAAAAGTTTTTAAAAATTGGGGCACCCTTTTACGAACATTTTGAAAATTTTGCCCCCTGGAAAAATCGTAGCTTATTACACCACTGATTTACGGTAAAGAACAGCTTCATATAGTCTACATAATGTATACAATGCTTTGTTTTTCCCTGAGGTACCGATCAACTTATACTACATGAAATATCATCATTTCAAAACTTATGAATATAAACAAATATATAGACTAGACGGCTTGTCAATGTACTAAGAATATGAATGACTCGAATATTTTGGTCAAGTTTATTCCATTTAATGGCACACCACCATAAGAAAAGTTGAGATGGTTATAAACATTAGTGACAATGTTTAATAGCCTGATCGATCAACGGCAAGGTGGTGAACGGCTCCAAAATGATTAATTTCCATGACATTTTCCATTGTTCTGTCGATTTTGTTATTAATAAGCTATTATAATAACTATAAATTAATGTATACACTTTTCACATTTATCACATCAGTGGTTGTTAATTTATGCTACAAATATCCATGAAATGCATCGTAGTACGGTATCATGCTCTTCGAACTGTATTTTGAATGGAGATGTTCTGTACATGCAGCTCGTAGTCACACAGTAATCAAAGCATGTCACCATTTCGATGGAACGCCATCGTGTCAATATCGCTAATAACGCAATGATGTACCCTGAACTTTGAACCCTAATTCCAAGAGTTCCCCAAGAGAACATTTGTGTGCATTTTTTGGGGTGATTATGGAATACTTCCGTAGCATTTTTAAAAAAAACAGCGTATAGGCGCAATGTCTGGGCGGTTATGAGGATTTGACATGTTTAATACGCTAAGTAACGAGGTAGTAGATTTAATTTCTTGAACAAAACAGGTACATCTAAAAGTAAATACCAAACAATTAGTCATAAACTATTTTGCGTTATACTGAGAAAAAACAAATCTTTGTTCATAGGAAACCGACAATTTATACCGAAAACGAATCTGACACTAAATCATAGATTTGATGCCAATAAATAGCACAAACCACATTGCGTTACATTGCCAGACGCACCCCCCCCCCCCCCAAAAAAAAAAGAGAAAAAAGAAGAAAAAAAAGAAGAAGAACATATTGGTCCATAGCAAACCGACCATAAATGGTAAAATTAATTTGTACAATTCGCACGTAGCCCCAAACGAATCTGACACGTAATCGTGATCAAAGATTTGCTGCCATTAAAATGAAAAAGCACATAAGTACCTGTACACACCCTCTGAAGGCAGTGATCTTTAGATTGGAACGCATTTGACATATGGAGTTATTGGAAATCTTTATTGCGAGTTCTATTGGGAATATTTTCAGATCTATAGTTTTCATCTTTTACGAACTCTGCATTTCATATCACATCGATGCAAAAAGGTGCAATAAAGTGTGGAAATTCAATTCCCCGGAACACAAAACTCTTTACGTCCATCAATAGATATGTTGAGATAGCATTTCAAATAATAGGGCTTTATGGTTTGTCCATTTCAAGCATTCAAAACATACACGTATTATACGACGATTAAATCAAAAAATTTACATGTTTTAAGTGATTTACGTAGTTGTGTGTTGGAGGCTGCGCCTTCAATGTTGATAAACACTGAGATGTACATTTTTACAATTAACACTGTGATTATTTTCCATCAATTTTCAAAAGATTTAAATGGTATCCAATAATGAATGTTTGCCTTTGAGATCGGCAATTACCAAAACTCACCTCTGTTTGCATGATGAATTGGAATTCTATCAAAATCATTAATTCCCTTGTTAGTCTCGTCAATTGCCACCGACTAACCTGTCAGCATTTAATATAAACTATGATATTGGCAGAATCAGAAACTGCTCTAGAGCCCATTATCAGTAGTATTGTTCGGCAATTGCCGATTTGTATTTCATTATTGTGTGTAAACATTTCAGCTTACATTGTATTACATATTAATTAAGTTATGGTAGGCAATAGCCCAAATGTGCTCCCAATGTTTCATTTTTGATACCGCTAAATATTTTAAAATGGGATAAAAAACAGGAACTCAGTGGATATTTCCTTAAAAATTGGCGAGTGTTAATTGTATTACATGTATGAACTTACACTTTTAAGAATCTCAGAAAAATCAGCCCTCTTATTACAACAAATCAATCCTCGATTCAAATATTCTGGTCTACCTCTATAGACTAGAATTTCACACTAAAAGTTGGGGAGCATAGGGATTTTTCGGTCCCAGTCTAGGTGACACAAGGAGTTATGTGCCACTATGTTTTTAGTTTGTAGTCGGTAGAATTATTAGAGTGGACATCCTTGCCAACGTGGGGGATTAATTCACCATTAATCTTGATTTTGGGTAATATTTAAGAATCAGACACATGCATACACTTTCTCTCCGTATAATATCAAGAAGAAATACACATTATTAACTACCAGCTATATTACATTATTAAGTTACAGCTTGCCAACATTTGGACCAAGTTTCATGGGACATGCTGTATTATAGCTGGTAGTAAAATATATCAACAATTACTTGACGTACAATGGAACGGCACACACGTCACAGCACAGAGCAGTGCATAAGTGAATGGTTTTATAGATGTGGTGTTAATTTACTACGTTCACATTGCAAGATAAAAAGCACCTATTTGATTTATTTTATTACCTCTGTTTTTGTGTGTTATATAACAATATAATTTATTGTCCATCAAACACACAGGCCAATGTTATAGCAATCCAGCCTTAAACCGCACCATCATACCGTTTAATTATAAAAGCTGCCTTAGATTCATGGCGCATATTCGTTCATACATCTCTGAAATTTTCGGAAATTATTGATCAACAAAATTTCCATTCGGGCTTCAGCAACTTGAATCGACGTAGACTTGTGCGTAATCTATATTATTTCTCAAGTTTTCGCTGTGCGGACACTAACCTACATTCACAAACCCCAAGGGTCAATCCTATCAATCAAAACGTGGACAATTTTTGACCTTTTAGCTTTCTTTAATAAACAAACGTTACGTTAGTAACAGGTTATTCGTCAATGATGTACATTGTTAACAATTTCATATATCCTTTAAAGGAAATGGGAATTTAAAAGATGAAAGAAAAAAAATAAGGACAGCACAAATTTGGGAATTATTTTTGATGTCAAACCTATCACAAATTATTATAATAACAAGAGCTATAGTAATTGATTGCATAACGCTCAATAGTACTTTTTTAATTGTTGAATGTTTGTTTAGTCCTCTAATTTGAACGATTTTTTCATTTCATATGCCCTAATTTCATGACTCTGAAACGAATTTCATTACTCTGAAACGAATGCTTCGTTTTTGTTTTTTCTCGCCATTGAAATGGTACACATTGTAAAAGTGCGATTTAATTTTTTGAACCATAGATAACTCTCATCGGAAGGTTAGTATCATAATTATTCTATAACTTATAAGTTCTTTGAAAAGATTACTGAACCTTTAGGCGCTGCTACACACTACCGATGTACCTCGCCGGGACTAAACCGGAGCACACATTATAATTACAACGGCGAGAAAATCGGCGGGGCTCCGTGGACAAGGCACTTGAAAAATAAATGTACTACCGTTCTTAGCGATGTGATCCCCGAAAATCGCCAAATGTGTGCTCCGGTATAGCTCCGGCAAGCCAAATCGGCTAGGTAAAGGGACTTGTACGTACGACTTATACAACACCAATGCAAACATTATTATATTATTATGGACACTTTTGAATTGGTTTGCTTCATTTTTGATTGGTGCTTGTACGTATGGTGATGCACAATATTTCTTTCACGACTATCGTAGAAGTATATCATATCACTATACATATTTATACGTTGAGCCATACATTCTAATTATGCAGTGCGGCCATATACATTGAATTTGACTATTTTGGAAGCAAACTCTACATATAATGTACATTGAATATAGTCACGTGATTATGATATCTATTTTAATTTTGAAAACCCTTCCACCAAATTATCTAATCAACGAGTTTCTCCTGATTACAATATCTATGTGGCTTGACAAAGAAGGAAATCTCTTTATTTATGAACAAGTTGATGTTTTCCTATCCATATTATCGTTAAACAAATCTCACTCTTTATTCAGATTGTGGTGTTGATTATATAAATGCATGTGCTTGCAGCTTGTTGCTTGCTACGTCACGTGGTCGTTATATCAACTATTTCTTTTTCTTAGTGGCCCTGCTAATAATGACGCGCAACCGCTTGGGACATGTAAAGCCACAACTGGAAATTCCCTAATATTTTTAAAGATATTTCAGAAGATATATTGTTTCTCGATAAATCAAAGCAAACAAAAAAAACAAGTTTCCTCACAAGAATTAGTGGATCTCGCTCGGGAAAAAGTTTTTTCTACATGTATATAAATAACTTAGGGGCGATATCCAAACTCTACAGTGATTTTAAAGCATTTTTCTAGCGATTTTACAACGATATTCCAACGGTATTTCGTTCTATTGTTAAAAGCATCGGAAAAAGATCGGTGATTAACTAGAAACCTCTCTACTTATCTGGCGTTAACAATATAACTATTGTACATGTAGTACTCTCGATGGCTGCATTAGTGAAGCAGACAGATCAAAGGCGCAAGGAAGGTTGTGTTATTAGTCCAGAGGAATAGATGGTACCAGGTGGAAAGTTAGTACAGACTATGATGATTGATTTGAGTTCATATATACCTAAGGTCATAATTTTCAGAGGGTGTGCAAAATTTCACCCTAAGGGATTTTTTAAAATCCAAGATGGCCGCCATTACCCCTAAATTGCATTAAAATGGTTATAACTCTGTAATTGATTGTTATTATGATATGATTGTAGGCTTCATACCAAAAAATTTAAGCTTGAGGAATCTACTAGAGTGATTATTGATGTGATCTGATCAATCCATAACCACAGAAATCCAATATGGGTGCCCTGTAATCCAAAATGGCCGCCGAAATCATGAATTTGGCTATAAAAGTGTAATAATTAATGATGACGACAATTCTGTGAGCTTTACATCCATGTTTTGAAGCATGAGCAATCTGCTGAAGGGTTTATTAATGTTACTTGATAACTGCATCACCATCAAAATGTAATATGGCCACCCTGTAATCCAAAATGGCCGCTGAAATCGTGAATTTGGCTATAAAATTGTAATAATTAATGATGACGACAAGTCTGTAAGCTTTAATCCATGTTTTGAAGCATGAGCAATCTGCTGAAGGGTTTATTAATGTTACTTGATAACTGCATCACCATCAAAATGTAATATGGCCGCCCTGTAATCCAAAATGGCCACTGAAATTGTGAATTTGGCTATAAAATTGTAATAATTAATGATGACGACAAGTCTGTAAGCTTTATATCCATGTTTTGAAGCATGAGCAATTTGCTGAAGGGTTTATTAATGTTACTTGATAACTGCATCAACATCAAAATGTAATATGGCCGCCCTGTAATCTAAAATGGCCGCTGAAATCATGAATTTTTGGTTTACAACTGTAATAATTATGGGAAAATACGTGTTTGTGGGCTTAACATCCTGTCAAAATGTCATCCTGGATCCCACCTGACCTTTTTTTGTGCTAGGCTTAAACCAAGAACGCCTCCACTCACTACGAGATATAGTTAAAGACCATTGATGTGGGCAGCGGCAATGGAAGAAATATCTATTAGGGAGGAGGTGAGCGAGTTCTACTTTTGTTTTATATTGAAACATGTAGAAAAAATAACTAAAATGGTCCAGAAAATTGCTCATGAAGCCATCTTGTGGGACAAATCTAACTTATTTTATCTTTTATTGATGAAACATTGATACAAATTCACGAGAAGCCCTCAAAATTGCCGACTTTAACACAACAATGGTCCAGTAAGCCGTCAAAACACGACACCTGCAGTAATTTAGGATATATGGGATAAATGGGATGGTATATATGGTAGTAAGCCTTTTGTAGGTCTTGACCAGGAGCTACTTTTTACTATTTTGACAAAAAATGGCTCCTGGTCCAATACTTTACTGTGCAAAGTTTGGAAAACACCAGGAGCCAAAACTTGGCAACCAGTGGGTAAAAAACTCCTGGGTGCCCGCTTAACAAAATGCTTGTATGGTATGGTATATAGGATACTGGGATAGATGGGATGGTAGGGATGGGGGGGGGGGGGGGGGGGGGGGATAGTGGGGTATATGCCGGTATATAGGATAGATGGGATGGTAGGGATAGGGGGATGGAGGGATATATGCTATCGTATATAGGATATACCCATACATCCTCCTATCCCTACCATCCCATCTATCCTATATACCATTATCATATACCCTTCCATCCCCTATCCCTACCATCCCATCTATCCTATATACCATATTATGTACCCTTCCATCCCCCTATCCCTACCATTCAATCTATCCCAGTATCCTATATACCATATCATATACCCCTCAATCCCCTATCTCATCTATCCTATATACCATATCATAAACCCTTCCGTCCCCTATCCCTACCATCCCCTCTATTCCAGTATCCTATATACCATATCATATACCACTCCATCCCCTATCGCATCTATCCTATATACCATATCATATACCCTTCCATTCCCCTATCAGGCTATCCCTACCATCACCTCTATTCCAGTATCCTATATACCATATCATATACCCCTCCATCCCCTATCTCATCTATCCTATATACCATATCATACCCTCCATCCCCCTACCATCCCATCTATCCTATATACCATATCATATACCCTTCCATCCCCCTATCCCTACCATCCCCTCTATTCCAGTATCCTACATACCATATTATATACCACTCCATCCCCCTATCCCTACCATCCCATCTATCCTATATACCATATCATAAACCTCTCTATCCCCCTATTCCTACCATCCCATCTATCCCGGTATCCTATACCATACCATATACCCCTCCATCCCCTATCACTACCATCCCATCTAGCCCATCTATCATAAATTACTGCAGGTGTTGTGTTTTTGACAGCTTACTGGACCATTGGTGTGTTAAAGTCGGCAATGTTGCGGGCTTCTCGCAAATTTGTTTCAATGTTTCATCAATAAAAGATCAAATACGTTAGATTTGTCCCACAAGATGGCTTAATGAGCGATTTTCTGGACCATTTTAGGTTTTTTTCTCTACATATTTCAATATATAAAACAAAAGTAGAACTCGCTCACCTCCTGCCTAATTGATTTTTCTTCCATCGCCGCTGCCAACATCGATGAACTTCAACTATATCTTGAAGTGGGTGAAGGCATTCTTGGTATAAGCCTAACACAAAAAAGGTCGGGGCAGATCCAGGATGACATTTTGACGGGATGTGAAGCCCACAAACACGTAATTTTCACTAATTATTACAGTTGTAAACCAATTTCAGCGGCCATTTTGGATTACACTGTGGCCATATTACATTTTGATGGTGATGCAGTTATCAAGTAACATTGTTAAACCTTTCAGCAGATTGCTCATGCTTCAAAACATCGATGTAAAGCTCACAGACTTGTCGTCATCATTAATTATTTCAATTTTATAGCAAAATTCATGATTTCAGCGGCCATTTTGGACTACAGGGTGGCCATATTTCATTTTGATGGTGATGCAGTTATCAAGTAACATTAAAACAAACCCTTCAGCAGATTGCTCATGCGTCAAAACATGGATGTAAAGCTCACAGACTTGTTGCCATCATTAATTATTACAATTTTATAGCCAAATTCAAGATTTCAGCGGCCATTTTGGATTACAGGGTGGCCATATTACATTTTGATGGTGATGCAGTTATCAAGTAACATTAATAAACCCTTCAGCAGATTGCTCATGATTCAAAACATGGATGTAAAGCTCACAGACTTGTCCTCATCATTAATTATTACAATTTTTTAGCCAAATTCATGATTTCGGCGGCCATTTTGGATTACAGGGCGACCATATTGGATTTCTGTGGTTATGGAATGATCAGATCACATCCATTATCACTCTAGTAGATTTCTCAAGCTTAAAAATCTTGATATAAAGCCTACAATCATATCATAATAACAATCAATTACGGAGTTATTACCATTTTAATGCATTTTAGGGGTAATGGCGGCCATCTTGGATTTTAAAAAATCCCTTAGGGTGAAATTTTGCACACCCTCTGAAAATTATTACCTTAGGCATATATAAACTCAAATCAATCATCAAAAAGAGTCTGTACTAACTTTCCACCTGTCAGGGCCATATCAATTAAATTCCTCTGGACTATATATTCTTTAAGAAATACTATATTATAGTGGTTTTTTTGGCACTTTTTGGTCTAAAACTCCAAAAATAAATAAGATATTAAAAAAAGCACCCTGGCGAATGTTATCATAAAACTAGTACGACAACATTTAACAAAATATATTTTGAGTTATCTTTGCAGAACCTAAAATGGGTCAAAAACGTGTTTTTTATAATTTACTCAAAAATGGTCAATTTCATTATCATTGTTAGATTCATTGAACCCTTTTATGCAAAAGAATGTATACTTATATATATAAGATTAAAGGAATAGTGAAGAAGTTACGGCAGTTTTACGGAGGCTGAACCTGAGAGTCCACACCCCCTTAATTCCGTTTTTTGGAATGCCGTTAATATTAAAACAACACACCATGTCCAAGAAAAGCTGAATTATTCAAAGTTGTACGTGAACAAACTAATCTAAGAATACCTCCCCTCCTACCTTCAACAAGGCCAATTTTCTATTTGATATTCACTCGGTGTGTGGCTGTGTGGGACAGAGCAATGACGCTTGTGTGTACACTTGACAATCCCAGATATAAACGGAATTTTCTGTTAAAAGTATGAAACGAAGAAGTATTTAATCAAACAATCACTCCTTTAATCACCTCCTCGGCTAAATGGGCTTTAAGAGAATCACATAAAGGATTATACAGGAGCCAGTATGTATTTTCCCATTTTCGTTTGTTAAAAGCAAAGTTGGACTTGATTCCATAGCTTTATGGTATAAGTGTTCAGAACATTTAGGGTTGCATTATTCCAACACTCGGTAATAGGGGGGGGGGGGGGGGGGGGGGGGGGGACGGGGGGGGGGGGAGGGGGGGGGGGTCCTGCTCAATTATAAGTGGCTGTCACTGTGGACCTTTATACTTGGTCCGATGTCAATAAATCTTAAATTGTTCGTATCATCTCAGGGAATCCATTTGTTGAAATCGGACCAAATTTAATTTTTGACACCAAATGAAAAAGGTCAATGATATTTGTACGTATTGCCTGATAACTCCGTAACGAAACATTCGATTTAGTACGGTTCTATGTGTATTTTAACCAACATTTATACTACATTTGGAGTTTTTGTCATTTCTAGGTAGTGTTACCCTCAGAAATTTAATTTTCATTGTTCCCATTTTTTTATCGATCAGCCGTTCGGCCACAATAAGAGGTCACAGGTCATACAGTGGTCAAATTGCAAAAATGCTCTGATTATGTTGTAAGGCATATTAATCTGTGATCATGAGGAATAAAAAAGTTAATAGTTGTATATTCACTCGATGCTTAGTTTCCCAGATATTGGGGAAAATTGGTCAACGGTCAACATTGTTGATGTTTACAGGGGTCAAATTATCAAAATAATCCAATTTTGATATATATCTACAATATGATAATGTTTTATATCATATGTATACAATAATATAAAGCAGTTTACCAACCCACGGTGTTTACAATAGACATAACAACAGATATTAACAACCACCGGCGAATGTTCCAACGAAAAATAAGCAGGGAATTGAACCCCGGTCTCCAGATTACTAGACAGACTGTACACACAGCACAATAACATGACTCAAATTGTTCACGTTGCGTAGCAGAACTTGGTTTCGCCACGGGTGATTGCTCTGCTGTCTGTTCAATAGCTCTCGTATTGACCATGTTAGCGTTCGAGATGCCCGTACCTTTACAGTTAGTTTTTCCTACTCCGAGTTGTTATTCCAAACAAAATGTAGCATAAATAGTCTACAGATGTTGGCAAACACTATGATGTACACAATGCGGATTCGGATGGTAAACAGCACAAAGCCGTGCATGAATAAATTGTTTGATAGAATTAATTAACTTGTTAATAAAAAAATCCTGTGAGATATTTCTTCAATATTTTCAAATTAATAATAATTCGGCAATACATATTGCATCTATTTACATTTTTGAAGAATGCTTCATTTCATCACAATGCAGAAAGAATACAAAACGATTTGATTTATTTTACTAATTCCGTTATTTTATGAAACAATAAATGCATTGCAATCGAACAAACAGGCCAATATTTTATAGACAATTAAAGCTGTCGTAGATTCATGACGCATGTTTGATCATACATCTCTTAATATTCCAGGACTTATTGATCCTCAACAGAATTGCCATTCGGGCTTCAGCAACTTGTATCGACCTATGCGTAATCTACGGTGCATTCAAGTTTTCGATATGCGGACACTATAAACCTATTCACAAATTCACAAACCCCCAATGGTCAAAACGTGGACAATTATTGTTCGTAAATTCTGTACATTTTCCACAACTCATTAGTATTATAACAAGAGCTGTAGTATTTGATTGCATAACACTTGATACATTTTTATGTGTTGAATGCTTGTTTAGTCCTGTGATTGAATAAATGTAAATGAAAATGTGAACAGAATTACATTTGAAATTACCTTCTTTCATTGAGAATGATTTAATAGTTCATAAAACGGATTGCTTAATCTAAAACGAATTCATCTTATTCGTTTTTCTCTTCATTCAAATTGTACACATTACTTAAGTTCGAACATGCTTTTTTTTCTATTGTGGAATCGTATAACTTTCATCGTAAGGTGCATCATTGTACGAGGGGCAGTCAATAAATAATGAAAGTGATCATGGTATAAGATGCATGAGTGATTCTATTGAGGTGATAATGTGATCAATACAAAGTATCAAAGTATGAACCTTTGTCTTTCAAACAATACAGTTTTGGATTTTTAAGTGTGAACTATGACGTTATAGCATTGTCTCAAAGTAAGTACACTTGGGACACTGCTAAATCAGTTATTTGGCGGGAAATTTGAATTGTTTTTATGAAACACGTGGTAAGAAGATTGCATAACATGACATCAGAAGCAGGTAAATACTGATTTGTTTCGCATAAATATGATACAGAAGACAATAGCTTTAATCCCTGTGTAATTTGGAATGTGTAGTATAAGAGGACAAAGTAAGGAGAAGCAATTGAATAAAAGGTATACAAATATCAGTATTTCAAATAGCTAATTTTCATTTAAAAATGCCCAGTCAGTGAATCACTAATATTGCCGAAAATCAAACAATTTAGGAAAAATTCAAGCAATTAACTAGTTTGGAAGATTCCATATGATAGTTAACTAATTATCTGAACTTATTCACATGAAACATGCAGAAAAAATGCGCATGCGCAGACGGCGGATAATTTTGAAACGGGCCCAATATGGCTAAAATCATGAAATTTACCAGATAAAAGCTTACTGTGCCTTCAAATTATAATCAGAAATAATGAAAAATGCTTAAATCAATGTGTAAAAATATTGTGATAGTCAAAATGAAGATAAACATGAATGTATCAATCAAAGATGGCTGCCACAACGTCTCTTATTACTGTTATCTTTAGAGCTACTAGATATGTATTGTGAAGTAATCGTCATATAATTTCAATGGTTTGAGGAAATTTTATGAACAGCTCCTTTTGAAATCCCCACTTTTATTGCTTTACATCCCACAACAATTTATTAAATTATAATCCCTCCATTGTTCTTTATCCTTTGTTGTTTTCTAAGGTATATTATTGCGGATTTTGCTAAATAAAAGAGTATTTGAGATGGTCCCTTCTTGTTCGTATTAAGGCATTCAGATCTAAAAAAGAGTGTCAAACAGAGATAAGTGTGTATTCTAACTATGTGCCAAGTGTTATCTGTTTTTATGCTTGCATTGCCGAGATATACGCAAATGTATCAATCAACCCATATTCAACATATTACATATCCAGCCAAATAATTGACAGATTTCAGTCAGTGTCTGAAACCTATTGTGTTTATGTTAATGACGTTACATAACCAAAGGTATCTAACAATCCAAAAGTGTATTGCTTGAAAGACAAAGGTTCATACTTTGTATTGATCACAGTATCCCCTCAATAGAATCACTCATGCATCCCATACCATGATCACTTTCATTATTTATTGACTGCCCCTCGTACAAGTAATTCGAACCTTTGGAACACCCTGTGTTCTGTTGTCATCTTTATTTGGTTTCATCTGTCTTCTGACAGGTGCTTCAGCATAAATAATGGAACGCAAAAAGCAAGATGGTACCATCCACATAAATACACATTTATCTACTGTATTAAGTAGCAAGCCTTCCGAACCTCCTCCCGGCTGTCAAATCTTCCGTAAGGCTAAAAGGCTAGTATATATGACCCCATTAGCTTAAGGGGGGACTTAAGTGACTTCACTTTTTGAATTTTGTGAGTGCTGTAATTATTGAACTATGACTCAAATGTATATAAAACTATACATTTTTGGAAAGGAAATAAATAGGTCAGAGAATCCAAATTGCTAGATTATGATGTAAAGACACTAACTTGAAACGATTTTTTTAAACCTAATCTAATATGTTTTGAAATATTGACAAAAAGTGACAAAAAAGTGGAAACAAATGAAAATATCACCAAAATGCTTTTTGGTCAAAATTTTTAAAAAAATATTAGATTAGTTTTAAAAAAAAAACCCGTCTCTAAGTAAGGGAGCAGTTCCATTTGTACGCGATAAAAAATTGCGAGAATGTTCCGGGCCCCGATGAGTTTTTTATCAGGCCCCGATGAGATTTTTATCGCGTACAGTTGCGAGTAGCAAAGGATTATTTATCGAGTA
This sequence comes from Ophiura sarsii, assembly GCA_035610835.1. NCBI lineage: Eukaryota > Metazoa > Echinodermata > Ophiuroidea > Amphilepidida > Ophiuridae > Ophiura > Ophiura sarsii. The sequence continues at coordinate 12,477,293 of CM069452.1, read as the reverse complement.
GCGTATTACCGCTTGTTTAAATATAACGAAAGATAAGTGGTCGGTATGTAAATAGAGCTTCGGGTTATTTATTCTAGTTGTAAGGTACAAATTCAGCATTTCATGTTTTTAGAGATAATGTTATTGATTATGGATGTTTAACGTAAATTGTATTATCCTCGTGTATTTGCTAAACAATGTCCCGCTCTATTTGCTAAACATACCCCAGGGTATGGCAGAGGCCTCGTATCGGGCCCCGATGTCTATTTTATCGGGGCCTGATGACTATTTTATCGCGTATCAACTTGAAAAACATCGGGTCCAAAACATATCAGGCCCCGATACAGTCGCGATAAATTTATCGCGTATAAATGGAACTGCTCCCTAAGTGTCTTTACATCACAATCTAGCAATTTGGGAATTTTGTACTCAAAATTATTTTTGTTAGCCTTTTTGAACTTTTTAGGATTCTCTGATCCATTTCCTTTCCATACGCATTTGATTAATAGTTCAATAATTACAGCCCTCACAAAATTCAAAAATTCAAGTAAAATAAAAACTTGCTTGAGTCCCCCTTAGCTTAACGTAGCTTGCACTATTATTTTAAGACTAGGTCATTCCATTCCATTCACCTTTGATTGTTTGCATTATATTCACCCATGTAAAAAAATACTTGAAATGATAGCAATAACGTCTGACGTACACAATATTGTTCCTTAATCAATACATATGGATGTGTACTGTTAGCGCTATATACGGTATGTGTATACCCTCTGGATTACATGACAGTAATCATTCAATCACTTAACATCAATTCTGTGTGTTTCTCTAGTAATTTGATTACACATTTCATCACAAGTTCACCTTATTTCATTTAATTGTTCTTTGTTTTCTTTTAGCGAAGCTTCTTTTCCATTCTCGAGCACTCTGCTTTGTTTGACCATATAATTGTGGCACTCGCTCGTCGGTCTGCCGTGTCCTTTATCGTACAGATTCCCCAAAGGTTTTATAATTTATACTTGTGAGGAATCTAATTCATTAATTTAATGCACTCCTTTTGTAATCAATATTGACCTGTATCGAACAGTGTGTCACACCGTATCCACAGGAAAAGTACTTTTCTATTATTAAGATATTGTCAAGGAAGTAAGAATCGCAATCCACAGAGAATATGTATAGAAGCACAGTTTACATCTGACGGTTAACATTGCAGTTAACCGCTGTTAAGGCAGTCAAATTCATGAAGAGTTCATATCAAAAGTGTTTACATACAATGGCTGCTCCAGGTCTTCAAAATCTGTATTAATCGTAAGCTGTTGTAAAACCAATATTAATAGACCCTTCGGAAACACTTGAAATCCAGTGCGTACGAATTGTATGTATAAGTGATTTGTACGTAAGACACCATAGTCGCCAAAGTAATAGTTTGCCTCAACATACTACAGGGTGTCTCAAAAAACCCGTGCACGTTATTACACAACTTATTGACCATGAACTTCTAGGATTTGGTGTTACAATTGTGTACATTGTGATAGACTAAACGCTTAGCTTTCATATACCGTTTCTAAATCTAAATCAGTACTCAATAAAATTGCTTAAAGCAACTAAAGCAACATCTAATTGAGAAAAACAAAATGGCGAATGATGAGACAGACCTAATGAACTTAATCTACGTTACATGCTTATTTACACCGGTTTTGGTTTTGTCAATCCTGAGATAATTTGATTTTGTCAATCCTGAGATATGATCAATTAACTAAAGCTACCTAAAGTCGACTTTGTGCCACTTTTACAGAAGAATGCTGAAGACATAAGCATTAAAACCCTCATCCTCCTAAGGGAGGGTGGTCGCAAATTGCGATAAAATGCAAAGAACAGTGACCTAGGGCACATAGTTGAACGCTTTTACATCCCCTGCGCTCATTTTGACGAAAACAAAAAGAGGGTGTCATCTTACCTGGGGCCGGGGGTAGGTAAGCCGTCAAAGGTCGATAGTAGGTCGATGGTTGCCACCTTACAATTTTTATAAATCGCCATTTCGAAAAATATGTTAATTGTATGGTCCTGAATATTATAGCGAGGCCTTTGTTAGAAACACCATTTCCCTCACTTATGATAAATAAAAACCGGGTGAAATTCCGATATTTGGAACCTTTTTAGCGAAGTTTTTTTATATTGGCGTATATTTCACTGTCCAGCGAATACGGGATTTTAAAGTCGGCCATGTTTGGTGACGGGGTTCATTGTGACGTCATGCGTGGGATGTTTACACTTGTTTTGGTATTTATGGATAGAGGGAACCTCTACCTATACCATGGTACCCAAATAAGCATACTCTGCATTTCGGATTGGATTTTTTAGGGGGTGGTAACAACCCATCCCACCCCCTCCTCTCCGGAGTAACCCTTTCTATTCATTGCAAACTGTAAAGTGGCACAAAGTCGATTTTAGGTTGCTTTAGTTAAAGGTAGATGTCCCGATTTTCAACTTGAAGTTTTCTATTCTATTCATGAAAGGTCATCCTTAAAAACGTCGTGTCCCAAAATTTGAGATGCATAGCTATTATGGTTCTTATTTTAGATGCACAAGATGCTGTGAACTGTACCCATTGAGTAGTACACAAACTATATCGGTGGTAACCACCATTCGCGGTAATTCAACGCTATTTCGTCGATTTCTCTGTCATTATATTGAATTAGGCCGTCATTCAAATTTCAGTATGATGATGAGAAAAATACGAGCTTTCATATGATATGAAAATCTCCATATGTTTGAAATAATTCTGTGTTACGAAAATGTGATCGGGTCATCTACCTTTAATTGGTCATATCTCAAGATTGACAAAACCAAATCAGAAGAAATAAGCGGCATATGAAAGCTAAGCGTTTGGTCTATCAACATGTATACAATTGTTTACACCATATTATAGAAGTTCATGCTCAATAAGCTGGGTAAACACGTGCACGGCTTTTTGAGACACCCTGTACAAGCAACCTTTAAAATTGATCTGGGACGTAGAAACATTTGCAGTGGCGGCGGATGCTAAGTCAAGCAGGAAACTAAAGAGGCATGTCTGAACTCCAGTGTGGCCAAGACATATATAACAGAATGATTCTCAACAGAATAAGACTTCACCTAGATGAATTACTTCGAACTAACCAGAATGGCTTTCGCGAGGAAAGAGGCACTACCTCACACATTCTTGGGCTCAGGAGAATTATCGAAGGTATACATTCCAATAATCTCTTTGCAGTCATAACATTCCGTGACTTCAAAAAGGCATTCGACACCATTATAATACATCGTTGGAAAATGATCAAGATACCCAAAGCATACGGTATCCCTCAAGTTATAACAGATGCAATTGATGAAACTTACAGAAACACAAGAGCCAAAGTTATATCACCTGTTGGCGACACGGAACTGTTCGACATCCTTGCAGGAGTACTCCAAGGAGATACCCTTGCCCCCTACCTATTCATAATCATCCTTGAGTATTGCTTAAGAATAGCTATCAGTGGGAGAGAAGAGGAACTAGGATTCACCATCAAGCCTAGACAAAGTCGAAGAATAGGGCCAAAGAAAGTCACCGATCTTGACTTTGCAGATGAGATAACGTTACGTTCTGACACTATAAGGAACAGGCACAGAAGCTGCTGAAATATGTTGAGGAAGCAGCACTCAAAACTGGACTCCACATGAATGCCAAAAAACCCAAATGCATGGTATTTCAACAAACACAAGCGGTACAGCTAGAAACATCTGATGAAAGTAACCTAGACAACTTAGAGGACCTGGGAGCTGAAGTAGGTAGAAAATGAGATAGTATCTGACCTTCTGCTATGGAGACCCAAACACGGACATACATCTGTCGGCCTACCAGCCCATACTTGAACATCTTTGCGAAATACACAGGACTGAATGATGAGGAGATAAAAGCATGCATGAGGGACAGAATGATAATATGGCGAGCCATCACGAAGACCGATCGAGATCGACATAAGTAGTAAGTATATGCTACAATTTACGGTTGCCTTTTACTATCCCTAAATCGTACCAAATATTTTCACTCTTATTCAGATTGTGGTATTGATTAGATCAAATCTTGTGTCTGCAGTTTTACGTTTGCTACGTCATCGTCGTTCTATAGATTATAATCTGATTTATTGTGACGCTGTTAATTATAATAAAGAGCAACCTTTCGGGCCGTGTGAAGCGCAACCATTTTGGACATGTGAAGCGCAGAGATAAGCCAAACAATTGGTACTTCCTTTTTGCCGTTTAAGCTTAATTCAGAAATATATCTGGTTTCCCGATAATAACAAAAAAAAACAAAAAAACCAAACAGAACAATTAATTACATAGTGACGTGTAGTGTGTACGTCACTATGTTAAAACAAGATTCTTATTAATTTCATGTAAACCAAATCAATTTTTGATTACCACTTTTAATTGGTAGGTATCAATTTTTGGCTGAAGGACTCTGTAAAAAGAATTAAGAAAACAATATTTCAAAACAATAGGTTAGACATCACAAGAACGACCGAAAGTAATACTACCGACCATACGTCATGATGAAATACCACCGACCATACGTCATTATGTAATACCACCGACAGGAATTCATGTTTACGCTCGATTCGGCAAAAAGCTTATTTCTACATATAAATGGGTAAACAGTCGAAAATGCACCTTCGTAATCGAAAGAATAATAATAAAACTGTATTCATTTGGGCTCATTCCCTTTCTCTCAACCGATCTTAGCACGGGGATAGCGCGATCATAGCGCGATCCTTTTTTATATTGTTAAAAGGATCGGTGATTAACACCCCGCTGAGCCGCCTCTCTACTTATCTCGCGTTAACAATATAACTGTTGTAGTACTGTCGACGGCTCAATTAGTGAACCAGACAGAGGAAAGCGCGAGAAAAGATCGGGTGGTTTTTTTAAGAAAAACCAAAGCTAACCAGTGAATAATATCACCCGACCCCGCTGTGATGTAAAGAGCGATTTGCCAGATTGTACACTTGTCGGGTTTCTAGTACACTTGCCAGGTTTTATAAGATTAATGTTCATTTCGGTGTGCATCCCATCCCAATAAAATAATAAATACTTTCAAATCCTAGAATAATACTTCCACCAACACGATGGTGAATATATTACGCCCCCTCCGTTATCACCCCTCCATTATAAAGTGCTCAACAAAAGAAAGTCGTACACTTTGTTTAGGTCATTTAAAGTAATTTTACCAAGCAGGCTAGATAAACATTTGGATGAATCTTCTCGGCACATTTTGATACCAAACATAACACCTAACAACAAAAATAAACCATTATTAGCACCATTTATAGACAATTAGTGACTTTTCAAAAGTCACATTTTCAATACACTACGCGGAAGAAAATCACCAATTGTTAACAAGCACATAAACCGAATCAGTCCCGTGTTGATCGCTGCTCATTTCCCCTCAATGCGTGGGCTAATTCAAATTCAAAGTTTCATGCATGGGTGAAGGATGTGTAAATGTGTGTTATTTGAAATGCTTCATTGATATCTACAGCTAACCCAAACAAACCAAAGGTGTATCCCTAGTAAAATTCCAAGCAGTTTAATGTAATGCACTTTATGTCCGGAATCAAATATCCCGCTCAATAAGTGTGCGAACCAATGCAGCGTAGTCAGTCAGCTGTAGAACGGGGCCCCGTTTCAATTGAGGGCGCTCTATTTAGTGACGCACTGCCGTCATTTATTACACGGTGATTCATCAAGTCCGTCGCCCGTCGGAGTACGAACAAAAACACTTTTCAATAGAGGGCGGGCTTAAGAACGGGACTGCGTTTCCAAGGGTACGGCCTCACGTCACAGTTATTTTCAAAATTAACAAAAAACCGATTTTGCAGATTTTAAACGACGAAATAACTCTCTTATCACAGAGATAACCGTTACAAAGGCATCACTTCTGAATCCTATAGGGCTTATATTTAATGTAAAAATTATCACACTTAACCTGAATATTCTATAAAATGGTGTAATCTCGTCTAGAAAATGGGGGTCTCATCGCAGATAATCGGTCAAAAAAGAGATAATTTTACCTTGTGTCGTGTGATGTTTGGGTCAAAGGTTAAATTAAATCATCGAACTGGATGTCGCAAGGAGTTCTGGTACCTTATGCTGGCCTCAACTCGATATATAGTTACTTTTTATGCAGATAATTGGGGGTAAAAGGCGAAAATTCAATCATTGCGCAAGTTGACGGATGTACGTTACCTTGATTACGTACACCCGTCGTTTTAGAGCGCCCTCAATTGAAACGGGCCCCGTTCTACAGCTGACTGGTAGTGTGCAAGGCTGAACTGTATGATCGATTGCCCGCCGGTCAATCATGGTTATAACAGTGTCACACACGGGGTGAACCTCACACACACCCCCTTTCCTCCCGCGTAGTGTATTGAAAATGTGACTTTTGAAAAGTGACTAATTTTCTTTAAATGGCGCTAATATTGGTTTATCTTTGTTGCTAGGTGTTATGTTTGGTATCGAAATGTGCCTAATAGATTCATCCAAATATCTAGTTAGCTTGTTTGGTAAAAAAAATAATCGAATGTTACTTTAAATGACCTAAACAGAGTGTACGACTTTCTTTTGTTGAGCACTTTAGCTTGATTATACAGATATTGTACGTGACCTACAGTACAGCTCGAAATAGAGTGTACACTGACATTGCAATGATATTGCAATGACATTGCAATGATATTGCAATGACATTGCACTGACATTGCAATGACATTGCAAATTGTAATCCGATTAGTGCACTGTCATTGCAATGTCATTGCAATGACATTGCAATGATATTGCAATGACATTGCACTGACATTGCACTGATGTGCGTTGATATCGTGCACTCTATTTCGAGCTGTACTGTATCGCCCAAATGATTTCATCATTGATGTCAATGGATTGAAAGGAAACATATGATACTTTCACCAGACCATGGCAATACTGCGCGGAACACGAATACTGGGATAATACTATAGATTATTTCTAGAGCTGTCTATCAGCGTGTTTTTACTGAAGAAAAAAAGCAGGCATATGACTGCTAACGGATTAAAATCCCCCAGTAAAAACACACCACCACCGGCATTTGCCCGCTCATACCGGTTTATTTCTCCTGGATTTTAGATGCCTTTTATCCTTCGAAACCAAGGATAATAGCGGTTGAAACCGGTTAGGAAAAGCAGTCTTTCGTCAGTATAAACACGCACGGTTCCTGCTCAGCGCGTTTGCCGGTGGAAAAGCGTAAGTGGGCACACGATGCACGATCACCTGACAATTAAATGCAAACAGATGTGTATGACCTTTCGCTGGCATTTATTATAATGAGGTCAGCGGCAGCCGGCAAGTTTGTGTATCGAACTGCAATAAAAACACGTCTCTCACACGAGCAACCGGCTTTTATCCTGCTTTTTATAAGACGGGTAAAAGCCGGTTTGCTTAATAAAAACACGCTGAATGAATAGAGCGAGAGTAAACAACTTGATAATGTCTAAACGACCAGATACATGTTGAGGCCTTTGGTATTGTTTAGCTATGTGACGGTGAACATACATTTTACGACCGTGGAGTACACGGAATAACCCTTATAATCCTCAAAGGAAGTTGTCAACCTAGACTAGTCTCTTGAAAGCTTGCATGAAGGATAAACTGATAGAGTAGAATGTATCTTGAGTGCCCTGGATCATAGAAATAGTATTATACAGAAAGAATAACATTGATCCATGAATAATGCTCCAATCACATTTGCCGAGCTATAAAATTGATTGTTATTTAAATGGAGCAAATTATTAGTGTGTCCGTTGGCGGGAGTTTTTAATGTATCAATAACGTTGTTGATCTGAATACATTAAAATGAGATAGCGATAGTATAATGATGTGTTTGTCTCTGCCCATATCGGTCCTATAATAAAACCATGTTGAATTATATTAACCTTGATAGTTGTAGCAGAGTACAAAATGTGATTGTCTTTGATGCACTATACGAGGAAGGGGCAGTCTGGGGCACTCATATGGCAAATTTGATTGTGTGTTTGGTGAATTTAGGTATAATTTGCGAGCAATTTAATTACCCGCATGTAATCAGAATATTTAATATTATTAATTAATGACATTTTATCATATTTAATTTGTCAAAACAGGTCAATATTATCGTATTATGTTATTCAAGGAGCTATACTTGTTGCCATTTGTTTATAATACATTTAATAAATATACATTTTCGAATGCAATGTGTCGGCGCGTCTCGTGAGTTTTTGAGCATTTATTTCACATGTTCAATGCAAAATGTGTATGCATAACTTTCGAATTTATTATAGTCGGCAATATGATTCAACACATAGGAACTTAGCAATGTCCAAAGTTGAATAGATAATCTGTTATCTGAGCTGTTAGGGATATTACAATCTAAGTGCTGATACGTTGTGTGCGCCGTGTCGGTAGCCTGGTAAATGAAGCGAAGTGATTGTGACGATTTCCTAATGGCAGCAAAAACCAGTGGTTCGGAAGTCACGTAGAAATGGTGGTCCCGTGCATCGGAAGAGCAATACCCGAGCACGTTTAAAAGGTTACAGACTCTTTCGTAAAGAGTAGGAAATCATCCCGGTCAGTATTTGTTCACACATCTAACGGACCCCAATGGAAATAAGCTATATAAGCTTATTTGCATTTGCATTATCCATGGTCGTACACTGCTAAAATGTTGAGTAAAACGTTTACTCAACGTTGAGTTACTATATGCAACAGTTCAACAGTTGAGTAAACAATGCCCAATATGTTCAACAATTGAGTAAAAATGCCCAATATGTTGAATAGTTGAGTAAAAATGGCCCTCTTACTCAACTGTTGAACATATTGGGCATTTTTACTCAACTGTTGAACATATTGGGCATTGTTTACTCAATTGTTGAACATATTGGGCATTGTTTACTCAACTGTTGAACTGTTGCATAGTTACTCAACGTTGAGTAAACGTTTTACTCAACATTTTAGCAGTGAAGGACCCAATTATCTCAAATCGGATTAGGTTATTTCGTTGTTATTCCTTCTCTCTCTACTAATTCCATGCCTGGATGTAATGGATTTATCATATGAATGCAAATAGCATTGGAATTAAGTAAACAAAAAGTAAGAGATCTTCACATTTTCAAACAGATACGAAAGTTATTAGTTATATTATATCAAGTTCATATTACTTTATTGCTTTACTATGTGTAAACTGATGATTATAAAGGGGTCAAAAAAAGTAAGTCTTCCCTAAAATTAGATTACTTTTGTTTATATAACTTCACTCACAATTAGACGTTTTGAAAAATTGAAACGATTATGAAAAGAAAATAAACGCTTGGCTACCTATATAGAAAGTTTTACATTTTCGATATTATTTTTACTTTTCCCAAAACAGTCACATTTCAGAAAAGTGGCACTTAGTCCTATACCAGCAAATTAGACCATGTTTGTTTGCATAACTCCGCACAGGATTAATCGGCTTATGAAAAGACAAAGTGCTTGGCTCCTCATAAAAAAATTCTCCTGCTCAATATATTGTTTACTTTTCCCAAAATGGTCTCATTTTCCCAAAACGATGTTCTCAGAAACAGTGGCAATTTTCAAAATCCTACAGTTTTGTTTGCGTATCACCTCCACACAATTAGACGTTTTAAGAAATTGAAACTTTTCTGAAAAAGGAAAAACGCTTAGCTATCCGCACAAAGTTTTCCCTTTTTCAATACCATGTTTACTTTTCCTATAACAGTCAAATATCCCCAAAATGATGTTTCCGTTAACATAAAATTTGCCAAAATCAAAAAAGCCCCCCCCCCCCTCTAAAATATGATTACGTTTGTTTACATAATAACTTCACACACAATTTTACGTTTTAAGGAATTGAAACGATTATGAAAGAAAAAGGCTTGACTACCAGTAGAAAGGTTTTTTATTTTCGATATCATGTTTACTTTTCCCAAAACTGTCACATTTCATTTATATTGGATTTTGGCAAATTTCATGTTAACGGAAATATCATTTTGGGGATATTTGACTTTTTTGGAAAAAGTAAACATGGTATTTTTAGCTAAGCGTTTCTCTATTTCAGAAAAGTTTCAATTCTTAACACGTCTAATTGTGTGGGGGTGTTACGCAAACAAAATTGTATAGGGTTTTGAAAAGTGCCACTTTTTCTGAAAACATCATTTTGAGGAAATGTGACTATTTTGGGAAAATTAAACATGATATCGAAAATAAAAGACTTTCTATTGGTAGCCAAGCGTATTCTCTTTTCATAATCGTTTCAAATTCTGAAAACGTCTAATTGTGTGTGAAGTTATGTAAACAAACGTAATCTAATTTTAGGGGGGGGGGGCTTACTTTTTTGACCCCTTTATGTTATTTTGTATTTGTATTACTAACTATTTTGGATTGACTAACTTATTTAATGGGGACAGAAAATACTTGTTAAACTTATAATATAAGCACATATTTAAAGAGCAGTTATTTCAAAGGCATACAGGTAGCGCAAAACACTGCCCATATTTGAAGGATGACAAGTTACATGACAAACACAAACTTACATATCAAACGGTTTGACATGCACAGCATAGGTTTCAAAAAGCAAACATAATTGACACGCTAGTCGTGAATTATTCTACAGACACTTGATATCTTACAAACACTCCAGGAGTGCAAACGATATCCAAGTACAGCAATAACTCAGATCACAATCAAAATAGAGGAAGAAAGTCGTTCATAGAATATTGGTTTCTATTACATTCGATATGTAACGATAACGCATCTGGTGTTGTTGTTCAATACTTGTTGAAGTCCAAAGCACACTTACGTAGAAACTCGTTGCCATATTCATGAAACCATACATTAGACACTGTAAAAAATAGAAAGTGAACAATAATCGGGTTAACAAACCGCTGACGAATCAGGCACAGGTAAACGTACATTATGACATTATGACATTGGCGTTAACATCTGGGAAAATGGGGAAGGTACAGTGAAGTATAGGTTGGTATAGGCATAGATCTTCAATAGAGGGAATACTGTCTCTATTGAAATGTTGTGTGGAGCTGATGTTATGTCTGTTTCGCCCACACTTGTATGACTACATTAGATGTATGAAAAGCCCGGTAAACAGTATGGGTATTGATAGTCTATTGCAATTACATTATCTAATACTAGCTTACGGGATACATGCATTTAGTTTGATAAAAATGCACCGGTGAAAGTTAAAATACTTCTATAATTGAAACATATTAATTTAATACACACATTCACCGATGCGATTGGTGTAACGAAATTTGTGAATTGTAAAGACACTTATTTCACCCATTGTTTTATTACACTAAACTCAAACCCATAGCGACGGACAATAACACATCTCTTTCAATCGATACCTACAGACTTTACGCGTCTGGGAACGAGAGCGACGTTTTATTTATGGATGTCGAGAAGTTACTTCGTGACAGGGCGCAAGACTACGCGGGCTTTTTGTTTTGAGCGACCTTGGTCCGAAACACCCGTAGCTTCAAAAGAAAAATACCACATGTCGATCCCTGTCTTGATTATCTATGGTTTAGGGTATTCATCTCTACACGCAACTCTAGTTTCACGCTTCATTCCGTGTCTAAGGAGACTATGGCTCCTTTCACACCGGATCTTCAATGAGAATGAGACAATCAATTATATTGACCATTGACCACCATGTCCCTCTCTTGTCCATCCATATTTTGGTTGCGTTACTGAACTTCTTTATTAAAATCCACTTTCCCAGGATGGTTTATGTCAGCAACTATCTCTGCCGTGGAACTAAGATATCTGTCGATTAGGCTTTGTGTGGGTTACACGGGTAGAAGCAGTTGACTCGACACCTAAATGGACGCTTTAAATGATTACAAGCAGTGACACACATGATATCAACAGTAAATAGGGTGAACCGTTTGAATAACCTTACACGGTCTCTCCGGAACAAACATGTCTTTCCACATTAGCCTGATTAGGACACTGTCCATTATATTCACTGGCCTGCTTTCGAAATGACTCTTTTTTCACCGTTTTATCGCATTCACTACTATCGTTCCTGCTACCTATAAAGCTTATAAATTAGATGCAGGGAGTTGTTATCACCATAGAATTGAGACAGCCAACCCTTAATCATATTCGAACTATGACCCTTATGTACATTATTGTTATTAAAGAACAAACAACCAACAAAAACAAAAAACCAAAAAAACAACCCGAATACACATTCAAACAAAATCATGTTATGGTCATCAGTTTAGTGATCTAAGGTCAAAATATAAAAAGATTGCTAGATATTTATGAAATATACTCCGTGTCATATCAAGTTGGGAGGTGACGTGCGGGCCTATTCTAGTGAACCCATCCTAACATACGCGTGTACAGGGTGAGTTAAGAAAAGGATACTCAACTTTGTCATCTTATTTCTAAACATCTGTGCCGACATTTCTCCAATTATTTATTCTGACAGAGAGGTTATCTCAATAGCTTTCAAAAGAGTTTTAGTTGATTAAAATTGGTTGAGAAAAACATGTGTTATGCCCTTTTAGATAACAGTGTACATTTTAAAAACCAAAAGAGTCAAATATCCCTAAAATGTTTCCGTTAACATGAATTTTGCCAACAAATCACTAATCCGATCATCACAAAAGCCTGATTTTATCTTTGCTGAATTTACGAAATAATGACGTTGTTTTTATCATTATTTTGCATTTAATGTATGAAAATAATATAAAGTACAGGGTATAGCCTGTACTTTTCATACAATAAATGCAAAATGAGCTTGGTGAATGATGAATTATTCATGACCATTTTTTGATGGGAAATGTGTATGAGGGTTCAACGTAGGCACATATTTTCTTCATTTTCATGGAATGAGCAGTTGTTGCAGGAAACATGAATTTATTAATAAGAAGAGATTCAGCGACACATTTGTTCAACTCATAGTGAAATATCACAGTCCACATGTAATGTCTGGGATGATTTGGCACCATAACCAAGTGTCCTTTGACTTGTGGTTGCTATAAGTGTAGTTGCGATTAACTTGAAACTATAGTTATATTTTATACGAATAAATCAATTACTGACAATTTAATACGCTGACAAATCTGACAGATTACTTGGATGGATACTGACGATGAATACATACCCCATTTTGATCCTGCTAATACCGGACATGCAGCATGCCTTGTATCAAAATTGCCTTCCCCTGAGGGATGTAAATTAAACCAGAATGCTGCGCTGCCCTGGAAAAAAAATAGAAAGACAGATATTCTATGTGTGAGTAAGTCGTAAGCAAGTCCGCATACTAATATTTAATGAAAAACATGAATCTATATCTTTCTGTATTATGCTGATATTCGAGGTAGATTGCCAACATAGAAATAATTCAATACCGACCTCGGCAACTGACATTTTCACGCCACGATAATATGAGTATTGGTATAAAATTGTGAAAATTGCATGGAAGTTTAATTTGTGACATTGAGTTTATAATTTTGTATTTAAAAAGTAGAATTTCTACGTGTAAAGTTATGTCGCTAAAATCGTCAAACCATACCAACATTGGCACATTATTGTCATTTTCTTCTCTTAAATTCCTTAAATCGTCAAAATACGTGTTATTTTATAAAGGATTCAGGAAATCATTACTTTGTTAATACTGAACCAATTTCCACCATTCAAACGTCAAACTATACCAACATTGGCACATTATTGTCATTTTCTTCTCTTAAATTCCTTAAATCGTCAAAATACGTGTCACAGGCCTTATAACCCTTATGCTGTGATCATCCACTCCCGCACACACTGCCACAGATCGTATTGCATTGATAGTGTGGATCGAATGGGAAAAGTTTTCTTTGTCATAACTTCGGATATATTTCACCGATTTTGCTCATTCGAAGTTCGAATTGTGGTCAATGTACCTCATTTAATCATTTGTGAACACGAAAATCAACAACAACTGCAATAGTTATGTTCCTAATGTCCCCACTAGTACGAAGTCCTTCATACATAAGACCCAAGCCATTACAACCTGGAAGAACGCGCGGCCAAACTATTATAACGGCCATACACATGTGGTGTAATAAATCAAAGAAATCCGAATTGAAGAAAAGAGTTATAACCGATGATATCGTGGTGAATCAGGGTCTTACAGTTGCCAGGGTATGGAACTGCAGTGGCTTGTCAAACCTAAGACTAATATAACTAAAGAGATAGGAAGCACTGCCCTACGTCTTTTTCTTACTGTGCACGAGGAATCGCCAATCGATTATCATCATTCAATTTAATTTGTAGCACGACATCATTATTTGAGTGAGCGCGCTATTCGAATCCAGTATTATCCACACGCTTATAAATGATGCTTCTAAGATATCATAAGATTCAGGACCATACAATTAAGATATTTTTCAAAATGGCGATTAAAAAAATTGGAAGGCGGCAACCAACCACTGTACCCATCGGACTTTTACGGTTTACCCACCCCTAGTAAGGTGGTAACCTCGTTTTTTTCTTGCAAAATGTGCGCAAGTGATGTAAAAGCGGTCACATAGACGCCATAGGTCACTGTTCCTTGCGTTTTAGCCCAAAATGCTTAGAGGGTAGTAACCTCCCCCCCCCCCCCCCCCCCCCCCCCCCATAAGGACGAGGGTTAAGGCATAAAATTGTAGGTTTCACTGATGTGTCAATGCTGAAGCCCTCATTTTGACACGAGTTGGGATAAGACAACCTGTTGCATTAAGCGATACAAAATTCCCGACTCACCTTTTCCGGTAGAACTCTAGCTCCAACATCTGGGAAAACCGTAGCACCGCCAGCTTCTACATCACTCATCTGAACATATAAATGGTGGAAAGATATTATTTAGTTATGTTACAATCACTTGAATGGAACTATTTGGTTGTCATATCTTATGTTTAATTCATGTAATACGTGCGTGTCCCCTTACATTTGGTTGAAATAATATCAACTTCACTGTTAACTGGTAAATTATGCCATCGATATACTCACATAAAACAGAAGTGTAGCAATTCTATTTCCTGTTCCAAGATCACCGAAAATGTCTTCGTCTTTCTGGTAGATAAATATCGAAAGAAAAGTATCCTTCAACATATTTTGCTATGTGCTATGTGTGCACAATTGTACAATAAACGTTTGCATGATAATAGGTTCACCTAATTTTGTAGACAAATATTGATTAATGATATTTGCGATGATCTCGCAAAACCTAAACCAAGATTGGAGATATTTTCAGATTGAAACTGTACTAGAGAAAGATTGCTTCAGATGAGATCATAAGTCTTCCTTGAAGGAAATAACTAAGGGAAGAGAAGCAAAAGATAAATCCAGAAAAAATTGGTTCAATTCGACGCAATATTGAAATTTAGAAAACCAAATGATGGATTACGACAAATCAAACATTTGAATTTTGATGGGTATTTGTTCGGACATCATTCACGTGGCCCGTATATGCATCATGTCTAGTCTGTAAAGGATAAAGGATATGATTTGAAACGCTCACGTATAAATATATGACTGATAAATGAATTTGTGGCTATCACCTTGAAAATAAAAGAAACAATAAAATATATGATTGGGAATACAGACTAAAGCTTTATTGTTCACTGACGTCGCGCAATACGCAAGCAAAACTAGCCTTTATTATTACAAATGGATACATAAATTGTTGAAACTATGCCTTAATAACGATGTATTTCTGTTTTCATACGAGTGTTGTCCAAACAAAAGTGATTAAAACATTATTTATTCCTACATGTAACAACAAGTCACATCCATATGATTGTTAATCATGTTAATAAAGAAAAAAGAATAACGACATGTTTTAAACAGCCAAGGAAGAATAAATGTAGTGTGTGAGTTGTTTACCTTAGTTTAGGTTCTAAGAATATATTTCAACATGTGAGCAATTTGAGTTCATATGAAGACAACTGATTCAGGATGTTAGCAAAATCTTTATAGAGCTTGCTGAGCTCCACAATAATCTGAAATTTAAGATGGATCGGATGAGCGGTTCAAACGATATGACAATTTAGTGTCAAAATAAAGCAAAATTGAAGGGTTCATTTCTTTGGTTTTTTATTGGTGGTTTTTTGACCCCCTAACAAAATATATGATTTATACTAAAATGTGTAATTAATTTTAACAAAATGAAGTATAAATACTACAAAGCTGAAATGTTGGGAGCTTGTTAATTAGTCTTCAGAATCTTTCCTTAATTATCTATGGATGCTTTAGGTTATCAAGAAATTGGTTAATTAATGCACAAAATTATTTTTTTCAAGTTCATGCACTTTACTAAATGTTTTGCCATGGCACTTGGAATTGGCTATACACTCCTTATTTCCTGTGCTTCAGAATTCAAATGGAGTTTTCAATAAAAATTTAAAGCAAAAGCAAAAAACTTTTTTTTTATATATCTGTTGAACTGTAGCATACACCCAGTAAACGATTTTGTGGTTGTACTCAACCAGCTCTACCTTTTTTTGCTAGGCATAGGAACATTCATAAATCCCTGGATGTTTCTGGTTGACGAAACAAAAGTCCTGAAGATAATCCTGCTACGAAAATAAAATGGGTCTCTACCCTGGCATCCCAAACAATAATATACGATCATAATCACCTGGGACACTGGTAAATCAGGTTGCTTTACACAAAGATGTGTGGTGGCATAATACATTTGAATATTTGATTTGATTCGTTAGATATCATGGTCATACCAACAGGAATTACATGCAATTGATAGGAACTCATTATACATAACAAAACACGGAAAAGGTCATGTTGTGGGATGAATTAAATTAATCAATTAATGGATTACATGGGCAAAAACACTAACACAGACAGACAACACCAAATAAACATTGAATATTATTATGATCTATGATAAAGGACGACAATATCGGGTCCTATGTGAAAGAGTAATCTTATCCTACATCCATTTAAACTATTATCGATTTTTCATGCTTAAAAAATCACATGCCAAATGGAAATGGGATCCATCTGAAAAAAGCAGCCTCGGTTCAGAATATGGTTTTTGGAGCACGCGGAGTCTTTATTTTAGGGACGTTGTTCACCGGTCAATAGATCGTCTTTGGTCTTCATTTCTATTGGACATAAATCGACTGCTTTATATTTATTTTGGTTTCAGAACCTGAAATATGCAAAAGTAAAAATGATTGGTTCATTTGCGGTCATGTCAAGATAAGCTGGTTTAAAGAACTGTGCTATGTTTTACTCCATTAAAAATCTTGGATTGTATGTCTCGAATATATGATAATCCGTGTCTAAGATTCATTAGATAACTTCGAAATGTTTATTCTGCGCGGTTTGACATTTGGTAAATTCAAAAAAGCGAATGTAATGATGTTTATTAACCAAATAAAATGACGAATAAACTTACCATTACCCAATCGAAGTGCGGGTCGTAATGTCCACCAATGCCATAGTTGACAACCTTTATTGTTACAATAATATTGAAACGACATAACTAAAAGACAAACCCTTCAATCAATAACAACAGTTATATACATGTTATCAACCTTAATAATGGTTATGTTCTAAACAGAATCAACAATACTACAGGTTACGAAATAAGGCCGGCCGTTACTACTATAGAGTCAGTCGTTAAACTTTGGAAGAGGGCCGGGTTGGATTATGTATTTTCAGGGAAATGATTCTTCAGATGATGTAAAAGAACATATAAGTGAAACACCGCGTGTTAAGAGAATCATTTACTCATTACTTCCACTAAAAGAAAAAATCCATATAATATTTTAGAGCCTAACATTTTCGGCTGTATGCAATACAAATATGCCATTTGTATAAGTTTTGCCTGCCAACAAGGTCTCTACCGAATCTACTTTCTGAGGTGGACCTGCGAAAACAGTACGCTAAATGCTAGCGTATGAGTGTCATTACCCTAGACTTTTTTACGATAAGGCCACGAAAAAACACCCTGTTCTACGGGCAAACAGACCTCTCAGTAGGGTAAATTATTTATTTCGAGAGTATACAATTACAAAATGTTCCTTTAAAAACATAATACAATACCTCATGAAAAACGGTTACAGTTGATCTATTGGGATATGACAACATTTGTATTGGTCTCAAAGGATTTGTGCATTGTGGAATAAATTATACCGGCGTAATCATCATGACAGTATATGGCTCGAGTAAAAATCACCTATAACTGAGAGACCAGCATACTACTCTCGCAACGGCAAACAAACGAAACACACCCTTCTTCACACGATGTACTTATAAATTATTATCTTCATCTAATATGTGACCTGGCACCACAAAATAAGATTAAGGGATGTCATCCATATTCGTACGGATTGAAAACCGTAGATCGGAGAGGGTAAACGCACTGGTATAAACGGACAGTTTTGTGTAGATAAACGGAACGCGGTTAAATAATGACCAACCAATACGTGTTAAGCCATGCTTAGTGAACGCATTGAACAACTCCCGTGAACGGACAGCCAGTGCGTTTACCCTCTCCGATCTATGGTTTTCAATCCGTACGAATCTGGATGCCATCCCTAAAGAAGCCAAAATAAAATAAAACATTCACATTTTCAGAAAGTAGATGTCCTCAGGTTTAAAATGACACCAAAGTTGTTATAATAGGCCATTCCAAAGTGAAATTATGATAAATTGAAGTTAATCACCGCTGAATTATTGAATTGGAGAAAAAGGCCTTCAAAGTAAGTGAAGCTTTAATATCGTCACTTGGTGTACAAATGCCAATCACAGGTCTTAATCGAAATATTGTTTATGCCAAAGACCTCTTTTTAAACGGCCTTTCATTGGTTCATTTGGGAATTTACAGGGTTCAAACTACTATTAATAGCTCTGGAAAGCCCTGACCTTTAAGACCATACCAAATTTGCCATAGGGGATACTATTTTAAATCCGTGGAAATGATGATGTAAACAAGGTGATTTTGAGACATTTCGAGACATTTTCCCTCTCTTTGCGTTCATTTTTTTTTCTTTTTTTTTTTCTTTTCTTTTTTTTCTTCTTTTTGTTGATGCCGGCGCACCAACTATTTATTTGTATTTGTCATACAGGAAACAATAATATGAACATATAGTTTTAATATTCTCTTAAATAAATAATAAAATAATCTTTGCGTTCATTTCTTGAGATGTAAGAATAAAATGCCCTCTCTAAAATTACTTAAAAACATATTTAGACCCAAAATATTTTCTTGATACTTTTTCGACCTCCCCTTGTCAAATCGACTATTTCAAGCCATAACTCAAATTCAGCTCCAGCGACTTACGCTCATTTTGTGGTCCCAGGTTATATACAATGTTGTCTCATATATTGCTTCAATGTAATCCCAGCATGCAGTAGAGAAACACTATGCAATGGGATAATGGAGCCAATTCAACACCTGTTTTGCATTGAAATGTACATACAAACATGGTTCATTTTATGAGAGGCACTCGTCAGTGCGACTGTTCATATGTGTGTCAACTACAATGATACCAAAAAAATAATAAAGTCTCATTCTTTTTATTTTATTTAAGAATTATTAAATATTATAAACATATAAATTGAAGAAAATAGATGAAACCAGCAAAATCTAGCATTTATGTTGTTGTTTAGCATCTTTGAAACATCTTATTACGTACGACACGTGTTAAGCTATAAATGTTAATTATAAAAGTCAGTGTTCGTCAAAACTTGTAGTTGTGGCTGCAAGGTTTCCTAGAATTGCATTGAATCAACCTCTACGTTTGTCTATTTTATTTCTAATCCTACCTGCAGATCTTCTGCCGTATTCATATTAAGTCCCGAATAAGCAAACACTCTTTCACGGATTCTTTTAACCAAAGCGTTGTTTCTGTCCAGCCAAGCAAATTTACTGGTTCGCTGTTTCGTGTGCTCGTATTTTCCTGTAACTTTATTACGTACTGTGGCCCTGTCCAGCTGTGAGAAGTTATCCAATATTGAAAATACATAGATAATATGCGAAGAAAAAAATTCAAATCCAATAATTTATATAAGTGTTCAGCATGTTTGCTACTGAAGTGCCGATATATTTGTTTGCTTGAAACTCTTCTAGTTCCCTCTCGAAAGCTTCATTTATAAAGACTTTAAGAATAACAATTGCTTTTATCTCCATGAAATGCCCAATAAACAATATCTTGAATACGAAAGCAATTAAGTGTTTTTACTGATTTCATTAACAAGTTATTACTATACAAACAAGCAGGACGCAATTTATTTGGGATCAGTTTCACACTTTGCGAGCGTATTATATCAGAAGCTCCTCTAAAGTAATTGCAATGATTGTTTTATGTATCATTCTACAGATCACTGGAGAGAGAAAAAGCAACAGCAAGTGGGATTTTTTTTCATTTGTTTTTCATTTTTAGAAATAGGTATCGCTTATTATCTGTTTTTAACCAAATAAAATCTAACAAGGGTTTTAAACATGTATGATTCTTTATACGGTTTGTATAACGCCACGCCATGCACCCTCTTGAATGAATGAACACTGAATGCATAAACAATCCGGGCAAATGTCCAGCTGTGAAAGGTTTCCAGTCCAGGTATGACCGTCCCAGATCTAGGAAGGTACAGGTGGATCGGGTTAAAATGTTTGTGTACGTCATGTTCAACTTTAAGATAACTATTATATTGTTCCTCAATCATTTTAATACCTTAACCCTAACTCTAGATCACAGATTTCTTTTCCGACACCCCAAATTCACCAGAAAGGTCACCCCGACAAAAAAACCCTGCACGCCGGGTTATAGAAACACTTTTCCCGCACAGTTGCCGTATGGTGTAGTAGGGTTAGGGTTAAATTATATCTTAAACAACATATTCCGTATAAAAATACAATGACCAAAATCTGAATGTTTTAATACCCGCCCATGCATTGCAATGTGGGAATAAACCTTTCTAAATCTGGAATGATCTTACCAGTGGTTAACTTTCCAGATAGGGAATTTGCCCGGACTGACAATTACCTTAGGTGTAGCCATTTCCTGCAAAATTCGTATTTCCTCGTCACTAATCAATTCACGATACATAATAAGACGTGGACGGTTGAATATGACTTCTTCTTTAGCAGGTGCTATCATGAGTTGTGGACGACCATAGTTTCTATATCTACATTTCAGATGTGGAGGCTTCTGTTGAAAATGATGAAATATTACGTCAGTGCAATTCGTCAAGATAACAGAAAGTGATAGTGCATGCGTCGTGTTCAATCATGTCTATACATACAATTGATTTCTAAAAGTTCCAACCTAATTGTAGTCCAACAAAACTAGTCATTCACACTACCCTATTGGTAAGAGATAAGGGATTTTAATAGTCTATGTTGGGGCAGTTTTCAGCATGCATAAAATGGTCCCTTATCATCTACTCTTTAAAGCAAGGATGAGGATCATGAGATGCAAGAGACATATCGTCGGGTGTATTACATACTGACGGATGTTGATTTTTACAATTGATATGAAATTAAGTGAAACGGTACTAAATATCAATTATTCAAAGTTACCAAGTTTCGAAGCTCGCAACTACTTAGTTAATTAATAATCTTAATAAACAAAATTGACAATTTTTGACGTACGTTGAGAATAAAGACTTTGGTGTTTTCCATAATGACGAATGTTTAAGCCTGCTTTTCTAGAATTATTTTACTTCTTCAGACGGGTATTTCAAATATAAGTTTCGAATCAATATTGAATTCTTAAATTATTGATGCAAACGAAATATGAAATTAATTTATTGATATTGTTATTACGGGACATTTACAAATTATTGACAGTTCAAAGCGGCGAATTTTGGCCATCGACACAACATCCGTCACTATGAGATAAGCATTCGCAAGCCGATCAGAAGACATCGATATTGACGGATATTCGAAAATCCCCAACTGTTGTATTACATACCAACCAACGGATGCTATATAATGCGAAAATTCAACATCCGTCACTATATATACGAGAGTCATTCAATAGATCTACCTCATTCCTCATTACATCGTCGATATGAATGTCAACCTCATGACATTTGTCATGATTATAGCTCTGAAACATAGCTACACAAATAGTGTCATTTGTAATATCAACTCAAATATATTGCTATGACGTTGACATACTGTAATACTGCTAATCAGTCAAACTTTCGTTGTTACAACTCAGCAACAGTGATGCCTCGTATGTTAAATCTTTAACACAATAGTCACTTTCATACGAGTTTTTATTATGTGCAACCTTTAGAATAGTCAACCAGGTAGCCAATGATAGAAAATTATCGCTTTGAGAGACTTATAATCCCTCTATTTAGTCCGGTATATTGAAGCACAGATAGTTCTTATGAAAGTAAAATATGACTTTTGCAGGGGTTCTAGGGGAGGGTAAACTTAATGGTTGTTCTGATCTGGTTCTGGCTAATCAGAGGGCATATTCTATACAAGAATACATATTGTTTATAGTTTGGTAAAGAGATATCTGACATTTAGAACGGTTATAATTGACCGATAAGTATGTTTTGTCTCTTACAATAGGCCAAATGAGTAGCACTTCGGCGATATTTTGCTGTTTTTCATCCGTTTCCGTCACACTAAATCGAAGTTTTGTTTTCACTGCATCTCCAGAAAAGTACACTCATTAGTCAGATCAATTTACAATTTATTTGTAGCTGAGGGTCCAAGCTACAGTTGTGTTATATTTGATAAGACTGGCTTATATAATAATAAAGTTATGGGGTAGGAGATAGAACTTACTGAACGACCCTTGTATAATAACATGAATCGCCAATGAACGTATTTTAGTATGACGGATAGGACGGATAACTAGTCATTGCATTGTATCTAGTAGAATTGCATGAGTATGGGATAATATATATTTTCGAGTGTATTTTTTTCTCTTCTTCATCGAAGTTAATAATCTAAACCGTGTATTTTGATGCGCACCGCACTCTATAGGGTTCGTACTTTTTCAAATGTGATTTCTCAGAAACTCATTTTCGTATTTTGTTTGCATGATTGGTTCGTGAAAATATGCATTATCCTCGACGAATACGGTCAAAAAGCGTGATAAAGGAAACGGCAAAACCATTCAATCATGTATAGCTACCGACATTGGAGCGTTTTAAAATGTACAAGATAGCTGGTAAATGGGTAAAAATGACCACAGGCTCCTTGATAGCCATTACTGGCATATCATCCACCTTTGGTTACAAACACTTGCCTGAAGTAGCAACCTATTTGTTTGATATAATGTATTGTAGCTGCAAATAAGATATCGGGCAAAAGCTGTCTACATTGTCAAACAGTATACAAATATTGAATGCCCGAGAGTGATAGTACAAATTATATACGTCATTCACATATTCTTGTTCATTGATTGCTTAAAAGTGGGTCACATGATCAACAATAAACACGCTATTTTGCAAAAAGTACATTTACGGCTCCCAAAAGTACTTTTTACTGCTCCCAAGAAGACTATTTACGGCTAGCAAATATTAACACAGTATTCATGTCGCAGTGCGTAAAGTATTAAGGTAAATTGAACTATGACGTTGAGAATGAGAATACAGTATGAATACTACATTCTGTTGACATCGTACGAATGATCGCTGCAAAATGTAAGGCTTGCAATGTCGGCCCTGTGTTTTTACCCCGCGTAGACGACACAGGTCATTTTAGGCATTTCAACGAATGCCTTCAACGAAAATCAAAACAACGAAAACTAAAAATGGATACCGGTGAAAATGCAGCGAAACCATCTTGGAATTTGACTGTTCTGTTAATACTGTTATAATATTGTTGGAATATTGACTGTTGGGTGTTGAAACTTTTAAAACTTTTTAACTGATGAAAATTGGAACTTACCGGATGATTTTTTAATTTGAACTTTATGAAACTAGAAATAGTAGGCCTAGTACAAGTATAAATGTGTGACTGTCCAAGCAAGAAATGACAAGGCGACAGGAATGGCTACAGCGGGTAAGTTTGAATTCTTTGATTTTTACAGCAAAATCTTTTAACCGATCAATGAACAATGAATATGAATGACGTTCGAGTCTGTGGCTTAACACTATGGTCCCTCGGTGACTGCAATAGTGCTAATGCAGTCACCTCGGGTCCATTTAACCAGAGTCTCTCATGGCAGTATATATTTGTATACTATATCACGAGGTCAAATTTGGATTTTTCAATTGCACGAGGCGAAGCCGATTGTAATGTGATAATCCAAATTGGACCGAATGATATAGTTTTACAATTACACAAGCAAACAGTATTCAATTTTTGTTTTATATCATGATATCACATTATTCTTTACCGCCATAATGATAGTAAAAACTTTCACGTGGTTGAAATCAAGCCTATCATGACATAATACTTTACGAATGTTGGTTGTAACCTACCTTGACAACATTTTTATCCCCACGGCAAAGACCTTCATATGCTGTTTGCTCCTGACGACGATGCATGCCGTGAATATTGTTTTCTCCAAACTCAGTTACACTCCTTGGTTGACGTTCGAATTGTATCTTTTTGTTCAGGAATCCCTGATTTGTTGGATCTATATACGAAAGTAATTGTGCGGTATTAAACTATTATGGTAATACAGACGTTCTAGATTAGCATGATAAGTATATACTAAAATGATGATGATTGCCACCGACCTGTGTGGTTGGTGGGCATGAAACTGCCAGTTACAATGTATACATGATTATTACTTTTTAACTGCTTGTTTATCAACATATTACCCTATTCTTAGGAATTGAGCACTTTTGATACGGGCAGTGCATCATTTTGATAAATATTACTACTAAAATTAACTATCCGTATTATAATTTCCCTTATCTTTCTGATTCAAGCCTAATTGTATTGTTGAGCTTTACAAGTAGGAAATGCATATTCACTTCATTTATATACATTCATTTATTCATATAGCACCTGTGCTATATATTTCGCTCATCTACAACTGCACGCTTTTTATGGTCAACGATGTGACTCGTCTTTATCAAAAGTACCCAGAAGGTTACGGCTATTAATGCGACTCCTAATAGCTTAAGACTTGCAAGTTATCTACAGAAAACAAATATTATTACACTATATTATATACACAATTTCATTACTTGAATTATTATGAGAACAATACTCACCTAATGATATCAGCTCATTAAGAAATATCATTGCTTCATTCATATTGCCATGCTGTAAATATTGGAAAATAACATTATTATACCAAATAGGCTATTGAATGATTATTATATTAATGAAATTGTCCGCAATATTACCCAAGGGCATCTAAAACATTACGTTAACCAAATATAAGTATACGTTAAATGGTTCTGTCACACTGTTGCAAATAGAGCTAACGTATGTCCGACGTTTTTAGAAATTTGGGTGTACGTTCGTGTAATTTATCATTCGTTCGTGACACGTTTGGTATAAGTTGTATTCGTTCGTAGCTGACGAACAAGCAACCTACAACACGTTCACGCTGCGAGTGCTCAAAGGTATACATAGCGTATCAATCCCTACGTTGTCACCCTCTCAAAATGTTGAACATGCTCAAAAATGTTCATAAACCCCAGCGTACCTCTGCGAACCCCTAGCGAACCCCTAGCGAACCGCTAACGAATACAACGTATGCCAAATATGTCACGGACGAATGACAACTTACACGAACGTACATCCACATTTTCAAAACGTCGGGCACACGTTAGCTCTATACGCAACAGTGTGACAGAGCCTTTAAATGCAAACATCATTTAAAACAATTGTCCACGTTTTTCGAATTATGTCCAGAACATTTTTAAATGTTAAAACCTTGGATGCGCAGAGGTGTGGTCTACCTGGAAATGAATACATCGACCACACAGAGTGAACCACACAGAGTGTTTAGCCCCCGCAAACAGTTGAGTCATAAGGATGCCAGAGTAAATTAGAACCAACCGAGAAGCAGGAAGCCATAACAGTTGGATTGCATTTAGAATATCTACAGGGTGTATCATATACGCAACGCTTTTAGCTTTGAATTGTCCCCGCAGTAAAGCTCAGTAAATATGTTCTATCAGCCTAAAAGATATCTTATGTCAAATTTAAGCAGTATTCAACAATTTTATAACATGACTTAAAAATACAATTTCCATCGTTCTTTAATCCTGCAAAATATTTCTTGACCACGTTAATCAATATTAATGAGTCACATTGCGGATGACAGATCATGAGTTCCAATTTGAAACAAGATCATCATTTTGAGCATTGAGTTGATCTAACTCTAATCGTTATTACAGAAACATTTAGAAAAGACAGACAAACAAACAAAATATTTCCTTGGAGATTTCTATTTTCATCATTAGATTTATATGCCAAAGTATAAAATTATTTATTAAACACAGACATGCCAGGGAGTAATTCAATGTTAGTGCTTTGTATTGAAATTAAGTTACCATAGTTTTACACTTTCTTTTTAAACTAAAATCCTCTTGATCAAGAGGCAGATTGGAATTATTTCATAATGATGACAATATGATTCTAAGGTCATCTGTGTGCATAATATTCACAGAAGAGGCTTCATATTGGTAATGCTGTTCCTTAGCTCTAGCAGATTAGCTGGTGATCTCTGGAACACTTGCAAAGTTGAAAATTAACATAACACTAACATGAATGTCTATTGATATGTTTGATCTGGATGGTAGGTCTAGGGAGCGAGTAGGCTCTGTAAAGTGTGATGACAATTTGACTTATAAGGTGTGTTTATAAAATCATCAATTTCTTGGCAAGTTTTCGGCCAATTTTTTCTCAAGTTTGGATTCCTGATACTCGAGACTCAGGGGCTAACATAATATTTACTGTTCACATGAAAATGTAAAGGAGGTGGTCAGCAAGCACAGCATTGTGCATTTTAAAAATGTTAGAAAAATAACTATCGAGCCCAAATTCCGCAATAGAACAAAACATCATACAAATTCTCTACTAGCTCCTCTGTTACGTCCATCCTTTAGACAATAGATATAGATGCTTTAATCACACGTCGTCATCTGCGGGCATGCATTTATTGTTCTAATTCCCCTTATTGACATAATTCTTTACCTGGTACAGACTTGTTGACAAGAAGTCTAATATAGTGATTCTGTCGACGGCTGCCGCAACATCTGGCAGTCTGCTCAACGCTTCTTTTAGCCATAATATCGCGTGATAGAATTGGTTGGTTTCATAGGCTGTCTTTCCCATCTCAAAACATTCATGAGCTATAGATTGAGTATGAAAGATTAAATACTACTGATTGAATTACATCTATAATAAATATACGACGTTCCACATTTCAGACATATAATCGTTTTTATTATTGTAGTAAAATTAGTGCAATCAAGCAACAAAGTAACACCTATGAAGTCTGTACTACGCCAGAGTCTTTTCGACAGCATTTAAGGCGAACTTGCCCCGGCCTGTGGATGAACATGCCACGAGGTGGGGCAAGTTCGTCTTTATGAGACAACTGTCTTTATCCTTTAGCCTACTCATGCATTTATCGCGGCAAGGCCTAGAGTGCTAGTGGTCGTATATAGCCAAGATATCATCTCCACATAATATCAGTAGGTCTATACAATCTTTAACATTAACGTCTCTAGATTACTTCAAATGAAAATAGGGCGAACACGCCCCGGACTACTTTTTTACTATCACATTTAATATTTGTATACTATCACATGTCTGAAAATTGATCGTCTGATAGACAACAAATATTGCATGCCTGCGCCTTTTGTTTGTGCAATTACTAAAACCTGAGACAATATACGCGCGAACCCATAAACCCCCCCCCCCCCAAAAAAAAAAATCAAACTATAGATGAGGTGACCTATGATGTCATGTATTTACAAATGGGACACCCTCTGTTGTTTCCCTCCAGGCAGAATATACAGTAAAGTTAATGAAGACAACATGAAATTTCTTTCTAATGAATTGTAAAACTCATTTAGTTTTAGTTTTTTGTGTGAAATGCGATAGCTTATAGCATTCCTAAGCAAGTTTAAAGACAGTTTTGATAACAATTTGCTGTGACACCACAATCTAGTTCGAAAACCTGATCTGGCCTATCGTAAACTATAGGAACTCTTGCCCGGTGTGTTTTGTCTCAAACCAACAGAGGGCGTCCTAAATGTCAACAAATGTCACCTCATCTATACATTCGATATTTATCCTCTTACATTTCACGTACCAGAAAGGGTTGGCGTCGTCCAAGTTCCTTCAATCAGACCATTCGCAATATTAGAAGTATTTAAATTATAAGTAAATTGTAGACGCAGTAGAGCTACAGCAGCACCAGTCAAGTCACCTTTATCTGGCATAGTATTACGATGTTGGTTGATGTAGGCTATATAGGCTAAAATGAATGAATATTCATAGGTTTGTATTATTTTTAATGTCCGTACAATGTTTGGTTTAAGTGTAAAGCTTATCGAAATCCAGTAAAATTGGGAGATATTGTGAACAGTTCTCTCATCATCTAGCGATTAAAATGCGTTGCTATAATCCTTGTTGGGCATCGAATTGGGAACTGCAAAGTAATTCCGTGTTTGGTTGTACATGGTGTCCCAAAATACAATTTGACTTTAGGTGATTGTAACTTCCTAAAGTATTGGAATGGAATTTATAATAGTAAACTAATTCAACTGAATGTTTTGGTTTGAAATGTTCCTTTCCGACACATATTCAAGAAGTTAAGATCACATAAAGTCATGTTGTTGTAATGTTTTGGGAACACCCTGTAGTTTGCAACACAGGTAAAACACTCTTCAATTTCGCGATGGAAACAGTCCAATGCGAATTATAGAGAGCCATTACTGTAGGACAATAATTGATCACTTTGGAAATTAATCTGTGACGGTCCAAAATAATTTCGAAACAATGAACTAAAATAAACGAATAGCGATAGGCCTAGTTTATCTCGGAAATACATTAAACGGTATAGACCAAACTCGTATCTTTCCAGTTCTTCGACATAATAGTCACACCTTTATCACGATTTGAATATTATTGCATTTTAAAGTAGTAATGTTTACCTTATTACCAGCTGATTACCTGATTTTGAATGTTCTGACACCACCATGTTCTCAATCTCCCGCCATTCATGTAGAAAACGTTTAGCAACCAAGAAGTCATTTACTGGATGACCAATGTACTGGGAAGGGCTACCCACTGCTACTTGATTCAAAGGTTCTACTTTATTCAATCTCCTAAAGTGACAAATGAAATACAAGGATTGGCATGAACTGAAACTATTGATAATTGACAATAATATCATGATAAAATTGAGATAATCACAATTATTTCAAGCATCAATAGCTATCAAAACATATGTTAAAAGTAAATATGTTAATCCGGCCGGTCAATATAAAAATTTCTCCTGCAGATGTCATGCATGAGTTGTTGTATTGTAGGTGGCACATAAAGCATGAATTTGTGTCTATTAATTACATTTAATATTAGTGGTGATATAAAAGGGCGGACTGCAAAACGAGTAGGGGAGATGCGGGAGAGTTGAGCCATTTTTTATATTTTGTGTCACCATATGCGGAAGAAAAGTACAAACCTGTAAAAAATTAGTGTAAGATAAACTTTAGAGTGTTGTTTTCGTTGTGAAACAATAACAGTTGGGATAGCAGTTAAGGCTTATTTATACAAAAGGTTTGAAAAAAAATTGGTAAAGTGGCTCAACTCTCCCTACAGTAAGGGAGAGTTGAGCCACCATTACAGGAGAGTTGAGCCAGCATGATAAGTCAATGGCTGGTGAAAAAAACAAAATCCTATTTTTTCAACTTTTGATTTATTAATCCTTAAAGTAAATATGGTGCTCAATTGTTATTATCATGGCACAAAATAACATTTTCTCTCATTTATTATACATTTTTCACCTTAAGTCCAAAAATCAAAATGTTACTACATGTTTTCCCTATGCTCAACTCTCCCCATGACCAATGGCTCAACTCTCCTCATGGTGACCATTTTGTAAATAACCCAATGCTGTCTGGTGTAGAACTTTTGGTAGTTTACAATAGTTCTCTAAAATAATGGTCATATATACCCCCTTCAATAAACAAATTACCGCTATTATATTCTAAGTCTTGCTATGGGGAAAAAGACAAAACATTTATTTTTCTATTTTTCACTCAAAAGTGAAAAAAAAAGATTTTGTTTAGGTATCTTTGATACTGAGCACACATGACAGTAGAGTTTAACACTAAGAATGACGTATTGATGCTATATAACAATATATGGCAATATAAATTTTAGTAAGTTACTACTTTTCGAGTTATAGGGGGTGGTTCAACTCTCCCGGTGGCTCAACTCTCCCGCATCTCCCCTACGTATGGCTCATACGTATATGTGACGTGTACGTAAGCCTTATATGATCAGTGAGCTTAGACTATTACAAATAATACCAGGGATACTATTAACTTTGGGATAGGAAAGTCGTATACTAACGTACGTAGCGAAAACGGTCCTTTTGAATAAATTATGATAATCGTCTGGAATGCGTCGGTGACCGGCGTTTAACGCGTTTAACAATGTTTAACCAGGTTTAACTGCATTAAACGGCATGTTAGTCAGCATAGGTTTGAGGGCGCTGTAGATTTAAACAGACGACGGTGGCCACGCGAAACTTAAATTTTGAATTCGTAGTGAATATTACACGTAATCGCGAATTTTAAACCGATCATTTTGACAAATACATCATAATTAGAAGGATTTTTATCGTTAACCGGGCGATGACTGTTAAAAATAATTCAAAATGGTGCACTCCCGTTGCCAAATTGGGTCGTCTGAGAGACGCGTGGCCAGCGTTGCGTCGTCTGCTACAATCACGTCTGCAATCACGCCTGATCGGTATAGCGCCACCAATTCTATGCTGACTAAGTTCAATTTAAAAGTGGACCCGATCGGCAAGCTCAGTGGCATACCCCTGATAATACTATCAAATTTAATCTTTCGTAGTCGTTGGACGACGCTACCCTTTGCATGCGGCAGGCAGCTGTGGCTGCCCATTCATTGCATCATATTTAACGGCAGGCTACTGTAGCAGCCAATTCATAGATTCAAATTAGCACTGTAATAAAATTTTAATTATTTAGACACAATTTGCATTTACTACTAACATTTGGTATGGTAAGAAAGAGGAGTGTTTCATCTTTATTAATTTGTGTAAAATAAAGTACATGTTATATTTAAAATTTTGGAGATATCTTGAGTTTAAAAAAACTTGAACAGACAACAGAAATTTATCATTTGTGTGTGTGTGGAATTGGGGGAAACTCTATTGTTATGTTATTGATTTCTGAGTAGTGTACATGAGTACATGCTCTTATTGAATAGGTACTTGACAGTGTATTTCACCATGACTGCATGAATACAATAGCACCTACTTCACACCTACTGGTCATAGGGGTTGTGTTTAAGTCTTCAAAAATGGTCAATAATATTTTATATTGGTGCAATTTTCATTTAATTTTAACAATTTAGTATCTTATTCATATATTATCTTTGTAGGGTTATTGAGAAGAATAAATTCCCTACAACTTTAGTGAACAACATTATTTGATCAGATAACAAGAAGTACCAATTTAGTTGAGTTGAAGCATGACTATACTTTGGCCATGTCTACACATTTTTGGATATAGAAATATACCAGTAGTGGGGTTGCATCAGATTTTGATACCGGTTTTAACATGTACTGTTGGCCAGCTCCCGAATGTAGACGTATCCACCACGCAAAAGAATATGGGTCAACATATCGAAATTGATGGAATGCAAGAAAAATGATATCAGTGAATTAATAGCGAAATAGGGGACAGGGTAAATATTCTCACCCGGAAGTTAAAATCTTTAAGAACAAAGTTATCGACGGAAACGGAAGATATGGCAATTTTTTCTTTCATTCCATCATTTTCGATATATAGACCCATATACTTTTGCGTGGTGGATACGTTTACATCCGGGAGCTGGCCAATAGTACATGTTAATAGCGTCGTCCAGCGACTACAAAATATTAAATGTAAAAGTATTATTTGTAATGGTCTAAGCTCACTGTTGATAGTCGCCAAAGTAATATTTTGCATCACCGTACGTACAAACAACTTAATATGAGACCAATACAAATACGTCTAGATTATTATGGATATATATGCATTGATTTAGTTCAATTTTCATTGGTGCTTAAAAGTCTAAAATTCTAATAAACTAGTACAGATGACAAAGATGATGTAAAAACAACCGACCTAATCCCATCGATGTTGATGATGACAAAAATTATTGAACTTTGGGCATCGATGGGTACTAATCATTTTGGGACAGCCTATACCTGGCAATATCTGCGATACATGTAAAACAGACACAAACCCAGGGGATTGTGCACCTTGTCAACAGTGACAAGTCCTGCCGTAGAGGATTTTATCTCATCGCACAAGTTCTAATGTCAGATATGCTTCGCTTTGCCAGTATTCACCCTTAGAGTTATTAAGGCCATGTGTTTGAACTCACCACCCAAAAAGAGTGATGGCGTTGCATTTTTGGTGACGAATCATCCATCTCTCTCAATTAACTCAACAACTAAATGTGGTAAAGCTATGATTTAGGTGTCATTTGAAAGCCTATTTATCCGTTGTGTTCAATCTCTATGGGGAATATAGGAAACGTTCCCAATTCTACATTAAATTAACCATAACTCCTCATCCCTGTATGGTACAAATATGATTTTGCTCTCATTTTATAGATTATTTTATATTCTATAAGATTCTGTTTCAACAAACGTGACAACTATTATGTAACAATTGTAATCATGATTCGATTGCATTGTACTTGGCTTTCCCCCTATTCGCTACACAGCGAACTTGCCCTAATTCATCGGTTTTACATACATGACTATATCAACATAAGTATTCAACCGATGATAGCCATTTACATTTTTGGAAAGCTCTCAAATAGGGGAATTCAAAAATGGACGTTTAAATCAGGATAGGGTGCATACCCCCCCCCCCCCCCCCCCCAAAAAAAAAATATATATATATACTTGTAAACTCTAATAAATATGAAATTTAAACGTTTGTGCTCATTTACTTCCCGATATTATGATTGGGGTCGGTATAAAATTATTGTTGAGCTTTAATCAAAATATGACAAAATCGATATATTTTGAACATTCTTAATCACAACATGTTACGATTAGGTCCTATTTAAATTCCAGTAGCTTATTTGGATTTCTTGTGAGATTACCGTTCAGAAAATATATACTTTACATGGGGTAGAACAAGTAGTTATTGCGATATGCTAAATCGAATATCAGATGGTGTAAACTGTAAAAATCTGGACATGCAACGGGAAGGGTGGCGAGTTCAAAATACATGGCCTTAATGAACAGCTAAAATCATAGATGATCGACACAGGGATGGTTAAGTCCCGGATTATCTCTATTGAAATGTTGTGCGGAGCTGATCATAGCGGGGTTTGTAAAGGATTTTATCGTTACAAACTTCACAAAACGGCCATCTTTGGCACACATATTGGTATGGATATAAGATACAAGAATTTCTCAAGACGCAAAAAAATGGACCCATAATTCGGCTAAAATCTGCATTTTGGGAAAAAAAAACCCTTTTTAATGATTTTACTCTATATGATCTACAAAGTAATTTCCTGAATGCACAAACAATTTTGAAATTAGTAGACAGTTTTGAAATTAAGAAATTATCAAATGTCCATGGTCAAAAACAGTACACATACTAGCAGAATTACATCTTTAACTTGTCGTATCTCGATTTCTATCTCGAGTAAATTAATGTATATATTTCAAGACTATTCACATTCAAATTGTACAATCATGCCGTACAGAGACATTGCTCATGTGTGTAGGACTCGCATGTGACGTCAAAATAATCTTTAACGACATACTTGAGTTCTAAGGTTCAATTCAGATGCATCGTCTTTTCTCACTTTTGCTGAATCCATCTGCCTCTTGAAATCCGTGATGGCAACTTCTGGTGGGTTATCGATGCTTGCATCGCTACAGGGGGTAGGCCTATAGTATTCGATTCCGGTAGTGTGGGGCTTACCATGGACGTATCAGGCTCAAGTTCGAATGTAGCCGAGTTCCTGATAATTTCGGGATTATCAAGAGTAATTATTGTCCCATGGAAAGAACCTTTGCAGAAAGATCGTAATCCTAATTGTCTTTTTCTTCAACTACGGGAAAGCCTTTTCGTAGATTAGATGGACATACGACATTTACTGTCTCATACTGCTTGCACATAGAGATAGCAAGAGAATTCTCAAGTTGATGTACCCGGTTATACGATATACCAATCCCCTACTTTGCAAATTGACCTACAAGGGTTCTATTTCAAAATTACCGCCAACTCACAAGTTGTCGGTAAACCTGAGAGGACATCATGTGCTGCCATTTTTTTGAAATTTGCTATTTTATAAATACCGTCATTTTGGAGCAAATGTTGAAGTCGAAATGCATTAGTTGCTTTTATATTATATATCATCAATGTTTGTACTTTAACTTAAACATTAAAAACAATAACATAATACCCGATGTTTAGCATTTGATTATTATGACTGTTTAGGCTCATTATAACATAGTTTTCCGTATCAACATTTGAAAAGGGTACAGTATGATTTATGGGCATATGTTATCAAATGTTCCATTTGTTTACCAAGGATATATAAACTGCTAAAAAAAGTTCGGAAACTTTGTTCAAGCACAACATTTACAAACATCTCAGGAATGGTTCATTCAATGTTATATATCAGTGTAAAGCTCATGTGTTCATCTTCAAAATTATACCCAATTTAAAGCAATCCCTTGTTCCAATCCTCAGCCACTTGAGAACATGGGTAGGTCACAATCCGAATGTGCCAAGATCAACACCATTTCATGCCTTATTTCATGCCCTGTTTCATGTTCACTTTGTCGTCTGTTCAATGGAGTGTTGCATTGACCAGTACAGTGTAGAGTGATGCTCTATTGACTTTTGAGTACAAAATAGAGTTGATGTTGGCACATTCAGATAACGACCTATCCATGTTCTCAAGCCAGTGGCTGAGCACTAAGAACATGGGATTGCTTCAAATTTGGTACCATTGTAAAGATGAACACGTCAGCTTTTCATTGGTACTAGCGGGCACCAGCGCTTCGCGCTGGACCCGCTAGAAAATTTCACGGGGAATAAGTAAACAAAGCGTAAGAAAATTTGATACAATAATATCAAGAACATGTCATACATAATCCAGACGGGGCCCTAAATAATCCGAATATCGCAGGTGCTTTTGATAATCCATGTTATACATTGCCTTAATCTAGGTAGGCCTACGTTTGTGTTTCCAGATACCTATGTAGGTCTCCCATGAGACCTGAAATGCAGGTACCCGTTGTCCCATTATATCCAGGGACCCCATAGGCCTAAGCCCTACCCCCTAATCCAGTTACCCCAGGTGCCCTTAATAATGCACTGGATACCACATAATCAAGGTAGGCCCACTGCAGTGTGCCGTGTGCCGTTATCTCGAGATACCCAGGTGCCCTTACTTTATCATAGTCAAGTAAATTAAACGCGGGTGCCGAAGATAGCGGACAGTAAAAGTCACAATAGGCAGAGGTCAGTAATATCAAAGCGTTATAAATGTTTATATAAATATCAATCAAGAGTATGTCCTTAAATAATTCAGGTACTAAGGTGCCCTTGATATAATGTAAGTGACATGGTGCCCTTAATACACCATGAGCCTAGGCCCAATGTGCTCTTAAATAATACAGATACCCAAGATCTTAATCCGAGTAGGCCTACTCCATCAACGTGTTCTTAATACCCCCAGTTATACTCCTGTCAGCGCATGTCTCTACCTATTTTGTACCCCAAATAATAAAAAGTTGAATTTTAATGTCAAAATTGAAAGTTACATAAAATTAGCTTTTAAATGTCTCCCCCGATTCTTTTATTGCCCTGCCACCCCGTTTTACTCCTTTAAAGGTATATTATGTGATCTTTCCATGGAACGCCCTCAACATCGAAAAAAATTGAAAGCAGATTTTCTTGCAGATTTACATTTCTGATCATAAATCGTACATACATTCCAAGTTACAGGGCGATACGATTCTTAATTACTTCAAAATCATGGTTTTAGAGTGAAAATAAACTGTCGGATATCCGACAACTTATTTTATTCTAGTCTAAATTCACTCTAAAACCATGATTTTGAGGTAATTAGGAATCGTATCGCTCTGTAACTTGGAATATATGTACGATTTATGATCAGAAATGTAAATCTGCAAGAAAATCTACTCTCTAAAAAAAATCACGAATAGAGGGCGCTCTCTGGAAAAGATCACATAATATGCCTTTAACATATGGTGCTGGTGCAAGTGTCGCCACTGCCCATATGCACATACTGTATCCAGGTAATTCAGTAGGCCTACGTTCTGAGCGTTATAGTTTTATAGTCGGTCGTTTAGTTTTATGGTCGGCGGAGTCTATCATCAAGATCACTTGTACCATTCCACGCTTGTACTTGAGCACAATGTGTGCCATCCGGGTTTTGTTTGGCCTATTTACATTAAATACATTATTCCTCCAATAGGCATGTGGGGCCTTAACGTATAGTATATGTAGTCCCTTTATCATGTTTGCTGTGTTCTATAAAGCCTCCCGAGATACTACCTGAGTGTACACCCTTGAAATCCAGTTATCACAGGTGGCCCACCTGCGCATAGTATATCCAGGTAATTTGAGACTCGTTTTATAGTGAACCCCGTAATCCAGATACCACGGATGCCCTGAATAATCCAGACACTCTATAATAATCATGATAATGTACCACACGTTCCGTTTATCCAGATGCCCCATGTGCCCTTATATCCAGATTATCAAGTAAGGGAAGTGCGGAGAGGAGGAGGTGGCTTTAGGGTACACTATTAGAAAAAGGGTGCTTCAGAGGGGTTCTTGGCTGTCCCGTATAATGGTTTAAGGTTCTTTGATTTTAAAGGCCCCAAAAGGTTCTGTAGAGAACCTTTAGAGGTTCGAAAGACCAATGTTTGCCCATATTTTGCCTATTTTGAACCTTAAAATGGTTCTTTTTTGAACCTTTTAAGGTGATATAAAGGGTTCCATACGGGACACACGGCTGTTTGATCGCGTGTAAATTGTCCGATTTATAATCGCATCTTCAAAACAGAGGGCAGCACAGATTGATTATCAATTGTCGATTATCGGGTAAAACTAGGTAAATCTAACCGTGCCGCTCAGCTCCGTAACCAAGGATTATAGAACAAAGGGATATGCACCAGTTAGGACGGGGGGCTTTTAAATACATTTATCACTGCTAGATCCATTTTAATCACGTTCTTTGTTCATTTACTTTGTTCAGCTATTTATTTCTGACGGTGGCCATTCATACAAGCCCGATTTTATTAGGACATTCAGCTTTTTTAGCCTTGCGCGCTCTAAAAAAGACTTTTTTGGTTGCGGTTTCAACG
Source organism: Ophiura sarsii (assembly GCA_035610835.1). Classification (NCBI taxonomy): domain Eukaryota; kingdom Metazoa; phylum Echinodermata; class Ophiuroidea; order Amphilepidida; family Ophiuridae; genus Ophiura; species Ophiura sarsii. Next base: position 12,439,695 of record CM069452.1, on the reverse strand, counting down.
CGAACGTAAGTTATTCCGCCAAATATGTCGCAGATTGACCAGTTCGATAAAAAAACACTATACGTAACTCAAAATGTGATATAATATCCCAAAAAGCAAATCGTGGGGCACATATTAGGATATTCAGCTTTTTTAGCCTTGCGCGCTCTAAAAAAGACTTTTTTGGTTGCGGTTTCAACGCGAACGTAAGTTATTCCGCCAAATATGTCGCAGATTTACCAGTTCGATAAAAAAACATTATACGTAACTCAAAATGTGATATAATATCCCAAAAAGCAAATCGTGGGGCACATATTAGGATATTCAGCTTTTTTAGCCTTGCGCGCTCTAAAAAAGACTTTTTTGGTTGCGGTTTCAACGCGAACCTAAGTTATTCCGCCAAATATGTCGCAGATTGACCAGTTCGATAAAAAAACACTATACGTAACTCAAAATGTGATATAATATCCCAAAAAGCAAATCGTGGGGCACATATTAGGATATTCAGCTTTTTTAGCCTTGCGCGCTCTAAAAAAGACTTTTTTGGTTGCGGTTTCAACGCGAACGTAAGTTATTCCGCCAAATATGTCGCAGATTGACCAGTTCGATAAAAAAACATTATACGTAACTCAAAATGTGATATAATATCCCAAAAAGCAAATCGTGGGGCACATATTAGGATATTCAGCTTTTTTAGCCTTGCGCGCTCTAAAAAAGACTTTTTTGGTTGCGGTTTCAACGCGAACGTAAGTTATTCCGCCAAATATGTCGCAGATTTACCAGTTCGATAAAAAAACATTATACGTAACTCAAAATGTGATATAATATCCCAAAAAGCAAATCGTGGGGCACATATTAGGATATTCAGCTTTTTTAGCCTTGCGCGCTCTAAAAAAGACTTTTTTGGTTGCGGTTTCAACGCGAACCTAAGTTATTCCGCCAAATATGTCGCAGATTGACCAGTTCGATAAAAAAACACTATACGTAACTCAAAATGTGATATAATATCCCAAAAAGCAAATCGTGGGGCACATATTAGGATATTCAGCTTTTTTAGCCTTGCGCGCTCTAAAAAAGACTTTTTTGGTTGCGGTTTCAACGCGAACGTAAGTTATTCCGCCAAATATGTCGCAGATTGACCAGTTCGATAAAAAAACACTATACGTAACTCAAAATGTGATATAATATCCACAAAAAAAGTCGTGGGGCACATATTAGGATATTCAGCTTTTTTAGCCTTGCGCGCTCTAAAAAAGACTTTTTTGGTTGCGGTTTCAACGCGAACGTAAGTTATTCGGCCAAATATGTCGCAGATTGACCAGTTCGATAAAAAAACATTATACGTAACTCAAAATGTGATATAATATCCCAAAAAGCAAATCGTGGGGCACATATTAGGATATTCAGCTTTTTAGCCTTGCGCGCTCTAAAAAAGACTTTTTTGGTTGCGGTTTCAACGCGAACGTAAGTTATTCCGCCAAATATGTCGCAGATTGACCAGTTCGATAAAAAAACACTATACGTAACTCAAAATGTGATATAATATCCCAAAAAGCAAATCGTGGGGCACATATTAGGATATTCAGCTTTTTTAGCCTTGCGCGCTCTAAAAAAGACTTTTTTGGTTGCGGTTTCAACGCAAACGTAAGTTATTCGGCCAAATATGTCGCAGATTGACCAGTTCGATAAAAAAAACATTATACGTAACTCAAAATGTGATATAATATACAAAAAAGCAAATCGGAGGGCACATTTTTTTACTAGTCCTATACCTGCTGCCTGTGTGTTACTGGCATCCATTTTGAGAATCCAAATGACGAATACTAAAAGAAACACACGGTGTGAGCAGTAAAATGTGAAATTACAAACCAAATATTGGAGGCCCGGATACGAAAATGCAAGCATCTTATGCACAAGAAATTTTTGTATTTAGTGTATAAATAATAAGATTTCCCGCTGGTCCAACGTTAAATAAGAGACTCTAGAGAGAGGCCTAACGAGACAAAAATCAGTGTAAATGGTGCTTAGATTTGCGGAGCTCCGCATGATTGCACGTTGAGATATAGGGAACTGCTGTTTCGTAAGCAAACTTGAAAACGATGTTACCAAAATAATGTTAACATACAAACCAAATATTGGAGGCCCGGATACGAAAATGACAGCATCTTATGCACAAGAAATTTTTGTATTTAGTGTATGAATCATAAGATTTCCCGCTGGTCCAACGTTAAATAAGAGACTCTAGAGAGAGGCCATACGAGAAAAAAATAAGTGTAAATGGTGCTTAGATTTGCGGCTTGCGCATAATTGCACGTTGAGATATAGGACGCGTACATAGTACATGCACTCAACTGGTTTGCGTGATAATCGAACTATCGAAAGTATTGAGAAACGTTAAGATGACGTCATAATAAATCGGACTGTCAAACAGCCGTGGACAGCCAAGAACCCCTGAAGCCTGAAGCATCCTTTTTCTAAGAGTGTATACGGACTGCCTGCTTTCACTCTGCTCCGTTACAATGTGCACGGTTTGCGCCACAAACGCGTACACTTTTTGTCTGCGTCATTACGTGTGCGCCGAACCGCGTGCGCCATGTTAAACGCGGTCGCGCAGCACAACATAGAAACGGTTGGTATCGGTTGGTATCGTCATGTTTCTCTAGTTTCTTTATTATCATGGCGGATAATATTATCATTGCAGATAATATTACGGATACTAAGTTGAAGTCTAAAAAATCAAAAAGTCAGGCTAAATATTATGCTGTTGCAGCTGGCAGAAAAGTCGGAGTTTTTACTCGATGGTCGGATGCCCAAGCGAGCACCAATAAATTTCATGGTGCATGCCACAAGGCGTTTGAATCTCGCAAAGATGCTGAGGACTTCCTACTATATCATTCAACGGATGTAAGGATCGATCAAGTTAGTGACAATGATTTGGTTAACACGAATTCTCCATCCAAAGTTGACCTGCCAACGAAAGTATGTGACACTTCTACTAGCGGGCAGGCTAGCAACATCGGACCTACTTCATCCATCTCATCGACTGTTGTAGACCTTCAGCAAAAAACAGATAACAACTGCTGCAGTGTGTGCAAAAATGCAGCCCATAAATACATGGTCCGTTGCAGTAGTTGCTCGTCAAAATTACATTATGAATGTACAAACCTGCCAGCTTATCATCTGACAATTTTGCGTCACTCCAATAGGAGATTTACATGCAGTAATTGTCATACACCGGATCGAGATATATTGGAACATTTGCTATCAGTCTCTCACGAGAAGTCACGACAAGAAGCTTCAATCGCATGTCAAACTGACGTTGCTGTCGCTTCAGTATCATCTCAGGACATGGACATACCTAAAACGGATACAACGTCAATCGCTTGTAGGCCTACACCAATTGATAAACCATATGTCACTTCAACTTCATGTCAAACAGAAAAAATGACAGACAACGCACCGCATCAGGAGAAGAGTCATACGTGTCTTGAAGCAATCAGACTATTAGAACAGTCAGTGATAGAAAGGTTATGCGGGGTCACTAAAGAGAATTATGACCTCAAATCGAACTTTCTCACGAAGGAAGTAGAACAATTGGCCAAAACAAATGAAACCTTGATGAAAGAAAATCAAGAACTCAAATGTCAGTTAAACAACGAGGAGAAACAGCGGGAGAAACAGCCGGTTCACCAATTGCGTATGGACATTGAAAGAGCCATAAAAATCAGACAGCAAGACTGTCACTCTGATATGGCAAAACTGCGCGAAGGCCTGGATTTATGTAAGGCGAAATGTGAACATTACAACTCCACCATTCAACTGAAAGAGCGTCAGTTAACAACTTCACAAAATCAACTTGCGGCTGCTAACCAACAACTCCTCTCCACCAAAGACGAACTGTACGAAGCCAAACGTACACAGATAGCTGTCGACACGTCCAGCTTCACGACAGTTGGAAAAATTTCTTCAACGACAAAGACAAACTTGCCGGTAACATTGATGGCACCTCGACCTCGACCAACACCGGCGGCATCTGCACCTCGACCAACATCAAGTCCATCTAGTAAACCCGGTAAGCAATCTTATGCCTCTGTCGTTCGAAAGAATCCTGACAACAACCGTGAAACCAGAGCCAGCTACTCTGCCGGTCGTGGAGCTAGATATCGCGAAACTCCTGTTTCAGATGATCATAACAATCGTCGGCCACACACTTACAATGGTCGCCGATTTCGCGATACAACGGAGGATCGCCAGCCGCAAACAGAAAATACGAAACCCTCGGTTGTTATCATTGGTAACTCACATCTGTCCCCGGTGGATGCTCGTCGGTTATTGCCCCAGGCAACCGTCCAGATGCTAAAGGCCTTTACTATAAACGAAGCTGCCTCACAGCTTGAGCAACTAACTGGCGTCCCCGACTGCATAGTTATCCATGAAATAACGAATGATATAAGAAACAGTCAAAATCCACATGAATGTGCAAACCATCTCCGTTCAGTTATCGAACAGTATGCTGAGATATACACTCGCACCAAGTTTGTTATATCACTTGGATTGCCACGACTTGACAACACCAACCTCAACACTATGACGGAGATTGTTAATGCACTCCTCAAAGGTAATATTTCTATGTCTGCTAATAATATCTCCTTTTGTGACCACAGTAACTTCTTAAAGAACGGTACACCTCATCATCATCTGCTGGCTTCAGATGGATACCATCTGTCCGATGAGGGTACACGGGTATTCGCAAGTAATCTAAGGTGTAAGATCGAAGTGATAATGAATCTTCGTTCTTCTAGAATTAATTATTCAAGATAATCTGTATTGTTACTCTGTTAGTTAACTATATTAATCAATGGCTTATTCAAAATCTTCTCTAAGAATTGGTGCTTGGAATATCGACAGCCTCTTTTCAAAGATTGCCAATGTTCGTACCTCCAAACTGGAATCGATTCCAGTACATAACATGTTAACTAAGCTAGATATATTTTGCCTGACAGAAACTCACTGTGAGACCTCTGATATTATTCACTTGGATGGATATCATATCGTCCAAAATCATAGACCACGATCCAAAAAATCACCCCATGCATATGGAGGATTAGCAGTAGGTATCCGTCTTAATTTAATTAAGGGGGTTACATTTTTTAAACCTACACATTCTGAGTATATCTGGTTTAAGTTGTGTAAACGATTTTTTGGTCTTCACAATGATATTTATATTTGTAATGTCTATATAAGTCCTGCAAACACTGGTTATAGCCAACGCAGAGATGATATTTTTTCATTAGTTGAAAAAGATATCACTAAATACTCTTCAAATGGTAGTTGTATTTTAATGGGGGATTTCAACGCAAGAACTGGTTTAGAACCAGATTTCATTTTGAATGATACAAGCAAATATATAGATGTGCACGATGATTACATAGTTGATGCTCCTCTTCTCAGAAGGAATTTAGATTTCAAAGCCCCTAACGCTCATGGCAAATTACTTCTGGAGATGTGTATAGGTAATCGTTTACGGATAATCAATGGACGTAAACTTGGTGACCTATGTGGTAACTTTACGTGTTTCAACCATAGGGGAACTCCAAGTTTGATTGATTATATGCTCTGTGATTGCGATTTATTTAATGATATTGATTTCTTTAAGGTTCATAATTTAGTACCATTCTCCATTCACTGTATGATATCGTGTATATTACAAACAAGCTGGTGTAAATATGATGTAAATAATGTAATTTCAAATGACTCACAATTGAATGACATGCCTAATCAATTCTCTTGGTCTGATAATAGTTCAGAGTCATGGAAATTGGCGATTACCCGTGATAACATTAAGTCTGATATTAAATCATTCCTCTCCCATGCCGAGGAATCTGACGTTTCTGCCGATATCTGTCTTGATAAATTTTATAACATGATGGATACTATTTGTAAAACAGCAGGTTTAAAAAAGAAAAAGATGAATCTTCATCGTCGCCGTAAACCAGCCAAGAAAAAGTGGTATGACGTTGACTGTAGAATCTTATATCGTCAACTTAAATCCTTATCTAGATGTATAAGACAGCAGCCTCATAATATATCATTAGTTCACGTTTACCGTTTACAACGTAAAAAATATACCAAACTATTGAATAATAAGAAATCCATTTTTAGATCTAACATTTTTCAGAAGTTAGACAAAATGGAAGATGAGGATCCTAAAGCGTTTTGGAAAGTTTATGATGAACTGTGTCCAATCAAAAAGTCTGTTCAAAACCCTATCTCACCAAAACAATGGTGGGAACACTTTATGACTTTAATGAACAGAAATATTCCACATGCCGATGTTAATTTTGATAAGTTCGTTAATGGCTTTGTTCAGGACTTGAATAGGTTTGATGCAAATGATCTTGATCATTCCATTACAGTTTCCGAAGTAATAAACGCGGCACGCAGACTTAAAAAGGGCAAATCACCTGGTTTAGATGGTATCAGATCGGAAATGCTGAAGGATGGTATATCGGTTCTCGCTCAACCATTAACTAGTTTATTTAACTTATTTATAAAAAACGGTCATTTTCCTTCAGCTTGGAGGCTCAGTACTCTCACAGTTATCCACAAAAAAGGAGACAAAAATACTCCAAAAAATTATAGAGGTATTGCTGTATCAAGTATATTATGTAAATTATTTTGTCTTGTCCTATATGATCGCCTTAGTATGTTTGTGGATAAAAACAATATCATCCCTCCAAATCAAATAGGTTTTAGGAAAGGCTCCAGGACAAGTGACCACATTCTAGTCCTAAAATCTGTTATCGATAAGTATATTAATCGGGCGGGTAAAGCCCATTTGTATGTGTGTTTTATTGATTTCTCCGCTGCATTTGATACTATATGGCGTGACGCTCTTATATACAAATTAACTAAAATTGGTATCGGAGGTAAATTTCTTAAAACAATTCAAGACATGTACTCATCAGTCTGTTTCACTGTTAAATGTGATGGTAAACTAACTGACTCTTTTAGCACTACAGTTGGGGTGAAACAAGGATGTGTTCTTAGTCCTATGTTCTTCAATATATTTCTCAATGACCTTCCAAACATCTTTAACTCCAATTGTGACCCAGTTACGCTTAATAACCATGATCTTAATTGTCTTATGTATGCTGATGATTTAATCCTCATCTCAAAAAGCCCTAATGGCTTACAGTGTGCTCTTAACCGATTACATGACTATTGTATTAAGTGGAAACTCATTGTAAATATTGATAAATCAAACATTATGATCTTTAATAAAAGAGGTCATATTCTAGATAAGTTTGAATTTAGTTATGGTAATGTTAGTCTTAAGATTACTAATGAATATTGTTATTTGGGCATTGTTTTTATACCGTCTGGCTCATTTACAAAAGCTATCTTACGTCTCAAAGATAAGGCACTGAAAGCATATTTCAAGATAAGGGAAAATTTATACAATTCATCATACAAATGTAGTCTGAAATTATTCAGTACACTTATTCAACCAATCTTAAATTATGGTTGTGAAGTATGGGCCCCGTATTTACTGAAAAGCCTTAATGATTCAAATTTCCTTACTGTATGTGATAAACTCTCAAGCGAAACCTTGCATATTAAGGTTTGTAAACTTATTTTAGGAGTAAACAAAAGAACAACCAATAATGCAGTAAGAGGCGAACTAGGTAGTTTCCCATTGCTCATTATAATGCTGAGTTTATCGGTAAAATATTGGTGGAATTTGAACAAAAAATGTATGAATGGATGCACATCTTTAGTAATCGATGCTTTAATCGATAACAGAAAGATGTCAGATTCCGGAGCATTTACTTGGTCTTCGGGCATTAAGAAGATTTTAACCATGATTCATAATATCGACATTTGGCACAAACCTAACACAATCACTTCTGGTAATTTTCGTAACCTAATTATAGGTAATCTTGAATCCATATACAGTGATCACTGGTCTAATGTTATTAACAACTTCCAGTCTAAACTTCGATGTTACTGCACGTTCAAAGATTCTTTTGATTTGGAAAATTACATTGTTCTTTTTAACCAGTCTCGTAGATCCCTATTTTGTAAATTAAGAGTTAGCGCTCACTCACTCATGATTGAAAAGGGGCGATATGTATACCCGATAATCCCCCCAAATGAAAGGATATGCATGTCATGCAATCTAAATGTCATCGAAGATGAATTTCACTTCATTATGAAATGCCCGCTCTATAATGATATGCGTACTAAAATGATATCTGAAATTGGTGAAATATATGATCTTGATAACTTAGATGACAATGACATTTTCTTGACTATAATGAGGGTTAACGAATTTGATTGCATTCGTCCAGTTATTAATTTTGTAAACTCTGCATTTGAGTTGCGTACATCTTCAGGAGTTTAAATTGTATATGATATATATGTATCTATATTTTATACTTATGTACATTTGTTTGTTATAATTTGTTTGTTTGTTTGTTTGTTTGTTTCCTTATCTTTGTGTACTTTGACCATACCTATATGTTTGGTGAATGTCAAATAATAAATACAAATACATTATCGTTAGCAAACGTCGCATTCATCTATGTTACTAATGTGAAAGTGTCACTTTAAGATCTGTGTAAGAGTTTTTGTTTACATTTAGAAAATGTCGTGAAATATTTTTATTTGTCGGACGTATAAATGCTTGTTACTATGCGATCTTTAAGAATAACAAACAGCCGCATATACAGAAATGTAGCTATATCCCTGAAGAAAATATTTTGGGTGAAGACCATATGTCATCACTCATTCCGAAAACCACAATTTGTGTCCGAAAGTAGCTACCCGAGTAAAAGAAATTCAACATTTCGGATTTTCACATGTGATCCTTTCTGCGCATGTCTGAAAACGGTAAAAAACGGGCATTGAACTATCTAATTAGCTCGTGTATTAGAGGCGCAATTACCACGCTTTTTCAGTTGAGGAGGGACGCGAGTGTAAAATTATATTGAACTATCTTATCTAATAAAGCCATGTTCCGAAAATTAGTATATAGATAACACTGAATGATCATATCCTGAGATATTTGAACATTTTGTGATTGAATTTGAGCAGTTTACATAAATATATATAGGCCTATATACAAATAATATGTTTTACCAAAACATGTCTTTTGCCGCCCAAACAGTATTATCGGTATTGTCTGTTTTTCAATTTGGCAAGTTTTATACCTTTCAGAATAAACATTTCTACTTGTAGTTGGTGGTTCATAATCAACAGAAATATATAACTGCTTAGTGTTAAACAAAATCTTCGAAAACAAATTCTTCGAAAACAGAATCAACTCAAATATATGATTTCATTGTTTTTTAACAAAAAACTGGATAGCAATGACTTAATTTTGTTATACCATTTAAATAATAACACTACACGTGTCAATGAACCTTTTCATAATCATCCCGATAACTATACGTCATATCATTATATGTTAACAATAAACAAATGATGACCATAACAATTTGATTTAAATGGTCGAATTTCCCTTTAAAATTAAGACATTTACATCCAAAAATATGATACTTTAGACTTTTTGACAATATTTTTTTGGTGTAATTTGTTGTAATCGGATGTTTGCCTTGTGAACTAGAGCAGTATGCAAATTGCCCAATGTCATTTGACGATGAGAACGATAAAAATGTAAAAAAACATATATTTTGGCTTAAAAAGATGTTTTTAGGTAAAAATGTTATATAACAATGGACGTAATTTTTGCGTTTTGAGATTTTATTGCACTACACGTATACACAAATAGTTGTTGAACACTTTGGTGATTGAAACCTATTAGTTCATGTATTTTTGAGAATGATAATCTTTTTCTTTGTAACTGATTATTTAGCTATTATACATTTTCTATTTATTGTTCCAAAATTTAAGAAACATAGCCAAAAAAGGATTCGTCTATATATTATGTACACTTTATTACACACCCCAGTCTGTAAGAAAACCCGGGCGTAAAATTGTGTTTATCATGTAAAAAACCATATAAAATAAAATATTTAAATTTTAAAAAATGAAAATAATCCAATATTTACGTTTTTCTACCTTTTTTGAGATGTTTTAGTATTCATGAAACCCGCTTTCTTTCAACCAAAAACTTTTCTGAAGCCTTATCTTTAAAATAAAGCAACTTCTGAAATAATGCGATGTCTGAAACTACCTCTAAACATGAAATAAGAAAAATTTAATTTTTCACCTAAAAACACACATTTTTGGCCTAAAATAAATGTCTGAGAATCTAACAATTCCCTTTTTAATTTCTACTTAAATCTACTACATGTTACAATCAGGGGCGGACTGGGTCCTGAAAGCGGCCATGGCAAAATTATTAAAGCGGCCCTTTTTGACCATGTCAGTGTTTTTCAAATTTTCGTAAAAGGTTGCCCCAAATTTTTCCTAGTCAGTCACCTCGTGAATTTCACGTTAGTGGGGGGTGGGGGGGGGGGGGGGGGTGGGGGGGGGGGGGGATAGGAGAAATTTGAGTCCAAAACGGCCCGAAAAAATGCTTTACACAAGTGAGTAACCGGCCCTAAGAGGCCCAGAACCAAGCGGCCCATGTGGCGATCGCCACAACGCCACAGTGGCCAGTCCGCCCCTGGTTACAATATTTCCACAATATTAAGAAGCGATAGACAAATTGTATCGTATTCAAATAATGAGAATTGTGATTTTGTTATTTTACACCAAAAAAGGCGTTTTTTGGCCAAAAAAGGACGAAGATAAACTAAAACAAATTGCGTCTTGAGAAAATCTTATTCCATATATTCATGTTAACCTATGTAGCGAATATGGCCGTGTTGTGAAATCTGTAACGATAATGGCATTCTAGGTCCTTTACAAACCGTACTATCATGTCTGTTTCGCAAACACCTGTATGACTAGCATTTCTGAAAAGCCCGGTAAACAGAACGGGTATCATCATCAATAGTCTATTGCGGCAACTACAGATCTAATACTAGCTAACGGGATACATAGAATTAGTTTGTTAAAAGAAGCAACGGTGAAAGTTAAGATACTTTTCTAATATTTTAAAAATAACAATTTAATAGACATGATGAGCGAACCCATGAGTCGAACCCATGATGAGCGCGATGGACAATAGCACTTCTTTTGAAATCGATTCCTAGCGATTTCATGCATCTGGGAACAAGAGTGGCGTATTATTTATGGATGTTAAGAAGTTATTTCATGACAGGGCGAAAGGCTACATCGGCTTTTGTGTAGAGCGACCTTGGTCCGAAACACACATAGCTTCAAACAAACACACACGTAACCATTGTTAAAATAAATTATGATATATCGGTAAATTATAAATATTGCTTAATAAAATAATTTGAAAATCAACAGCTGTAGTCTAAAAAGTAAAAAGAAACAGCTGATAGGGAAAGTTACATTTTGAGTGAAAAATGACTGGTTTAAACGCACTAGGATAAAAACAAATATACCTCTACATCAGTATTTTATAGTTTCACATGGTCTTCACAAAGCTCGATAATAACATACTTAATAATAACTTACTTTTGGATATATTCCAGTTTGCCTTCCTCCTCTCTAATGTATGTTTTGATAGCATTTAACATCATAGTTTCAGCATTGATGATCGGAACTAAATCAGCCAGTGATGTAAAGACTTCGGCATTTGACAGGGTAACCATGGTAATCAATCCCAATAACGAAGCCAGCCTAATATCCATCTTGATCCGATTTATAATCTGGTATGCAATATTAAGTGAGAAACATATAAATCACATTAGCATAATACAGAGTGTATTATAAATTAAGTAATAATAACTTATCAGCCTAAGATCTTATTGCTAATTTTAAGATACCTCATAGTTAAATTTAACAAAAACATCAATGATTTTATAAAATGTCTTCAAAATTCAAATTTAATCGTTCTGTACAAACTTGTCGTTGAACATATTAATCAATCAGTGAGTGACATTGCAGATGATAGGTCACGATGAACAATTTGAAACGAGATCATCATTTCGAGTGTTGAGTTCAGATCCAACTTCACCGTCATTACAGAGACATAAGAAAATACCTTTCCTTCTCTGGACATTTTCTTCTCTATTTTCTCTATTTTTATCATTGGGTTATGTGCCAAAGTACGATATTATTCATGATTCACAGATAATAATGTTATTGTTTTGTGTTACATTTAATACACTTTGGTATAACAATTCATTCTGCTTTAAGAGGCAGATTGGATAAATCATTAATATGAAATTGTGATTCTGAGGTAATAATTCTCATAAAAACTGTGCGGTCGGTTGTCTGAAACATTTATATTTTTTGGACAAGAATTAAAATCATTACAACAACAAAAGTGTTCTCATTATTCTATATGTAGCGCAAATAAATACAAATCATTAACGTGGCAACCGTTACTTGTGACAATTGGTGCCTAATTTGTTTGTATATATAATAAATAAATAAATATTATAATTTTACCGTTCAGATGTATTTTTTTTACCGTATTTGCCTTAAAGAATAACAAATTCCAGTCTGAGCCGGCAGATTACGAAGTTGCCTGATGGTGCCTGGAAATCCTTTTAATTCTCAGTGATTATCTGCAGCATTCTCGCGTGTGTGATGTTCACCACTACTTACACAAATATTCCGATTAGACGTTAACGCCTGTTGATCCAAGTTATTTCGAAAGTAGAAGTTAATGTGTGATTTAGAAGTTAATGTGTGATTTCCACCACTACTTACAAAAATATTCCAATTAGAAGTTTACGCCTGTTGATCCAAGTTATTTCGAAAACTTATTTCGAGAAATAATCCAACATGATTAAGCGGTGCGAAATATAAGAGGAATCTCTGAGACGAATACGATGATTTAATTCAGAACTATTTGATGTGCATTTTTTATAAAGTGTAATTAATGTACATAGACTACTATGTAAAGACCATTGCTCTCACCGATACCAATATTAGCATTATTTAACTTGACTGTCCAGCTGTGACATCCACTATTTTTGCATTAACGCTATGACAAAGGATTCCCCCATCTGTTACCAATTCCCCAAGGTAATGTTCATGCCGGGTTTCTACTAAAACATTGAAAATCAAAATTGTCAAAATAAATTAATAGACAATAATGTTCCTTTATTTCATTATTTTCTAATCGTTAAGGCACAGGATGTCCCAAAAGTGTCAAAACCATTTCCAAGCCTTATATCTACGGTAAAATATTATGCACTATAAATCTGAATATACGGTATTTCGATAGAGAACACTAATTGTAGTTTGTTCATACCAAATTTGTAACATTTTTGAAGCGATTTAAATGGTTTACAGTACACCATAGCGGAAATGTTTGTTTACGTAACGCGCATTACCATATACATTAATTGTTTGACTTTCACGACGCCAGCTGTACGTAGCTGTAAACATGTGCTGGAAACTTGAGCTGCACATTCCTCATACTCCACAAACGTGGCTTTCACAAATTACATTAACTCATTACATTAAGTCTATTTAGCGCACGACATTAGGGGCCATATCCAAACTCCAGTGATTTTAAAGCATTTTCTACCGATTTTACCCCGTATTCCAACGGTATTTCGTTCTATCCCCGGTATTCCAACGGTATTTCGTTCTATTTCGTTGGAATACCGGGGTAAAATCGGTAGAAAAATGCTTTAAAACCACTGGAGTTTGGATATGGCCCCTTAGGGGTTGTCATTTACTTTGGAAGGGGGCTGGTCCCAAAAATGTAATTTATTGTCGTCATTTTTGTATGTCTCCCCCTAAACGAACGCGATTGTTTCTATGACCCCATTCAAATATTAATTATTTGTATTATTTTCATACAAATGTTATAGGCATATTTATATAATAACGCCTATCGACCGTGTTACAGCAAGTGAAATTAATTGTTTGACTTTCACGACGCCAGCTGTACGTAGCTGTAAACATGTGCTGGAAACTTGAGCTGCACATTCCTCATACTCCACAAACGTGGCTTTCACAAATTACATTAACTCATTACATTAAGTCTATTTAGCGCACGACATTAGGGGCCATATCCAAACTCCAGTGATTTTAAAGCATTTTTCTACCGATTTTACCCCGGTATTCCAACGGTATTTCGTTCTATCCCCGGTATTCCAACGGTATTTCGTTCTATTTCGTTGGAATACCGGGGTAAAATCGGTAGAAAAATGCTTTAAAATCACTGGAGTTTGGATATGGCCCCTTAGGGGTTGTCATTTACTTTGGAAGGGGGCTGGTCCCAAAAATGTAATTTATTGTCGTCATTTTTGTATGTCTCCCCCTAAACGAACGCGATTGTTTCTATGACCCCATTCAAATATTAATTATTTGTATTATTTTCATACAAATGTTATAGGCATATTTATATAATAACGCCTATCGACCGTGTTACAGCAAGTGAAATTTTCGACTGCACATTTTTGAGATAAAACGGTATGAACTAAGTTAAATGGTTACATGGTTGTGATAATCAGATGCCCCATACATTTATACCGTATATATATATATTCCTTTCTTTAATGATTTTATTTACTTCATGTAATCATCATTCAGTACTTATAATAAACCCTCTTGATATTTAGCCAGCTTTTCATGTTACAAAAAGCAGTGAATAAAATATATAAATCATGCTATTTCGTAATTGCAAACATCTTTACAGACACCATTCAAAATATAATAAAGAAGTTATTCATAACACCTAGGTTTTAAACCATTCTAAAGCAATTTCATGTCATATTGTAATCATTCAATACTCAATAGTAGAAATAGTGGTATTAGACCCAAATGCGCCATTTTACGGTCGTTACAACCACAACCAAAGGTTTTAATCATATTTCGAAAAGTCCCTGAGCACACTACAATATAGCACCCATCAAATGCAATATGCACTTAGCATTCTAAAGATGACTGTACTGCATGTATATTTAATATTGCATATCTATCAATCATATAAAGTACATTAGACATGATCTCAACCCATTTTCATAAATCGACCATACTTTCTGTGAATATTCAATAAGTCACTCAAAGAGGTGGCTTAAAAGATCTGGAGAATATCACATGTGTAAATACCCTAAACAGCTAAAGTTGCAAATGTTTTGGAATGTACAAGGTAAGGATATACGATGTCAAGTTTCAACATAAGTCGTACTGTTCAAAAGAAAGCAGTATTCCCATACAATTACAAATTCCTTCATTTCGGACAAGTTGCCCTATAGGACCAGTTGCCCCATATTCCCCTATGTTATATGTTTTATTTTTCTATTTTCAACTGATGTAACTAGTTCATGTGTTCTAAAGTTCATCTGATTTTTTTAAAAGTCGCAATGGAAACACTTCCTTATTTCTCATATCCTTCCCTCGCTCCATAATAAATAATAATAATAATAAAAGCATTCATATAGCGCCTAGTCAAAGGAGGTCAAAGCGCTTTACAAAGTTAACCAAATTAAAACAATACACAGCAAAAACACGTTAATAGGAATACTTAAAGTAAAATGCCTTAATCTACAACCTTTAGGTTATACACACTCATAACATAAAGCGAGTTAAATACATCATTAAAAACATCATTAAATACATCATCAAAAACATCATTAAAAACACCATTAAAAACATCATTAAAAACATCATTAAAAACATCATTAAAAACATCATTAAAAACATCATTAAAAACATCATTAAAACAGTAACAGTTTAAAGCAACCGTGAGACGGGGGGCAGTTAACTGACTGGAAATAGGTGCGTTTTCAGGCTTTTCTTGAAAGTAGCGATGGATGTGGATTGGCGGATGTGAATGGGTAAAGAGTTCCATAGGCGGGGCCGGACGGTCGCAAATCCCACGTCACCATACGTCCGTTTAGTGCGGGGTATAACCAATCGTATTCTGTCATTACCGGATCTCAGGTTCGGCCTAGATGGAATATAGCGGCAAAGGAACTCACTGAGGTAGCTTGGAAGGAGTCCATGAATGCTCTTAAATGTTAGAAGCATTAACTTGAAAATGACACGTGATTCCAGCGGATAGCCAATGTAGTTTCCTCAGGAGCGGAGCTGATGGTTGTCTCCTGTCAAGCCTGAAGACGATTCTGGCAGCGCGGTTTTGAAGTGTTTGGAGTTTTTTTCTTTCTTTAACAGTAATACCGTAGAGCAAGGAGTTTGCGTAGTCTAGACGGGATAGAATTAGTGAACGAGTGAAAAATGTTGGCAGATTTCAGACGTGATGAAACGGCGAATTCGGTATATGAAGAGGTATTTTGCAAAAGGGCCTACATCCACTTTGGCTCTTATTGAGAAAAAGTCAAAAAACTGTTTCTAAATATTCAAGTTGAGCAATTGAAAAACTGAATGGATTATGAAAGAGGTACACTACATACTAATTGAAATTGAAATAAATTTTAAATGTGCTAGTTTTAATTTTTTTTAAAATCATGTTTACATTTTTTGAAAATTTGGATGTAGGCCCTTTTGCAACAAAACTCCATCTGTTTGTACATAAAGAAAAAATACCACACACAAAAAATCATTTATTTTAATCATTTCAAATAAATAAGTTTGATATTGAAATGTATAGGTCACAATCATATGTTTCAAGGAAATAAAGTCATTTTTTTCAAAAATACCTACATCTCATTGTAAACAGCCATTGAAGTTGTTGTTTTGTTGCAAAAGGGCCTGTATCCCGATTTAATTCTGGATACAGGCCCTTTTGCAACAAAACAACAATTTCAATGGCTGTTTACAATGAGATGTAGGTCTTTTTGAAAAAAATGACTTTGTTTCCTTGAAACATATGATTTTTCCCTATACATTTCTATATCAAACTCATTTTTTGAAAAAATGCACCATAGCCCTTTTGCAAAATACCTCTTCATATGTTACGCAGATGGAAATTGACAGATGTAATTATGGACTTAACATGACTCACCATCGTCATCGCTTGATCGAACACAACACCAAGGTTCTTAATAGTTGGAGAGCGAGCGATGGTGATGTTCCCGATTTTGATGGAGATATCAGGAAGAAATCTGATGTTCTGATCTAATCCATCTAATTCATTACATAAGAACGCATTACGCATGATGAAAGTGCAGTTTTACAGTTCGGGTAATTTTCTTCAATCTGTACTATTGACTATGGTAAGACAGATAAATGTATTTGTAAATTTGGTATCAACAAATTCTACAAGTGTTCTCTATCCAAAGATATATTCAGATTCATAATGCGAATTAGTTTACTGGAGATATAATGCTTTAAAATGGTTTCGAAACTTTTGGGACACCCTGTACTTGTAATATTGTTGGTTCAACGGTGTTAAATTAATGCATCGACTTAATTCAAATAAATTAATAGGTTTAAATGAATAAAAGGTGCCAATTCGCTCATTAGCATAATTGAAATGATACACACGAGCACCGGTGCTAATTGTTGTACCATTGCAATTATGCTAATGAGCGATTTGCACATTTTACTCGGCTAATATAAGGCCAAGTAAAATATGCAAATTAGCTCCAGAGAGTCAGGATGACTCCTTTAGAGAGTCATGGCCGATGACTCTTTCCGACGGTTTGACAAAAGTCAAATAGACTATAGGAGAGTCAATTAGTGACTCCCAAGGTAGAGTCAAAGGGTCTTTAGAGGAGTCAGTGCATGTTTTAAGTGACTCCTAAGGTAGAGTCAAGGGGCCTTTACTCTACTTAAGGAGACCTAAGGGGTCAGAGTGACTCTTTAGGGGAGTCAATGCATGTTTTAGGTGACTCCTAAGGTAGAGTCAATGGGTCTTTATTCTACTTAAGGAGACCTAAGGGGTCAGAGTGACTCTTTAGGGGAGTCAATGCATGTTTTAGGTGACTCCTAAGGTAGAGTCAATGGGTCTTTATTCTACTTAAGGAGTCAGATGACTCCTTCTTTGGCTGTCAGTGTACTTTACATGTATGGTACGTTGTCATTAGTTTTATAAACGTGAGAGAAAAGTGTCAATGCTTTTACATTTAAAATTCATATCCGAGTCTATAAATTTAGAAACTAATGGTATGATGAGTGCGTTATACTAATCAAATTATGCATTTTCAGAAAATTACGAAACAATTAAGGAGAAATCGTTATGAAACATAAGAGCTTTATCCATTGTGATTAATATAAACGGAATTAAAAGTGGACAAGGTGTGTTTTATTATTATAAAGCGCAAATGTGAACAATTGCCCAACCGACAATAACAAGTTAAAGAACTGAGTGATTACAAATCAAACTGGTAACTCTCTACAAAGAGCTCTGATAGGCCAATCAATTACTTCACTGCAACTCAGAAAACATGCACAATACAAGAAGCACAAATGGGCAGCGGTTCTGAACTGAAAGTGACAGAAGAATGAGATAAAAGCCCAGGCATATAATAGAGGACAACATCAAAATATAAAAGAACAAATAAATATCTGGAAGTCATTGAAATCAAGAGAACCTACACCAATGAACTCGGGAACTAATTATACCAGGAGTTGCCTATCGTCACCTGTCAGGCGTGGCCGTATCATCAGCCTACATGCTTTACAGGAACATCCACCGCCTCCAAAACCAGGCATTAACCTACACTGGAACCATGATCACCATGCTAATGTAAAGTCAGATGTTGAAAATATTTGAAGGGTGTCATTAAAGAGTATGTATGTTAAGTTAATAGTTGTAGAGAAGTAATCTGTGCACGCGGCACTTGAAAGCCTGGATTACTGCCTCTGAGATGTAGCCAAAATCATCTTCTGGAAGACTTTTCCATAAGGGAATGCGTGTGTGAAGGAAGCTTCTGTCTCAGCAGCGAGTTCTGGCAGTGAAAGAGTATAAACTGTCATTGATACACTCGAACGGGTAGCATGAAATTGAACAATGGTGTGGGAAGTAACGCTGCTAAATCTTGTGGGCAGTGGGTGCACCTCATACAAGACCGTATAGCTGCTGCGACCTGAGGTCAAACTCGATAGTCTTAAAGGTCGCTAGTAATAAGGGTCACTAGTCATAAGGGTCGCTAGTCATAAACCCTAACCCTAACCCTAATCCTACCCTAACCCTAACCCTAACCCTAACCATACCTAACCCTAACCCTAACCCTAACCCTAACCCTAACCCTAACCCTAAACCTAACCCTAAACCTACCCTAACTCTACCCTAAACCTAACCCTAACCCTAAGATACTTTTATGACTAGCGTACTCGTGGTATAGGAAAATACACGTTATGACAAGCGACCCTTATGACTAGCGGGTAGACCCCGCGACCTGTCGTCTGAGAATCAGGCTGGTGATGTTGAGCTGTGACAGAGCAGAGATAGCTTCGTGAGCTCCAATGATTTTGAGTGTCTGCTTTTGGATGTTGTCACTCTGACTTAGGATAGTAAGTAGGAGAAGCGCTCGCCCAGGTTAGTGAGGCATACTCCATTATGCTGCGGACTTGTGATTTGTAAACAGTAGATCTGTCTTCAGCCTTCAATTTATTGGCGAAGAGTGCCAAGCTTCTGGCCAGTTCTGGATGTAATAGCCGAGATGTGTGTTGAACAAGTCACCTTGCCGTCAATGGTAACTCCCACTCAAGTTCTTCTGCAGATGGTAGTATGCAGTCTCCAAAGTGGATATAAGGTTTGGAAGAGGTTCTCGTCCTTGAGATTACCATAACGAAAGGCAACAGAAAAACACCCTTACTACGGGCAAATGGACCTCTCAGTTACGGTCAGTTGGTCGGGAGTTGTCTTATTTTCCTTCAAAATGTTTGTGAACATTTTGTGAAATGTTCATAATTTAAAACAAAATGGGTCGGTCGGACCTGTCCAACAGCTTTTTGTAGTTGAAAAGTCGCCTTATACGTATTTAATCAAGCAACCTTGTGACAACTAAATACGTTGTGTTTATTTATTGGAAACCACTAACAAGCAGATAAATACTCACCGTCAAATAATATTAAGTTACTCTATTTGAATGGTGTCTTTGAAAGAACAATGTCAAGAGATTGTTAAATATTGAAACTACTTTCAATGCGTTTAAACAAATACAAGCATTTCCTATGACGTTGACCTGCACTTCAAACTGACATTGCTGAACTCTTATTCGCTGTTTTGTTCATATTTACCGTTGATTGTTATGCGTTAAAGTCAAGCTTTCCATTTTACTATATCGACTGACCAGTGAACAACGCATTGGGAGTTATAGTTGACGAACCCAATAATTTGATTATATAGAATCCGATCGGTTTCGTTTACTACGGGTAAGTTCATTGATTATAAATATTACCAATATTATGATTTGTAGAATGTTAATGTGCAATATATACCATCGGTGAGGTTTTATATATTTATTCCCCCATATTTTATGTTGATATTCCCTAAAAATGCCTTGATAAACATCTGTAGGATACTTTAGACTAAAAAGTGAGTAATAATCATTATGCTATTATCACGTGTTAATGGTCTTTTCAAATTAAAACACACTAATTCCTTTTGGGACCAAGCTCAAATTTGCCCTGAAAATACAAATAAGTGCTATAGGCGTCTCACTTGATGTGGATACTCGCTATTGAATTTCGTGCAAGAGATAACATTGCACCCATACCAGAGCATCACATTCACTGATGGTTTAAGGCAATGTGTACCGAATGTGAAGGTGTATGGCATCCCATAATAATTTTCATTTAGATTAAGATTTTTGCCCATCGCATCTCAACGTTGCCAAACAATTCAGATTATCTTAAAATGTTTCAAGAGTCACCAACATGCAAGTCCGTTTGCAGACTGGTAGGTTACGTATTGATTTATTTAGTTTGCAGGTATTAGGACAAAATAAATAATATATATTATTGATATACCTAACACCATTCATGTTCATAAGAAAATTTTGAATTCATTGACTGTTCCATAACAAATTTACCAATTCATTGATAAGCCAAATGAAATTATCGTTGTTAGAATTTTTGCATTTGAATTCGTCAGATGATATTTCAGTAATGTCTCATTGGATGTTCTCAAACACACCGACATCAATATAATGGATTTCCTCATAATGGTTGTTATTGAGTTCAGCTCACACCTCTAGAAAACTCCAGCATTTGAGCGTAACTGTTAATACCCGAAGGTGTCCTATATAGGGGGAAGAATACATATTATGGCTGCATTTGCCCTACTTACATCCCCGTTGGGTTTATTCGTAGACCATTTGTGACATGTGTATGGAAATGTAACCTTTCTTTGACGCTGAAGCACTATTGCACATCATTCCTTAAAGCATACTGAAGTGGGTCGTGGAAGACAGAATGGAAAATGCACTCAATTGTCAACAAATGTTATAAATGCCTGAGAAGGAATACAGCGTGTATCAAAAATAAACTTTATTTTTGGTACCGGGGACATTGCAGATACTGTATTCAACGTGTCAAGTGACGAGCAATTTAATAAACCTCTTGTCATAATTCTTATGGGACTGTCACACTATTGTGAATAGAACTAACGTGTGCCCGACGTTTTTGGAAATTTGGATGTACGTTCGTGTAAGTTGTCATTCGTTTATGACACGTTTGGCACAATATATGTTGCTTATAACATAATACAGGGTGTATCAAAAAAAATAGGACACTTTTTCATGACGGTGTAATAATCGATATAATCATTGGACCATGACCAATTTAGTCTCAATGTAAAGTCCAATTAATTATTATGATATCCTGAAAATATGAGATCAATCCGATGAAAAATAAGAAAACTAGCATAATTTGCGTAAACCATGTCATTTACTGGTTTGTACAATGGGATTTACATGTATAGACCAGTAAATAACATGGTTTACGTTTCAGTACGTAATAATTATTAACATAGAAAGTAGTCTATCAGTCAATAGCAAAAATTAGTTTGGTAATCCATTTAATTCTGGCACAAATCAAAACTGGCTAACTAATCCACAAATCAGATGTATGCCTATTCTGTGCAAATTAAAAAAGTTCTCGAACCCACTGTAGATGGATGGTTCATTAGCATGATGAGAAGTAGAATTGGCATAAATAGTGTGCACGTTCATGTTACTCTACTGTTACTGTGTGAATGGCCATTGTACATACTACAAAATAGACTGCCTTACCTAATAGGTCACAATTTCCTTAATTAATTATGGATTTTTCTCATCTTTTAGGGATTTTATCTTTATCGGTTGTACTTTACATTGAAATAAAAATTGGTCATGCTTCAGTGATTTAACAAGGATTTAAACCATCATCAAAAAGTGTCCTAATTTTTTTGATACACCCTGTATAATATCAGTTGTATGAGTTAGCGATTCGTAGGGGTTCGCAATGGGTTGCGATGGAGTCCAAGAATTTGTTGAACATGTTCAACATTTTGAGCGGGTTACAACGTAGTGATCTACACGCGAACATTCACTGTGCACGTTTCGCTTCGCACGTTGAGTGTACGTCCAACCCATCTGTTCGTTTTGTTGGTCACATCCGCTAGCGCGCGAAAAATTGCCCGTCATAATTCCATGATGCCCCTTCCTTGTCAAATGAACCGACAGTGCCAATCTCAACCAACAATGGCCGAACATTAGGGTGGGGTGGGTAGGGGGGGGGGGGGGGGGGGGGGCGATCGTCCCCTTCCCCGGAAACAGTGTAGCTTTCGTAAGGTCCAAAAATCGCACGATTGCCAGTATCGCTCTATATTTTATTGTTCCATTACCGTCCGATATTGGAACACCAAATTGTGTCAGTGCACTTAGTTTTAGTGCAGTACCGCAAGGACAACGTAAGAGGTAGGCTGACAACATCTCCTCTCAGTGGCGTAGTGGTTGTACTTTAGGTACCAAATTCTGGACTATATACATGGGTAGTATCGCCCGATACTGTAACAACCAGTATCATTCAATAATGGAAAAAGTCAGCGTTCCAGTACTGACACATGTAAAATGTTCCAGTTATGTACCCGTGTATACCGGGGCGGACTGGGACCTGAAAGCGGCCGTGGCAAAATAATTAAAGCGGCCCAGGCGCGGGGGGGGGGGGGGGGGGGGGGGGGGGGGGGGGGGGGGGGGGGGGGGGGTAGGGACAAAAAAAATCGCACGGTCAAAAAAATTCGCACGGTCACAAAATTTCGCACAGTCACACATTTCGCACGGTCACAACATTTCGCACGTTCACAAAATTTCGCCACGGTCACAAAATATCGCACAGTCAAAAAAATTCGCACGGTCACAAAATTTCGCGTAACCGGCCGTGAGAGGCCCAACCGGCCCTGAGAGGCCCAGAAACAAGCGGCCCATGTGGCGATCGCCAAAACGCCACAGTGGCCAGTCCGCCCCTGCGTGTATACAGTTCAGAATCTGGTACCTAAAGTACAACCACTACGCCACTGAGAGGAGATGTTGTCGGCCTACCTCTTACGTTGTCCTTGCGGTACTGCGCTAAAACTAAGTAGCTTATTACAAAACTCTTTAAATCTTAATTCAAATTAGCCTACACATAATATTAATTTGTTTAAAGACAAACAGTTATACTTGCGCCGATATAAACATATTATACAAAACCATTGTTCGTCCATACAGGGCTGGACCAATTTTTGTTTAAAGGTTAAGGTAATATTAAGGAACATGTTGCTGAAAGGCATAAAAATCGTAAATTCTGCGTCACAACAAGAGGTCACGTTTATCAGTCGTTCGTTTGCTAAAGACTACCTTGGAATATTTTCCCCGAACAGTCATGCATCGCGGGCAAATCTGCTGAGACAATGCTAAACCTTCAAAATACCAGCATTAACACTTTGTACGCGACAGTCGTGTACAGACGACTTCCAACATTTCACAAAATGTTTCAAAAATGGCAAAATTGTTGAATTTCATAACCATATTTGGAATAACCATGCATTAAAATAAGTACAAACATGCCTTAAAAATTGGGAACGGTATCTGAAATCTGGTTTGTGTATGGTAGAACTAATAGCCGCGTTGCATGATAACGCATCAATGTAAAGCCGAAAGGAGCCTCATTTCCAGAGTTAATACGCCCACATAGTATATTTCCATCTCTGCATATACACAACCTACATTCTGTTAAATCTCTGGAGTATTTCAAAAGGTTTCCACCGTTCAAGTCATACTATTTGGTTAAGTGTATACCCGTTTGTCAAGTGACTTATACACACACTTAACATGCTTAACAAAGAATAACTGTGGCAGCCAAGAGTAACTGCAAAGTATTCAGCAAACATATATGAAACTATTTTTAGCATTATCCTGAAAATTCAAAAGACACTTGGCATGATTAATAGTTTAATTTGAAGAAAATGAACTAATAATATTATCTTTATGGCGTATTATTATTATCAGTTATCTTTATAAGAATGTAGATGGTTGATGATGTACGTTTCTAACGCGCCTATCGAATATTCCCGTACTGCTGTAGGCAATTCTAACACATTTTGATAATACGTTAGTTGATTAGAAACGAATGAAAAAATACTTGTCGGAATTTTGTCTTTAATGCTATTTATTCTTTATTTTGTTTTTGACTCGAATAATCGTTGATTGCAGACAGATCAACGAATATGATTAAGGGCCTAAGAGTTTTCCAATCTCTTCGTACTCACCGAAGATTGCAAGTATTGCAATACTCAACTTTATCTCGTATTGAGAAAGTACCGTCTACTATCCATCAAGATACAAAAGACCTAAAAGATCCATACAGGTAGGTGTCACGTAAGAAAATAGTCCAATATCACATTAAATTAGGCCAAATCAAATTTTAAAAGGTTTGTCTCAGAAGAAACCTGCGATTTATTTTAGAAACATGAGACGGTCACTGTGAAGCAAGAAAATGAAGCTGATGTGGTACTTCATGATGTGAAATTAAAATAAACCAAAAGTAGCAGCTTGGCTCACACCATCATTTTCAAAAGTTGTTTTGAAATTTTTAAAGCTACGCGCGCGGTCTTCTGAGACAAACTTGTTCTTTTTTACTTGGTCTCATTCATCTGTAATTAGTTATACACAAGTACTGAGAACAATTTCAAAGAAGGCAACTAATCCATTAAGGCCATGTCACACTGTTGTGTATAGAGCTAACGTGTGCCCGACGTTTTGGAAATGTGGGTGTCCGTTCGTGGAAGTTGTCATTCGTTCGTATACATAGCGTATTGATCACAACGTATGTCACACGCTCAAAATTGTAAACATGTTAAAAATTGTGAGTGGTGTGACATAATATTTGCGTTGTGATCAATACGATATGTACACTCTTAGATAAAATTAAGCAATGTTGGGTAAAATACTACACTTCACGATAGTAAAAAGGGAACATGTTTTTTGTTGGGTTACAATGTACACAACAGTGGTTGTGTAGAGTCTTACACAACACATAGTGAACATTTTACCCATCAAATAGCTAAATTTTACCCAACAAAGGTTAAAACTTTGACACAATATCGTTGGGTAAATGTTTACCCCCAAAACGACCATGTTCCCTATTTTGACCCAATTATGTGTAATACTTTACACAACCGGGGTTGTGTAGTTGTGTAAAGGTTTTACCCAACACTTGAGTCATTTTGGTACACATAAATTTGGTAAATTTCCTTTACCCAATAATGCTGTGTAGGCAATTTACCCTTTTGTTGTGTAACACTTTACTCTGCATTATGCACATTCTTTGCACATTTAAGCTATGGCGGTGACAACGGTCAAAGCTGAGGCAGGCCTTGAAGACTTAATCCCGGGTTTGGAAATTGTGATATGTTTATATACATGTTAGTGTATTTTAAGACAATTTATATTCTTTTAGGAGTGAAGTAGCTGTTATTAGGAAGCTATCCACGAGCCCGTTACAAAAAAAGTGTTGGGTAAAACCTCTACACAACCCCGGTTGTGTAAAGAATTATACTCATACATGACATAATTGGGTCAAAATAGGGAACATGGTCGTTTTGAGGTAAATATTTACTAAACGATAAGCCTATTGTGTCAAAGTGTTAACCTTTGTTGGGTAAAATTTAGCTATTTAATGGGTAAAATGTTCACTATGTGTTGTGTAAGACTCTACACAGCCTCTGTTGTGTACATTGTAACCCAACAAACAACCATGTTCCATTTTTACCATCGTGAAGTGTAGTATTTTACCCAACATTGCTCAATTTTTGTCTAAGAGTGTACATAGCGTATTGATCACAACGCAAATATTATGTCACACCACTCACAATTGTTAACATGTTTACAACTTTGAGCGTGTGACATGCGTTGTGATCAATACTCTATGTATACGAACGAATGACAACTTCCACGAACGGACACCCACATTTCCAAAACGTCGGGCACACGTTAGCTCTATACACAACAGTGTGACATGGCCTAATGAATTAGTTGCCTTCTTTGAATTGTTCTCAGTACTGATCTCCTGTAATGTATAATTAATTACAGATGAATGAGACCAAATAAAAGAACAGGCTTGTCTCAGAAGACCGTGCGCGTAGCTTTTAAAATTACAAAACACTTAACTTATGAAAATAATGTTGTGAGCCAAGCTGCTACTTTTATGTTTTCAATATTAAACTGTATTTAAACTCAAGGGAAACAACTGACTCCAGTGATTTATTGGACTATGTTTCTTATCAACCTCAAACGTCGGTTTTATTATGTTATTTTTGCTATTTTATTGCACAGCAATTCTCATTGCCTGCCTTAGTATATTTCGTTGTTTTATCGCTTTATTATCCCTTGTTATTGCTTGTTTCCTAACATCAAGTTTGTATCTTGCTTTTATTGTTTGAATCCCTATTTGAATCTTACATTTTGGAGATATAACATGTTTTACCATAAATAGTGTTTTTAATGTTCTTCCTCTATACCCAGAGCCGAATTCAGTCAAGAGAAATGTGATGCAAGACGACGTTGGATAGAAGGAATAACCAATGGGAGTCTCTCCTCACTTGATGGATGGTGGGGTCCTAACGCTGACTTTGATGAGGAGTACCTAGTAGGCAACATCGAAGCGGCAATTGGAACCATCCGTATCCCCGTTGGTGTTATCGGACCAATTGAGATTCACGGCAAACATACCGAAGGCATCTATATGGTTCCTGCTGCAACCACGGAAGGAGCTCTTCTAGCGTCAGCTAACAGAGGCAGCAAGGCGTTGAACCTATCCGGTGGAGTCAAAGCGTACGCCTTTAGGCAACGGATGCAATGTACGCCAATGATATGCTGTGAAGATCCGGCACAAGCGGAAAGGTTGAACACGTGGATCAAAGGTTCTATATCTAGATTACGAGAAGTGATAGGATCGGTGTCTCGAAAAGCACGTCTCATCACCATCGATTCCGTTCAAGATGCAGAGGTATGTGAAGATGATATGTATGCATTGTGTTGTAATGACATGAAATCAGAATAATCTGTTTACGAAAAATGCCATTACCTTTATGCAGCAAGGTATCAATCAATCTGGTTTATATTCTACTTATGGTCGTAAATATCTAAGATGAAAAAGTAAAATGACTTGGTTCTTTAATTTCGAAATAACAATCAACATTAAATGGATGATTGCTTTTCCTGATTACATTTTGAGATGTTACATTTGTCTCAATTCAATTCGAATGTTGAAATAATAGGCGATTTTATTAATGCCTGCAGCTGTTTGATAGTGGGCAATTATTTAAACAAGGAGACAATTGTTTTGGAAAATCAGACAATCTAGATCCTATCTTGATAGCAATTTAGGAATCTTGATAAAAAGTAGTACATGTTTATCATGTACAAAGCGAACTCTTTTGTGTAAAATCTTATGTATTAAGAAAGTGCTCTATATTTACATAAACGGGAATCCACCCGTTGACATACGTTATAAATAACGCGCTAGCGCCCTGCCCGACATTGTTTTCGGTCAATGTGCGCAATGAAGATCTAAAATAACGCGCATTATTAGGATAAATTGCGGAGTTAGATTATTTAGCGGTCGAAACAATTATACATGACACATCGCGGTTAGAACAATGTGCAAGAGAACATTGTTTGAAAATAGCGCGCAAGAGAGTGAGCATTGATTGTTTGATCACTACCGACCAATTCATGCCACGCACGATGTTCACCCGCAATGCACCCAATGACGTGTTGACTAGTATTAGGCTTCTAATGACCAACCGCCACCGATGGCACTATTTAACAACAAAACGTATGGATTAGTCTTACCGTCTATTAAATCGCTATGATAGTGTGTCAAGAAGGACACCGAATAGCGTGTTTGGTAGAGGATGTACTACTGATATCAGAAATGAGAATAGAGGTCATGACGTTTGACGCTATTGATAACGAGTAGGCCTATAAATGGATGGGTTCCCTATTATGGTAATATCAAGGATTTGACCTTAACCATGTTAACAGTACACTCTCAGAAAAAAAGGTTCTAAATCTGTCCTCTATTTAGAACCCTCAATGGTTCTTGAATGGAACCAAAAATGGCTCTTCAGACACCTTGCAGAACCATTTTTAGTCGTTATAGAACCACAAAAGGTTCTCAAAAGGGTTTTTAATTTTGAAAGAACCTTTTTTGAAGGTTCTATGAGGAACCTATCTCTTGAACCTTCGAAAAAGGTGCTTGACAATTTGAGAACCATTTGGAGAACCAATAAAGGTTCTATAAGAGACCAAAAATGGTTCTGTAAGGTGTCTGAAGACCCAATTTTGGTTCTACTCAAGAACCATTTAGGGTTCTAAATAGAGGACAAAAAAGGGTTCTTTAATTTCTTAGAGTGTAGTTCCTGTATTGATCATAATAATTATAAATGTTAAACACTATTGCTATAGCCAAAATTCAAAATACATTTCTGGGATCCCCTTATTCACAAATGACCGCAATAACGTTTGTATAATCATGTGTTTTGCAGGTCCTGTATGTCTTTTTCGTATACGAGACAGGCGAAGCAGCTGGGCAGAACATGACAACAGTCGCAACTACTGCTGCGTGTCGCTGGATCAAGAATCAAGTCAAACATGATTTTGTCGGACACGAGGTCAACATCACCGAGATCATACCAGAAACTTATTTATCCGGAGATAAGAGGATGTCTGCTCTCAACGCACTTCTTGGTCGTGGTGTTTCAGTGACAGCAAGAGCCTATATTCCAGAAGATATCCTTCGAAATGTTCTCAAGACTGATTCACGTACAATGGAGAGTTTCGTGGAACGTATTCGCAACATGGCAATGCGTCAGAATTCCTCCACCACTAGCGTGGGTAATGTGCCTAATATTTTGGCAGCCATATTTGCGTCTACAGGCCAGGATCTTGGATGTGTTCCAGAGAGTTCGCAATCTTTCCTTTGCATCCGGAAGTCTGACCAACCAGGTGGTGGGATTGAAGCCCAGCTAGACATGCCTACTTTAACCATTGGTACGGTAGGTGGTGGCACTGGCCTTCCAACACAGACTCAATGTTTAGAGATGATGCAGTGCACGGGGTCCAGGTCTAACTTCCGCATGGCAGAAATTATAGCTAGCGTATGTCTTGCTGGTGACCTTTCGCTTGCTGCTGCTGTTGCAACCTGGCAACACGCTGGTGCTCATGAAAAACTAGGGCGCAACAGACCAAATGAATGAATCATAAAACACAAAACAAGCTAAATGTAAATTGTTCATGCATTGCATTGAGCTTACTATTTAAGTATACTTACTTGTATGTTACTTCTATATCATTATGTAGATTTCAATTATTAAGCATATAGTGTAACGGGTCATTTTGACTTTTCCCTCAAAATGTGATTTCTTTAATAATTTCTTTCATGATTATGCCGTGAAAAATAAACTGAAAATTTGCCCCATGTCACTATGACGTCATGATGACCACGAGCCCAAATACTGTTAAACAAGTTAATTTCGCGAGCAATTACATTTCGCGAGAATCTAAAATTCGCGAAATTATATTGCCGCGAATTTATATTGCCGCGAATTTATGTGTGTGAAGATGACAGTAGTGGTAGAAATGTTACTTTGCGAAATTAAGTTACCGCGAAACTAGTGGTGATTAGCAATTCGCGAAAGTTTGCCGCAAAATTAACTTGCTTTACAGTAGTGTCCTCGTTGGACCAAATATTACACAAATTGTTTTGGGGCTTTAAGTTAAAAATCTTTCTAAATACCCGATCTTCAAGTTTGACGTTGATAGCACTCACAATAAAATTAAAAAAAGACAATTCGTGGATTGCATCATCCTCCATCTTATACCCTAACTTTGAAGGGTCACTCTGTCGCATGATGGTAGGTACGATGTGAGGGTTAAAGCTATTTTATCTGAAGAAGAAATAGAATCAATAGGCAAAAACTGCTTTAGATAATTTCAACTGATAGAAGTATACAGAATAGATGCAAATGAGATATTTCTTGAAAGTCATCAGCAAATCGGTCTTTCTATACGGGCTGCAATAACATCTATCAACAAATCGGGCGAATTGAATATGAGTGATGGTTCGGAGTATGAAAAGACCCATTTTAATGTGTGAGTATGGCCTGTTTCAAACATCAATAATGGTCATTGCGATTGTTGATTTACAATTTAATATATAAATTGTGATTTTACATTTAAACCACACCCCTGACCTCCCAGACCGTAAAGATTGAAGTAGGCATGCGCACCGTGATTCGGGAATCACGTTTAAAAAATAGTACTACAAGTTATCATATCTGATTGATCAATATAGATATAAGCAAAATGTTCAATTGCGTCAACGTATTTAATAGTCCATATTATATTGCAAATAATCAATGGCATAACAGTAGGGTCTTTAATTTGGGTGGGGGCATGTTTTGCGGACAGGCCTTTTATCAGAAGGGGTGGGGGGGCATAACCGACTATTTTTTGTTAATAAACATAGAGTTTGTCATTTCATTTGGGGCGTCATCTCCTGCCCCCCCCCACCCCCCCCCCCCCCCACCCCCTCTAGTTACGCAACTGCACTGGTGACTTCATCGCCGTCATCTTAACCACTCTCAATGCTATTATTCAGAGTTCTCCTCGACATAAGTCGTCCTCTACAGTATGGGCGTGGTTGAAATTCCGATAAAGAACACAGTCCGTTGGAATTATATATGATTGTCGTTTTGTCGTTGGCATTTGGCAATCATAGAAAAAATAGGTCTTGCATTCTTGACATATCACAGTTGATAGTTTTGATTTACTATGTAATTTGGTAAGCAATAATTTACATTGACATTGAAATTCGTCAAATGTTTTGTAAGCAGTTTTAAGGTGTTGATTGTAATTGAAACATTATTTTTGTGTTTGCATATATAAAGTGTTAGTGTAGAAATTATTGAACAAATAATTTTATTCCGGTTAAAACGACTGAGTAGTTCGAATAATACCGTACAATATTCTATGTTCCAAAAATTCAAATTGGATAAGATCGAAAGTCCTAATACCTGTTTGATCTTGTTAGTGGTTATATGATTTCATTTTATCAAAATAAATATAACCTTTGAAAGGTTGTATTTATTCCCTTTCAAATACAACCTTTATTTTAAAATATCAAATAAACTTAACTCACCTTTATCCGTATGTAACCTTTCGAACACCCTTCACTGTGTAATATAAAACTATCAAGTGTTTTAATCTTGCACTTTATTAGGAATACGTTTCACTAGGGATGACAGCTGCCTTCAAGGTGTATGATTGGAGATAAAAAAGTTGGTCAATAATAAGCATCCTTGTACCATATTCATTAAGCCTTATTGTAAACGAATCGTTCAAAGACGTATAACGGTGTTAAAGCTTAACTGTAAAATTACAGTACGTAAACTGCAAAACTCAATTGTATGATATTACGTTACCGATACATAATATAAGCAATCATATCTATGTAATTTACACAAAGGTTTTGTTTATCGCAAATCCAAATACTACTCTAACAGTAACAAGGTAATGTATAAGATATGGTGATATTACGGTGAAATAAAATAGATGCTTAAAATAGGAGATTACTTTTAAGAGGACGTTATTTAATGAGCCACGAAGACCCATGGTGATTGAGAGGTGAACACGGGAAATAACAAAATGCAAATGACAAAGTAATAACTAAATTCATGACAAAGGCTCTACGTGTAGTTGGTTAGTAAATCAGATAGTCTGGGAGCCTGTCACATATGATTTCAACCCACAAAGTACAGAAGGTTTGACCCTACCTAAAATCTGTTTCTGAGATCATATGGAGCAAACAAGTTAATGGTTATATTTCCACCTGACGCTTAGTTTCCGAGATATAGGGCAAAAAGGTCAAAGGTCAATATTTTCCTAATTTCTTTTTGTAGTGGGGTCAAATGCTCCGATTTTGACATGTCATACCAAGAATAGTTTGGCATATGTACAAGGTAAGCGTCTTTTAGTTTCATTAAGTCAAAGGTCAGTAAGCTATAATGTGTGCCGACCTTTGACATAATGAATCTGATAGGTGCTTAACTTGTAGATATGACAACTATTCTTTTATGGCATATCGTATCCCTCCGAACAATTTTAGACCATTCTGATCAAAATCAGAGCATTTTTAGAATTTGACCCCTGTACAAAGAATTATAGGAAATATTGACCTTTGAACTTTTTGCAATTTGACCCCTGTAGTACTTCAGAGGGTATAGGGCCTAGATCCAGCTGAGGGGCCATTCTGACCACAACAAAAGATAGATTTTAACGCTTTTTTGTTATTTTGCCCAGTGAAGATCGATATATCACCGAATGTTATTTATTTAAGAACCTGTTCAATTTGGTGTTGATTTTTGATTTTCACTGGTTTCAGGACAAATAATCTGTTTTGTGTGTGATGTTGGTACGTCTATCCGCAATTACGCGTACGTTAAACTATGCATATTTGTAGTACCACCGTCTGTACTTTATTGGTTGAAATCATGTACGACATGCTCTGGACCTAATATAGAAGTATTCGGTTGACTAGTTGATCTTACACGTATTACCAGCTTGCGGATATTTCGGACAACATCATCCTTGACCCGAAGTGGGACGAGAAACTGCTGAAGGAGCCATCTAGGAACAGG
Organism: Ophiura sarsii; assembly: GCA_035610835.1. NCBI lineage: Eukaryota > Metazoa > Echinodermata > Ophiuroidea > Amphilepidida > Ophiuridae > Ophiura > Ophiura sarsii. Next base: position 12,406,637 of record CM069452.1, on the reverse strand, counting down.
TTCAACAACGGGCAACAACGAAGAGGGCAATTAGAAATTTTAAAGCATTTTTGTTTCCTGCTTTCTGATTGCTTCGTAAAACCTCGTAAAAGGTAAGAGTGTATGGACTCAATGATATCTGTACTTGACTACGTTGAGTTATGACAATTTACGTCATCGTGATACTAACGCAATATCATCCTAATCCGAAAACGTAATTGATAACCTATCCCGGGTATTGCCTATTCAAAACTCTATGCACATGTGGGCAGGTGTTTTATCATGATGGATTTGGGGTCTTGATGTCAGCGGTAAAATACTTATTCATAAGTTACAATATTGTAGATCTTACTCCTATTTATTCGTTTGTACGCTGGCCGTGTCTATTCCGTGTGAGTGTCAATGCTTAATGGTAATAATCAAGTTTAACGACATAACGCTTAGAGAAATTGGTTGGCGTGTTATCAATTAGTGTGTATCTCCTACTAGCACATTAAAATCGTCACCTCTATCGACAAGAACAGCTAGAGGGTTGGAATGCGTATCATTCGCATGAACGCTATCGTAATTAGAATGCATCTAGCCCTGGTTCCATCAGTTCAATCTGATTCGGTGCCAAAGCATACCAAATGAGCAACTTCGTGAAGTGATGCCTATATGCATCACGCAGGTTTTCCTCTTCGACATAAAAGCCCAATAAAGAGGCACTTCAAAAAGGTGCATAAACTGATTTTTGAGAATTTAATTGCATTGGAGACGGTAGAGACTCCGAGCATCACGAACACGGGAGAGGTGATATTTCCATGACGGTGGTACTGATTGGCCCAAATATGCATTTCTTATTGGTACGCGTATTTGCGGATAGACATAAAATAATCACACACTAAAAAAACCAAATTACTTGTCCTGAAACCAGTGAAAATAAAAAAATCGACTCCAAATTGAACAGGTTCTTAAATAAATGATATTTGGGGATATATCGATTTTCATTGGGCAAAATAAGAAAAGGAGCGTTAAAATCTATCTTTTATTGTTACCACTTTGCCCCGCCAGAATTCGTTCTCAAATACAATGGGATTATATTATTCGCCAATACTTTGATTTTTCCTGATCACAATAATAATAATCGTTGAAAGCTAACCCATATTGTGTCAAATATATACGTTTTGAATCAGGTTTTTTCGTAATTTGAAACTGTATACGTCAAAAAGTTAAAACTATCCTTTTAATTTTAATTAAACATAGTTCAATGTCTATTACGATGTCGTGTTGGGAAGGTTGTTCCGTGATCCTACATCTTAAATAAAAGTCCGCAGCACAATGGAGTATGTCTCACTAAACAATGCTAAACCACTGCCAACCAGATGTAGAGCGTTACTTTCGGCACCATATGTTCAACTTCCGTTCACGTTCGAGTGTACCAATGATCTTTCACTGACGACTGCCAAAACTCCCTCCCTCTCACAGCCTTTTCAAGATGATGTTGGCAACATCTCAGAGGCATGAACCCATACTTTTAAGTGCCGTATACACATACATACACCTTCTCTACAACTCTTAACTTAGCATAATACTCTATCTTGACACCCTTCAAGTCCTTCCAAAATCTGACTTTACATTAGCATTGTGGTCATGATTACACTGTGTAGGTTAATGCTTGGTTGCGACGACGGATGTTAAAGCATGTAGCCAGCTAGGCAGCTGCTGGTAGAATCTCCCGAGTTCGTTGTTTTAGATTCTCTTGATTTCAATGACATCCAGATATTTATTTGGTTTTTTAATTTATATTTTGATGTTGTTCTCTGTATGATTGAGCTCTTACCTTATTTTTATGTCACTTTCCTCGGCATTTATAAACCCTGCTCATTTGTGCATAATGTAGTACGCATGTTTTCCGAGTTGCATTGAACCAATGATCGGCACGTCACAGAGCTCTTTGTAAATATTTACCATTTCAATTCCTAATATTTGAACTTGATTTGTGAGGGAATGGGTATAATCTTTGTAGTGGCATGTACGCCGACATGACATGTGTCATTACCTTAACACTTTTTTACAGACCAAAGACCCTGAGGGCTATTAGTTTGCTGTGACTATAGCTAGGCCACGTGCGGGATTTATATCATAACAGTTCCTAGGGCATGACGACTACTGGCAGTGACTGGCTTGCTAATCTGGAAACTGAGAATTTATGACCGGGCAATAGTTAAATCATCGGTATGAAAGTGCTATGACCGGGCAATAGTTAAATCATCGGTATGAAAGTGATTAGGCAGTGAAACATAGTAATCATGTACATTTATTTCTCTTCTTCTGCAGATTATAGGTTTATTAATCACAGCGATCGAACCGCATTAAATGCCAAGATGGAATGCTATTCTGAAGCGCTTTGAAGTCATATTCAAACGAAGTTGCAAAATACACCAGAGAGATAGTTGATTTATTGATTTGTTGGTGTGTCTGGATTAACCAATCAGGATAATAGTACAATAATTTAATGACGACATTCGAATATCTTCCAACTGCTTGTTTCTGTGGAGTTGGTAATTGGTCAATGACATGCACCGAAGTAGATATATATATGTATTATATATATGGATTATTAGTGTTTATTGGTTTATAAATAGATACTCGACTTGTTGGCAAATTTATATTGACCGTAATTTATTTGTTGTACATGCACATTATCAATAGAGCAGAAACTATAGTAAAACGTACACCTATACTCTATTTTCTTCCTCTGGACAGTGACTTAACATTATAGACGCAGCATTTACGCAAGAGTATGTATATTCTGTCTTTCTACGCGTGTGTATACGTCAGCACTTCGAGTTTTGCGTTGATGTGCTGTTACGCAGTTACGTCACTGTCTCGTGATAGATAAATAGACGATAGCCAGAATAAAATAGAGGTATTTATTTCATTTATTTATAGAAATCACACGTTACCAACAAAATATATATGGGTCTACGCGTTTTGCAAAATTTGCGCAATTGCTGTTCCGTATTTATTAATAATGAGTTCTAAGGTACATGATTACAGTGCCAGTCTCGACCCTTATTGTCAATTTAAAGTTGGGTGACTCCTACATGAAGACGCATAATAGAGATAGTCATATTCCCATAATTAAGTTAAATGGCTCCATTTGTTTTTATACTTTAAATTTGTCTATTGAACAGTATACAAACCTCTAATGTAGTATACTACTTTTGGAGGTAAATCCATCGATAAAACAACAGGTCTCAGTCCACCAAAACATTTGGCAGGGGTAATAAGAAAATTATGATGGGTAAAAGTGAATTTGATATGGGTCACCCTTCTTTATTTGGATGTAGTAGAAACGTCAGTACTGGATTACCAAATATTACCTTGAATTTGCACAAATTATTTAGAAAATCGTTACGTGTATCTTAGCCTTTAACGTTTATCAATGACTAAAGCTAAATCGGCTATCTAAACAATTTGATTTGAACAAACGGTTATACGTACGTGACTGTCAACATATAACAACCAATAGTTGGAAACTGAACAAATTCAATATTACACTGCTCCTTATGATATAACGTTTATACTGGCCCTGGCTATAGCAAAATCAGTTGCTATTGTGACAGATAATTGATCAAAAGACAATTCGTCAGTGATTTTATTTCTTTAATTAATATTTGGTTCATTTATCGATGCATGTTTATATGTACTTCACAATAAAGGGCAAATTAATGGCATGATCACTGAATGCTTGTTTATCAATATACCTTGAAAACGAATTAAGTCGTCAGTCTTTATTGTTAAATACATGTGTGTGGCTTATGTAGCACATTCTTCGTTATTTTTGGTATTATTCAATCTATAATGGTCTTTAAACATTTTCAAATTGTATTGTTTATTTCTTAGGGCCCGCTTTCGATGCCTGTTAGACTAAACCAGATTTAGCGCGTACGGCTGCTATCTTTTTTTGCTAGGGCCTGTTTCCTTGCAAGCACACTCGCTGGTTTTTGCACACCGGTTATCGCATCGCATAGTTCAGGTAGCTCTTTCACTTCTCCTTTCAGCTCTGTTGTCAATTTAAGTACTTGGGTGTTTCCTCTAAGTGAAAGTGTTTTTTTGTCTAAGTCAAGGTCTGCCTTGTTAAACATCAGCATTAAAAGGCTCCCTGAAATGATAACAAGATTCACTTTGGTTAAAGTAGTTTTTGGATACACCTTGTCGCTATTGTTGTTTGTTGTTGTGCAATGATGCATATACTGACATTACGACAAATTATATCGTAAGAACGGTAGATTTGTTTAATGAACGTGCACAATTATTCTATGAAGAAACATTGTGTTACCGTTATGTTTTGACTTTGTATTTCGATATCTTACAATGAGCATAATATAGTGATAATATTTAAAAAAAATGTTTAAAAATTAATAAGTTCTCCTTATTGCATTTCTTTGCATTTCATTTATGTATATCTATTATTGATGTAATCTCCCCTCGTAGTGCAACCAAACTAAAGTAAATACCTTTAAACGCAAACTCTGTTGGTGAAATATAATTTAATCCCAAAATACGTATCGAAATATTTTAAAGATAAAACCTACGTGTACTCAAGACTTTACAGCCGCATCTCTTGTCCATTATGACAGCTACGTCACTTATTCCCCTGAGGCCTTTGTTGGTCTTAAGATCTCGGCTGATGTGGACCTTTCCATTATCTAATAACTTAGCTGAGACAACTGTGGATGAAAATATTAAGCGTGTAAAGATAATAAAAATTCCATTGAAATGGAATGGGGGCGATCCAAAAGAAAGAAGCGTGTTTTGTAACCATTTTCTGAAGCATCTGTTTCATACAAATTACCAGGGAAATGGTGTATGTATTTAAAAACCAAAAACCAACCAAAAAACATCGCAGTCTAAAAATAGCACAGGAAACCAATAAAGTTGATTTGTGTGCATGGAGGGGGGAGGGGTACCGCCTGAAGAACAAATCTAGGTATATATGACATTGTACTTGGTCTAAAAAGTTGGTCTAGGAATTGCTATAATACCTATATGGCATTCCGCGATCATGGTTACCCATATTGACATTTCATTAAACCAACCCAGGAATTATTATTATAATTATACAGCGTGTCCCAAAAAAATGGGTTCAAAAGTTTGCGAGCTTACAACTAAAAAAGTAGGAAACATAGATAGTTTATATTTCTTGATATTAAACAAAATATACATGATCTTAATTGGTTAAACTCTTTAATTATTCCAATATAAACTTTTTGAAATACAAAGATTTTAATAGAGCGTGGTCAAAACCCATTTGTCCCACTTTTCAAGGAACACCCCGATGTATTGCAATTGCACATTGTTGTGATTTCGTCAATGTTTTGCCTTTGCATTCATTCCTTCAAAGACTTGGGCAGTAAATAAAATTCTCTTGGTCATATACCAATAATACAAGTTCATTATTTACATAAACATTAACAAAAATGTTCTTTGTTATAGTCCGAGTTATTGTTAAGTTCTTTCGGAGATGGTTTATTCCTTAAATCGGGACAAATGGGTTCAGATCTGACCACGCTCTGTTCAAATCTTTGTATTTCAAAAAGTTTACATTGGATTGGTCTCCAAATTTACCCAATCAACGTCGGGTATATTGTGTTTGATATCCTTAAATATAAACTATCCATAATTCCTACTTATTTCATTATAAGCTCGCAAACTTTTGAACCCAGTTTTTTGGGACACGCTGTATATGTAATACAAAAATAAGTTATCAGTACATTGTCCCACTACTAAACTGCGCCAATAAAGTATCTAAACACTAACAAATGGTCAGATTTATCGGAACCTGAAATAGTATGCAAAACAATAATTAATTAATTCGATTCACAGTTATCTTCTGCGCATTTATGGGCACTTGAGTGGCTTAAGGTAGAATTTCAAAAGTTGCAAAAGCCCCTATTCAAGCAAGAGCGTTGTACGGTGACGAATAAGATCAGCATTATTTTTGCCCACCTTTTATAAATGATTTGTTTGTCGCGTGTTGGATAAATCGATTGCGATGAACATCAGCATTAATTGTCAATAACAAAACAAAAGGGTCAGAGATGGGAGGCATAAATCAATAATTAATCAATCATTAATTGTCATGGTTAATTAAACAGAACAAATTGGTGTCTTTTGTCTTGATTTGGTATGTGTGTGATGCTTGTGTGAGTTCCCTTCTGGAATTGGGGTCAATAGGAGCTTTTGCAACTTTTGAATTCGACCTTAAGCCACTCAAGTGCCCATAAATCCGCCAAACAACATCGTAGCGCAACAAAAGAGGTGTCAAAATGCGCATAAGATAAATGTGAATCGAATTAATTAATTATTCGTTTGCATACTATTTCAGGTTCCGATAAATCTAACCATTTGTAAATGTTTAGATACTTTATTGGCGCAGTTTATGTAGTTTTGTACAAGGCCACTGGTATGGTGTTACATGCCTTGCACTCATCACGTGGAATGATACAAGTTTACACTACAACTGATTATTTGCATTAACTACGATGCGGCGTGCTTGTGTCACCCGGCTCGGCAGTTTTTCGATGAAATAATGGCCCCAGGGTATATACAGGGCGGAATATACTCTGCCATGTATGGTCCCCCCCCCCCCCCCCCCCCCCCCCCCCCCCCCCGTGGCCTAGCGGTGGATCGTCTGCCTCTGAACCCAGAGGTCCGGGGTTCGAGTCCCTTTTTCCCCTCGCTATTAGGCCGCGAAATTTTTTTTGTTTGGAAAAGGTGCCTCGGGGGTTAGGGTTATTACACATTGAATGGCCATGAACATGGATAAAAACTCAATGGGTACTTGATACCACACTGTGTTGATATGTACTGTTGCAAACATCTTGATGCAAGAAGAGTCTTCTCCTTAGACAAACAAGATAAGCTATCTGTAATAACATCTCTCTGATTGAATCATAAACAAATATAGCTTTGACTCCATCACAGACTGCGGGTACTGTTAAAATAAACTGCATAGGTACATGCAATTTACAAAGACTATAAACATGGCGGCCCCCACTAATGTCTAGAAAAACCTAAATGTGTAAAATTGTGCAATAATATGCTAATAGGGTGGCATCGCCCCCACCCCCATCCCCCCCCCCCCCCCCCCAATAAAAAAAGGTCGCTAGACGGTAGACCTGTAGCCCCGGGCTGTAGCCATGCATATTGCTAGTGATTTGGTACTAAAACCAGTAACTGTCACTGCTAAAACTAACTGAAAGACACTCATGAGTGCCCATAACAAAAGGTTCTCGTTCCCGTAGTATTCGCTGTTTAGATCAATTCAATGCACGACATTCAATACAAGTGTTACATACAAGTGTACTGTTCATTTCAAAACATGACCTATACAATTGGCGGGTTATTTTAAAACAAGTATCCATCAATATGTGTATTGGTCACATATTTGGATTTCTGCGGTGTTGGTCTATTTAAATTCTGAAACAGTCTTTAGTCCCGCAAGTATGGCCGACACATGGATGCCCTCTATTGTTGGCGATGCATCTACCGCCATAAACTATTGATACTGTGAGGCTAAAAAGGAACTTGTAATGATTGTTATTCTAATTTGGCCATTTAGCGTTAAGATTTTTGAAAATAGTTGTTAAAAATGAAATACAACTACATGATCTGTAACTTAGGTCCCAGATACTGGTATATCAGTAGCAGTATTGCACGATACTGGCACATGAAATGTGCCTGTATCGCTCGATACCGGTACATTTACACCAAATTGTGTTCAAGTATCAGCGATACTGGAATGTTGTACATGTGCCAGTATTGGGTGTTCCAGTACAATTTTACCAAATTATATTCTCATTTGCATTAATCCATTTATGAAATGACGTTCAAATGATTGGTCGTTGTTGAAAGGGATTAAATCATGTTCAGCGTAAATGTGAATCACCAATCTACGACTTGCGTTCTGCGCGTCGGGGTGTTTATTTTACTCGCGCGTTGCCCTCGTGAAATATACCACGCATATGAGGCGAACACAGTTATAGATTGGTGATACAAATACGCTGGTTGAGAGCACATTTTACTAAAACACATTTTTCTCCAATATTAAAGGTAATGTTAATGTTAATTGGGTATGCACTTAAACCTTAAGTGTTGTAGGTTAAAAAAATATCGCTACTTGGTCGGTCATGTGTCCCATTGCCATGGAAACGGCGGCCATCTTAGATCATCTTTTTTACTACGAGGACACCTTGCGCGTAAGATATCTCAAAAACTATTTATCGTAGAGTATTGGGATAAAAGCAAATGAAAGCTGATTGATGGGCTATAGAATGAACTAGGATCTAAGCAATTGGACACTATTAACTAGGGTAAGTATTTGATATTATTTTGTTCACCAGAATTTTTTATTTTTTATTTACGGAGATGTAAAAAAATATGTTCTCATAGGGTTAGAGTCTTCATTCTAGTTCATTTTAAAGCTGTTATTAACAGTATTCTGGCCAAATGTGAAGGTCCTAGCCCCTTTAGTTTTCCAGATATCCTGCGCGCACGGTCGCAAAATGGTCGAAATTAGTTACGGAGATATTGTCAGTTAAAGGTCGGGTCATTAGTAAATACGAATAATTAATACTCATTAAAGGTAATTAATCGTCATTTTTAGTGTATCAAACTAACTAAATTTGATTTAAAAATGAGGTTTTCACTTATTTAAGGCATCTTAGAACACTAAATGCATTAATTATTGGAGTAATCAAAAAAAATATGACATTTTTTACCAGAAATGAGATACTTAAAACAATAGAATGCATAAGAATTAAATACATGCGTTAATATACGAATTTTTTGACTTCGCGACGGACATGGACGCGCAAAATTTATCATAACTTTGCAGAGGAATATCCGACTTTTGTTCATTTTTGAAACAAAAGAAATCTAATTCTCTGGGCTGTGATTTAAAGCCAAAAAGCAAAATTCATAATATAAAACCTCTCAACCCCTATATTTCCCCTTACCAGCTAAATAATCATACTTTAATCTTAAAACTTACCATAATCATATTTACATATCACATTTGCCGATTCATCCGGCAGTCCTTTAAAACAGCTCGGACAATCTGCAATTAATGAAAATAAAACATTGGTTATGATTATTAGTATTTTAACTTCCTGTAACAAATATATATTCAACTATAGCATCGAACATTTGTCACTGTACGAAATTAATAGCCTTCTCTAATAACCTCCTCTGGCATGTAATAATCAATTATAATTATACCAGGCATTTGACACCAAATTATGTCTCTTACTTTCCCTCACCATTCTGAGATTATAACCTATATAATATATCTTAAATAGAATTTCTTCACTGAGACATAGTAAGCCCTTGAAAATCCCTTTTTTCAAATAAACTATGATTGCATCTGTGTATTGAAAGTTTGGTGAGTATCAGATTGTACAGCAACATGGTTGATTGAGACACAGAGCTGTCGGTTACAAATGTCGGTGTGCGTTTCCAACAAAACATCATGGCTGTCAACGTGTGACACAGTGAAGTGAAGTACTATTAACAATATTATGCCCTCTCACTTTGCCGGCTGAGAAACTAATATCGTTGAAACACTCACTGGGGAAACAGACATCTATTTTGGTAACATCACAGATGCATGAACCGGGGCATGAACCCATTTCAATTACTGTCATAGTCAATACGGCAATATGCACGTAAGACAAAACGTTCCTGACCAGGTGCTTGTATGCCAATTTATTCAAATCTAAAGCTCATATTCATACACTTGTATTAGTATAGAACCAATCAGAAAGCACGAAACCGTGTGCACGCCGTACGCATTACGTACTATGCATTGTTTTGATTCGTTGTTCAGGCAACACGGGTTTGCCGATTTTACTATTGGTATTAGCAAACTTGTTAATATTATTCGCAATAGTGTTGATATGATCACAATAGCATTCCTCTACGGGATTGTGCCATATTCGCACATCAACATCAGCGTTCGTGCATTGAGTTGTTTAATTTCTCTCAAAACAAAACACACGCATTAATTGACCTATAATCAATCTGAAACGTACATTATGTGGTCAAATGTCTACACAATTTCTCGTTCAACAAAATATGAGTTGAATATTTTGAAGTTATGATTGGTTATTTTTACACCAACCAATGTCATTGCTGCTTAGCAGGAACCAGATCATGATGCTGCGTTGACCTGTTAACCACACATGTCTGGCTGCTTACAATAACGTTAAGTATGCAAAACAAAGCAATCCCAATGACAATTGTAATTGCTGTCAAGGTCATCACTTTTTTGATTAACAAACAATCTTTTGAGAAATACAATCACCCACATTTACAATATAAGTCATAGATTTTGAATAAAATGTCATAATTACGATCTATCTAATCTCAAATTATCTAGTTGCTCTGTCTACAACTATTGTTACATGTCTTACTAAACCAAAAACTCGTCTCAATACCGCCAAGAGGGTGTTTTATGCCTTTGGTTTTAATGTGGAACAATATACAGCGTCACATACGGCGTCACATCAGACATGCCTCACCACTGACTCAATTTAAGAAGATGTTAAAAACTCACTTATACCACCGTCATGGTGCAAGTGATGTGTAATACTGTTCATGCTGTTGTTATAGTGTTTCGCTTTTATTTTGTTAAGCGCTGTGGTACAATTTTATAATGTGTAAGAGCGTTATATAAATGCTCATTGTAATGTAATGTAAGAAGAAGAATTCATTGGTAGATTACCAGTGTAGACACCTTCGGAGCCGTAATTTCACCCTTATTAAGATGAGCACTCCTGATGTAGTTCTCGTTGAAAATTACTATTGGGAAAAATCACCGTGTTGCATAATATAGCCTTTCTTCATCATCTTCATCTATGTAGATAATGTTATGCCCTGAGGTCTCTCGGCTGCGGACCAGACTTTGGCGGGTTAAACCGGTTTTGTGAGCGCTCAACCGTCCCCTTTCCCTCATGGCATATGGCTGGAGGTGGCATCAACTCCGCTTGTCTGAACGCCTTGGTGCTTCTGCAAAGCCAGATAATGTAGCTTGCTCGCAAGGCTGTTTTGGCTGCTGTGTCTAAGATTGGTTTTCTTTTCCCGCTGGGAATTCCTAGCGAGGCCAGACATTTGCTGATCGTGGTACTATAAATCCCCTGCTTCCGACTTCAACGGGAAAGTAGTTTACAGACCATCCATTATTTTCACATTCTGCTACGAGGTCTTGGTATTTACATTTGTTACTGGCGAAAGCATTTGCAAGGTTTTCCTCTGCTGGAACTGGCAATTCAATGATGATGACATTTTTTTTAAGTCTGAGTTAAGAAAATAGTAATGTCAGGTCGATTGGCCGTCTCAACAATTTCTGGAGGAAATACTATCTGCAAGTGCTCTTCATCCACTAGAAGTTTCCAGTCACTGGCATTTTTCAGGATGTCTGTCTTTTTTGGTTTTCTGTACGGCAAGACTGGATTACGGTATTTTGTGCCATCTGCTGTTTGGAATGCTACGGTAGGACTGAAACTTTGAGACTGGGATGTTGATGGTCTGTTGTTATTTGCTTCATCGACATATGGTATCAGTCCTGACACAATTGCTCTCAATGTTTGGTCACGGCGCCAATTGTACCTTCCATTTTCTAAGGAAAAGCTGCAACAGTTCAGGATGTACAATTTCGGTGGTGACATAACTGGCACAATCCCATATTTGTCTTGCCCCAGAGTCTCAGGTTAGTTGGTGTCGGGAGTTGGTCATGGATGGCATTGATCTGGAACGACAGGAGTTCAGGTGTCCAAACATACAGGAGTTTCTTCCATGATGTGTCCACTTGCATGGCAGAGTCCCATCGCAGCCACTGTCCTTGTTTCGCGCATCCATAAAGGTAGATCAGCATCTCATCCTCTTCAACTTCGTCAACTTCTTTTAATAACCAAACTGGTCGGCACTGCCTGTGTTCTTTCTTTCAGGGTCATGTCTTTAATTAGCTTTTGATTCTTCTTGAACCCCAAGCCTGCTCTATCAGTCTGACCTCTTGCCGATTTCATTAAGGATGAGATGTCGTTCTTTTTGTTCCAGCTCCTTGACTCCATTCCATCTGGACCTCTTCTTTTTCGTCTCTAAACACTCTCGGTATAGTGTTTGAGTTTTTCCATCTCTGGATTGCTTGTTGGGATGGTATTTAGTTAGCTGCATACATTTCACTGAGGTGGTGAGTCGCTTTAGTTGTAGGCCGTAGCGTTTTCTGGACCTGTATAAAGCAATGTTGGTAGTGATTCTGGTTACTCCTGCCCATCTCTTCAGATGCTTTGTGCAGGTTGCATCCAGTTTCTCAATATAGGTGATTGGGAATTTGTAGATGGTAAATTCCAATGCCATTTTTTGGAATGATCACATATGATTGTAGATCCACATTTTCATGATACCATTCAATTCGCTTGCATCTGTTAACTCCAACATAGCAGACAACTTGCTGTTACCATTTGCCTGATCTTATCATCCTTCAGGTCTTCATAGATTAACTTCCCAATGAATCTCATTGGTTGGCTGTGGATATATGTGATTTTCTGTCTGTCAATTATTAGTTGTGGGTCGTAGGTTATATATTGTGTTTTATGGCCTCTTCGCTTCAGGTCTGCATTCGGAACCACTTTCTTTATGGCATGAGATTTACATTTAACAGGCTTGGCTTTCATGGTTCTTGACCATTTGAGGACTTCGTTGGTGGTATTTATGAGTCGTTGACAATCCTCTGTGTTTCTGGCAACCAGTGTAAGGTCGTCGGCATATGCTTTAGCTGAAGACACGATGTTGGAATTACTCATTCGGTATCCAAGATGATCAGATTGGTCGAGTAGATCCAGACAGAGATTGAAAACGGCTAGAAATAGAATGGATGATAGCGGGCAGCCTTGAAATACTCCAATAAAGCATTGTATCCAGTCTGTTGTCCCCTTCTCTGTTTTCACACGGATGAACACTTCATCGTTATAGTTGAAGATAATATTTCTGATGTGTTCCGGCACATAGTACCATTCCAAGGCAAATTGTATGAGGTTATGTGGTACACTTCCATACGCGTTCTGTAAATCTAACCATTTGGCATCTTGAAGCATTTCTTTAAGGGCTTCTGTGTGTTCAACGCAGCCTGATATTTTCTCCATGAAGCCCTTTGAACAGATTTGCCAATATAGTTGTTCTCTGTTAAGTATTTAAGGGTTCTTTGAGCAAGAATGCCCATTCCAAGATTTTTTCACAGTTATAGGTCTGAAGTAGGCTGGTTCACTTGTATTCTCTTCCTTTGAGATAAGGATTGTTTCTCTCACTTTCCAGTCGGCAGGAATTGAAGCAGTTCTCCAGATGTCGCAGATGGTTTCATGCAACAGTCCGGTTATCCTTGGGCACTTCTTCCAAACTAAGTCAGGAATACGGTTGGTTCCAGGAGCACTGGCATTTCTTCGCTTTTTGGAGATATGCATTCAACTCTGACAGGCTTGGAAGTTTTGTCTTAAATTTGGTAGTGGGTTTCTTTGGTTTTTTCATGTTCTTCATAGGATGGTACTTGTAACTACGCTTCTTGTAATTGTTGACTTCCTTAAAGTACTTCTCCCCTGCTGTTTTACTGAAGGATGGAGATCTGGTTTCTTTATTATTCAACATGTTTGTGGCATATTGGTGCGGGTTCTGTCGAAATTGCTGTTGGGCTTTGTTTGCAGCTGTTTTCTCTTGAGACTTCAGCTCTAGTTTTCTGACTTTGTAAAAGTCTAACAAGTTTCAGGAAATAACCCATGGGAATTGGCACAAATGAGAGCATACACAGGGCAACAAAACTATGAAGCCCAATTTTAAATATTTGGAAAATGCAACGATTTGGTTTCTAGTTACAATTTTTTGTATATAAAAAGCAAATGCGAACTATAGCCCAACAGACATCAACAAAGTTAATGGACTGACTGAGTAAATAAAGCCAATGAAAGTGGCACAGGAATAAGATAAATGCCCAAACATATAGAGAACAACATCAAATATATAAATTAAAAAAAAAAAATGTCTAGAGGTCATGGACATCGGGAGAGCCTAAACAACAAACTCTGAAGAGTTGGAGAGAAAGTGTCTGTTCACACGATACTTAAAAGACTTGATTCCTTTCTCTAAGCTGTTGCCAACACAGCTGTCTGGAAGAGCAGCTGTTCCACTAATGCTCGAATCATACTAGCCGGTCGCTAGTCGCAACAGGTCGCTGCACCTAATAATCAGTCAGAGCAAACTGCCAAAAACGGCAAACTATCAAATCTGGCAGCATACTGTCGAATCCAATTATAATCCAATTATAATTACTACAATTATACATGAGTGCTATGTCGTTAGGTAATGTATACGCGATCCCTGCATGCTTACGCAATAATAATAATAATGATATTAATACACAGCATTTATTTAAGCGCTTGATACGTAAGATCTCCAAGCGCTTTACAAGATAAAAACAATAGATAATAACAAGAAAACATACATAATTGCCCACAAATAAAAAATAAACACAATTGCTCACAAAATATGTTACAAAGCTTAAAACTACAGACATACATTAGAACCAAAACTTATTTTTTAATAGAAACCAGTATAAGACCAGTGAACCAGCATCTGGTCATACCGTAGTTTAATAAAACCCGACAATAGTTAAAGAGTACAGATAAAATGATTTAAATAGGCACAAAATATTTAAAAGACATCATAATATTTAAAATACATCACATCGCGAGGTGTCAACAATATGCACTTGTCTAGCAGAAAGTAAACATGAAGAAACACATTGCACTAATCTGTAGGACGATTAAACATGTATGTTTTTAACAAGCGTTTGTATTCAGCAAGAGACTTGGCATTTCTAATCACGAGAGGAATGGTGTTCCACAGTTCTGGAGCAGCACACTAAAAGCCCTTCTGCCATAATGAATGGTTGATACCTCGCGATATGATGAAGGAGCCAGAAGAAACTGCGAGGTTGAGCGAAGTGCACGACCAGGAGTGTAGTTAGGGTCCATATCCAAACTCTCAGTGCTTTTAAATCGTTTTTCTAGCGATTTAAAAGCGCTTTTCCAACGGTATTTCGTTCTATTGTTAAAATCATCGGAAAAAGATCGGTGATTAACTAGAAACCTCTCTACTTATCTGGCGTTAACAATAGAACTATTGTAGTACTCTTGATGGCCCAATTAGTGAAGCAGACACATGAAAGCGCGAGGAAGATTGTGTTATTAAGCTGACCAGTGTTCACCCGACCCCTGTTGTGACGTAGAGAGCGACCCATTTGCCAGATTGTACACCTATCGGGTTTCTAGTACAAGTCCCGGGGGGGGGGGGGGGGGGCACTGACATTTGAAAAGCGTATAGTTAGGTGCCGCGCTGAAGACCCCCTTTTCACCCTCTGCTGCTAGTTCTTATGACCCCCCCCCCCCCCCCACCTTTTTGAGCCTGCATCAGTTCTTAAGACCCCGTTTTCATTGAAAATTCAAAAATCGCGAAATTTTGCGTTCCAAAGCACCAATTTTGATTTCCAAAGCCCCAATTTTTCGAAAATTTTGCGTTCTTAAACCAAAATAAATCGAAAATTGAACTATAGGCCTGTTCTCAAGACCTATTTTTTGGGGAAAAAAATCTGTTCCTAAGACCCTATTTTTCGTCATAAAATCCACTCAGTTCAGTTCTTTAGCCCCCTTTCTGAGACACTGGGCGGCACACCCCTACCCCAAAAAAAAGTTGAGTGCCCCCCCCCCCCGGGTACAAGTGCCAGGTTTTATCATGGCAGGTGATAGAGGCTAATCGCGACACTCCTCAAACCCCGACTCAAACGATATGTTTGTAGCCGCCTATTCATTGCTAGGCTTATCGTAATCCACTCGTTAACGTCATAAGAATAATCCTCCTTGAAGTGGCCTTTAAAGACTATTGTTCAGCCGTGGATGATTTTAGAGTAAGCAGGGAGGTGTCAATGACACCTCCCTGGTACAAGCATGGATAATGTTATCATTCAATACTAAACAATATGGGAGCCATTAAACATACAACGTGTTATTGTTTTCTGGTATAGGCATAATGTGTGTAATCAAGTAGCATTATGAATCTTACTCCCCTAAATAGTGTCATTTTTTTGCGTTTTTAGACTATTTAAGAATGTTGCATACACTCTGAACGTGACCTAATAAATAATAAATAAATAATAAATATGAAGAAATTAAGTAATTAATGTAAATAAATAATATATAGATTAATAATTATATCAATAAAATAGTATATTAAGGCCTATTTATAATTAATTGATTGATAAATAATTAAATAAACATCAACAATTAAGAAAGTAAATACAAAATAAATAAATAACGTTAAAATTATGTCAATATAAACGAAAACCCCGAACGGACGTATAATGAGAGAACAATAATAAATATTATATTTCGGCATACTTAAAACCCTAACCGACCTCTACCCAGACTCGACCGCTCTAAGCATAGAGCACAAGAAATATAAACCGCCACAAAGATTCGAACGTACGGCCTGCTGATTGAGAGTCCAAATCTTTACCAACTGAGCTATTTCGATTTTCCTGAAATCCTCAGCGCTTTATACCCAAATATAGTTCTCATTCAACTATTCCCTAAATACACACGGGTTTTTCAACACGGTGTTGTTGTCTATAAAATGAGTCTATGATTTATTAGATTTAACGAATAACAAATCCCGTACTTTGTGAACCGATTCTTAAAGGGGCGTGTACATCTCAAGTGTTTGTCCGGGACAAAAATCACATGACTCGCTTCGCTCCCAAGTCCTCGCGTGCCCGGCAAAAAGCCCATGATGCAATACTAAGCCGTAAAAGTGTGCACATAAATCGACAAAATGCTGTACAAACGAAATATAATATATCTAGAATTGTTTCAAAAAGTAGTGTTATTCGTTACATTTAAATCAGAATTACTTTCTTTAACAGTAAATAATCAACTTTTGAGCGAGAAACTATCTTAAAACTACAAAGATTAAGAAATATAAAGCATTTTAAACATCTAATTTAGAGAAGAGTGGTATGTTGAACCATATTACTTTTGTTTGTTATTGCGTTCACATAGCGCATAGTTGGCTCAGCGGTAGAGCATTGGACTAGTAAACCGGAGGTCGTGGGTTCGAATCCTATCACGTTTTGAAATTTTATTTTAATCGTTTATATACATTTGTTTAAAATTAGTTTTCGATATTGTTTATCATTTCGTATAATTATTCATTATTGTTCAATTATAGTTTATTTTGGAATGTGGAATTATTTACGATTTCATTTTAATTTTCCACTGACTGTTTAGTGTGCATGGCATCATGAAATGTGAATGAACCGCGGTATACCACCGAACTGTCCTAGTCCTATGCAACAGGCCAATACAATAGAAACTCGTTGTGTGTTATTATCGATTGAGCTAAACTTGTAAAGTAAATGCCAGCCGTTATGTAATACAAATCAATTTGCCTGTATTATTATTATTGAAATAATGTTGCGGTGGTGTAGGAAATAGGAAAATCGATTCAAGGACATGAGCCGACTGGCTTCTTATTTACATAACAATTGGCCTTTGCAGATCATGTTCATAGACTAGCTAGGGGCCATTCAATGTAAGCCTAGGAGTAGTAAACACAATTATATTTACAGGACATTCTTTATCGCAGTGAAATTGCAAAATAATTCAACATTCAATAAATATAGCGAACGATAAGCAATCCTGTCAATTTATAAAAACAAACAGTGTAATAACAAAACAAAAAAGAACACCATCCCCATCCGCAGGATTCGAACCACTGACCTCATGATTGTGAAGCCGGCGCTTTGACGTTTGAGCTAATGAAGGCTATACATAAACGTTTTGAAGAAAAACATTACATAGGGTTCAAAATACAAATATCTCTTAAATCGGAGGCTAAAATCGAAAGGACAAAAGTCGGAAACAATATCCTCTCTAAACTAATGACTTGGATTATATATTGTATAATACATAGGTATTATATTGTATAATACTTCCAAACACGATGGTCAATATATTACGCCCCTCCGTCATCACCCATCCATTGTACAAATATGTTACGTGACCTATCGCCAAAATCTTTTCAGCATTGATTTCAATGGAATGAAGGGGGAAATGGGCTACTTTCACAATATCTTGGCAATACTGCGCCAAACAATAGATGAATAGAGTGATGGAGCGGTAGCTTAATTCATATTTCTAGACGACCAGATACATTGATCGGCGGTGAACGTAAACATTTTATGATCGGATTTAAAAAGCTTATAAATAGTATTTCTTAAAGAATATAACACAACCTTCCTCGCGCTTTGATGTGTCTGCTTCACTAATTGAGTCATCCAGAGTACTACAATAGTTCTATTGTTAACGCCAGATAAGTAGAGAGGTTTCTAGTTAATCACCGATCTTTTTCCGATGCTTTTAACAATAGAACGAAATACCGTTGGAAAAGGGCTTTTAAATCGCTAGAAAAACGATTTAAAAGCACTGAGAGTTTGGATATGGACCCTTAGTCAGAAGATCAGATATATACACTGGGGCCAGATTGTTGAGGGCTTTATAAGTAATGAGGAGGATTTTGAATGCAATACGATCACTTATAGAAAGCCAGCGTAATTCATCATACTGGGGTATGGTTTAGTGCTATACGGTATCACACTTTAGATACCTGCTGCTGGGGCAGTATGATTGCCAGAAGGGCTATGAAAGCTTTAATTGCTCTGGACATCTCCTCTTTTAACATTTAACAGATCTGTACATGTTAACTTACGATTTAGTTCGCTTGGCACACTGCATTTAGTGCCACCTTTTGGTCCACTGCAACATTTCTCCACTCCAAAACAATCCTCGTCACTTTTACATTGTTCCAATCCGAGTGTCCTTGAAGCGAATTCTATCAAAGGACAGTGTCCAAATTTTTCTTCTGGATCTGTTTTAAAGGATAACGCTTTTATCTGATTGTTTATGAAATACCAATGTACAGGATTAAACGAAACTACTGTTTGTAATCATAAAACAACAAGAACCATATCGAAGGACTTGGTTTAAATACTAGAATGAATAATAACATGATTCGGTAATACTAAATCGATACTGATTGTTATAAGAAGCAACATTACTCGATAACACATACCAATTTTTTCTACTCCTTTTGGAATCATACACATCGTCACACATCCATTAGTACAGCATTTGTGAAGACCATCGCATGAACTATCTTCCTCGCACATTTTGATACACGCGTGAGATGAAAGATCCAAAATTGGACAATTACCTCGCTTTGGATCATGCGCATCTAAAAAAGCGGTGTAAAGATATTCAAGAGAACAATTATATAAAAGTCAACCTTCATGAAACATATTGTTATATTAGTGGCATATACACCTGCAAGAGGTACGTGTCAAGTTGAATCAAATTATTTCATCCCCCCCACCCCCCCCCCCCCCCCCCCCCCCCCACACACACCCCTAGGTTTTTGTTTTAATTTGAGTCCTACGGTTGAAATTGGCACTGTCGGTTCATTTGACAACGGAATCTGTAATTACGACAGTCGAATTATTTCAAATATAGTAATTTTCGCGCACTACGCGGTCATATGCCCCCTAGCCAAAATATACTTCAATAATGTCAACACTTGTGCAAACAAGCACATTTTCTCATGATACGCGTGCATTTATTTACTTATGTGCAGTATTGTCGGTTCATGCCCTACCCCGTACATATTTTAAAAAAACCTATAGCTGCACCACTGGTACTTTTAATCTTGAAAGACTTGTTCTTGTTTTTGCTATACCAACCATTTTTAGCTTCGGTTCCGCAGCCAAAATCGTACATGGTGGACACAGTTCGTGCTGTCGACAAAATAATATATATGTTGTTGACTATCAAAGATTGAAATATATTGAATATAAGAAAATGGCACATTCGGGCAAAACACATTTAAGGAGACGACTACCTTTGACCATGTAAGCATTGGTCATTTGAACACATTCAATATTGTGTAGTCATTGACATAATTGCAGACAAAAAAGTAACGTCCTTTAGAAATGGCTCACAGGTACGGTGGTATAAATCCAGATATACTTATTCTCTTGATGGTGAATAATTTAAACAATACTTTACATTGTAGTGTACTACGTCTAATTATGCCTTCACGCACCAGCGAAATGCTACAAATACATATTATATACAACCCATTTGTGCAACTGACTGGTGTTATCCTGAATGAAACCATACTTTCTTGCCATTTACTTACCAGGTTCATAATAATCATACACAGTAATGATGCCTCTCTTGGTATCACGTATGTCAAACTCCTTCTTGACTTTAACCTCGAAACATTTCCGTTTCATGCTGAACTGTATATACAAATATCATATCATCAGTTAATTATCAAAGTTGGAAACATGAAGCCCAGGTATTGTAGAGTAACATATAACATGATAGTCACTCTGGATTACTATTATACTGAGTCCTTAAAGCCGTGTGTTTTGAACTGACCACCCAAAAAGGGTGGCGGCGTTGCATTTTGGGGGACGAATCATCCATCTCTCTCTATTAACCCAACAACTAAATGTGGTAGAGTTATGGTTTTGGTGTCATTTGAAAGGCTAGTTATCTAGCTACATAACTGTTTGGCTGAGATATGATTGATTATATTTCTAAAAGTCAGGGGTGGCGGCGGTGGGCTGTGTACAATCTCTATGGGGAATATAGAAAATGTATGATACAAACATGAATTTGCTTTAATTTTATAGATTGTTTTATTTTCTATAAGTTTCTGTTTCAACAAACGTGTCAACTATTACGTAACAATTGTAATCACGAATCGATTGCATTGTCCTTGGCTTTCTCCCAAGTTTCTTCCTATTCGCTACACAGTATAAAACTTGCCCTAATTCATCGGTTTTACATACATGACTATAACAAAAACGTATTCAACCGATGATAGCAAAATTATACATTTTTGTAAAGCTCTCAAATAGGGGAATTCTAAAATGCCGTTTAAATCAGCCTAGGGTGAATAGCCAAAAAATATATGTGTTAACTTTAATAAATATAAAATGTAAACGTTTGTGCTCATTCACTTCCCGATATAGTATATTTCAACAAGTTTCCCTTGCCAACCATTATAATTTGATGGGTAAATTGCATGAGGAACTAATATGCACAGTAAAATGATGATTGGGAAAGGAATAAACAAAATTATTGAGCTTTATTCAAAATATGAAGAAAAAAACCTTATTCTTAATCACAACATTTTACCTATGCAAATTCCAATAGCATATTTGGATTTCTTGGAAGATAACCGGTCAGAAAATACTTTTTATGGGGTAGAACAAGTAGATAATGCGATGCTAATAATTCGAATCTCAGATGGTGTAAAATGTAAAAATCTGGACATGCAACGGGAAGGGTGGCAAGTTCAAAACACATGGCCATAAACATGTTCAAGAAATCTAGCCAACACTCTTCCATAATGGTGTTGCTGGCCAACAGTATCAATTGGGATTAAAAAAAAGTCATTACTCATCACAATTAAAACTAGATTTGTTTCAGAAACGTCCACATACCATAAGCGTTGATTGGCACCAACTTTTAAAACAAATTTTCTCAAAGTTACCGTGGGCTTTTACAAATGTGTAATGTGCATATAAAAAGTGCTGAGAAAATGTATGTTATTTTGATCTGGTTGACTTGCTAACCACGCGAGGCCTCTGATTGGCTAAACACGGGAACGAAACGAATGTAACTATTTTTATACGGTTGCCATAGCAACTGTGAACCGACCAATCATGTAACTTTGCATCATAAGGAGCGTAATCCCGCTAAACAATATCCTAAACAGGAACCAGGTCAGAATACGGCGATAAAATGAGTAACACTAGTAACTAGAAAGCATTCTTATATATAGTGGGTGTGGTGTTGGGTGTTACAACACATAAAACCAAATCCGAGTCAACTGACTCATCCGACCGGGTCTGGTGACATTGACTAACTCAAATGGGTCACCTGGACTCATCAAGATGAGTCCAGCAACAATGCCAACCAGATGTGACTCACTGTGACTCATCTATATTAGTCAATCTGTATCACATGACTCATCTTGGTTAGTCAAAGGGATGTTGACTAGACTAAGTGAGTCAAAGTGAGTCACATTGACTCATATTGATGAGTCCATGTGACTCCCTTTGACTCACTTAGTCTAGTCAATATCCCTTTGACTAGAGCACGTGTGGTCCAGTGGAGTAGTTGCCGGTCTCATAATCATAAGGTCGTGAGTTCTAGCCCCGCTGGTGCCAATGTGTTGGTGTCCTTGGGCAAGGCACTTAGTCTACATTGCCTATTGGGGGTTACTATATAGGGGTTATGTATGTTTGTTCATGTTGGTTTATGTCGCAACTTGGCGCTGATTTAGCTGCTGCCTGGACGTTGCATTGTTTATTAATGTATTTGATTTGTAATGTTGTTACAATTCAGCCAGTTGGCTGCGATGACAATAAAATTTAGACCCTTTATTATTATTTATAAAAATAAAATTAAAAATTAATTTTAAAAAACACTAAAAAAACACTAAGTGAGTCACTTAGTCAAAGTGAGTCACATGGACTCATCAATATGAGTCAAGCAACAATGACAACCAGATGTGACTCATCTAGATTACTTAAATAACACCATGGAAAGTATATTTAGGATAGTATATAGGCATATTTCTAACTAAAATATTTCAAGACGTCACTACTTGATGGCAGTGATTGTTCACAAATTCATTACTTCATGAATAATATGAGTTGAGGCTGGACTCGTCAATCACCATTTGTTAAGTCACCATGAGCTCTCTCCTATATTTTTCATCCTTTAGGATCAGTCAAATGACTCGTCTTGTTTAAGTGAAGTGAGTCATTTGACCCAAATATTTGATCCTTCTATTTGAGTCATGCATGCATGACTCGCTAATCTGGGTCAATTTAGACATCGTAAGACTCATCTTGCCGAGTCAAGCCTGGACTCATTTTGATTGGTGACCATGACTCATATTGCCTACTTATACGGACCCACCAGGATGAGTCAATTAGACATCGTTCTGGACTCAATTTTGTTAGTCACCTTGACTCAGGTTTGACTTTCAGTGAAGGCAATTTACAGCCGATACGCTATATTATTATGAAACCAATAATATATAGTTTGGGGCGGGGCTTGATTCCTATTACCTACAGTGAGTATAACGGTCATAGCGTTAATATGTTCAAGCGCGCCCAACAAAAGGTTGCCGTCGTGCGCGTATGCGTTGTGCGTATAACGTCGAGTTGGGGTGTGTTGAAGAATGCGATTAATTGCAGGAAGATGGTAAACAAATCGCTGGATTTGCCGATTTTATAAAGGGGGAAATTTGTTGTTGTTTGATTAAAATAAATCTAACGACAAGAAGCATTATTATTTTGTACTAGGCGGTCACCCGGGTTTGCCGGTTCTCGGTTAGGCGGTCACCCGGGTTTGCCGGTTCTCGGGTTTGGTGGTTTGTAGAATGCATGAATGCATGCATAAAGCCCGATCGGACAAACTTTGAAAATTCGACCCTTAGACGACCTTTGACCCCGGACGACCCAAGAAAAGCAAAGCCGTTTTACGCTCGACTCGTATTCGGGCTTCCCGTCACCGAGTTTAAGCCCGATCGGACAAACTTTGAAAATTCGACCCCTAGACGATCTTTGACCCCGGAAGACCCGACAAACACTAACACGTTTTATTTTTGCCACGCTCGCCTCGCATCGAGCATTGTGATCACCGAGTTTAAGCACGATCCGACCAACTTCAAAAAGTTGACACCTAGATGACCTTTGACCTCGTATGCTCTAGCGAATGCGAACTTGCTCTTGCGGTGACCGAACAAACAGATCACCGAGTTTCTCATCACCGAGCTTAAGCCCGATCGGACAAACTTTAAAAATTCGACCCCTAGATGACCTTTGACCCCGGACGACCCAAGAAAAGCAAAGGCGTTCTATTTTTTCAACGCTCGACTCGCATTCGGGCTTCCCGTCCCCGAGTTTAAGCCCGATCGGACAAACTTTGAAAATTCGACCCCTAGACGACCATTGACCCCGGAAGACCCGACAAACGCTAACCCGTTTTATTTTTGCCACGCTCGCCTCGCATCGAGCATTGTGATCACCGAGTTTAAGCACGATCCGACCAACTTCAAAAAGTAGACCCCTAGATGACCTTTGACCTCGTACGCTCTAGCGAATGCGAACTTGCTCTTGCGGGGACCGAGCTGCACCCACCCACCGAGTTTGAATGCCGCCCGACCCCGGGAAGGCGACGAAAAAGCGCGCACAGACAAACAAAAAGACAAACAAACAGACAGAGAGTAGCGTATTATTATATAGATGATAAAAGGTGAAAATAACTAATAAACTAAATTAGAATGAGAATAAAATAGAGTTCGTAGCTGTTAAGCTATACGATGGTCTCATAATATAGGCCTAACATAGGTAACATATGTGTGTCGTCGTTAGTACATAGTACAAAACTCATATTGATGTCGGATGATACCATTGTAATTCATATTACCTTATCATACATAACGGTGACAATGTTTCCATTACTTTCAACAGCCCTCAGGCCGTTTTTGAGACCGCTGACCTTCAAGTTATCAAGAGATTTTTCGTTTGCGGAATAGCCGGACACCAGTTTGATATTAACAACTGCCAAATTGGAAACCTTTTCTCTACCGGAATATCTGTGCAAATAAACAATAATCAATAAAACATAATTATATGCAACGACAGTGTTTTAATTGCTCGTATATCTGAACAAAACCCCTACGACAATATGTTAAGATATTGTGCTAGTTTGTACCCCTACGGAACTAATCCTATTTTGCATATGGTTCAACAATATGTAACGAAAGCTTTTTTTGTGTGTTAAATATGTACAAAAATAGCAACAATGCATAAAGTCAAACTGATTCCTGAAATTGCACTTTTATAAATTGGTTCTAGCATAACATTTTTTCGTGCTCTCAATCTGTAGACTAACGACAATAAGATCGAACTTGTATTTATGGCTTGGGCCTAAAGTTACAAAACTAAAAATAAGGCAATATATGAAACGCAAGCTAGTCTTGATACAACGGAAGAATATACGTGAATATTGATAAATTAAAACCATTCAGGGACTGGCGATCGGGGAAGATGGCAAAAAAGGTGAGATTGAGATAATACTATTACTCGAATATTAGACAAAAACCGTCTTTGAATTTCGTAGTGAATTAAATACCTCAATGGTGAGCCACACGACTATACAGACTTGAATAAATATTGAATTATAAATAGTTAGAAGCATTGCAAGCTGGTTGGTTTTCCAGTGAATTCGTACATGTCGTATAGACAGTCTAATAATGCAGTGAATAAGAAGAGGGCTTACACAATGCATATTTTCATGTTCTGTATGTCACAGTTATCGTCAACAGACTCTGATTTGTATGTCATAATGAAGTTTCCTTTAGGAGATTCGGCTGGGATGACGTTATACCTCATTATCACCTGTAACATACAAACAAAAATGTGCCACTTATCATAAGCAAAATATTATGTATGTGATATGACCATAGTGGCTCATAATTTATATATTACTTTTAATAAACTTGTTTTATTTTATTACAATGAATGCAAAGTGTCCCTGTATATTAAAATTGTTTTATTTTATTACAATGTATGCTAAGTTACCCTGTATACGAATATATCTGTGCTTTCGCCTGTGCATCGCTGTTTATAAAACATGCCCGCATTCGCAATATCACTTGTATACATACATACAATTAATTATGAAGTTGATTTGTCACTGTGTGTGCAACCATTGTCTTAAGCTTCATACTTTATTATATAATAATCGGCTATATTTAAATTCGAAAAATACCCCCTCTCATACACCCCACCCCCAAACACCGCACACACCCCAAACACCCCCACCCTGCACACACACCCACACGTCCATGAAAATGGGCTGTATCTAGTTCTAAACGCGGTTTTATATGGCACGCCGTTTGGGTCAAAAATAAAATTGTTCTTGTATATCAATTTGTGTTTTACATGTGTTTTTTTGTATAATAATTTGTGATTTACACGGGTTTTTTTTGTAGTGTTTTACGTGTTGTTTCAAAATAAACATTGTTTTTGTGTATATATATATTGGTGTTTTACTTGGATTTTTGTATATCAATTTGTGTTTTACGTGTTCCTCTTGAATATCAATTTGTGTTTTTACATATCAAAATAACATAAACAAACACAAAACGGTACTGAAAACAAAAAAATATAGCAAACTATATGCAAACGAAAGAATCTTATTAGCAAACACAAACCAGCGTGAAATAAAAGTCATATATACAAAGACAAGTATATATGAAAACAGAATATAAACTAACACAAAACCAGCAGGCTACAAAAACAAAATTATATACAACACGATTATGGAAAAACACGCAAACAAAATAGCATAACCACAAATCGATATTAAAACACAAATAAACATAGGTGTAAATTCAAATTGATACAAACACAAATACAAACAAACACAAAGCAGCTGGACCTCAACGGCGTGCCATAGTTTTAAATTAAAACCGTAACTAACTAAATTCGTGTCAAAAATTAAACGCGAGTTGATCTTTTAAACGACCTGTTTAACAAAATCCACTTTTAAACTATGCGAATCTTGTCCCCAGGGTGGCCGTGCGTTCACTGTATACAGGTATTCAAATTATTGTGGCCTAAATGGGTTACAATTATAGATATCGACCGAATTCCTCATGGTACAGGAAAGGTAGCTCATTAACATAATGTCCGTGATACCCATCGTGTTGGAGCATGCGATGCACTTAATTAAGCAAAACAAAACAACAGTCCCTAAACTTAGTTATAGCGTATGCCTAATGTAGCATCACTGTCCATTCAAATGACCATCAGTTTGGGAGTCAATTCCTTTATCCGTTGTTTACGCTTTGGAAAGACGCTATTGAAATGGGCAGATGGGTTGCCCTTTTATAGCTTTGGAATCACGGATATTGGTGGATCAAGATTTCAGTGAAATTGATTTAATACCTGAAATCATACAATAACGCCTAATATTTCAACAGCATCGTTACCAAAAGGTAATTAAATAGGGGTGTTGCTGTTTTGAATCCACATAGAGTTCTTATTGTAGGATAACAAAAATCCACACAGGCCTATGTATAACGTGATATAACTTTGCTTGTTTTTGTTTAGTATTTCGTGTATAAAACGAGCAAATGTGAACAAATAGGCATGAGTTAAAAGAGACAATGAAAGTGACATAGCTTTGAATCACGGAT
Organism: Ophiura sarsii; assembly: GCA_035610835.1. Taxonomy (NCBI): domain Eukaryota; kingdom Metazoa; phylum Echinodermata; class Ophiuroidea; order Amphilepidida; family Ophiuridae; genus Ophiura; species Ophiura sarsii. The sequence goes on along the minus strand of CM069452.1, from coordinate 12,379,220 downwards.
ATTGGCTAATCAAGTTTTCAGTGAAATCGATTTAATACCTGAAATCAAACAATAACGCCTAATATGTTAACAGCATCGTTACCAAAAGGAAATTGAATAGGGGTGTTGCTGTTTTGAATCCACATATAGTTCTTATTGTAGGATAACAAAAATCCACCCAAGCATATGTATAACGTGATATAACTTTGCTTGTTTTTGTTTTTGTTTTTTCGTGTATAAAAAGAGCAAATGTGAACAATTAGGCATGAGTTAAAAGAGGCAATGAAAGTGACATAAGAATAAGATAAAACCACTGGCCTAGAGAACAATATCAACTCTAGATAAAAGAAAATAATTACATTTCTGGCGGTCATTAAAATCAAAAGAACCTAAACAACGGACTCGAGAAAATGTCAGTATGAAGGCTTTGAGCGAATTTGCTTAAAATTACGCCATGATACTGTCGTGATTATGATAATTGACGGTACCAAATCATACAGGTGTGTATTTTTATAAGTTCAAAAACATTCTTGTTGGAAATATCAATGATTAGACAACTAAATATGCGACCATTTATTGTGTGATATTGTTTAGGCCTACATTTAGGAAGATTATAGCCGAACTTCTATCAGTTTACATATTTCCATTAAGTTAATTTTGTACTTTTTCAGGGTAGGGATTACATTGCTTTCTTCAACAGATAGCATCCATATTACATTGACTTTTTTCAGTAGATAGCACCCATATATTTCATTGTATATTCAGTAGATAGCACCCATACAATGTATGTTACATGGCCATTTTCATCAGATATAACATCCATATCACATCAATTATTTACCTTAACTTAACGATAAGTTGAACTAATAGGAGATCGAGAGTGAATGACATATTAACAGAAAATGGAAATGTTTTATTTTACCAAAATGTCAAATGTGAAATTGTTTACTAAATATCAACCAATAATGTATAAACATAACACAAATTTCAAAAAGAAAGTTGATAAATATATGGAGGTGTTATTAAATCAATTAAAATTAATTTTGAGTTTAGACCTTTAAGACATATCGTTCTGTTTCCAGCCCGCGTCCAAGATAACCGAGAATTGCAAAATATGTAATCGTTTGATTTTTATTTAGGACTCCAAGTTATGAGTTTGACGCTAAGAGATATGATAATGAACGAACAAAGAATACGATTGTATTATTACCCCGGATTATTACTTGGATATGAAATTAATATGTTATAATATAGTTAGTTGCACAATCCTCGAAGTTTTAAGCAAATTCGCTCAAAGCCTTCATACAGACATTTTCCCGAGTTCGTTGTTTAGGTTCTCTTTATTTCAATAACCTCCAGAAATGTATTTTTCTTTTATTTAGAGTTGATATTGTTCTCTGTCTTATCTTATTCTTATGTCACTTTTTCTTATTTTGCATGTTTTCTGAGTAGCATGCACTTGAACCATATAATAGATTGGCCCATCAGACTCTTTGTGGCCGGATTCCTATAATCACTCGGTTCATTAACATTGTAGATGTCTGTTGGGCTAATGTTCACATTTGCTCTTTTTATACACGAAATACCAAACAAAAACAAGGAAAGTTATATCACGTTATACATAGGCCTGTGTGGATTTTTGATTTCCTACAGTAAGAGATATATGTGGATTCAATACAGCAACACCCCTATTCAATTTCCTTTAGGTACCGATGCTGTTGACATATTAGGCGTTATTGTATGATTTCAGGTATTAAATCGATTTCACTGGAAACTTGTTCAGCCAATATCCGTGATTCCAAAGCTATGACAGGGTAACCATTTCTATAGCGTCTTTCCAAAACGTAAACAACAGATAAAGGAATCGACTCCCAAATGACGGTCATTTGAATGGACAGTGATGCTACATTTGGCATAAGCTATAACTAAGTTTAGGCACTGTTGTTTTGTTTTGCTTAATTGGGGGTACTTAGCACACATATTTAATTTGCCCACAGCGGTATTCCTATCGGGGAGAACAAATACTGCACGATTACATGAATCGCATGCTCCAACACGATGGGAATCAAATTATGTTAATGAGCTACCTTTTCCTGTACCATCAAATGAACGTGTATTTTTAAGACTCCGCGTTCTGCACGTCAGCTTGCATCTGGCACGGTTGAGTCATTTAAGGCATACGTTTGGTGTATGAGTTTGTAGTTAAGCGCGCGTTTTAAACTACTTCCATACCCACGTTTACGATTAGACACTTTTCGGTAAGTTAAACGCGCGTTTAAATTAAACACATTTTCAAAATTTGCGTCAAAGGTAATCGAGTGTTTAGCTTAAAACCGTGTTTAAATACGTACGAGAATACGGGCCTTTATCCTTGAAGGGAGTCTACACACTAGATTTAGTGCAAGAAGATCCGGGATTTCATACACGTGAAATACATTTTACGAATATATATCTTTCTCTCCGAATATTTGTAGTAACTTCCAACTACAATAACATGCAATATCTATATCATGGCCTTAAACAAAATCGTTTCCTTTTAATGTTTGTTAGGTATAGACAATTTGTAAGTACCTGAGTCATTGCACACGCGTTACCAGTAGCCTCAACTATTATATCAACTGGAATTATGGGTATAGGAATTTGTTGTAACTGCAAACGGTTATGTTCATTCACAACTAGGTTATGAGGTGTCTTGTCGCAGAGAAAATGAACATTGATATCTATATCAGTGCGCCCTCGAACGATACGAGAAACTCTGGCGTATTCGGCTAAAGCTTGAATTGCAACCATGGTATCCTTTCATTTGACAAAAAGAAGAAACGAAAGTAAGATTAATATTTACTATAACATGGAATAAAAATATGGAATAATCACTGTGATGTTAACACGATTACGATCACTTGTAAGCGGTACCTTTCAAATTAATGATTACGAACATGATTTTGTTGCATGTTTTTCAACTAGTTTTTATTACCAATAAATGGTATCGCAGGAATGGGCTCACAAATCATAGAATGATTAATGATCAATAAATAGCCTTGTAGGTATCAAACTTAGAATATGTACTAAAGTAGTACGAAAGAAGTGAACATGGTACAAGAAGATAAGTTACTTGGATAAAAATAATTGTTTGACCTACCTGTGATGATGCATATCCACCTATATCATTGAGCTGGTGAACAATCCAACGAGATATCTTATTTGCAGAGATAACAACATATGATGATTCTTTGTATATTGTGTAAGCCAGTAATACATATGATGTTAACTCAATGTCTTGTGCAGCTGCCTTGTGATGGAGATACGGATCATTATCTGCTGGAATGTCTGATCGCTCAGTCTCCCAATGTACCGTGCCAGCTGTATCGAGTAGGTATAAAAAGGTTGATCGAATTAGATAAAGCACGAAATGTCTCAAGGCTCGTCCGCTTAAAAGGGCACAGTCTTTTTGAAATAAATATGGGTCAACGTTACACATTATATCGTGAATATTAATCAACAAATAGCATTTCACAAATTAAAGGTTTTCTATCTGAACAATTTGACAATATTTTTGTTGTTGATAATTTATACTAAACACATCAGTATGAAAAATAAAAAGTAAAACAAAGTACGCCTTCTCATTCACAAATACTTTAATGAGATGGGTAATATTCTATAATGCGTAGGGCACTAATTTTATCATGCTAATTGCTACCAATCGCTAGCAATGTTCAACATCAAGTATTTACGTATTTACGAAACACATCTGTATGCTGTAAACAGTCATTGCAATCAAGTCGTCGCTGTCCTGACATAACGACACATCACTTTACTTAAAGGGACATTAAGTGGTGTTGAACATTTTAAATGTTTAAAAATTTACTTCAGAGTTCAAGATGAACATTAAAAATTGCCATTATTGTTGTTTCTACTAACAAAAACACAGCAAAACCTGATTAAAACAATATCATCGCTATTTATTGAAAAACGCCCTCTATGCAAATATGGTTCGCGTTATGTATCACGCGTACTGCAGGGGGATACTGTCGGACGTAAAATGCTCGTCCCGGCTGTACGAGCATTTTTGAATCGACGTTTTCTTGTACAAAGAGGGCTGGTTTTTCTTAATCCTTATAGGTGTAAGTTCATACATGTATACAATTATAAAAATATACTAATCCCAGTTTTTATCATAATTGAGGGCGCAGCCTCCAACACATCTCTTAGTGTCCCTTTAATTCTGTTGTGATATGTCGTTATGTCAGAACAGCGACGAAGTGATAGTGCAATTCCATTGACTAATACTATCCATTCAAAACAAACCGTACTAATTGGCTTCGAAGGCTGTTCACTAATTATCATATGTTAAGACCCGTTGCTATTTTGAACAAGGTAAATAAATGTTGGTGCAACCGCTTCAAAATACAGTTTTATTGGTGTTAATCATCCAAAAATCAAACCTACGTTCAAATATCGCCATATCATTCAGTATAGCAATGGCCTTATCGATACATGGTTGTTGCGCCAGGGCAAATGTATATGCCATAATAGCCGCGGTGTAGGGATCATGTAAGCCATTTAGGGCGAGGTCTAGACATTCCATGCCTTTCTTTATCGACGGATCCTGTAATGAGTAGAATACGGAATAAAAGATGATTTGGCCACCATAACGTTGAACAGAAATAATGTAAATCCTTATAAATGTTCGACCAATGGGAATCAATGTGTTGATCTTTGACAAACCTGTTTAAAATATCAGCATATTTCGCCATCGAACTGTTTTAAAGTGTGCACCCAAAGAGGGACTCGCATCACTATTAATAACAAAAACGAGTAATGGCTGTGAGAAAGTTCCATGGATGTATTCAATTTGTAAAAATAAAAACCAAAACATTAAGAGAAGCTGTTGAGTGCAAAAATCTAGTTGGAACTTTGGAAGATACTGTTAAATGGTTAATTTCCTTTGTATCGTTGGAACGCATTGCTTAACATGTCAGTGCATGCATCAAGAATATCCAGCACTTCCTTTCACAGCTTTTATAGATTATACTGAATACTCGAGATGTCACTTGTGTGTGTTATGTGTTATGGCTTAGTGTTATGGCCTACAGTATACGGACTCGGGCCTTGGTGTTTTACATCATGGATATGCAGTTAAGCGATGTTAAACACAATTTATTTACGTTATGATCTGAACGATATTTACCCTTGGGCTGATTCCAGCTTCCATCATAGCAGCTAAGATATATGCAGTGTGTGTAACCTCGTCTCCTTTGACACCCTGATGACAGTAGATATGTTAGACGAATATATTAAACATGACAATTTTGGTTGTTTTTATTAAAGGAAATCTGGTGTAAATGCTTTCGAGCAAGTGGGAAGTTTTAAAAAAAATATATTTATGATTGGCACTGTACAGTGTATGATAGGTCTGTGTAAAGAAATACATATAGGTTTCAAAATGTAATCGTAATATGCACTAACCATCTAGATACGTTATTATAATGTGTGCCCATGCTACCTTCATCTATAACCCTGTCCTCATTTAATCTCTGTGAATAATTTACTTCATCACAATAAAGCATCCGTTCTCATTTCTGTACCTGTAAACCTTTAAATACCTTTAATGCACTGTGTATAATTCTTCCGGTCGGAATAAAGCAGCCTGACTCAGCATCCTGCAAGGACGTCAACCATTCTATACTGGCCTTCAGATCACTTATGTCCACTGCCATGTGCTGCGATGCGAATGCAAATACCCTGACCACATATGCCGTAAGCCAACTGCTACCCCTCAGATCATTTCGGAACATAACATAAGAGCCATCTTTGCGACGGAATGTCGATTGACATTGATATCCAACCAACATATTGGCAATGGCCTGCTTCTCTATCTGTGGTGTCAGTTGATGCGTCAGTTTCAGGTATCTCAATATGAACACATTCGGTGCAAAATTGAGTAGATTCTGCTCACCGGATATCAATGGTAAATGAAGAAGTTTCTCAAGGTTGACTAATGTCGGAGCAATCAGATCTCCTGTTTTGTAAAAGTGGCAGAACGAGCGGTTAATATAGTTGTCTTATTTCCATTTCTGTCCACTTGTGAACGACACAGACCTTCGCCGATATACAGATTTGGATGGGATCCGACATATATAAGTTACTTAAAGGTGGTATACGGTATCTCATATTTTCTCAGGAGTTTTTTTTTCTAATGGTGAACACAATTGTCACAGTTCTCCAGGATTGAATTTCAAAAACAGGTTTTCATTTTTACTAGTTCAATTATAACTAAATCAATGCGCAACGTGTACCGGTAAATATAAATTACAACATACACATAAATATCTGGGTCTAGCACCCGTTGGTGAGGATCCATTGTCGTTAGACGTGTGGATCAGTGCCTATTTTGACATTGAATATATTTAAATGAAATCCATTACATTACCCGTTACAGTAAACGTAGATGACACCGATCCAGGGACAACATTTGCTGGAAGCTCTCGTAACAATACTCTCTCTTCATATGTGTCGTCTGAATAATCTGAAAGCAGAATATAATAGTCCATATGTCTTAGCAATCTAAAAGGTTACACCTTAGATATAACTGATAATAACACAAACTTGATCGTGGCATAATAGCGATTTTAAAAAGCAATGAGTCATTTTTTAGAAGACGCGATTATGTTGATCTCTTTAAATATGCGTCTGTAACGAATATTCAATTCTTCCTGTCAATATAATATCTGCATTTTGATGAAAAGTTTTGATTATAGTTTATATAAATGTTATTACTCATAAAAGGTGTATAAATGTAAGGTGTACTTACCTGCTGGACAGAAGTAAGTGCTGAAAACTTGTTCCACTGTTATTCCACGAGCCTATGCAAAAGTTAACATCAACATTGTGTATGTTTAGATTCGTTAACAGATAAGTCACAAGATGATCAGACAATGCAACTTTTGTTTGATCAGTTCCAAATTGGCGAAACCGCATTACAGCAGCTAATGAATATAGAAAGACGCGGGCGCGCATGTAGGTAACTAGCGCAAGGTGCATCCTATGCGTGATGCGTGTGTGCAACCATCAATCACAATAGCGGGCGTACGTGTTGATTTCTTTTGCGCGCGGGGAGATAAAAACAGAATATTTTTCGCCAATTTGGAACTCATCTATAAAATACGTTTACATTTCTTCTATATAATCGTAAGCCTCGCCACCCATCCATTCATATTTGTTCTCACCCTAACCCTCCTTATCACTACAAAACACTACACTACTAGGTGCTGGTAGCGCGCGCTTCCACAGTCTCGTGCCGCGGTCAGGCAGACTATCATATCCTGGGGAAAATCTTAATATTTTCCGAAGGTGACTCTGTGGCGAGATCAGATAAGGGAGTGACTCCAACGCAGGCAACCCATGTTTGATTCCCTGCGCAGGTGCAGCCAAACTGTTTCCCCTGATAATTGTTTTTCTCAAAATCACGCATCGGAGCGGTCTATAGGCTCATGCAGGGTTTATATCTGTTTCTATATACAATGCAACTTTTGACAAATCAATTTAAAACTTGAAAATGGGAATGAATACTTAGGTATCCATCTTCAATATACGTGCAGGGCAAGGTTTATATGTATTTCTATATTCAGTGAAACTTTTGACAAATCAATTTAAAACTTGAAAATGGGAATGAATATTTAGGTATCCATCTTCAATAAACGTGTCCAGTCCATGATACAAGTAGGTACTGACTGCGGTTTCAATGAATTAATTTGACCATTTCCCCGCATACTCTTGACGCTCATGACTGAATTATTTGGTCCATCGTCTGTGTCCATGTGTTTTCGCGTGTTCTTAATGCAATAGCCTCCGTGTTTTGTAAATTCATTGACCTCGTTTTAACGACCGAGTAGTACCTCCTTGGAATGTCTAGAGACTACACCCAAACTACATCTCCGGGTTACGATGATTTCATAAGGACATAGGGAATTCCCTCATGGTGTAAAAATAGGTCACTCCTATCCTTTTATCATTTGCGGATTGATGCGTATAGTAACACTTTCCAAGTATAACACCCAAGTGAGCTCTTAAAAATCCTCTCAACAATTGCCATCGATACCCCTGTACAATAAAATTGCACATATAATACTAATTGCAATGTGTCGACCTTTTAACTGGTTTTTTTGTGGTTATAAACAGAGTAAGGTCGGATAATGATGAATTTTAGGAACGACAGGGAAACGTCACGCCACAATCTACATCGACATTTCGTTCAATTATTAAACTATGTGCAGTGACGTCAGAGAGTATTCTGGTGTTCTGGGATTCATCTTTGATTGTGCTGATACTTCCACCAGTACACTACAATCACACGCGCCATTAGGGTGCGGATCAATAGAAGTAGATGAACCAAATGTAATACTCGTGCATATAAAATGGTCTTAACTGAGTTATACCTCAACAACTAGTGTTTTTTTGACTGAGTCAGTTAGCCCAGCTTGAAGCATATCAACAGGCTCATCACCGCATACACTGTTTTCAATGTCATCTTCCAGCGCTACTCCATATACTGTAAGAATGTTAAGTCATATAGAGTTACTATCAATTGATACTATGTTGCCGAATGTGTGGGTGTTTGAAATGTATAAACTAAAAATTGATATTCCTAATCTGATCGGAGTTGATCAAAACTGTGAATATCCCTTCAATCGCTGTACAAAGAATAATATATCTATTGTTTTTCCTTTAGAGAGCACCAACAATTACAAATGGCAGAAATTACAAATCTAACGGAAATCGATTGCTATTGTGACAGAGGACGCAATCTCAACCAAAACATTTACTTTCCTATAAATTTTAAATATAATGGAACACATATTACTACTAGGACACAGTATATCAGACCCTTACAATTACAATGAAATCTTATTTTGAAGACAAACCAAACTATAAAATGAGCTGCAATTGACGAGCTAAACAATTTTTGGCACAGATCTTGTGATGCTTTTATGAACTCTATACGTAAATCTCGTTGGACAGCACGAAGCATGTGATATTTGACGCAAATTAGTATTTTGTTCAACTACATGTACGTAAGATTTGGATCTCAACAATTTGTCAACAAATATAAGGTTGCATCAAAAATGCTCTGTCTTGTTTAAACCTGTTTGCTTATGCTTCATAGTTACTGAGATGCTCATGAAACCTGATTATTTGTCATAATTATTTATTGTGTTGTACATTATAAATGATATTATTTTCACAACATTTTCTTCATCGCTATGGGTTTTGAAATATGAGGTATAAGAGAACAGTTTCTCTGCAAATAGCAGCATTTCAAGTATACATGAAGTAGGTGATTTGAATCGCTACATAATCAATGACCTAGTGCTCATCAGTACTACAAATTACTACAACAACTCTATAGTCGAATGTATACTCAAAACAGGCTTTTCGTCGTAGCACTAAACCGATGGCATAGCACTCTCATAAGGACGACCAAGGTTCGATTCCTAGTCCTGGCGGACCCGGTTTCCCCTTTTGACCCATTCATTGGCTTGATATTTTGATTTCAAAAGCCCCTCGGACGCGTTAGGTTTTTAGCCTTACGTACCTTCTATTGGAATTGATCCTATGACGTTTGGTATGATATCGAACTCTGCGACCGCTGGCATGCCATTGCAAACACAAACGGGTTTTTTAGGTTCAATATCAGATGAAGTGTAATCAGTTGATTGCTTCAATGACAGCTTGATCTAAAAATGATAATGTTCATATAGGATGTATTATTTTGGTGAAATATCTGTTTATCGTATAACATAAATGTGTATATGAAGTTTAAAAGGAATTTGGTTCAATTATTGTGCGTGTTTCAAGACTTTGTAAGGGTTAAGTATACTTAAGGTACCCATAAATACTTGTGTACCTGTATCACATGATACCAGTACATACACACAGAAAACACTATGTAAAAATTTATGTAAATATAGAACTCCATAATTATTATGTAAGAGTTTACATAAAACATGTAATATATACCCAAGCTTGTGTAAATTCCTATGCAAAAGCTTTTAAGCTTTTGCATAGGAATTTAAACAGTTGTGTTAAAACACAACTGTTTACATAGTATTATGGAGTTCTATTTTTACACAGATTGTGTATTTTTTACATAATTTGTGATGTGTAATTTTTTTACATAGTGTTTTCTGTGTGTAAAATGTGCCAGTATTGCTCGATATTGTTGGACGCTATATATACATCCTTGTGGGATCTATAATATAGGCCCTCTTTTTCATCTGATTTATATAATCATAATATCAAATCTCATAAAATATTTGCTACCGTAAACAGATTCTAGCTACTCACCACCAGACATTCTTGCAGAGTGTCAAACACTTTGACTTTTATCGTTACTTTTTCACCTCGTATAACAGATGGTGGCAATGACAGGTCCATATAAAACACTTGATAGACTGTCAATGGGAAGAGATCAGATACACCTGCACCGTGTATAGCACTGGTACAGAATCCACGACCAATCCATGTCGTTATACGATCAGGAACAGATACTTTCACATTGGCTTCACCAGTATCATCGCTTAAAGTGATTTGTTTGAAGGAAAGTACAATGTTAAAATGTATTTAACGGTTCATCTGGTTTCAGATACTGAATTTAAAACATTACAAATATGGTTCATTTTGGCTTGTGCAACGAGGATAACTATTAACATGGAAAACTGGGTCATTTAAAGAAAATTGTTATTAACACTAGTATTTTATCTCATTTTGTTAGCGTATTAGTACTTTAGCGGTCTTGCATTACATTACATCTTTCACTTGGTATCATGCTTAATGATCTTGTTGACCATCTTGTAACAATTACACATAATCATGCTTGCCAGTGACAAAACGCTTTGGCGCTTTACGTAACGAAGGTTGTAAATATCACATGATGGCGCTAGTCCCTAATCATACTAGTTGATTATAATTTGCGTATAACAGCATTAACGGTTCCCATTTTGATATGAGTTATAATCGAAGCATTTGACTGTCTCGACTCTCGTTCCGATTATAGAGATTTAATCAACAAAAGGATACAGGTAAATTATCATAAATTCCAGATTTGATATCTTAAGCGACACTGAATTGGTAGCTGAATTCAACATACTCACTACTGATAGATAAATCTACACAGTTATAAACATGTTAAATACTGTAACGTTGCTATCTTTGCTTTCGTTAAAGTAAATTTTGTTCGGAAAACATTTTTATCAACAGATTTCTGTTCTGCCTATTCGATTTACCGGAGGGAGTCAAAGGAGGGTCTGAAAACCCTTCGTATAATTTAACCATTTCAATTTAACGAAAAGAAGTTGAATGACTTACTCTCTTGTAAATTCGAAATAGGCCCTATGTATCGCCAATAAACAGATTATATGGATAAGAATGACATTATATAAATTATACCTTGTTCTTTTAATCTCCCACAGCCACGTTTCCGGAAAGAATGATTTAATCCTGAGAGATTTTCCTGGTACATCCACTACTGTATCAACTGCTTTTGTAATGAACTTTTCTTCGTTCCCATAGAATGTTGGTCCTCTCTCTAGATCCTCTGAAGCATGCAAGTAGAAAGAATAGTTATGTGAATAGAAGGTGTATTGCCAACATTACAGTTTATGTTGAGTTTAAGCCGTACAATGTGAAAGGGGAAAGTGTATTGCAAACGTAACAGTTCATGCTGAGTTTAGGACGTACTGCAAAACTAATACGATGACTCCTACATATACGTGTCTTGTACGCTAGACTTATCCGATAGGCATCAATATAATATACCATACGTACCAGCAACCATGAAAATTGAACAGAGATCAATGCAATTATATACATTATATCTGTGATGTTAGAATTATTATATAGATATATCCTTTTTTATGTTTTTCAATATGGCGTCGGCGGTCATCTTGGATTTAGAGGTCAGATGGTCCCAAAACATTTCAAATACTGTTGTATACGATTTGCGATGCTAGAGATAGTGAGAAATCATACTTCATTTGTCGTCATGGCCCATCTAATGTAAGAGATATTAATGTTTATGTTTTTCAATATGGCAACGGCTGCCATCTTTAAAGATGGGATATAAAAGAACTTTTCCGCCACTTTTGGGTAGAATATGGGAATATTTTTTCTTAGAACAGGTCCCTTTGTTAAATCCATCAAGAAACAAACATTGGGGAGAAATGGTCACGGATCCTAGGAAAATGACTCTACTATTACTAGCGTACCTTTTTTGATTATGACTAGCGGCTATTTTACCGGCGATATAAAGCTTTATAAAGTGATCTAAACTTTTCGGACTAATGGGTTTAGACAAAAAGATATATTAGACGAAATAATTATTAAACAATATGGGTACTACACCTAATGGAATTAGACCGAATAGAATTAGACCAAGTGGAAATTAAACCATATTAGATCAATTGAAAAATAATTTCTTATTTAGATCAATTGGCATTAGACCACGTGAGTTTTAGACAAAATAGTTATTATACTAAATGGTTATAAGACTAATTGGTCATTAGATCAACTGAAATTGAGCCCAAGTAGTTTAACACGAATTGGTATTAGATTGTATTAGACCAAATGGATTTAGACCTAATGGCAAGTCACCAGTAAAGGGAACCTATATTTACCGGAGAGAAATCCGCAAGTCTCTATAGATGTTAAACAAAGGCCCATTCACATAAATGAAAGTTTTATCATTCAGCAACAATGTCTGACATTGCTGATATTGTCCTCCACCGTAAAGGCCTGTTAGATAAATTACTTATGACATGATATAAATGCTACCAACTATATACTTTAAAACTGACAACTATCTACTTTCTTACCTTTGTTATACTTCGGACAGGGCTTTGTTTCTACTGCGAGATTGGTCAGATATACAATGCCCATATTCTGTGATATTAATTAATAACAAATCATACATCAACTTATTTACTCTCTCCAAGATTCGCGGTCAAATTACCCATGAATCTGTAAGATATTATTCAACATTACAAGCCCTAGCGAAATATTCGTTCTACCTCAATTCATCTCAGTGCACGTGTCTTCACCTTCTACATCACATGGTAGCCGTTCTTTTCAAGATGCTTGTGTTGAACTTTGGAACAATTTACCATATCATATTAAATCAGCCAAAACTCTTACACAGTTCAAATCGTTGCTAAAAAATCGTTGTGTTTTGTCTTCTGTTACTGTATCTGCTTTCTGTCTAATTTGTTATAACGCATAGGGACTTGATTTTCTCCTGTTTCCCTTCACACATAGGTTTCAAAATTCACATTCTACGGCATTTTTGTTTTAGGGCGTTTTAATAGATGTTCGAAGGTTTTTTTGCTATACTACTTTTTTCAAATCATCAACGAATATATATATATATATAAAAATGTGACCCCAAAGCGTCCGAAAAAGAAACTCAATCAAAGATATTCGCATAGCGTATAGTTTTTGGGCTAATTAAAATAAATTTAGAAAAAACCTGCATTGAAGCATAGACAAACTATTTGCTTTGGTTTAATATAAAACAAAACAAACCCTGAAGGTGATAGATCCATCTAATTGTATTGGTGAGAATCCCGGGTTTTGAACAAATCCCTGTGGTATAGCTCCTATTAATCTCATTCGTTCTTCTTGTCCTACACCAGCTTCAACAGGCAATTGATATATATCTCCACATCTGTCGTCGTCATCAGCATAGCCACCTTGCGATGAAAGTTGCATTCTAGCTAGAGCATTGAAGACCTATAAATAGATATATCAATTATTATTATACAGTTTTGGGGGGGGGGGGGAAGCAACAAAATATTAGAAGATTATTTACATTTCGTAACACATTGTAATTAAGCTAAATTAAATCGCCAATCTGCAAAATAATAACGGTATCGGGACCGGTAAGCCAACAGTGTAACCCCACCGACAAAACATTCCAGTGCCGCCTTTTGATACCGATGATATTATCCAAATCATTACAAAAGAAATGCATCTAAATTTGGCTCGTCGTCGTGCCTTGGTCTTCTTGTTTCATCAAAAGACATGAGATACAACATTTCCGACCAAAATTGGAACATGTCTTAAATTTTACCCCTGTATAGGTCAATGACCCATAGTGGCCTCTTGCTGACCTTTGACCCCAATGTCATGTTTACGGTTTTCTTGTCTCATCAGATGACATAATATGCAACAAGAGTACAAGACAGATCAAAATCGGAGCAAGTGCTACATGTTACACCTATATACGTCAAAACACCTTTGTTTTTGTCGTGCCTCGGGTCTTTTGACATATATAATATGCAACAAGTCCGATCAAAATCGAAGCAAGTCTTAAATTTAACCCCTTTATAGGTCAATGACCATAGTGACCTCTTCCTGACTTTTGACAACAAGGTTATCATTGACTTTTTCTTGTCTCATCAAAGGACATAAGATGCATCATCAATTCAGATTAAATCGGATCAGTGACCTTTATGACCTTTGACCCTATGTCATATAATTAAATTGTTTTCTTGTATCACCAAATGACATAATATTCAACAAGTCCAATCAATCGGAGCAAGTCTTAATTTTGACCCCTATATAGGTAATTTATCAATATTTACATATTCCTGACCTTTGACACCGAGTTCATTATTGACATTTCTTCTTGTCCTATCAAAATACATGGGATGCAGCAATTCTGATCAAAATCGGAGCATGCCATAAATGTTACCCCGGTTTTGGACTATAGTGATCCTTTCCTGACCTTTGACCCCGAAGTCGTTCTTAACGTTTACTCGTTTTATGAAAGGACATAAGATACCATAAGTCCGATTAAAATCGGAGCATGCTTTAAATGTTACCCCTGTATAGGTCAATGACTCCTAATGACATGTCACTTTTAATCGCTGAAGACCCTATATATATATGCATGGATCCAAGGAAAATTAACATTTTGACCCCTAGTGACCCAAATATTTGTTCATGATAAAAACCAGAGTAAGATAATACGTATAGGAATATGTTGACAGATTCTGACGGTCCTGGGTCGTTTCGCTAAGGAGCAAGGGCGTTTTGAGTGAAAATCACGTTTTGACCCCTAGTGACCCCTATGTGACCTTTGAACCCAAACTGTAAAGACCCTGTATAAGGGTTAGGTTGATGGGTGTCCAAATCTGGCGATTGTAACATGTAAGGTGCAGGAGAAGAAACAATTTGTATATATAGGTTTGAGGGAGGAGAGAAACAGTAGTGATGCAAGATCTTGTTTTTTGGTGTAAAAACAAGGGTAAAAACTTACTCTTTTCTTGGTAATTCTGTTTTGCTCGCCCATCATGTGTATGACCCTATCAACCACACCATAAGCACAGAGAGATCCTGGAGCTGCTTTGATTTTGAGTTTAGTCGAAGATCGCGGAGCCTCCTTAGGTTTTGCAAAATTCATCTTGACCTATTATGTAAAATATGATAATATTATTTTTTATATAATTCCGAAGTATCAGTTTCTTATCAACTTGGAGGGTTGAGCGTGTTATATTATTTAATAGAATATATATTTAAAATGACTGGGTTTCCTTCAAAAAATCAAGTCAAGTTTACACTTGTGATAACGATAATGACACGGAAGTTGATACTGATACGAAAATTGATAATGATAATGATAATGATAACTTAATTCATACGATGAAAACAATGCGATTTATTCCATTTTTTTGTTCGTTAGGGCGAAATCTATTGTTTAAAATAACGTTAAGGCGAAATTTGTTTGAAAAGAATTTCGCCTTATTCCACTATATTAACATCATCATAACACTAATGATAATGATAATGATAACAATTTTTAACATATTAATAGTGGATAAAGGGAATTTCCTTTGTTTAAATGTTCGCCTTAACGTCATTTTTCTTCGCCTTAACGACAACCCTAACACAAAAACTAACAAAATCAGGCTAATTCCGTCCTTATACTAGGGTCATAATCTTGGATTTCGTGACCATTTTCTTCCTACTTTGTTTCTTATTGAATCTGTCAACTAGAACCATTTTAAAAGAAAATTAGCTCCTATGTCCCTCTTAAAAGTGACGGGAACGGTCTTTTATAGCGCAAATTCCGAAATGGCCGCCATACAGGGGCCCGAAAATTTGAATTGCTTCAATTAAGCTAAAAAGCATACCAAATTGTTTGGCTGAGCACAAGGATTCCGAAAAAGTATAATTTGCCTACTCCCGATGTTTCGTTAACGAGTTATCGGGTAAAACGTAAAAAGATCGTTGAGTTTTGCATATGGGGTCAAAAATTTAAACTTGCTCCGATTTTGAAAAAAACAATATCTCATATTGATCGTATGATCACAAGGTAATGATAATGATAATACCTTTATTGTGAGTGAGATCATTATTATGTATTCAATCCGTGAATCAGAATATTTCAGTGATGAGGGTTGGACGAGGAGCAGTCATTTTTGAATAAAAGTTCTCACCTCGTTGTCAAAAACTTCCTCCACCGTAAAGTCAATCATATCTGAAACAACTTCATTATCCTTGCGGACGTAATACAAGATAACACTTGTCAAAGGAGACATAGCTGCGGTAATCTTGAACTTCCGGTGAGTCACTTTCAATTGTCCTTTTGTTAATAGACTCACTGGCGTATCGATTGGTCCTATGTGGGGCTCTGCAAAATCTTTCTCTGAAATGGTACAAAATTGACCTCGTGTAAAGTCCATCCGACAGTGTATCCATGTTTTCTTATCGATTCACATTTTCAATTACACGTGTAAACCTTATCTTTAGTACTCTAAACGTCATAGTTGTGTTCAAAGGTTATTTCTATTTCATTTTTGTTGTTTTAAGAGATGGTTGTAATTGTTCACCAAGGAAGAAGCTTACCGGCGTGTGGTTCATGCTCTGACAGAGGGATAGGAAGAAAAGTACCCGGATGTTTGAATCCATCATAATCCTCACGGTAGATAAATACCTCAGTCGATCGCAGAATATTACCACGTGACATAAACTAAACAAAATAAGGAATATAATAACTTGTTTGTAAAATATTGCATGAATATCATCGACTGTTTTCCAAAATGGTTTTTAATCATCAAATGTAGATATTATGGAACGAGATAATAGTTACTATCAGTATTAAAGGGGCATTGAGAGATTGACGAGAAAAATGAAATTTGGAACAAATTAATTGTTTCAATAGATAAGGTACGTAGCCACCCTGAACGATAATAATTTATAGGAAAACGGTTTAGAATAATGGCGCTAGATAGATATTCAGTTGAAGCAATTTATGTGGTGAGGGGTGCTGATAATTTCGATGAGATTGCAATAATATCGCTATCTACTGAAGATAGCTCATATCAGATCTTCATCGAAATTACCAAATGATAATATTTTACACGATAGACGACGAATTAAGGTAACACTTTCAGATGGTAGTTAGTATGTGCACAAGTATCACGTAGGTACAAAAAAAAACTTGATTTCCAGGAATATTGAGGGCGCCCTCCTATACGTATCTCTCAATGCCCCTTTAAGATTCAAGTTTAAATTTGAGAATTGGGTACTGTACTAAGTGTAAACCAAGTCTGTAAACATTCTATCTTCATGATGCCTATTCCTTAAGTCAATGATTTTTACATACCATGAGGTGGAAGTTGATACCAGTTGCTTCAGGTTCTTGAGTCACAAAGTACATGGAGATAGATTGAAGTGAATTTATCTTCACTCGATCCGTGATTGGTAGAACTTTAATGTAGCTTCCACTTGGTGAGTACTGCTGCTCTACATACAGCGATGCTTCAGGTGCGGCGATTTCAAACGAATTTGGACCCTGGCAAGCGGCGCCGGACTCGTACACCCCACTTGCCTATTTATAAATATATAATATGTTTTACTTTTACACTTGTCACTTGTATATCGAGGGCTCAGAAACACAAGGCCTCATCTCCATTTTTTCAAAAATGCGATTTTGGTATCAACATTGTCAGAAAGAAATTATCTTCCAGTAACACTCAACCATATCTCCATAACACAACCCCTCTCAAAGTTATAGCCAGTATCACAAGGCTTCATCTCCATCTCCCCAATGTGTTTAAAAATCTTCAATAGCCTTTTTCTCAAAATGGTCAAAATGGAGATAAGGCCTTGTGTTTATGAGCCCTCGATATGTTCATTTATGATACGTACAATATTCAATTTAAAATTACATGTTTGAAATAGTTTTAAATGAAATGCTTACCGTCAATGTAAAGGATTTGACCTCGTACATGATTTCTGGTAGTAAGAAGTTGATGATACCATCCCCATTCGAGGTAAGTGTTTCATCATATACACTGTACTCTTCCCCAAGTGCCCTGACAGTTACTTGAATATTTGTAGCAGGGGTCTCGTCTGGATAACGTACAATTACCTAATGAAAAAATAATCACGATTATTTATATAATATAAATTTACATAAAATATCTTTGTAAAATTATATTATTTGAAATTAACTTCAGCTGTGTTTATATATTGTTTAAATCACACCCTGAATCGCAAAGACAATATACACATTCGGAAGAGCACATAATGAGCATTTCTAATCGATTTCAAATGGAAAATGTGTAAATGTGGTTCGTCACAAAACAGAACAACGGATGATTCGTCCTAGCATCAATATTTGACAAACAAATGAATCGAGCAGAATACAACGGATTTTTAAAAAAAAAATAAACATTTTTGACATGGGTAACATATTGACAAATATGTGTAAATGAAACTTATCCGTTAATCAGTGCAGAGAATTTGCCATAGAATAGTATGCTTACTCTGCCATGATACGGCAATCCAGGTTTGAAGACTGGTAATGCATCAAATGTTATTGTATAAGGTTCTTTAACCACTAAAGTTTCCTTGTCAACAAGCTTAACCGTAAATTCTGTAAAATAATCATCGAAAATTAGATAGTAATAGGTATCATTATTTGTTTGAAGGTAACGTATTACTCTAAAATCTCTTTAACATTTTCCACGCGGCTATTAGGTAACCATATACAAAAACACTGCAGTGGCGTAGCCAGAGGGGGGGCGAGGGGGGCGATCGCCCCCCCCCCCCCAATATTGACGTCGTGTCGGTTGAGATTGGCACTGTCGGTTCATTTGACCAGAGGAATCATGGAATTATGATGGTCAAAAGTACACATATGAAAAAAATTCGCGCGCTACGCGCGCATAACAGTCACCTAAATGCAATATTCGTTGGTACAACTTGTTTAGAGTCAAAATGTACCTCAATCGTGCCAAAAATAGGTGTAAAGTCAAAAATTTTCGCGCGCTACGCGCGCGTGTCTTTACTCAAAACAATCTTGTCGGTTCATTTTCAGTTCTCGCCCCCCCAATATGAATAACCTGGCTACGCCACTGAAAAACAGCAACTTCAAAAGTCTATCTCAAGAATTACTGAACTAACTTGGCAGGTGCGTACTTTTCTTAATGCATTTCTTATGGTGATTCCAAATATGGTGATGAAAATAAATAATGTCAACATTTTTAAAACATTTTTTGAAAGTGCTAAGGTCAATATCGAAATACAATTTTCTTAAAAACATTTTTATTTGGCAATAAGTTTATAAATCCTTTGCCCCGGCTGAATACAGATTACGCACACGTGACACAAAGAATTCTTACAGCAACGGCCTGTAGAAAAAAATCTAACTTGGCTACGCTAATGCATTTAGATATCCTATTCTTGAACATGTAAGAAAGTTTAAGCAATTCTCATTAGCTCTCAGAGAAATCATATCAGCGAAATATATATACATGATATGAGACAATATAACACGTCGTACAATAATTAGCGTGACCACCCCCGCTATTAAACTATAGTTTTGTTCCATAACACGCACCTCTGCAGTGCGTCTTACTGCGCCTTTCCTGCGTGCTTATGCGCCGCAATGTGCTGACACATGGTGCACTCATCGCACGGGATTGTATGGATGGAATGTTTGTGGGTTATTTTATTTTATTAACAGGGGTAAAAGTTGACATATGTGGGAAATAAAAGGTACTGATTTTAACAGATAATGTATATAGTATGACTGGGCAAAAATTAGAATAATGGTATTATTTAAGGGCGTACCAAAGTTACATTGTTGAAAACATATTATTTTACATGTGCGACGAAAATCTTTTGCTTTGGCTACTAGGTTAAAATCTTCTTCTTTTTTGAGAATACTATATACAAATATTTTAAAATGTTTTGGTAAATATGTTGCGCATGCCAAGCATGGCTCCTTTAAGAACTGTAGGTCCTCTGGAGAACAATAGTCGAAAATAGTAATTAGTTCATTAATTATACATTGACTATGTTATAATATGTTAATCGGGGTTTTTCTTGTCTGCTCATTGTATAATAATCACTAACAACAATCAGGTTATATTCATGCCATGAATTATCGAAAACAGAAACATGATGATTTTGGAACACGTACATGTACAATAACACCTATATACCGATTATACAAAATCAATCAAATGATATTGATAATTTATTTTCCAGCACAAAAATACAAATATAAAGCGTTATTTCGATCAAATTCCAATCGATTAAATCGATTATTAAATTCACACCTGTTGCGGCATCGGTATATTCGACCGTCATTCTCATCCGAGCATTTGCCAATGTATATTGGTCGGAACATAACTCAAATTTTTCCATGTCAACGACGGCATCATAGCATCCATTCAAACCTGTGTCCTGTGTTACAATTATCAAATAAATCATTATGATTTCATCAAGATTATTTCGAAATACATTTATGGTATATTAATATTCTTTCTTTCTTATATTTATTTATTTGTTAATTTTTGGATATAGCAAAATCGATCGAGAATCGATATTTGTTTTCTGTTATAATAACAAAACAAAACACTAGTTCATTTAAACAACCTAAAGGACACGGAGCAACATAGAGTAAATGCCTGACATTGTTTCGTACAATTCAAATATGTCCTTAACAGGAAACACTTACAAAGATAAGGTATAAATAAGAAACCAAATATTTGGTTTGTTAAATTGAGACCAAAATGGTCATTTACCATTTTATTGATCGGACTGTGTGTTCAAAATGCTTGATATAAAATAATATTGTGTTGACAGCACCCTGTTTATATATAGTTGACTTAAACAAGACAAGTAGATGAACCTATACAATTGAAAACCAAAAATAACAGTATACAGTATAAAGCAATTTACCAAACCATAGTGTATACAATAGACATTAGCATAACAACAAATATTATCAAACACCGGCGAATGTTCCAACGAACAATGAGCAAGAACATTCACCGGCGAGGATTCACCGGCGATTCGAACTCCGGTCTCCTAAACTTTCTAGGCAGGCGCCTTAACCAATAGGCAATTGAACCTTTGGTAAGTGTTTTGGTGACGGGGTTCTACAATACACATAACACAATTACATGAGACATTTGGCCAAACACGGCAGGGATCGCATAAAGTGATACAAGAGGAAACTGAATAAATTAAATATATACAGGGTGTATCAAAAAAATTAGGACACTTTTTGATGACGGTTTAAATCCTTGTTAAATCACTGAAGCATAACCAATTTTTATTTCACTGTAAAGTACAACCGATAAAGATTAAATCCTGAAAAGATGAGAAAAATCAATCCTTAATTAAGGAAATTGTGACCTATTAGGCAAGGCAATCTATTTTGTACTATGTACAATGGTCATTCACACAGTAACAGTAAGTACAGTAACATGAACGCGCACACTATTTATGCCAATTCTACTTCTTATCATGCTAATGAACCATCTACACTGGTTTCGAGAACTTTTTTAATTTGCACAAAATAATGCATGCATCTGATTTGTGGATTATTTAGCCAGTATTGATTTGTGCCAGAATTAAATGGATTACCAAACTAATCTTTGCTATCGACTGATAGATTATTTGCTATGTTTATAATTATTGTAACGTACTGAAACGTAAACCATGTTATTTACTGGTCTATACATGTAAATCCCATTGTACAAACCAGCAAATGACATGGTTTACACAAATTATGCTAGTTTTCTTATTTTTCATCGGATTGATCTCATATTTTCAGGATATCATAATAATTAATTGGGCTTTACATTGAGACTAAATTGGTCATGGTCCAACGATTATAACAAGTATTACACCGTCATGAAAAAGTGTCCTTTTTTTTTTTGATACACCCTGTATATATAATATAAAGCAGTTTACCAACCAATAGTGTTAACAATAGACAATATTATAACCACAAATATTAACAAACACCGGCGAATGTACCAAAGAAAAATAAGCAAGGACATTTACCGGCGAGGAATCGAGCCCCGGTCTCCTGAAATTTATAGGCAGGCGCCCAACCACTAGGCTGATAATACGACAATTGAACCAGTGGTAAGTGCCCTTGCTTATTTTTCGTTGGGACATTCGCCGGTGTTGGTTAATATTTGTTGTTATTGCCCAATTATAAAACACCATGCGTTGGTAAACTGCGCTATATTATATACAATTATGATAGATTATTATCAATACAGTTAACAATGGATCTCGACGGAATCATGTCTGCGATAATATCAACAATGTACAGGGTCTAAAACATTGTATCAACAATTAGTTGCACCTACCTCTTCTTTCATTTTGATCACGGCTCGCCTGTTCTTGGAGGTTGCTTTTGTATAGGCTGCATTCTGTATTGAAAGTATCACTCCAATGGATCCTGGTACAGCCTGTCCCACAGGGTACCTATATAGATATAACAATCAATCTTACGTTAACATTGATTACGTGTTACAACTTTCTCCCTTAATGATACTTAATTGCCAAATACCAATTGTTTCCAAATAAGGCAACTTCTAATTATTCCAAAATTTAATTGTAGTGCAGTATCCGTAAGTTACAAAAATACACACTGATTGCCCAAATATACTGTGCTCGTATGAACGCAGATATAATACATAAAGAACAACATTTATAACAGCGTTTAAACTTTTAATCATAACGGGAATGTGTACATGTACATAGGTACGGTAAAACTATATTCCGTAACTTATGACGGGTTTCAAGACCATCTCTGATTACCTGGCACATATCTTTAAATTCATCGTTTGAGTGTTCACAGTTATAAACGCTGGTTTCTGGATCACCAATTCAAAACGTGGAGTCTCTGAAAAGGAAAAAACAAAAAGACGCAATGAGCATGGTAACATTTTTAATAGCCTTGTTAAGCTTTTGGATTACCCTGGGTTGATTATTTGGCTTATTCAATTGTCTATTTAAAAGGAGGTGTTTCATTTTAGACAAAGTGTTTAGCAGGAAAACTAATCAAATACAATGGCTTTTCTAATAAGCTATGATAATTTATACATGTGAAATCAATGACAAAGTGGTAATCAGCGAATAGACCTGTGTAGAGACGAGGCCTTTAGTCAAGTGCTAAACTTTCGATACAATTCATAATGTTGCTATCGGTCAAGACCATGAACATAAATAACCATAAAGAACTAGTACAAGCATATGTACTTACCATATTTCTCTACTTGGAATGTTAGAGTGAACGTTCGGCCATAATGAATTAGACGTATTGTCCATTCACCAATAGGTGTCTCCTTACAAAGAGACATTTCCAATTCAATGAGACCATCTTGTCCTTGTACATCCTTCCATTCGATCATAGGTATCTTATTAGGATCCTCAATCCAAATTCGACAAACCTTCAAATGATTAAAGTTAACGAACATATTATAGTATTATGCAAACTTTCTGACCGGCTTATATCGGTTATTCAACCGGTAATATTAATTATACCGGTAATTCTGCTATCGATATCGCTTCGCGCTATCTTGACTCATATCATATACATTAAATCTAGAAATACGACTTCTAATGACGATGTTGCAAACTGGCGACACAAAATATTTCATTACAGTGGGATGATGTTATATTGATCAGCCATATCGTTCGTGAAATGAAACTATTTTCAAACATACCACATATCATGCTTATAGCTAGTTTTGCCATATTAAAGGTAGGTGTTCTGAATGCTTACTCGATTTTCAACTTGATGTTTTCTATTCTAAATAAAGGGCCATCCTTCAAATAGTCATATTCCAAGGTTTCAGTTGCATAACTCCAATGGTTCATATATTAAAAGCACAGTGTGACATGAAATTTGCCCATTGAGTAGAACACAAACAGGCCGGGTGGTTAACCACCTTTGGCATTGCAATTTGGCCAATAACGTCTAAATGGAACATATCTTGCGCCTAAGATTTTACAGACATAATTATCAGAATATGGGTTTTCTCTCGATATCAAATTATCTTGATGTCAAAAAAGCTAAAGTGATCGGAACATACACCTAAGTAATTTCCATGTCGAACAATTCATGTAGCAAGTAGTATCTTTCATGGGAATTAGATCTAACCTTTTATCTTCAAGCTCATCCCCTCAGTTAAATTCTTGCCCTCAATCAGACTTATGTGTAGTAAGTGTTATCATAAAGAATAATTAATATCACACTACTTGATGTTTTAAATCGAGGTACACGTTCATTACGGCCAACAATAGAGTCTTTTCATAACATCATGCGCGCACGTCTTTTACAATTATAATACATTTTCTGTCCATGAATCTTCTCTTTGAGATAATTTCTTTTCATCATAAACTGAATGAAGTCCTTTTGACTACATTGCATTAGATGATCAAATAAATAACATTGACTATCTACAAGCCATTCCTCTCCTGTAGGTGGAAATCATTTTTCTTACCATTGTCCTTGCAAAACATAATATTGATAGTATATGAGAAAAAACAAGTATAAGATATCTGAAGTCAACACATGGATAGCCTGTATCAAAGCCTGAGATTGTTATGAAACCAAATTAATCTGAACTTACAGGATTTGGATCTGGCCGAAGGTCTGTCTTCAGTGTTAAAACGCGAAATTTCACTGAAAATAGAATGTTATATGGCATCAGGTTTAGACGGTTTAGCATGTATTTCTTACACGTTTGCCATCAGATACCCAAACAGGATTGTCAAATATACAATTTATATATGATTTAATATACTCGTATAATGTAAAAGCTGAATGCAAACTGCTTATCCACGAATATGGCCTGTGTAAGTAAATGTAATAAATATAAGAGGACCTGACGTTTCGATTCTAACATGCCATAATATTGCACATTGTTTTTAGTATTTGGTCAGTACTACATGCAATATCGGAAGTTTATCATACAATGTTCTTTTTAGTTATGGCATTTGCAAACACGAAAGAGGAACCTTTCTTATTATATGGGCTCTACCTGCAGATGTGACCAGAATGTAAGTTAAAACCTGTACAGAACCATTTAGAAGATTGTTTTCAAAGGATAACAGATTTATCGTTACTGTCGAATGATTTTATACAAACTTAAAAACTCCATCTAGTTACTAGCATTTCTTGTAAATTCCATGGATCGCACGTGATTTTGATCATGTAACATATAGGGTGAGTCAAAACAACTGCAATAGTGGAAAGAAGCCATCTTGTTTTCAAAACCAAGTTCATGTTTGAAATGTTAAGTCAATCGCATTCATCGTTTGCCTTTGTTGAACCTTTTTACCCATGCACCCATTTCACACGCTTGTCCACGAAACATCCAACACATGCATAAAATTGTAAAATGCGTCTCTCATTAAAATGTGAAAATTCGAGTAAATTTGTGACGTAATTGGAATTTAACGCATCCTCTCTTGTTTACATGGGAGATAGAACAATCAATTAATAGCCCATGCTATGAATTGCTTATAATGTTCTAAATTTGAATAAAAAATGAAATTATACAACAAAAATTGTCGGGATATTCAAATGTGAACATGAAATGTGTGCATTTTCAATTGAAAATCAGTATTCTCGTGGACAAATAAGTAAATTGGGTTGTGCAGCAAAAAGGTTCACCAAAGACAAACGAAAAATGCGAGTGCCTTTGTTTTTTCACATACAGTGAGGAACAAATAATATGTCATTCTTGCAATGTTTAAAAAGTTTCAAACTTCAACTCGGTTTTTAAAACGAGATGGCTTCTATCCACTATTCGATGTGTTTTTTTACTCACCCTGTATGATTTATATATTATAAAAATACTTAAAGTATATCAATCTAACCTGTTTGGCCTGCGATATATACCGGCTTGTCAGTCTCGATGAAAGTCTCAGCTTCACACGCATCTATAAATACCTTCTTTTGTACAGTAACTTCGAAGTCTTCACATTGAAGATCCGTTCTACGTGATAAAAGTTGTAAAGACACCACTCGGCGTGATTCTTTGATAGGAGGTATCTGTTTATTGAAAAAAATAATCGTGATTAATACTTGATATATTCTCTGATATTAGCAGTTGGAATATATGTATTGATTTATAATAATGTGTTTGTTTCCCATGCAAGAGCCCTCTTGATGCATTGTATTGAAAAATTGTATACAATATAGTTAAGATTGTTAGGTTTGACCGGCATCTGCCGTCAAATAAATGCATTTCGTGTATTTTATGACAGAAAACCTAAATCCTGCCCATCAAGTACATTATTTCCGTTAATGACTTAATCACGGTTTAATACCAAAGCAATGTTTACACAGTCTCCACTACACCATAAACCTTTACTGCAAATGCAGGATGCGGAAAATCAACATTAATGTGTTGTCTTTCGCTTAAAGGCAAAGGTCCGCTCTGGCTAGTTCACCCAGGGTGAACTGGCTTACACCTGTTCATTTGATGACAGATTAAATAGAGTTAAGATGGAGAGATTTCAACCTTGAGATATTCCCAAAGGATCTGGCTGATAAGAGTGGACCTAGGGGTTTAAGTATGTTTATGTAAACAAGTTTAGCATCGTGCTTATATTGATACAGGTTTTACCAATACGTTGAACACTAAACGGTTTTTTAATAGGGCTTTTAGTTTTTAACGGCCTGGAATATTAATGTGAATGTTTTCTACAGTCACTGTTATTAACATCTTAATGGTAGTATATAAGTGTCATACTTTAAATGTGTAATCAATTTAACACAAATAGTTGATGACTGGTCATACATTTAGTGACGCTTTAATATGAAATATAAAAAAAATGCAAATGATAGGATTGAAATAAATGATAGTTATTGACAAGAAGAAGTTTTGATTATTATGGGCCACCACGGTATTAAATCCTTTATTCTGCTCTAACGCTGTTTTTTAACAAAAACTGAGTAAATCATTTTAAAACAAATTAATCTCTCTATATGACTTCTTGTTTGAATACTATACACATGTTTTACAAGGAAGCACAGGACATGGAAAATCAACGATATGTGCCGTAGCTTCAATATGGTCGGCTACCTCAATGTTTAAATACCAAGCTTATTATTAAGCACATTTTAGTCCTTACACCTAATACAATTATAACACTGACACTATAGGAATATGTACATGACTTACTCTGATTTCAAGACAAGCACATGGTGTACCAACTAACTTAATTGGTGTCTTAGTAATTACATCCTCAGGATCCGGCCCATCAAGAATCTGCACCATGACTTCGATGTTACGAGTCATGTTTGTTAATGTTATGAAGATGGTTTCTATCGTATCGGCACACATGACCTTAGGCGCCATGGCCAAAAAGCCAATGTCGAATGCTCTGAAAAGGTGAAACGCAAACTTATTGCTTGTTGTATTTTTGAAACTTCAACAACGAAAACACTGAATTCGTAAGCCTTGTCGTTACCGTTCTAGGCTATCCAAGTGATTAACCTTTCAAACAATTCCCTTATGCTTGAATTTACGTTATACCGTTAACAAACAATATAACATCCAACAGAAGTTTTAGTAAAGTTATATTATTGGCATATTATATGCCCTACAAATTAATCATGTGTAAGTAATATTGCCTCGAAAATCTAAACATCAAAATATTAGATGGAGTTTTAGCTTTGGTCTCATAGGTGGGTAATGAGGATGTATACGATTTATTTAGGAGTTCTTATTGTGATCTTTTTCACCTTTGAAAAAGAATCTGTTTGAACGACTTGTTTGTGGTAGTTCATTTTAGCCATTAAATTGCTCAATATCTCAAACATTCGAAAATGCATATTTATCCAATTCACATGGTAGTTGTATCAACTGATATAATTGAAAATGATCACTTTACCTCATTGTAGTATATGCAAGTTTCTAAAAGTATTATATATAAATGTATAACCCAATATTTATTTTATTACGCTTAAAATAAATAAGAAATCGAGAAAAAATCCTTATGCAAACTAACGTCATTATGTGTGGAGTATTTTAAATAATATATATCACTGTTCTCTGAAAGTTGGCATAGTATTTAAAACATATATGAAAATTAATATTATTCCTATTTACGCTACAAATGAACTAATACTCACTTGGAAATCCGATCATCTTGCCCTAGTGCTGATTGAGCTCGGATCAAATTACCCGAGATACCAAGCAACAGTACAAACGCGAATTGCGAAATCCACATATTCCGCACAGTTTAGATTGTTGTTCGGTTAAGGGTGTTCCAGGGATGACACCCTATGGTTTATTCCTTGTCGCCGTCAATTCTCTGTAGTCTTTTGTTTTCCTTGTGTACCTAAAATTTAGTCCTTTTAAATTGTTCTTATCCCGTCCATAGTTATTCCGAAACCCTTCGCTAGGTGGATGGTATTTGGATGATCAATTTTGATACGATATCGCGCCGCCTCACCTTTTCAAAATCGATTATGTATTGACCTTGGTCGTTCATTATGACGTGTGAGAGAATCGTTAAACTATCTATATTACAAATTATGTTTACGAATTATAAATCTGAAAAACTGATATTTAAATTATGAAGTAGGCATATAAAGCCATTTTTGAAGAGGAAAAACTTAAAAGATGAATCGAATATATTATAACTCTAATATAGATAAATGAGATAGATGGAAGCCTCTAATGATAAATATTAAAACTCCCAATATGTTTTAAAGTAGGCTTATTAATTGACATGCCCGTTAAAATAATATCACATAACAAGTTTATAACAAGTATAACTACTCTACATATACAGTCTTACATAATTGTACCCTCATTTAATATTTCTTATTTTCTTTAATAATAAAAACGATAGTATATCGTAAATCACTTTGTCAGATTTGTATGCGAAATAATGCTTTGCTACCAATATTGTCTTCCTATCTTAGACATAAATGTATTTAACCGATTTTATGTCACGACTGCACAGCATGATTGAAATCGATATATAGAATTTTCAATAACTATGACACTCAAGTATAAAGAATTAAATCAATCAATGCCACACCTCTGTATTGTTTTATTAAAGATCACGGAAATGGTACAATATTGGATTTTATACAAAACAAACTACAGCTGTTATTTAACGTGGCTCGCCTATATTGCCGAGCAAACAGTAATTGTATTGTATATTATTGTATATTTTATCACAACAATTAGGATTTCCGTATTGATATAAATTACAATCTTTTAAGAATACATTTAGAAGATGACGAGTGTAACGCATATTTATGTTCTATTGAAAAACGGTATAAATTGAAATTAGTCAACTTCATTCTCAGATTTGGTGTTAAAACACGTAATCTAGGATTTCTAAATAGCACATAAACTTTAACCAATTCCAGTATGAGGACATTTGTTTAAAGGAATTAACATGAATCTTCGTCAATATGTATGATTTATCAAAGGAAAGATTAGGTTCAAAAGCATGTTGCCATATGTGTTTTTGCATTAGATGCCAGACTGAAAAATCGTGACCACGTAGTTGAAACAGCGCCACGATATAGAATTAAGCAATGAAGTTGAACGGACTCTGCAATATTTGGCACACTGAATATTGATCGAAAAATATAAGGGTATACAAATAATATCATAACACAAAATGCAGAAAATGAACAAATAGGTTATTAAGTGGACAGTGACACATTCACTTCTGTAGAAAGATTGTAATTTTCAGTGTTATTTGAGTAATACTTGTATAGTAGCAGAGACTCTCAACCCGTCCACAGTCTCCCTGTTCCACACAACTGCTCAGAAAGCAACACATAAAGTAGTATAGTGCTAACTTGGTCACTCGATACCGGTATATTGAAGTAAATACTGTTTGGAATGTTCGCATATTTCACGAAAGGTTTGTGTATAGAACCCATACTACCTATCGCTCTTATCTTTTTTCGCAAGTAGTGTGCATCGAAAACGAGACTGGCAACACTGCGAATAAGTGACAATCTGTGAGTTAATTAAGTGTTTCGCTTCCATCAACGGGCAGAATAAAAACTAAGAAACCGATATTTTTTGGTAAATTCTCTAAGCTACCGTAGTTTAGACAAAGCAATTTTCATTTCAATCGGAGAATCTTTATAATATAATCTCTTTACAAGGAACTGAAGAAGTGTCAACCGCCTATCTATTTTCCCTATAGCTCGCAAACTATGCATCAAGTGGATACAAACAGTGAATGTGTTGCTTCTTTGAGTCTTTGAGGCCTAATAACGAAGATTCAATTCCCCTTTCACCACAATTTCTTCGGGTCGGTCGGTCGGTCGGTCGGTCGATTATACCAGGATGCCAAAGAATGCCCAAGTCTATATGTATAGTGATGAGGACAGTCTTGAACAAAGGCTGCCAATCGCCATGTTGTTCTCTTCTTAAATGTGTATCCCATCACCGTAAAACAGACCAAACGCTTCCACGCAGATTTGAGACATCGCTTTCTTTCTCATGTACTTTATGTAACACTCGAAGCATCAACAATTTGTGTTGAAGACTAAACACATAAAGTGTACGGTGAACATAATGTGCTATGGAAGTATTTTGTTATATTGAAACACATCACGGCATGTTATTTTTAACACTTTCCACACGGCTATCGGTTTTACCATTTCAAAACAGATTTTTTTTCAGAAGCCTTTACCAACTTTCATAGCCTATCTCAAGAACTACTGAACCAATACTAGGACTGTTGTACTTTTTTAATGCGTTGCTCATTGTGATTCCAAATATGGTGATAACATTTAATTATTTTGACATTTTTGAAACATTTGGTGACATTTTTTAATGTTGTCTGCAGACGCCTGGCTAAAGCGTGGAAAACGTTAATAGAATGTATATGAACCCACGCAGCGGTAATCCTGCCTAACCTGCGCGACAAAAAAAACATATATTTGACTGAATAATTATGTGTCTATTGCAATTTTCAAATCAAACTGGTAACTCTCTACAAAGAGCTCTGATGGGCCAATCAATTGGTTCTCTGCAACTCAGAGAATATTCATATTACAAGAACATCAATAGACAGAGGCTAAATATGCCAATGAAAATAACATAAGAATAAGATAAAAGCTCAAACATAATGGAGAACAACGTCAACATATGAATGACAGAACAAATTTTAATTCTCTTAATTTCCATGACCTCCAGATTAAAATCTGGAGGTCATTGAAATTTAGAGAACCTAAACAACAAACTCGGGAACTAATTGTACAAGGTGCTGCCTAGCGTCAACAGTCGGGTGTGATTGTATAAAAACCAACTCTCTGTGGTACAAAAACAATTGTTGCTAATTGTATGAATCTCACTTGAGTGGGCACTGTTCATTTATTCATCTTAAATTAATTAACGGTTTATGGTTTATATATAAAATATAAAGCAGTTTACCAACCCAAATTGTTGTATACAATTAGACAATAACAACATTATATTAACAAACATCGGGGAATTTCACAACGAAAAATAAGCAAGGACAAACACCGGCGAGGACTTGAACCGCAGTTTATGGTTTAATCAGAGCCAAATTGGCAAGAAATATACAGATCTCAACGCGGGTAAAATAATCCAAGCGTAAATGCAGGATTTTAGCATACGCATGCGTCACGCATATGATGCACGGTGCGCCCTGTTGCGTAATGACCATTCAGGATATATTCTTGATGAGCATAGACAAACTACTTTGTTGGTAATGAGAACCTTATTCGCGCCAAAACTCTTCTTTATTAATTCGCTTCTGTAAGGAGTCTTTCCAATTAGGATCTGACTGAATAATTATAAAATCACCGACAATGGGAAATGATGTAAAATGGAAAGTGCAATTTCATACGAATTATGTGACGCGGTTATTAAATAAATGTTTTTTTGATGTGATAATAGTGACTTACTTTTGTCATCTAATGAATGTCTTATGCAATATATGGCTTTAATGAGTTGCCACGCCGACGTACTATTAGTTTGTCCCTGTATTCAATAACCATTATGAAAATCATCATTTGCATCAATATAAAATACATTACATTTTGCAGTGAGCGAAACTTTTTTTTTTTTTTTTTTTTCTCTCTCTCTTTTTATTTTGCTCTTTCTGCAGCCAGCAATCAGTCAGTCTTGGTCATTATAGATTGTAGATTGTAGTCATACAATTACCGACCAATCAACGATATAACGGCTATTATTATTAATTTAAATTATCTCATATATAATGGAATGGTCAAATATTGACAACATATAATTTATCAGCCAAAGCACTGATGAATTTCTCTCAAACCATAATTTCATCAAACATTTTATGACGAACTTGGAGACCAATAACATGATATTAATTTACAATTGCAGAATATTAGGTACATTGGTGCTCTATTGCAGTTGTGTAGTTACTTTCCTGCTAGACATCTTCATAGTCGGATGCAGATAAAGCAGTGAAGTTCTTGCATATCTCGAAATAGTTTACGGTGCATTCATGAAAATTGTTAGCCATTTGCTTTGTTTTCCTTCGAGTTATCGTGGTTTTGATGACAATGTATAATACGTGCTTTAGTCAGAGCCACTTGAATTTGAGCACAGTATCGGAAGCGACTCATTGGACTTACACATCAACCGAAGACTTCTTTTTCATGGTAATTCTGCCATTGTTATTTGTAATATGCTTAGCTGGAAACGGTTCATTTCTGTTTGTCATTGCACGAGTTCCTGCTATGAGAACCACTGTCAACTTATACTTGGGTATTTTAGCAGTCTGTGATATGACATTTGTTTTATATCCAACCATATTGTATGAGTGGCAATATACATCGTCGCCGGTTCGACGCAATCTGCCGTACACAATATCAGCAGGATGTGTTATGACTTTCTTCATTCCATTCAATGCTTATTTCAATTCTATCATATTGACCACGTTATTATCGATAGATCGATTCTACGCCATTTGTCATCCCCTAAAACACCTTGCCATGGAGCGCAAAGATCTTACGACCAAATTGCTTATTGCTGCATATTTCCTCTCAGTTATACCAAGTATTACAGCAACATTGGCCTTTACGAAAATAAAAAACTATTGCGTCACTTGGCCAAAGAATGAAGACTTCAGAAACTTTCCAACCGAGATAAACATGTGTACTCCTATACATCCGTGGATAAGCTTAATATCGGAATTGTGCTTCACCTCGACTTTCGTAATGGCAATGTTCGGAAACTGTTTTGCATATGTCAAAATACTTGGTGCTCTGAAGAACAGAAACGCATTATTGTCTAACGAACAAAATCGTGAAAATCAAGCCACTCTTAACGCAGACAGAATCCGTAATCAAGTATGTCGAATGCTGGTTTTAAATGGAGTAGTGTTCTTTCTATTTCAATTCCCATATCGGCTGGTATCAGCTGATACGATATTTATTGGGTTACTTGGACAAGGCTTATTTACGAAAAAACACAGTGCTATTCTATTATTCATTGGTCGCTGTTTCCTATTAATGAATTCAAGTATTAATCCTTTACTGTACATCATAGCTAGCAGTCATTACCGGCAAAAATTTCGACTGGCATTCCGTTCTCACAAAAACGATTCTAGAAAACGCATGGAAAATGGGAATGTTGAAGAGACATGTGTATGATAGCAAATTCAGTATGATAACATTTTGCATGAATCTGGAATTTTCTTTGGTTAAATGTGAAATATTACCACTGGTTACTTTCTACGATCTCTGTTTAGATCAACGGAATAGTTGTCGAAACGATAAAAAAGGTCCTGAATATTTATCATTGTATGCATGATTTATCACTTTATGCATGATTTATCATTTTATGCATGATTTATCACTTTATGCATGATTTATCATTGTATGCATAATTTGTGTAAACCATATGATTTACTAGTCTGTACAATGGGATTTACACATATAAACCAGCAAATGACACGGTTTACATTTTACAATACTTTGCATTCATAAACATTGTAAATCATCTATCAATAACAATTATAGCAACGATTAGTTTGGTATTCCCCTTAATTCTGGCACAAGTCATTATTAGCTACATAATCCACAAATTTAATGCATGAATATTTTCTGTGCAATGTTCAATGTTGCTTGGTATTCTCATGAGAAAGCCTCATTATCAAAGCATGCATATGTAGGAAGATTGGGGTAGGATATTAACACCAATCGTGTCAATAGTGCGTTGATACCAATCATAGACAGAGCATGGCATTTAAAACCATTCATAGACAAGTATTGGACTTGAAAGTCAACTTCAATTTCTGCCATATTAAGCATGATAAAAAGTAGAATGTCCCCTTTAGCCTATTTTAAGTATGCAATCTTGCAATTTCATTCATGTTAAGTTCATCTACCTTTACTGTGTGAATTACCATTGTACATACTACAAAATGGGTTGACTCTCCTATTTGGTCATACTTTCTTTAATTTGTTAGTTGTACCTTACAATGACATCAAAGTGGTCATGGTTCAGTGATTTTAATTAGGATTAAATCCATTCTGAAAGAGAGTCCTAATTTTTTTTGGATTCACCCTGTATATGCATGATTTATCGCTGTATGCATGATTTATCATTTTATGCATGATTTATCACTTTATGCATGATTTATCATTTTATGCACGATTTATCACTTTATGCATGATTTATCACTTTATGCATGATTTATCATTTTATGCATGATTTATCACTATATGCATGATTCATCATTTTATGCATGATTCATCATTTTACGCATGATTTATCACTTTATGCATAGATAAATTTAACACATTTTTCATTAATTTATCTCGCTGATTCAATATGTTATTGAATTAATATTTACCAAAATCGGTCATAAATTGCATGATAAATATCTCCCATTGATCGACATAGCTATTTATGTAATCGTCACTGTCACTCTTGCAACAATTTATTATTTAGTTCAGTTGCAGCATAAAGTTATGCTTCAACTTATTAGGACTGATGTAAGATTTAGCGTAAATATTTCGTAGTTTACTAGTCTAGTAGCTTTATTCCGGTATGGTGTTCTCAAATCTTTTGTTTACCCCTCACGTACAAGCGAAGTAGCGATTTTCTTCTGTTACACGCCATCGATGCACTCAGCCGTGTATGTACCACATCTACGCAATTTACCTTACCTTTTAAAATGGGTAATGCATCTCTCCGTTCTAATGCTGAATCTTACTATACGAATTTGAATCGAAGACTCCGTACCATTGTCATCACAATGCCGAATGCTGAATATTACTTTAAGAATTTGAATCGAAGACTGCATACCATTGTCATCACAGTGCCGAATGCTGAATATTACATAAGAATTTGAATCGAAGACTGCATACCATTGTCATCACAGTGCCGAATGCTGAATATTACATAAGAATTTGAATCGAAGACTGCATACCATTGTCATCACAATGCCGAATGCTGAATATTACATAAGAATTTGAATCGAAGACTGCGTATCATTGTCATCACAGTGCCGAATACTGAATCTTACTATAATAATTTGAATCGAAGACGGCGTACCATTGTCATCCCAGTGCCGAATGCTGAATCTTATAATAATAATTTGAATCGAAGACTGCGTACCATTGTCATCACTGTGTGGCAAATGAGATTGGATCAAGACTATTATTTTCTTATGTCCGAAGGCTGACAACAAAATTGTTAACTTTATTTATTGGAAGTGGCTCTTTTTACTTCATTCTTTTCTTCCATCTTTTCTAACTTTCATTTCATTCAGCCAATATGCTTATTATAGGCTTTTTAAGCCTGGCCCGAGCATTTTGCTTGAGCCCGGTCCCTTCAGGATCCAAGCGTATGTCCGTAGGGACCGAGCATTTAAACAAACAAACAAATAGTGCCGTACCGCGATATTGCAGTGCTGATCTTCTCTTTGTACCTTACTTGATTATCTTCGAAATAGTATGGATAAAATCGTTGATACATCTGGTTATGCTCAACTTGTTTTCAATAATGTTCTCGTCACAGAAATTGTCCACGACGGCCGAATGCACCAATTGCGAGTAACAGAAGAATAACCCTACTTCGCTAGCAAGTAAGGGGTAAATCCAACTTTTGAGAGCACCAAACCGGAATAAGCATACTAGGCTAGTAAACTACGAAAGATTAACGCTAATTCTTATACCTGCCCAGACTCAAGAGTAAGTTGAATCATAACTTTATACTGCCACTAAATAATACATTTTTGCAATATAGACGATAACATAGCTATCTCGATCAATGGGAGATTTTTATCATGCAATTCATGACCGATTTGTGTATACCGTATATTTCCTCAATAATAGCATTTAACCGGCGAGATACAATATTTTAAATCTATCCCACAATCATGCATAGAAATTGTGATTCTTAAGTGCAATATTTGTATGTGCCTCTCGAACAAAAACTGTTTGAAATGTATAATAAACAATGGTCCTTCTTTGAAAGGATAGTAAAAAAACCGTTGAAATTGTTGGACTGAAAATGGTGTGATTTTAACCGACTCGCCGACAGACTCGTTGTGGTTCATTATTTAAATTAGCGCTTGACCCCGGGAATGACGTACCCTGACGACTATGGCAAGCTTAATGTATATTAATTCGATAATTCGGTTTATCGCCGATATTATCGAATCGATAAACTTTGTTTTTCGCTTTGTTTTTCGAGCGAAAAACATAGTTTATCAATAAACACTGTTTATCAAATTGAAAAACACTGTTTTTCGCTCGATAAACTCTGTTTATCGATAAACTCAGTTTATCAAATTCAAAAACAGTTTTTCGATCGAAAAACATAGTTTATCGATAAACACTGTTTTTCGATCGAAAAACATAGTTTATCGATAAACACTGTTTTTCCATCGAAAAACATAGTTTATCGATAAAATCAGTTTATCAAATTGAAAAACAGTGCTATTTGCTTGATAAACTCTGTTTATCGATAAACTCAGTTTGTCAAATTGAAAAACACTGTTTTTCGATCGATAAACAACACTGTTTCTCGCTCGAAAAACATAGTTTATCTCGATAAACTCAGTTTATCGGTCGATGCGATAAACACTAGGGAGCTTTCGATTTGGACGACGGACGCTTAAGATGACACTTCGAGTCATGTGCGCATGCGTCGTCTTAGCAATCCGTCAGTCGTCCAATTTCTGGGACCTGTCTTCGGCTGATTATAGGGAGCTTTCGATTTGCACGACGGGTGAATCTAGGACGGTTGAATGACACTTTGAGTCATGTGCGAATGCGTCAATTTTGTCATCCGTTGGTCCTCTAAATGCTACAACGCGTAAAGGGACTAACAACCGACGTGGGGACGACGGTAACTTTTTGTGTTTACCTTTTTGTGTTTTACCGTTTTGGCGTACAAGCGTCCGTCGCGCAAATCGAAAGCTTAAGATCACAGGTCCCAGAAATTGGACGACCGACGTATTGCTAAGTCGACGCATGCGCACATGACTCGATGTGTCATCTTGTCGTAGAAGCGTCCGTCGTCCAAATCGAAAGCTCCCTACTGTTTATCGACGACGGTTTATCGAATTATTATACATTAAGCTTGCCATAGACGACACATGTTTTGATTTTACGGAAAACATGAATGGCATAATTGTTCTCTCTGATAATGGTAAATATTTGGCGCATGCGACATATATTTTATAAGTGAGACGATATTAATTTATATGGACACTATTTAGTTGGTAATGAGAGCCTTCTTTGCGCCAAACTCTTCTGTATTAATTCGCTTTTGTAAGGAGTCTTTCCAATTAGGATCTGACTGAATAATTATAAAATCACCGACAATGGGAAATGATGTAAAATGGAAAGTGCAATTTCATACGAATTATGTGACGCGGTTATTAAATAAATGTTTTTTTGATGTGATAATAGTGACTTACTCATGTCATCTAATAAATGTCTTTTGCAATATATGCTTTTAATGAGTTGCCACGCCGACGTACTATTAGTTTGTCCCTGTATTCAATAACCATTATGAAAATCATCATTTGCATCAATATAAAATATATTACGTGTTGCAGTGAGCGAAACTTTTCTTCTTTTTATTTTTTGTCTCTCTCTTTTTATTTTGTTTATCATTCTGTGATATTTTTGTACAGCGTTTGGAGCATGTTTTGCTGTTAGGCTTTTATAAATGTGTTTTATTATTATTATTTTGTATTATTATAATATTAATGAGTAAAGCAATCAGTCAGTCTTGGTCATTATAGATTGTAGATTGTAGACATACAATTACCGACCAATCAACGATATAACGGCTATTGTTATTCATTTAAAATATATCATATATAATGGAATGGCAAAATATTGACAACATAATATTTATAATTATCGGCCAAAGGACTGATGAATTTCTCTCAAACCATAATTTCGACAAACATTTTATGACGAAGTTGGAGACCAATAACATGATATTAATTTACAATTGAAGAATATTAGGTACATTGGTGCTCTATTGCAGTTGTGTAGTTACTTTCCTGCTAGACATCTTTATAGTCGGATGCAGATCAAGCAGTCAAAGTGCATGCATATCTCGAAATAGTTTACGGTGTATTCATAAAGTGGTTAGCCATTTGCTTTGTTATCCTTCGAGTTATCATGGATTTGATGACAATGTCTGATACGTGCTTTAGTGAGAGCCACTTGAATTTGAGCACAGTATCGGAAGCGACTCATTGGACTTACACATCAACCGAAGACTTCCTTTTCATGGTAATTCTGCCATGTATATTTGTAATATGCTTAGCTGGAAACGGTTCATTTTTGTATGTCATTGCGCGAGTTCCTGCTATGAGAACCACTGTCAACTTATATTTGGGTATTTTAGCAGTCTGTGATATGACATTTGTTTTATATCCAACCATATTGTATGAGTGGCAATATACAGCCTCACCGGTTCGACGCAATCTGCCGTACACAAGATCAGCAGGATGTGTTATGACTTTCTTCATTCCATTCAATGCTTATTTCAATTCTATCATATTGATCACGTTATTATCGATAGATCGATTCTACGCCATTTGTCATCCTCTAAAACACCTTGCCATGGAGCGCAAAGGCCTTAAGACCAAATTGCTTATTGCTGCATATTTCCTCTCAGTTATACCAAGTATTACAGCAACATTGGCCTTTACGAAAATGATAAACTATTGTGTCACTTGGCCAAAGAATGAAGACTTTAGAAACTTCCCAACCGAAATAAACATGTGTACTCCTATACATCCGTGGATAAGCTTAATATCGGAATTGTGCTTCACCTCGACTTTCGTAATGGCAATGTTCGGAAACTGTTTTGCATATGTCAAAATACTTGATGCTCTGAAGAACAGACACGTGTTACTGTCTCATCTACAGAATCATGAAAATTAAGCCACTCTTAACGCAGACAGAATCCGTAATCAAGTGTGTCGTATGTTGGTTTTAAATGGAGTAGTGTTCTTTCTATTTCAATTTCCATATCGACTGGTATCAGCTGACACGATATTTATTGGTTTGCTTGTACAAGGCATATTTACGAAAAAACACAGTGCTATTCTATTATTCATTGGTCGCTGTTTCCTATTTCTGAATTCAAGTATTAATCCTTTACTGTACATCATAGCTAGCAGTCATTACCGGCAAAAATTTCGACTGGCATTCCGTTCTCACAAAGAGACATGTGTATGATAGCAAATTCAGTATGATATTATTTTGCATGGATCTGGAATTTTCTTTGGTGAAATGTGAAATATTACCACTGGTTACCATTTCTCGATCTCTATTTAGATCAACGTAATAGTTGTCGAAATGATTTATCACTTTATGAATGTTTTATCATTTTATGCATGATTGATCACTTAATGCATGATTTATCATTATATGCATGATTTATCATTATATGCATGATTTATCATTATATGCATGATTTATCATTGCATGCATGATTTATCATTGCATGCATGATTTATCACTTTATGCATAGATAGATTTAACATATTTTGTATTAATTTATCTCGCTGATTGAAATATGTTATTGAGTTAATTTATACACAAATCGGTCATAAATTGCATGATAAATCTCCCATTGATCGACATAGCTATTTTTATTTAATCGTCACTTATCATTATTATTTAGTTAAGTTGCAGCATAAGTTATGCTTCAACTTACTAGGACAGATGTAAGATTTAGCGTAAATATTTCGTAATTTACTAGTCTAGTAGCTTTATTCCGGTATGGTGTTCTCAAAATATTGATTTACCCCTCACGTACAAGCGAAATAGCGATTTTCTTCTGTTACACGCCATCGATGCACTCAGCCGTGTATGTACCAAATCTACGCAATTTACCTTACCTTTTAAAACCCTTTGAACCCGACGAGACGGCAGACCGTCTCACGCGTATGTGTACCAAATACCCGGTGAGACGGTGTAACGGCTTACAGGTATGTATGCAATCAACCATATGAGACGGACTATAGGCTCAGTGTAGGATGTCCAAAGTGGTTTGATTACATAGATAAGACTACTGCGCATCTAAAAATTGCCGGGTCAAAGTTCAGAGGCTTGTTGTTATCAATTGACGAGTGACTCTAGCAGCGCATTTTGCTTGCTGGTTTTTTTCGTGTCTTTTCGCATCAAAATGACATTGAAATGTGGCGTGTTTTGAACATGATGGACGATAGTGATACTGCTTAGGATTTGTTTAGATGATAGTTCTGGCATTTCAGATGATTTTGAGACCCCGGGCATTGAATGGGCATTGATGGAAGTCATAAGCTTTTCATGTATTTGAGGTAATGTATCAGTATCAGTATCAGTATCGGTGTACGGGTGGGTTTTGGGGTCCAAAATGTCACCATTTTTATTTATTTTTGTCCTGAAAGCACAATCCAAGTAAACTGTTATTGTTTTTATATGATTGTATAATATTACAGATGATTCGGAACAAGTTTAGTATTGTTTTATCCATTTCCTGCAAAAATCAATATTTTTTGCGTTACCACCGGAATGGCCAGGGTCAGCGGTACACATTGCCTGGGGCGGTCAGGGTTCAAAGGGTTAAAATGGGTAATGCATCTCTCAGTTCTAATGCTGAATCTTACTATACGAATTTGAATCGAAGACTCCGTACCATTGTCATCACAATGCCGAATGCTGAATACTACTATAAGAATATGTCGAGGTAGCTTACTTCTCTAGTAAGTTGCACTAATTTGGTGCACTCGGCCGAATATGGTGAAGTTTATAACTCAACGGTAGTTTCTCAAACCAAAAATGTAAACCGAAGTCAACTCTGTGGTCTCAATAGCGGTGCCTAATTATAAATCAAATTGCTGCAGTTGTAATGGACCTTCGGCAAATATTCTACTGGCCATAGTCCGACATACGCGGGCGCATTTCGCTCAGCTTACTGCGCATGCTTGAAAACACACAAAATACCGCTAACCAATCACAGCCGTGAGGTCTAGCTATATCGTATTGAGCACCACGGATGGTGTGAGGTTGACCTCCCGTACTTTACGCGAGGTCAACCTCATGTGACATAGCATAACTTGGACAATGGAACCACTACAAGTATCCCAGCTGATATGGGTAGATATACGGGGCTCTTCCGTAACCTGACTCAATTAATCTGACCTGACTCAATTAATCTGACCTGACTCAATTTTATCTGACATAATTTCATCAGACACAATTTTTTTTATGATTATAAGGTGACGAAATTTGTTTTAAAATATATGGTATCATAAAAGTCTGAAAATGACGCCAACTTCTACTTTTTGAGATAAATACCGATAAAACAGTCGTATTTCAGGGTGTTTACAATCCGTGTGTTCATACGCAGGTCAGTCGTCATTTCAAGAAAATACTCAAGTTGACTGTTCAGATTTAGACAGATAACACTCACAAGTTATACCAAAACACGATTTGAACACTAAAATCGATAATAGTGTACAATTATTCAACAATTCTTATGCAAAATACGGACTTCCTACGTGATAAACTTTTGCCGAAAGCCGTTTTACCGACTGAATTACTGGTACAGGGCCGTCAGCAACTTTTGCCCAAGGGGGTGCGTTTTCACGATTTTTTACCGAAAAGGGGGGTGCGTTTTCACGATTTTTTACCGGAAAGGGGGTGCGTTTTCACGAGTTTTTACCGGAAGTAGTAGTATGACGTCAGAGTGTTAGTGCTGCAGCACGCTGACGATGCGAGCTGCGCCTCTGGCGCGAAGCCAATAAAGGGTGGGGTCCAGGAGCCCGCCTTCGGGCCCCTAGTGGGGGTCCAGGGGGCGAAGCTCCCGGAAGCTCTGAGCATTACAGCGAATTTAGGACACAATTTTCATGTATCTTGCCATCGGTGACCCCATTTTCCATTCATAAAACAACATGTTACCCTAAAAAAAAGAATTAAAAAAAAGAAGAGATTTTCAAGGGGGGTGCGTCCGCACCCAACGCACCCCCCCCCCCCCCCCCTTCTGACGGCCCTGTATGTACCCTTTACGCACAGAACGAAGTTCATGTATCGCCCAAGCCTTATAATCAGGGCTCACTGCACTCATCATGTAACCGATGCGTGCAGAGCCTAAATGTTTTAAGATAAAATTAAGCTGTAATGACAACATGTAATCACTTGATTTCATTCACACGGAATATTTGGAGCCACATGTGCGTTTTAATTACTTTTTCCGATATCAGGAAATCTTACATTACGAGAAAAAAAACTGTGTCAGATGAAATTGAGTCAGGTCAGATTAATTGAGTCAGGTCAGATTAATTGAGTCAGGTTACGGAAGAACCCAGATATACGAGACAGGCACGAATCCGGTATATTGTATATAACGGTTGGTCATAAAATATGTTTGTATACTTATACATGTACATGTTAAAAGCTGTGTATCATAAAGTATTATATATACATTTCTTCAATATTAACATGGTGAATGTATCTTGTGTTGGTATTCGAAATAAAGCTCGTTTATATAGCACTACAATAATTGTGCATGATTGAAGGGAAGAGAAAGAAAAGCAGACCTCGTTCCCGATGGATTGACCAAATAAAACTGATTACTGGACACCCTCTCCGTGATTGTTACACCTTTGCTGAAAATCGTTATCTGTGGCGTAGTATCTGTAAGGTCACGGACTGTCAGTCATGACAGGACCGAACCAACCAACCAACCAATACAAAAAAGGTTCACCACCCATATCACAGGTAACACCACTCCAACTATGCACTGGTTAGTCACTGTCATATAGCGTGTTTCTACTGAGGAAGATACCGTTAAGAATCGGTAAGTTTGCCCAATGGAAACAGCCAGATACCATTAAGAATCGGTATTTTGGGTAATCCCAAAATCTTTCACAAACCAGGTTTGGTATCGGTAAGAAACCCAGTAGAAACAGAAAGCCAATTAATTTTACCGTTATGTGCCGTGAAACGTGTCACGCTGGGTTATACACATTGTGAAGCAATCTTTTTCAGGTGGGGTGGCATTGTTTGGTATTACAAAAGGTCAAAGGGGGGATTAAAAACTTACCGGTTAATCTTACCGTTTTATCCTACCGTTTACTTTGCAGTGTCCCGGTGGAAACACGCTCATAATGCTATGGACGAAATTCAAGCTATTTCACACGAGCGTGTTTTGTTGAGTGTCAGCGAAGCTGCGTCCAGATGCATAATATGCGCGAACAACTATGCATGCATGCGCGTACGCACTTCCAGGTTTACGAACGTACGCTCGTACGCTCGTACGCACGCATTGTTGGAATTATGTCCTTAGCTGACTATTATGAAGTCGTCAAGTAAAATCAAACCAAACGCGCAAATAACATACCGTTAAACTTCATCTATAAGCACCCATTGACTAATAGTTAATAAGCAGAGAATAGATAAAAAGGTATGAGCGCCCTCTTTTAATCTAGAGAAATTAGCACGAATTTGTTTAGTGTATTCAATATTCAACACTATAAAGTTGTATTACTCTCTAAATAATTTCATGGACAGACGAATTGCTCAATTGGTAAAGCGCCCGGTAAAGCGTCAATTTCAGTATCACGAGGTTGGTGGATCAATTCTCAACTACACCTTTTGCAATTTCTTTTGAAATCCAAGTGATATAGAAATTAATGCAAACTTGAATGTAAAATGATTACTCAATTATACTAGCTTTATTGTTATTTTTCAAAAAACAAGCGCACAATTAATTTGATTGTATAAAGTAATGATCTTTAATAGTCCAACCTTTTTATAAGCTAAAACACATTTATACTACAAATTAACCACAGCAAAATGTATTCATTGGCTTATTTTAAATGTTTCACACAGTAATCTTAAACGTTTCCTTCATCATGATTTAAGGGCAAATTATGATGATGCATATTAGGTTGGTAGATCAAGTTAAGCAACAAAATGAAAGTAACTATGCAAACCACTATAATCCTGGTCTCACAATGAATGAATAGGTGAATGAATGGATGGCTATTAAATCAATTTATTTCCA
Organism: Ophiura sarsii; assembly: GCA_035610835.1. Lineage (NCBI taxonomy): Eukaryota > Metazoa > Echinodermata > Ophiuroidea > Amphilepidida > Ophiuridae > Ophiura > Ophiura sarsii. The sequence goes on along the minus strand of CM069452.1, from coordinate 12,334,386 downwards.
ATAAGATAGAGGGCCGTCCATTTATACCGACCCATCAATCATACATGTAGTTATAAAACAGTATCTGACACAGCAGTCTCGTTTAGATAAATTGGTTAAGCCGGCAGTTAGGGCAATTGTGATCGCGGGTTCCAGATGACAATTCCTGGTTCGAATCTCACTTCAAGACTTCTTCTTTTGGAAAGTTTATAATTTTCAAATTCTTGACAGTGTTTTATTTTTATCATGAATGAACAAGGAATCTATCTTTTTCGTTGGTTTTTTATTTTATTTTTTTAAATGAAATCAAATTTAATCAAACTGGACACGCAAGCCATGGCCAGTCAATAACGTTTTGACTGTTTGTCTGTTGTCCTCATTGATTCGAATATTACACGTTTGTGCCATATCTATTCTTGGAGAAACACAAGGCACAAAACAAATAAAACAAAACTGAGTGGAAATAATAAAAGAAATCACGCGAAGGACTTATTTACGGCACCATCCATCTTTTTAAGTCTGTTTAAGTTTTTCGGAACTATAATACACACGTTTGACGGATTGCCTTTAAATTGCACGCCTAATGAACATGTCATAGTTTGAGCAGCTCACGTGGTATTGAAGGTCATGCATTACATTCATGTAAATGGTAGTATAGTGGCCACGTGTTATTGATTTATAACGGATTAGTTTTAGAATTACGAAACTGTGTCTATATCACTAAAGAAGTCCTCTGCCCCAAATTCGATAGACATGCTACATGCTTGTATAGCTTTGTATCGATCAACTGTGAACCATATACATGTACATGTACATGTATGTGTCTCTATAAACTCAATCAGGAATTGTCATCTAGAACCAACAATGGCCAAAACCATAAGTAGCAGAACTGAAAAGCAGTGAATTGTAATCAACGTATTGTCTCATTGTACTCCATCCATGCATGTCTTCACAAAAATACTAAGTCGTTGAGGTTGATTTAAATGTTTGTACTATTTATAAACGATTGTGATAACATTAAAATTAAAATAAAAAATAGTAGAAAGAGAGGAAGAAAAAAAGGGAAAACCCACATTAAAGACAAAGATAGATTCACTATTTATTCATGGTAAAAAAAGTTAAGAATTTGATATACACCGTAAATATTTATAAACTTTCCAAAAGAAGAAGTCTTGAAGTGAGATTCGAACCAGGAATTGTCATCTGGAACCCGCGATCACAATTGCCCTAACTGCCGGCTTAACCAATTTATCTAAACGAGACTGCTGTGTCAGATACTGTTTTATAACTACATGTATGATTGATGGGTCGGTATAAATGGACGGCCCTCTATCTTATTGGAAATAAATTGATTTAATAGCCATCCATTCATTCACCTATTCATTCATTGTGAGACCAGGATTATAGTGGTTTGCATAGTTACTTTCATTTTGTTGCTTAACTTGATCTACCAACCTAATATGCATCATCATAATTTGCCCTTAAATCATGATGAAGGAAACGTTTAAGATTACTGTGTGAAACATTTAAAATAAGCCAATGAATACATTTTGCTGTGGTTAATTTGTAGTATAAATGTGTTTTAGCTTATAAAAAGGTTGGACTATTAAAGATCATTACTTTATACAATCAAATTAATTGTGCGCTTGTTTTTTGAAAAATAACAATAAAGCTAGTATAATTGAGTAATCATTTTACATTCAAGTTTGCATTAATTTCTATATCACTTGGATTTCAAAAGAAATTGCAAAAGGTGTAGTTGAGAATTGATCCACCAACCTCGTGATACTGAAGTTGACGCTTTACCGGGCGCTTTACCAATTGAGCAATTCGTCTGTCCATGAAATTATTTAGAGAGTAATACAACTTTATAGTGTTGAATATTGAATACACTAAACAAATTCGTGCTAATTTCTCTAGATTAAAAGAGGGCGCTCATACCTTTTTATCTATTCTCTGCTTATTAACTATTAGTCAATGGGTGCTTATAGATGAAGTTTAACGGTATGTAGCCATTTCTACGACCTCTCGTAAAGACATGTTGTTTGATTGAAATCATAAAACTTAAAAGACCTCTTTGCACATGGTTTTCTCTAACAGATCTGCCATCTAGACTATGACTGCTATAAAATTCTCCATTACCGACAGGTGCAAATCCTATTATGTCTCATTAAATACAGGCTCCGCATCATAAAGAACTATGAATAGGTTACAATAGCCTGACAATTGATTAACACTCAGACTTGGAGTAAGCGTATGAATAGAACATAACATCAACACATATTCCTTATTCTATGAAAAGTGTTATTATACTTATCACGAGATCATATATTCACCGTGACACCTAAACCATGTAAACCAAACAGATGGGGTGTGTCGCTGTCGTCATCGCTCGGATTTCAAACTTTTCCATGTATAGATTGGAAACAATCGGATCGGTTAAACAGGTGACCCCCATGACCGCTCCCTGTTTCTTATTGTAGTATTGTCCGTACAAAAAGTCTATCTTGTTGAGGCAGAAGGGAGGGAGTTTCAATATTTGGTCGATGTTGAGCGGCAAACGGTTAGGTACACCCGAAGGATAAAACCCATGTCGCAAGCAAATGCGGTGATGTATACCAAATTGAGTGTCTCTGTCCCGCTTGCTCAGAATATTGCGTGGGCGAAACCAATAGAGTCATTGCCACCTGCAGAGAAACACGAGAAGCTCAAACTTCCCCTCTGACAGCTACGATCTGAAGACAACAAACATAAAATTAAGTTAAAGGACATCCAAGTTATCGCCAGAGAGGATCAATTTTGGAAACGCATGTGAGAGAGGCTATCGAAATAAGGACGCAGAAACCACCCCTCAACAGTCAACAGAGATACCGGCTACGACCTACCCGCCATCATCGGATGACATCAGCTGTCACGTGATGGCTCAAAAAGCGGTCATATCGTGACAAGTGGAGGGAAGTAAACTCTACGCTAATTGAAGTGATCGCGATGATCTCGAACGCCACGTAGGAGCTCGAGAATAATGACTCGAAATCTAAATTATAATTTAAAACATCATCGAGCCCAATATCAGTCTACATGCTGCTATAGTAAAGTCATTACGTCTGCACATAAAATAAACCCCGGGGAAGTGTAAAAACATTTCAATCGCTGTATTCATTACATGTATCCAATAATTATTACATACTCGCCACAAATGCGAATTGTAAAATGCGCTTATAGAGATATAATCGAGTACCGCGCCAGTACAATTACCATATTGCATTGCCATTATTACCGGAAAGCGTAATATCAACGTTACATAACATTTTCTGGGACCAATCGAATATCAAAAGCATCAACCTTGAAATAAATTTAGTAATGCAACATGCGAGTGTCATGTGAAAAGAATCATTAGGTTTGTAGAGATACATGTTAGATTAAGTAATTTAGTTTGTCATCTGAGCATCGGAGGACTTCTTCTTTACATCCCATTCTGGGCCAATGGTTAAGGGACATTTTTGCGCGCTTTGCGCGCATTCGTCTTACAATATTATGTTTACAGTCAGCTATTACATGTCATGCAATTGGTCGATATTTTCTTTTTCAGCCAGCCCGTGTGACATTCGCTCACAAATGGACGTTTGCGCAAGGATGAAAATGAGAACAGTTTCAAATGTGCTATTTTTTGAACATTTCAGTCCCTATGAACTCAATATTAAAGCGTATTAATTAATACAGGTGATTTGATCATTTGCAAGGATACAATATTGAACTAAAATATTGAAAACGGTATCGCCATTTTTATGCAATTTTTACATTGAAAAGTGTCTCCCTAAATTTCGTTTAAGATGGTCACAACCCTTCAGATAATTAATTAGCAGATACAGTGGAGGTTTCGTTGCCATAAAATGTAAACTTTCGCAAGCCATATTATTCTAAACGCTGAAGTCCAGGAAAATAAGATAAACATATGATTTTGATTTAGCAACATTTCTCATGTTCTGTTATTCTCTGTGTAGAAAGCCGCGTTACCGATCGATGCATCTATGGTAAGTAAACCAGCCGTGTGTGTAGCGTCGTGGGGAACACATGTATTTCAAACCGGGATTTCAAATGGATATACCGAATGGTGCTGTTACATAGTGCCGGGTGAGCTGGGAGGCCCCTTACCGTCTAATACTAATAGAAAAACAACGGAGTCCAACACGGTGAACAATCAGAAAAAAATGTCAACGGCCGCATTGATTTTGGTCACCGGGTCCATACTGTTCTATACCGGGTCTATACCGGGTCCTTAGCATCTCACCGGCCTGGTACCGGGCTCACCGTCCTCATACCGGGCTCTCGCCGTTCGCTGCCGCTTTTACATGTTTACTCACACGGCAGGAGTTTTGAGAAACTTCTGCCGGGCGCGGGTGGCCGGCAAAGTCCCCTGAACGTATTCAACGGACGGGAAACGGCCCACCGTGTCGCCTCACCGTCGCCGTCCGCACCAACTCTTTCATACGGTGGCGAACGGTGAGCCCACACGGCTATACATGTATGTGACTTCACAGCAGCCTAAGCGTTCATCCCATAATACTACAAAATATATAATTGATAGGGGGCTCTTTTGTTCACATCCCGGGTTCACATCCGGCGAGGTGATTATAAACGCTGCCAGAATGAGCATGTTACAAAAACAAATAGCACTATAATTATAATGGTATACATGTAAGTTGGTTGAGGAATCGAACCCGGGATTCCTGCGTGGGAGCCCTAGAGCTTGGCCACTATGCTACACTGGATTAACTCTTTTGGCAAAGTCATTGATAACGTTATTTTTAGTATGGAGTTATTCAAGCATCACATTTCTTACGCGTTGTTGATCCCATACTTCTTTCAAATTAAAATAATGAAACGATTGGCATTTCAAACAATGGAAATTGTTTATTAGGACATGAGCTTCTTGTGGTAGCTAAAGGGCCACTTGGCGGTGAACAATAGCGTAGGTCAATTTATCACCAAAACGAACCGCGCAATTTTGAACCGCGCACTTTGGGTACTAACACCAAGTTAAACTCACGCGGAAATTGAACGGTCGGTATCAAGAGTGATCTTGTGGTAAAATAAAAGTATTTCATTGAGATTAAGGTCTTGAAATACTCCTTATAAGAGGACCTGTCTTGCAAACTTATTAAATCCACTCTATGCCATCTGCAAGCAGAGCATTTCACATATCGGCATTTTACAAATTCGTCGATATCGAAAATGAAATGCGTCCGAGTAGTGTCTACATTGATATGCCAAACAGCTGTCTTAACCAGCGTTGTCCATTTGTCCATTCATGTGCGATCGCGTTATATTTTTATTTTTATACGGATTGCGGGCTACAGTCAGCTGCCAACGTTGAGTGAGTCTATTGTTGACGACGCGATTTTGTTTTCCCTGGTAAAGAGGATGTCAATCACGTGCAATTCATATGGCAAATGTCAGCCTTATACAATGCCAACAAAATATACATTTAAATCAAGTTTAACGTCATGTGACTGAGTGGATCTTCACGAAGGGGGAATAATAAAATATTACTCAATTATTTGATATGCTAAAGTCATGTTCGCAGGCACATTTCTGCTTTGAAATGCTATTTTAGCCGTACATGTTTTCTGTTCATTCTGGAAAAGAGGCTTACCAAAGTCCGTGTTCTTGACCCACTTATAGAAGAAAATAAACAGTATAGCCTTGTATTGTAAGGATCAACGGTATATCCTCCTACTATCAAAAAATGGGAGATGTGCAGTGACTCTATCGTACCAAGAATATTACTTGCAATATTATATATATCAGCTTTATTGACCCAGTCTCGTCTGTAATAGTCTACGGTGCATACAATGTACTTGTTTGTCTAGACGCGCCTCTTTTGAAATGCTAATTAAGTGGCGTGACTGTTATACCAACGCTGTGAGACGTACACAGTTGGAAATGGGGGACGCCGTGTGTTTGTGCACGCAGAGACACATACGTAGACTGCGCATGCAAGAGTGGAAGCAGAGTAGGGGGGTCTGGTAATGTGAAAATTGTACAAACTCCGTGTTCTTGACTCACTTACGGTCATTTTAGAACAAAAACATGGGTTTTCATAATGTTCATATTATTAAGTGCCTGCTACACTACTTTTTATCAATCTGCAATGAAAATTTATTGGTAAATAAGTGCTTCGTAAAGTACATAATTTCGGAGTTTTTTCAGTCATAAAATACTTTCTGATGCTAAATTATTTTTATAAATTTAAATTCAGATGTTATTAAAATAGACCCTCTTCTTCAAAATGATACCAAACACGGCCTAATTGGATAACGAAATATGGTAAAAATCGAAAAAACAAAACACCTATTTTTAATAAAAATGTGGCAAAGTGTCTGTGAGCTCATGTGTGCGGGAAAACAAAACAAGCCCCTTTTTGCGTGCTTGACTACTGACTGGCTATGTGTATATGAGGAACAACTTTCGAGGAAATCTTTTTTCAACTGACTATCTAAAAAACTGTGTTTGCATTATGTGGCTCTAGAAACAGAATTGATAAACGGTTTGAATCTTTACATCGGTTGTAATAGTTTCCCTTGATAGCTCAGTTGGTAAAGCGTTCGCCTGTAGAACTGGAGGTCCGGGGTTCGATCCTGTTGCTGACCACAATGTCATATGATTTTTTCTCTCCGTCGTCAAAATTAATGTTGTTAATTTGTTGCTACAAATTATATTTGTTTATATTTAATTTATTTATGATTCTTTGGATGATTTCTTTCATAATTTAACAGATCCCACCATTCTATAATCCCAAAGCGATATGCCTACCTCGATATTATGCTCGGCATCAGCGACTTGTATTCATAAATGATACATGTATTAAGACGCGACGTACAATTACGGTCCATGATGTGAAGTTCTGAAGATGGTTTTTCACGACAATGTTTTGCTGCACCTGCATTTAACCTTGATTTGCCTCATTATGTGTCATATGTCTTTTGAAACTAGTCTTTGAGTGGGTGAAGGAATAACTGCAGCACAATCGCACCCAGGCGGACCATAGACACCGTTTCATCCCGTTCATGTCAATTTTTACTCCGATGTAGCTGCATGTTTTCACACATTTCAGGGTAAACTTGACTTTATAAATTACTTAAATGGAAAAATATTGAATGGGAGGGATATATACTTCAATGTATGTTAATTGATATACGTAAACCGACTCCCGGTGGGTAGAAAACAACGCTTACCGGTTTTAAATAGCCCAAGAAAGTTGCTGATTCCCTATCTATCATGTCTATATGTGACACTACTCTCAACAGTAACAGGTTTTCGATCTACTATATGCTCCTAAAAATCTTACTAGTACAGAGAGCATGTGAAATTACATGTTGTAAACGGTCACATCGAGGGTTTTTAGTCGCGTACCACATAATCATGAACATTTCCCCACGATTTTTAAATCAAGAATTATACTATTTATATAGTCATAAAGTAACAATATTTGATAAAGGGGTTGTTGAAAATAATACAACAAACACCTGTGAATAAAACGGTCTTCCTACATACGCTGGTTTTAATGTTTTATGTGGGCCTGCAAAACTCAGATGGTGCTACTTGAAATACATATCGAACGGAACCATGTTACTTTGAGAATGCCACCCCCTGTACTGGCAGAAAGGTCTTAATTAGCGGCCGCGGTTATAAAAATGAATGTTTTAATGTGATATTCGTTGATGAATTTTGCTTCCATGTCTTTTGCAATCTAGACATACTATTGGTTTGTTCCTGTATTCAATAACCGTTACAAATTTCATCATATAGCTACAGCAATATAAAATACATTACGTTTAATGAATAAAGCAAATCAAGTAGTCTTGGCCATTGTAGATTCTAGATGGTAGTGATACAATTACCGATCAATCAACTACATAACGGCTATTGTTAACATTTCGAATGTCTCATATATTATTGAATGGTAAGATAGCATAGAGATTTTCGGTTACGTTCATTTCATGCAGAAATTGGAGAGCAACAAAAGGATATTAAATTACAATTGAAGAGTATCAGACAATTTAGTACCCTATTGCGGTTTATCTGTAATTACTTTCCTACTAGATATGTTCGCAAGCAGATACTCAAGCAGCAACCTGTATGTATATCTCGAACTAATTTACGGTGCAGTCACAAAGGGTTTCGTCATTTCATGTGTTTTCTTCGAGTTATCGTGGATTTGATATGACAATAATGTCTGATACGTGCTTTAGTCACAGGCACTTGAACCTGAGCACATCATTGGAAGCGACTCATTGGACTTACACATCAACTGAAGCCTTCTTTTTTACCATAATTCTGCCATGTAACGTTGTAATATGTATAGTTGGAAACGGTTCATTTTTATATGTCATTGGACGCGTTCCTGCCATGAGAACCACTGTCAACTTATATTTGGGTATTTTAGCAGTCTGTGACATAGCATTCGTTTTATGTCCAACCATAACATATGAGTGGCAATATGCAGCGTCACCGGTTCGACGCAATATGCCGTTCACAACATCAGCAGGATGTGTTTTTACTTTCTTCATTCCATACAATGCCTATTTCAATTCTATCATATTGATCACGTTATTATCGATAGATCGATTCTACGCCATTTGTCATCCTCTGAAACACCTTGCCATGGACCACAAAGGCCATACGACCAAATTGCTTATTGCTGCATATTTTTTCTCAATTATACCAAGTATTCCAGCAACATTGGCCTTTACAAAAATGAGAAGCTTTTGCGTGACTTGGCCAGAGGGTGAAGATTTTGAAAACTTTCCAACCACAATAAACATGTGTACTCCTATAGATCCGTGGATGAGCTTGATATCAGAGGTTTGCTTCACCTCGACTTTCGTAATAGCAATGTTCGGAAACTGTTTTGCATATGTCAAAATATTTAGTGCTTTGAAGAACAGACACGTGTTACTGTCTCATCTACAGAATCGTGAAAATCAAGCCACTCTTAACGCAGACAGAATCCGTAATCAAGTGTGTCGAATGTTGGTTTTAAATGGAGTAGTGTTCTTTCTATTTCAATTCCCATATCGACTGGTATCAGCTGATACGATATTTATTGGGTTGCTTGGACAAGGGATATTTACGGAGAAACAAAGTGCTATTCTATTATTCGTTGGTCGCTGTTTTCTATTTCTGAATTCAAGTATTAATCCTTTACTTTACATCATAGCAAGTAGTCACTACCAGCACACATTTCGACTTGCATTTTGTTGTCACAAAAATGATTCCAGAAAACGCATGGAAAAAAGGAATGTTAAAGAGACATCTTTGTAATATTAAATTTGGTATGAAAACATTTGGCACCGATCTGGGATTTTCTCTTAGTGAAATGTAAAGTATTATCAGTTGTTAGCATTCTTTGCTACACTGAAAAATAATTTGGTGTCATTTTGACACTAAAACAAGCGTCAAAAATGGGTCCTCAGTTGGCCACCTAAAGGTGTCAAATTGACACCATTATGGGTGTAAAATATGACACCTTAGGGTGTCATTCATTTTGACACCTTTGGGTGGTTACCTGAGGACCCATTTTCGAAAATGCCATTACGCCCCAAATGGGGTGTAATATTGACTCTCTTTAAGTGTCATATTGAGTTTGACACCCTAAAGGTGTCAAATTGACACCATTATGGGTGTCAAATTGACACCATTATGGGTGTCAAATTGACACCTTTGGGTGTCATATTCATTTTGACACCTTTGGGTGGTTACCTGAGGACCCATTTTCGAAAAATGTCATTACACCCAAATGGGGTGTAATATTGACTCTCTTAAAGAGTCATATTAAGATAGCACATGTTTAGGAGCCGTTTTCTCGTCGCCATTTTGTTTGCATGTTACGAGCCGGTAAGACTGGTAAGTACCGATCTGTTCCATTTCCAGACATTTTTGATAATAATTATGATACAATTAGCGTAATACATTAAGACGTCCGTATGAAAAAGATGACCACTGAGCCAGATAAATCGGGCTACATGTATGTAATGTTGCACATATCATCGTATGCATGCATGACGAACACACACATAGCACTAGTAATAGTAGGTCCATGCACTGACACAGTCCAACAAAATGCTAGTCTCTGACTATGAAATTGTAATTCACTTTCATCAGTTAGTTGGCGCAATATTAAACAACATGAACAAGGCTTACATTACGCTAATTGTATCATAATTATTATCAAAAATGTCTGGAAATGGAGCAGATCGGTACTTACCAGTCTTACCGGCTCGTAACATGCAAACAAAATGACGACGAGAAAACGCATGCGTTGATATGTTGATAGTCAGAATTACACCAATTGGTGTCAGAATTACACCAATTTGGTGTCAGAATTTCACCAATTGGTGTCAGAATTACACCCGTTGGTGTCAGAATTACACCCGTTGGTGTCAAAATTACACCAATTGGTGTCAGAATTACACCAATTGGTGTCAAAATTACACCAATTGGTGTCAAAATGACACCAATTGGTGTCATGCTGCTTCGACACCTCTAAAAAACCGTGAGCTTTCCCGCCAACTATTGACGCCCTTGGAGTAATTTCAATTAATCTGACACCAGTTTTGGTGTAAATCACTAAATGATCACTGAAAGGTGTCCGTCGGACACTTAACGGTGTCAACGTAAATTATGTGCAAACCCATATCATTGACGATTACACCAATTTTGGAGTCAAAATAACGCCTTTATAAGTGTCATTTACAGTTGACTCCAAGAAGGCGTCGCTGTGACACCAATTTATTTTTCAGTGTAGCTCTATTGCAATCAAGATATTCGTGGCATGTTTTAGTACCAGCTATAATACTTACGGTTGTCTTTGAAGTTATTTAAAATTGATCCTGAAGAATCAGGAATCCTGACGAATGCTTGCCAATTTTACTTTTCCGACGGCGAACCCATTCAAATAATTACCTACATCTACACGGTTTACCACACCAAACCCCAACATGTTACCGGCTTGCTTAAATATAACCATAACAGAGTATCAAAGCGACTAAAATTTGAGGACACAAACTAACATGGGCAGCATAGAAACACAATTATGTTGGGAAAAGAGAGAGAAGACAAAGATAAGTCAGAACTTGTGGCACAAACATATGCCCAGGAAAGCGATAGATATGTCCGCGATGGAAACATGTCCGCCGGAGCAGAAAGATATACCGCATAGGACTACCCTATCGTTACCAATTTAATCATCCCTCAAAATTAGCCTCGACACTAGCCAAATAGAAACAAAGCATGAATTCACTCAAGTGTGACGAACATTTTATGCCCTTCATATTGAATTGAATTAAAGAATTATTTAATGATTTAAACAACTACTACTGACAGTTAAAAAGAGAGAAGGGACAAACGTCACTGCAGACGAGAGCATATCTTTGTCTAGAACAAACAAATTTATCACACATGTTTCATTCGGGTTTTGTTAATTTTATCAATCGATGTATAAAGTAAGTAATCGATGCATTTGTCCTTCGAGATTTGGCGAGTTGTTTGTTACCTATGAATTCTCACGAGTTTTTAAACACAAATCATCATGAATCGTATTATCATTGTTAGCAGATGATGAATCCAATGATATCTTAAAGAACCAAAGGATCCAAATAGTATACTCACAACTGTGGACGTTTCGGCAACAATGTTGCCTTTCTCAACACTTGGTAGATTGTGGTGAGTTATTTACTGTCACCGATGCGAGAGGGAGTTTTCTCAGCGGCGATTTTGGAGTTGCCATCAGTTCGTTTCTTGACTCCATACAGTAAAAGTTCGTCAAAAACGTGTGAAAGGTGATACTGCCCCTCGTCTCAGTTCATGGTGGTGCCCCCTTGGTGGTGCCCCCTTGGTGGTGCCCCCTTGGTGGTGCCCCCTTGGTGGTGCCCCCTTGGTGGTGCCCCCATGGTGGTGCCCCCATGGTGGTGCCCCTACCACAGTTGTGAGTATACTATTTGGATCAGTATAAGAACCTTATCTTATCATTTATGTCTACCGATCCTGATGAATCTATTCAATAACATAGATTGTAGTCACACAATTACCTATTAATCAACTATATAACGGCTATTGTTATTCATTTAGCATATTCGTACATTATTGTATAGTAAGATAGCTTGAAAGATCGACAGGATTTATTTTGTAATTTTCGGCCACTTCACCGATGAAATTCTTTCAAGACATAATTTCGACAAACATTTTAATAATGCAGAAATTGAAGACCAACAAGAGAATATGTATTTACAATTGACGAGTACCGGGCATATTGGTGCTCTACTGCGGTTTGTATAGTTCATTTCCAACTGGATAGCACAATATTCGCAAGCAGATAAAGCAGTAAAGTTCTTGTATCTATCAAACTAATTTACGGTGCATTCAAAAAGGTGTTCGCCATTTCATTTGTTTTCTTCAAATTATCGTGGAATTGATATGACAATGTCTGATATGTGCTTTTATTAGAGTCACTTACAATTTGAGCATAGTATCGGAAGCGACTCATTGGACTTACACATCATTCGAAGCTTTCTTTTTCACCATAATTCTGCCATATAACTTATATTATATAGTTGGAAACGGTTCATTATTATGTCATTGCACGAATTCCTGCTATGAGAACCACTGTCAACTTATACTTGAGTATTTTAGCAGTCTGTGATATGAAAATTGCTTTATATCCTACATATCGTATGAGTGGCAGTCACCGGTTCGACACAATCTGCCGTTCACAACATCAGCAGGATGTGTAATGACTTTCTTCATTCCAAACAATGCCTATTTCAATTATATCACATTACTCACGTTATAATCGATAGATTGATTCTACGCCATGTGTCATCCCCTAAAACACCTTGCCATGGACCATAAAGTCCATACGACCAAAATGCTTATTGCTGCATATTTCCTCTCAGTTATACCATGTTTTACAGCAACATTGGCCTTTAAGACTAATGAAAATCTAACCATAATTTGAAATGTGACTGACATAATCATGATAATGATCTGTACCTTCTATAAATGAGGTCAGAAGCTGCATGTTATGGTAAGCTGTCAATCTATGTAAGCAATTATATACGACTAACACCAACACTACTGACCTAGTGCGCCAAATTGACGTAGCTTACTATCGAAGGAAGATACCTCGCTAGTTATGCCCCAACTCAGTGGCGTAACAGCCGGGGGCAGGGGGGCACAGTGCCCCCCGCCCCCCCCCCCCCCCCCCTGAAGGTGCTCAGCAGGAAATTCAAACCTACCCACCAGGAAAAATAGGGGGAAGGGAAAAGAGGAAAAGAAGGGGGAAAGGGAAAGAAAAGAGAGAGAGAAAGGAAAAAGGGAGGAAAAAGAAAAATGAAAAGGAGAAAAAAAGGGGAAAGAAAGAAAAGAAGAAAGGGAAAGAAAGAAAGAAAGAAAATTTTGCAGTATTGTGCTTTTTGTACTGCTAAATTTTGTGACCGTGCGAAATGTTTGTGACCGTGCGAATTATTTTGACCCTACCCCCCCCCCCCCCCCCCCCCCCACCCCACCCCGCCCCCACTTACGTGAAATTCACGAGGTGACTGACTGGGAAAAAAATTGGGGCAACCTTTTACGAAAAATTCCGGGGCGGAATTATTCTAACCAGGATTTTTTTGGCTGTGCCCCCCCTGACAACCAACCTCTGTTACGCCCCTGCCCCAACTGCAGCGTAACTTACTAGCTATGTATGTAATTTTGCTAGCAAAACTGGAGAGTAAGATTGGAATAGTAACCATGGTTAATAATTCGCATGTGCCAAATATTTACCATATAGCAGAGTAAAAATAATGAGATGTAAATGGTTCTCCGTAAAATCAAAACACGTGTCGTCAGTAGCTACGTCACTACCGGGTTTTAACGCTAATTTTGGGAAGGGTTTGGTGTATAAGTCCCAAGTATGCAAATGAGAATAATGAGATTTATTCCGTTGTTGAGTACTGGGTAGATGTGTGGTAGAGCATGACATTGTATTCAGTGAGCTCATTTGCATACTTGGGACTGCTACACCACACTTATAAAACTCGCCCATTGCTTGTGTGGTAGATTTCGATCACGACAGGAGCATGCGCAGATGCGATTTTTGTGTAAGTGGTCTGTGATTTTGTCAATATTATATTTTTACTGTGATTTGTCGATCTGCATTAAATGCAAAAAGTAACAACGCCCCCGGCTGGACTCGAACCACCAACCTTTCGGTTAACAGCCGAACGCGCTAACCAATTGCGCCACGGAGGTGATTATTTACTAGGCTGTTTTGGTTTGTCATGTTCACCCAAACACTTCCCCGTACACTTTCTTGCAAAGTCGGGCATCGTTTTTTCTCAAATGTTGCGTGCATATTGCCGTTGCTGTTGCCTTTAATACATGTGCTGTCGGTTGAACTTGGAACCAACGTTTAATTTGAACTGTCTATTTTCAATAAAAAAAATACTCCAATACGGGAAAAAAATCAGAAAAGCTCACAGACAACAAATAAGAACATCATTTTACTCGACCTAGAATTTCAATCAACGTATTTCAATCATCGGAAAAACCCGATGATGCGAGTGACGTCATTTAATGAGCTCATTAGCATAATTTATGTCCGTGAAATGTACAATAGAGTTTTATTAGTGCACCATACCGCTACCCTAATTTTGTAAATGAACCACGACGATAGCTTACTAGTCTAGTAGCTTATTCAGGTTTGGTGTTCTCAAAATGTTGATTTACCCCTCCCGAGCAAGCGAAAGTAGCGCTATTTTTCTGTTTCACGCCATCGGTGCACGTAAAATGCTGCCGTTGTAATTGTTGCTGCAGTTGCTTGAACCAAGTTCACCACCCACTATTTCTGTTACTTCAATAAATGTGATGCATTTATTTACCAACATGTTATCTATAAGTGACTTTATTATTCTATATTTATGTATTATTGTGGGATGTAATTAGTAGGAGGCGCGTGGAGTGTACACCCTAGGGGCCGGTTCACCCACCACGTTAATGCGAGCACTAGTTGAATTTGACGAACACACAATATGGTCCGCTGTTTGTTGCAATCTTCCCATGGTAACATGGTAGATCTCCGTATATAATTTGTCAAATTATCATCTAAAAACCAGTTTTACAACACAAAAGTGGATTTTTTTTCCCCATTTTTGATATTGATTAATTTGTAAAGATATTCGTACAAAAGATTTTAATGTAAACTATCATTAGGTAGGTATGGGAATGGTTATGGATTTGATGAAGTTATAAACCCGTCATTGTATGTGGGACATGCGTGGTTATCGGGTCAATGTACTTATTGTGCTATCGGGCACATTCGCCATTTAAATGATGGGGCATGTTCGCCAAATCGGATTTACATGATTAAGAGTTTGTATAATTTCATAATTGTAATTCACCTCCTGTAGCATTATTTTTAATTATAAAAATAGCTATCTGGAATGGAGAAGCCCTTAAATTAGAAGATGATATTTTTAAATGTGGTATTTATTAAAATTTTGAAATTCTCAACAAGTATATTCTGCCAAATTGACCCAACCCTTAAATTGTGGACTCCCTAAATGCTATTTTAGAAGAAAATCACATGGCATAACAAATGTATACCTATTTGATACATACTACTTTATGAAACCTAATTATGAGTCCATGGCGAACTTGCCCCGGTATATGGACGAACCTGCCCCGGGGTCGGGGCAAGTTCACCATTTTTGACACCTGTCTATAACCTTTGCACATTTCTTTTTAATAAGGCCCAGGGTACTAAAATTGTGGTCGTATGTAGCCAAAATATCAATCTTTCATGTAATGTTACACTGATATGTAATGTCAATAGGTCTATTCAATCTTTAACATTGACTTCTCTGGGCCATTTTAAATGGAAATGAGGCGAACACTCCCCGCTCTCCCCTACTAGTCCCGTAGCGTTAAAGGCGAACGTCGAGCAGCAGTACAGCTATACAGCATCAGGCGCGTGCCCAGGGGGGGGGGGGGGGGCTTTGAGAAGCCATATTTTGCGCGAACTAGTTTCAAATTTTAACTATTCAAGCTTAACAACATGGTTTCAGGAATGTTTTCTGGACCATTTAAGTGAAAAAACTAGAAATGTGTGCGCGCTTTGCGCGAGTTAGATTCAATGTTTCTTTATTTAAGTTATAAAAAAATGGCTTAAGAAACGTTTTTCTGGACCATTTTAGTTTAAAAAACTGACAGTTTGTACGCTCAGGACGTTTTTAGTAGTAAAATAGCAACATGTTTCAGGAACGTTTACTGGACCATTTTAGTTAGTAAACTAGCTTAAACAAAATGGCTTCATGAACGTTTTTCAAGACCATTTAAGTGTTAAAATAACCAGTTTTTGCGCGCTTCGCACAAATTATTTTCAATGTGTTATTATTCAACGTTAACCAACTAGTTTGAATGTTTAATTATTCAACCTTAGCAAGTTGATTGCAGGAACGTTTTTTTAACGTTTCTTTTTACAATAGGCAATATTTTCGCGCTTAAACCCTTACGCCGTCTTGTTTGCTTTTGCAAAATTGAAGGGAATAAAACCAATTTTGAATGATATTGATAATAAGCCAATATTGATTGGAAATGGAGTTAACGCTTTTTAATAAAATATTGGTCAAAATAACACACCAAATCGCACCAAATGGGTTCGAAAATTCAACAACAAAAAATCCAATTCCAAAGAGCAGGCCATGCCCCCCCCCCCCCCCCCCCCCCATTGACAAAAGAGTTTTAAAAAATGAGGAATAGGAGAAGGAGGAGGAAGAGGAGAAGAAGGAGGAAAGGGGTAAGGGAGGAGGGGAGGAGGTAAGGGAGGAGGTAAGGGCAGCGGCATAGGCGGCAAAATGGGGAGTGGGGGTTACGGGGGGTTACGGGGGTTACTGGGTCACGTCTCCATTAATCTAATGTAGGGGACGTTAAACAATGCCAATTTTGCGGGCTTTGCACGTATTAGTTTCAATTTTTTCATTATTCAAGCTTAACAAGATGGCGTCAGGAACGTTTTTTCTGAACTATTTTCTATTCGCGCTCATTTTTCCTACAGGTTTCAACATTATAATGGGTCTCGAACCACCGTAAATATTCTGAATATTATGTGGGGGACGTTAACAACTTCATACTGAACCTTTTAAGCGTTAAAAATGCCAATGTTTGCGCGCTTCACGCGTATTAGTTTCAATGTTTCATTATTCAAGCTGAACAAGATGGCTTCAGGAAAGTTTTCCATGGCCATTTTAGTTTAAAATTGAAAATCTTTGCGCGCTTTGCGCGCATTCTTTCTACAGGTTTCAACATATAATGGATCTCGAACTACACCAAATAATGTATTACATGGGGGGACGTTAAAAACGTCATACTGGACCATTTAAGTGTTAGAAAAGCCAAAATATTAGTTTCAATGTTTCATTATTCAAGCTTAACAAGACGGCTTCAGGAAAGTTTTCCATGACCATTTTAATTCAAAAGCTGAAATATTTTGCGCGCTTTGTACGCATTTTTTTCTGCAGGTTTCAACATTATAATGGCTCTCGAGCCACACCAAATATTCTATATATATAAATATTATGTGGAGGACGTTGAAAACGTCATACTGTACCTTTTTAGTAATAAAAATCACAATTTTTTTTTATTAGTTCCAATGTTTCAACATTTAAGCTTAACAATTCGATAGCTTCAGGAAATTTTTCTGAGATATTGAGCTAAACTTTCAGGTCGTTGACCTCTGCTTGAGGTTAACATTTTTTGTGCCTTATACAGGGTCAAAAGGTCACAATCCCTATATACGCCTATAAACGCCCAAAAGCAAAGGTCAACGACCTTTTCACGTTTTTGCTCAATATCTCAGTAACCACACATCGGAAGTGGGGCAAACTATACATTTTTAGAATCCTTGTGCTCAGACAAACAATTCGGTATGCTTGTCAGCCAATATGGCCGTCCTAGAATGCTCCAATTTTGGCATCCATCAAAAATCAAATGAGTATGGTATGATTAACATATGGGCCAAATTTGGTGCTTTTAGAAGAATGTGAACCACACCTCCCCTGTGATGCCCTAACAGCCCCAACCATGATTGGTTCGCTTGTCGCAACTGTTATAGAGTGCGCTATGTTATGGGCCAAATCTAAAGGCCCTGTCACACCATAGCGTATGGCCTGAACGTATGCCGATGTATTCAAAAAATAGCTCGAAAATTGTCAGAGTCCAAGAACGTCCAAGAACGTCCAACTTCCCAACGAATTGCGTAGGAAAAGTCGACATCGGTGATGGAATGGACGTATTCATAGCGTATTCATAGCGTATTGAACGTAAATTTATATATAGCGTATGACTAAACGTATTGATAGCGTATCACTAACTTATAACAAACCTTTGACAGCGTATCACAGCGTATGCGAGCGTATGACCAACGTATGCTTAACGTAAATTTATATATAGCGTATGACTAAACGTATTGATAGCGTATCACTAACTTATAACAAACCTATGACAGCGTATCACAGCGTATGCGAGCGTATGACCAACGTATGCTTAACGTATTCGTAGCGTATGTCTGCCGTGTTCGACGTATTCTCAGCGTATCCTCGGCGTACAACAAACACGTGACTTATGCCGCTGCAGAAATTGAGTTTCGTAGACGGCGGCACAAGTGTTGCCAGTTCAAGTAAACGCAGCCTAGATTATAACTATTAAAATATTGAGAAGGCTAAATCTAGAGGTCCAACCTATAACTTACGAGTAACGTCTTCTAACGTATGTCAGCGTATGTCTAACGTATGTCAGCGTATGTAAACGTATGTCTAACGTACCACGAACCTATCAGGAACTTATGCAGAACGTATTAAGCACACGTTGAGTACGTCGAGAAATTTTGAACATGCTCAATAATTTTTCGCGGGTTCGACGTGTTCCAAATTTTCACAGCGTATCACAGCGTGCTCTTAACGTAAACGACGTATTCCCAACTTACCCCTAACATAAGGCCCTGTCACACCATGGCGTATCGCCTGAACGTATGCCAACGTATGCGAAAATATCACAAATACGTTGGTGTACGTTGGTGTACGCTGATATAAGTTAGGGGTAAGTTGGGGATACGTCGTTTACGTTAAGAGAACGCTGTGATACGCTGTGAAAATTTGAAACACATCGAGCCCGCGAAAAATGATTGAGCATGTTCAAAATTTGTCGGCGTACTCAACGTGTGCTTAATACGTTCTGCATAAGTTCCCTGTACCTTCGTGGTACGTTAGACATACGTTGACATACGCTGACATACGTTAAAGGTACATTACTCGTAAGTTGGTATACGTTTATGTACGTCGGCTGAAAATATATAGCTATCTAGCATTGATATAAAACCAAAATATTGCAATTCGTTGGGAAGTTGGACGTTCTTGGACTCTGACAATTCTCGAGCTATGTTTTGTATACGTCGGCATACGTTCAGGCGATACGCTATGGTGTGACAGGGCCTTACACCATGGCGTATCGCCTGAACGTATGACAACGTATGCGAAATATCGAAAAATACGTTGGTGTACGTTGGTGTACGCTGATACAAGTTAGGGGTAAGTTGGGGATACGTCGTTTACGTTAAGAGCACGCTGTGATACATTGTGAAAATTTGGAACACGTCGAACCCGCGAAAAATTATTGAGCATATTTCAAAATTTCTCGACGTACTCAACGTGTGCCTACCTTACGTTCTGCATAAGTTCCCGATAGGTTCGTGGTATGTTAGACATACGTTTACAAACGCTGACATACGTTAGACATACGTTAGACATACGTTGACATACGCTGACATACGTAAGAGGTACGTTACTCCGTTACTCGTCGTAAGTTATAGGTTAGACCTATCGATTTACCCTTCTAGATATTTCAACAGTTATCATCTAGGCTGCGTTTACTTGAACTGGCAACACTTGTCCCGCCGTGTACGAAACTCAATTTCTGCAGCGGCATAAGTCACGTGTTCGTTGTACGCCGAGGATACGCTGAGGATACGTCGAACACGGCAGACATACGCTACGAATACGTTAAGCATACGTTGGTCATACGCTCGCCGATCGCATACGCTGTGATACGCTGTCATAAGTTTGTTATAAGTTAGTGATACGCTATCAATACGTTAGTCATACGCTATGTATACGTTTAATACGCTATGGATACGCTTGTGGTTACGTCCATTCCATCACCGATGTCGACTTTTCCTACGCAATTCGTTGGGAAGTTGGACGTTCTCGGACGTTCTTGGACTCTGCCAATTTTCGAGCTATTTTTGAATTCGTCGGCATACGTTCAGGCCACGTTCAGGCCATACGCTATGGCGTGTGACAGGGCCTTTATATCAGCATACACCAACGTACACCAACGTATATTTCGATATTTCGCATACGTTGGCATACGTTCTGGCGACACGCCATGGTGTGACAGGGCCTTAAACAATGCACAGATTGTGAGATTCAATCACCTGACACTATGCTGATTGACGGGATCGCGATAATCCCGAAAGCCACGGAGATCGAGAACAATTAAAACATGATCGAGCCCAATATCAGTTTACATGCTGCTACTGAGTTAAAGGCCCTGTCACACCATAACGTATCGCCTCAACGTATGCCAACGTATGCGAAATATCGAAAAATACGTTGGTGTACGTTGGCGTACGCTGATATAAGTTAGGGGTACGTTGGGGATACGTCGTTTACGTTAAGAGCACGCTGTGATACGCTGTGACAATTTGGACCACGAAAAAATATTGAGCATGCTCAAAATTTCTCGACGTACTCAACGTGTGCTTAATACGTTCTGCATAAGTTCCCGGTAAGTTTGTGGTACGTTAAATATACGTTGACATACGCTGACATACGTTAGTGGTACGTTACTCGTACGTTACTCGTAAGTTGGTATATGTTGATGACCGTAGGCTGGGGGAAACGTACAGCCAACGTAGTGATAACGAGTTAATAACGTATATGTGCCGTATGCCTGACGTATTTCCAACGAGTTTCGACGTATTCTCACGTATTCACCTTATGCCGGGCGATCGTGTAAGGCCCTGTCGCGTATCCATAGCGTATCCATAGCGTATTGAACGTATACATAGCGTATGACTAACGTATTGATAGCGTATCACTAACTTATAACATACTTATGACAGCGTATCACAGCGTATGCGAGCGTATGACTAACGTATGCTTAACGTTTACTTAACGTATTCGTAGCGTATGTCTGCCGTGTTCGACGTATCGTCAGCGTATCCTCGACGTACAACGAACACGTGGCTTATTATGCCGCTGTAGCACGTATAAATACCGCGCCGATCTCACATTACATCATTCCCGCCGATGTCATCAAGCAGTTAACATGCCTCCCAAGAAGAAGCAAGCAACCAGGGGCCGAGGCCGAGGAGGAGGAAAAAGCAAGAAGGCCAAGACAGACCATGAAGAAGTGAGGATGAGATACTCAAGGGACCCATTTATATACTCAAACCCTCCATAGGTTCCCAAAACGTCGAATGCGCGCTAGCTGTACGGTAGCCCTGTCACACCATGGCGTATCGCCTGAACGTATAACAACGTATGCGAAATATCGAAAAATACGTTGGCGTACGTTGGCGTACGTTGGTGTACGCTGATACAAGTTAGGGGTAAGTTTGGGATACGTCGTATACGTTAAGAGCACGCTTTGATACGTTTTGAAAATTTGGAACACGTCGAGCACGCGAAAAATTATTGAGCATGTTCAAAATTTCTCGACGTACTCAACGTGTGCTTAACTTACGTTCTGCATAAGTTCCCGATAGGTTCGTGGTACGTTAGACATACGTTTATAAACGCTGACATACGTTAGACATACGCTGACATACGTTAGAGGTACGTTAATCGTCTTAAGTTGTAGGTTGGACATATAGATTTACCCTTCTAGATACTTTAATAGTTATCATCTAGGCTGCGTTTACTTGAACTGGCAACACTTGTCCCGCCGTGTACGAAACTCAATTTCTGCAACGGCATAAGTCACGTGTTCGTTGTACGCCGAGGATACGCTGAGGATACGTCGAGCACGGCAGACATACGCTACGAATACGTTGGTCATACGCTCGCCGATCGCATACGCTGTGATACGCTGTCATAAGTTTGTTATAAGTTAGTGATACGCTATCAATACGTTAGTCATACGCTATGTATGCGTTTAATACGCTATGGATACGTCCATTCCATCACCGATGTTGACACAATTCGTTGGGAAGTTGGACGTTCTTGGACGTTCTCGGACTCTGACAATTTTCTGAGCTATTTTTGAATACGTCGGCATACGTTCAGGCCACGTTCAGGCCATACGCTATGGTGTGACAGGGCCTTAAGTCATTACGTCTGCACATAAAATCACCCCTGGGGAGGTTAAACATTCCAATCGCTGTATTCATTACATGTATTACATACTCACCACAAATGCAATTTGAAAGTGCGCTTTTTGGAAACTCACTCACAATATAACATAATCGAATAGCGCGCCAGTACAATTACCATGATTACATTACCATTATTACCGTAAAGCGAAATATCAACGTTACATAACATTTTCGGGGACCAATCGAATATCAAAAGCATCAAACTTGAAATACATTTAGAAATGAAACCGTCTAATGTGAGTGTCATGTGAAAAGATTCATTAGGTATGTAGAGAAACATTTTAGATGAAATAATTTAGGTTGTCATAACCCGGTTTTACCAGGAGTTTAATAGTAATGGGAGAGGCTATTCGAATCGCAAACTGAAAGCCTCCCATATATGGAACTGGGGCGTGCCTAAGTGGGGCGTGTCTGAAAATGTACCTTGTAAAACGAGGGCGCTATCTTGACAACGCCATGATTGACAGCACAAAAGTCCTTATAAGGGACATTGAGACGTTCGATACAGCGCGAAGTCTGCGCGATGTACCTTTTGCGTCAACTCATTAGCATAAATGTACCTTGTAAATCGAGGGCGAAAAACATTAGAGGCTTCAACGTCGGCAATGGGAAGCTGTGTACAGTGGCACCGACCTGGTTTTACTCATCACGTGAATTGATATTTCACCCTACTAAACATCGGAGGACTTCCTCTGAATGATTTACATCCATTTGACCCATTCTGGCCCAATGGTAAAGGGACATTTTGCGCGCATTCATTGCATAATATTTTGTTTATATACAGTCAGCTAGCGTGTCATGCAAATGGTCGATATTTTCTTTTTCAGCCAGCGCGAGTGACCAATGGACGTTTGCGCTAGGATAAAAGTGAGAACAGTTTAAAATTTGCTATTTTTTTAACATTTCAGTCAAAACAAGGTATTTAAAAAAAACTGGACGGGGGAGATAGAAGACTGTTGAAAGTAGGCTTGAGTTATCCCGTGCTTTTTCTCTTACGTGACACGGGTCATTCTATACGTGCGTGTCACGGGTACCCGTATCCCGTAAGTCTCACTCTCCGTGAATTCCCAAACCCAACCCACAGTAGAGCCCAAGCCCCGTAATAACCTGCATAGTGCATACCACCACGCAGCGTTCGATTTAACCAATGTAGCATCACGAAATACGACACACTTTTGAACACTAATGCACAAATATGTAGCAAAAAGTGCTACGCCAAAAGATTCCCTACTTGATCTCTGATCACGTACCATCAAAGCCAAACCTAAAGATTGAGTGTCATCTTCAAATAACTAAAACAAAGTATGGTAAATCTTGAAATATCGGCGGTTCATTTTCACTTTCGTCCAGAGTTAAAAATCCCATTGGTTTACACGTACTTGCGCAGAATTTTTCTGTCGGTTTAAAATGTGTACAAAATGGCGGAGTTCTGCGCATCTCGGAGAAGTAATAATCATGACGTCACTTCTAGTCTTGTTTTCGTGTCGCATGGCAAAGGTCGAGGGGTTGTTGCCATATCATTGGGCTAATCATATTGAAGGGTAACTCTCAGCCGCCCTCTTATGTCGCTATCTTGCAGGCTCCGATATTTGTACAGCTTTAGCGTCCGTACGGTAATATTGATGACTGGGGGATGTAGCCTAGGGTTCGCCATAATCATTGGGCTAATTGCGAGACCAAGGCAACACGGAACAAAGAGGCCGTGGACTCAGTGACTCAGTATATTACTAAATCATATAATATAATACAAAATAGCATCCAAATAGCTTAGTATATTACTAAATGGCATCCAAATAGCTGAAATAACTTACTGTGTCCTCTTACCTTCATATTATAACAATATCAATTACATTTTACAACAAAATCGCTTCAGAAGATGATTAATGCAAGTTATTAATATTAGCAAATGCCGCGAATTTTAGGGGTTTGTGAAAAGGTTACGACTTAGAAACGTCGTTTCAAATGACGGGGTCGCTAATCTCCCCCGTCAAAAATCCCCTATGAACTCAATAATATAGAAGCCAAGGCTTCAATATTAAGGTTTATGGAAGGCCTACTTGCATAAACCAATTTATTTACCGGGGCAGATACCCTCTGGGCTATCCCTATTGCAGTGTGCGTCTGTGTGTCTTGGTTACCGTACATCGGGCCAATCAGCATCCTTGCTTTCATGCCCGCGATTTTCGCCCTTTGTTTTGGTTCTGGATGAGGTTCCGTGCTTTTACCTAGTCTATTGTTTTGATCATATTTCTCATTGGCTTCATCGTGACTAGTCGCTTCCTAAAAATTCCACTCCCACCCACCCATTATTGAGTAATTTTAGAGTCAGCGATTGATGTGCTCGCTCTATTATTGCCATTCATTCATTAAATTGATACAATAAATTATGCAGATTAGACTATAGGACATTAAAATACCATAAATTTGAAGTCAGTATACAATGTGAAATTAGCAGATGTTATCTTCCGAGCAATTCTCTATAGGTAGGGGTTGGTAATCTACAGACCCCTGGAATCATGTGTTGAAAAAATGTATAAATGACTCATCTAATATAATAATGGTCCTTAGTCAATTCAATAGTTCATCCATCATTGTGTCATCTCATGAGCATATCTCTCTTAGGTGTTCATACATTAGGTTTAGGATATTTTACTTTTCCAAAAAATTGATGGTTGTTGATGATACGAACACGTCTGTTATCAATTTATACAATTATATTTCCATGACTTATTATTATTGTATTAAACAAATAAGCATCGTCAAATGGACGATCAGTTCAATCTAACTATACATTGTATGTATGATAAATTTACTATCCAATGTATTATTAAGGTACTACAGGGTGTCCCAAAAGTCTATGCACGTTTTTGAAGAGTCATATCTCATAAAATATAAATCATATGGTATAAATTTAACCATATTTTGATAGACGAGATTTGGGAAATTAATTTGATATCAAACACAACCCTATTGGTGAACCCACAACATTATAAAACTGGTTGAAAGTCATTGGCCGTGTGCCAGACCAACCCATACCAAGTCCACACATTGTTGCTAAAAGTGCGCATAAATTAAGGGTATGAAAGCAACGTTGCGCATTAGTCACAGTTCACTGCTTACCTTGCAACATTAATTTGTTATTTAATACCAAACTCGGTCACTCACAACATAAATAAGCGTAGTAGACAACATTGCACAGCAAAAGTCTTCATTATCAAGATGGTTTACAGCATAGATAAGCGAATACAAATTGTATGGTTCTACGCTGAAACACATTCAGTTCAACTTACTCAACAAAAGTTCAGAAAACATTTCAAAGTGAAACGCGCACCAGGAAGAATATCCATTCTGAAGTTGGTGGATACATTTTTGAACACAGGAACATATTCTAAATGGGTAAAACAACCTTCGATGAGGCCTTCAAGCAGCATTAAAATAATCCGCTAATCCGCTAAGTTTAAATTTTAACATGTTTGACAGCTGTGTGATGTGTGTGTTCACTTTTCTGTTACGTTATTCAATTGTTTAGGTCTGTGTTTTTGCACTAGCACACGTCTCTGTATACATGGAAAACATTTAAATTAGATTTCACTATAGAAACGAAAATTATGTGTGATATAGTTTGTTATTATGATGATATCACTGTAATGTAAAATTTTAAATATTACAATTGACAGATCACTTTCCGTGTAACCAACTCTACCCGTATTTTTTTTAAATCTCAATAGGTATGGATTTATGAACTTTATTCCTCCGAAGTATAAAATTACATTTTTGCAGTAATACATATTTTACTTCTAGGGTGGCATTACAAACGGATGTTACTCCAATGTTTGGTATCAAAATTATTTCCCACATCTCCTCTTTCTAAATATGTATTCATATTTTCAATACGACTTATGTTTTGTGAAATACAAAGCTTCAAAGTCGTGCATAGACTTTTGGGACACCCTGTACTATATGTAGTGACATATCGTTAGTCAATTCATTAGTTCATCCATCATTGTGTCATCTCATGAGCATATCTCTCTTAGGTGTTTATACATTAGGTTTAGGATATTTTACTTTTCCAAAAAATTGATGGTTGTTGATGATACGAACACGTTTGTTATCAATTTATACAATTATATTTCCATGACTTATTATTATTATACAAATAAGCATCGTCAAATGGACGATCAGTTCAATCTAACTATACATTTTATGTATGATAAATTTACTATCCAATGTATTACTACTATATGTAGTGACATATCGTGAATAAATTAAAACTATGTTTAATTTAATTCTACAAATGAATGATGTAATTAAAATCACCAGTATTAATTGTAGTGAATCTACAGGTGACATATCGTGAATAAATGTAAACTATGTTAAATTTAATTCTACAAATGAATGAGGTAATTAGAATTACCAGTATAAATTGTAGTGAATCTACATAGTTGAAAATGAATAAGAGTGCCATTTTTGGTGCTCAGTAAAGGTTAATAAATCGATGTAGCCGATGAGCAATACCTCAATTTTTGTTTCTCCTGTGTCTGTTATCTGTAAATAATAATTAATACAGGTGATTTGATCATTTGCAATAATACAAAGGAACTAAAATATTGAAAACGGTATCGCCATTTTCTTCATAAATCTCGTTAAAGATGGTCGCAACCCTTCGGATAATACAGCATCCGATACAGTGGAGTCTTCGTTACCATAAAATGTAAACATTCGCAAGTCATATTGTTCTAAACGGTTAAGTCCAGGAAAACAAGATGAACAGATGATTTTAGTTTCGAAACATTTCGCATGTTCTGCCATTCTCTATGTAGAAAGCCGCGTTCCCGATCGATGCACCTATTGTCCCCTCAAGGTAAATTATATCAGCCTTCAGCCAGAGGCTTCAGTATATCATGTATATCGTTGGTGTAAGACATTCTTAAGTTAGACTACTGTACAGAACCATTACGGAATAAAGCTGCATTATCCTTTATCCGTCAATAAAGGATGTTGTGCTACGTTAATGTTAATTCCGAGCTGTCTTACACCAAGGATAAACTGACGCTTCTGGACTTTGATTTCTTAGCGGCACGGTAATAAAAAATGAACATTTTAATGTGATATTCGTCAATACCCATGTCATTTGATACATATTGCTTCCATGTTTTTTGAAATATAGACATATAGGCCTAATTGGTTTGGTCCTGTATTCAATCACCGTTACAAATTTCATCATTTAGCTACATCAATATAAAATACATTACGTTTAATGAATAAAGCAATCAAGTAGTCTTGGCCATTGTAGATTCTAGATGGTAGTGATACAATTACCGATCAATCAACTACAAAACGGCTATTGTTAACATTTAAAATGTCTCATACATTATTAAATGGTAAGATAACATAGACATTTTTGGCTACATTCATTTTATGGAGAAATTGGAGAGCAACAACATGATATTAAATTAGCATTGAAGGGTATCAGGCAAATTAGCACTTTATTGCCGTTTATATTATTATATGTAGTTACTTTTCCTATTAGACATGTTCGCAAGCAGATACTAAACCAGCAATTATGTATTTCTCGAACTAATTTACGGTGCATTTACAGAGTTGTTCACCATTTCATATGTTATTTTTACAAGTTATCGGGGATTTGATGAAAATGTCTGATATGTGCTTTAGTCACAGGCACTTGAACCTGAGCATATCATCGGAAGCGACTCATTGGACTTACACATCAACCGAAGCTTCTTTTTACCATCATTCTGCCATGTAACTTTGTAATATGTATAGTTGGAAACGGTTCATTTTTATACGTCATTGGAGGCGTTCCTGCCATGAGAACCACTGTTAACTTATTATGTTCCCAGTCCCTTAACACTTTTGGACCGGTGATTTTACATTACGCCGGTAATAAATCATCTAAGATTATGTATATTTCCCACTATGTGGTCCAATTAAAAGACTGCAAAGGACATAATTATGCCCCAAGGGCATAAACCAACCTTCATAACCCTGAAAATGGACCACATAGTCAGAGGTTGACAAAATATTCGATGATTTATTGCCGTTAAAATGTCAAAATCACCGGTCCATATGTGATAAGGGATGGGAACACAATAATGAGTTACATTTGGGTATTTTAGCAGTCTGTGACATGGCAGTTGTCTTATGTCCAAATAGAAACAAAGCATAAAATCATTCAAGTGTGACGAACATGTTATACCCTTTATATTGAATTGAATTAAAGAATTATTTAATGATTTAAACAACTATAACTACTGACAGTAAGAGAGAAGGGGACAAGCGTTTCGCTTAGCAGACGAGAGCATATATCTTTGTCTACTTCAAACAAGTTTGTCTTTAAATTCGCCGAAAGGGAGAAATTACCATCCTTTGCACAATGGGCTGTATCTATAGTTTGTGTAAGTGCCAGATGCGCCCAAGTACGGTATACCTAGTGTTCATTCGGTTTTTGTTAATTTTAACGATTGTTGATAAGGTAAGTAATCGATGCATTTTCCCTTCGAGATTTGGCGAGTTGTGTTACCTAGGAATTCTCACGAGTTTTCAACCACAAGTCATCATGATTCGCATTATCATTGCTAGCAGATGATGACTTCAATAACATCTTAAAGAACCAAGAAAGGTAATTCTTCAGAGTCATCTGCGTGTTTATTTTCTGTCAGATATGCGTTAAAATCAGCGAACTTAAAGGTAACCTGTAACAAAAGCGAATCGAGAACACGTGGTTGAGTATTGGGCTCTACAGTATGATAAGTCCGACATTTATGATCTAAAATTCTAATGAAAGGTTACAATATTATGTCAAAGTGAATTACAAAACAACAAACCTAATAGCATTGAGTTTCATGATGAAAAAAATAATGACATTTGGGTATCGGTGGATAATAATCATTTTGGGACAGCCTGTACCATTGGTTTGTTACTCTTTTCAATAACCATAATAACTCTCTTCATTTAAATCAATATAAAATACATTACGTTAATGAGTAAAGCAATCATGCGGTCTTGGTCATCATAGATTGTAGCCACACAATTGCCGGAAAATCAACTATATAAAAGCTTATTAATTTAGAATGCATGTACATTATTGGATGGTAAGATGAAACATTGTCAAGATTTAATTTGTAATGTTCGGCCAGTGCACTGATGAAATTCTCTCAAGCCATAATTTCAACAAACATTTGATGCAGAAATTGAAGACCAACAAGAGAATATTTATTTACAATTCACGAGTACCGGGCATATTGGTGCTCTACTGCGGTTTGCATATAGTTAATTTCCAACTGGACATCAAAAGCTTCGCAAGCAGATAAAGCAGTGAAGTTCATGTATATCTCGAACTAATTTACGGCGCATCCACAAAGGTGTTCGCCATTTTATTTGGGTCTTTTTTCTTGAGTTATCGTGGAATTGATACGACAATGTCTGATACGTGCTTTTATCAGAGCCACTTGAATTTGAGCACAGTATCAGAAGCGTCTCATTGGACTTACACATCAACCGAAGCTTTCTTTTTCAACATAATTCTGCCATGTAACTTTGTAATATGTTTAATTGGAAACGGTTTATTCTTATATGTCATTGCACGAATTCCTGCTATGAGAACCACTGTCAACTTATACTTGGGTATTTTAGCAATCTGTGATATGGCAATTGCTTTATACCCTACCATATTGTATGAGTGGCAATATGCAGCGTCACCTGTTCGACGCAATCTGCCGTTCACAACATCAGCAGGATGTTTTATGACTTTCTTTATTCCAAACAATGCCTATTTCAATTCTATCATATTGATCACGTTATTATCGATAGATCGATTCTACGCCATATGTCATCCTCTGAAACATCTTGCCATGGAGAGAAAAAGCCATACGACTATATTGCTTATTGCTGCATATTTTCTCTCCGTTATACCAAGCATTACAGCAACATTGGCCTTTACGAAAATGAAAAACTATTGTGTTACTTGGCCAGAGAGTGAAGACTTTAAAATCTTTCCAGCAACAATAAATATCTGTACTCCTATACATCCGTGGACAAGCTTAATATCAGAAGTATGCTTCACCGCGACTTTCGTAATGGCAATGTTCGGAAACTCTTTTGCATATGTCAAAATATTTAGTGCTTTGAAGAACAGACACGTGTTACTGTCTCATCTACAGAATCGTGAAAATCAAGCCACTCTTAACGCAGACAGAATCCGTAAACAAGTGTGTCGTGTGTTGGTTTTAAATGGAGTAGTGTTCTTTCTATTTCAATTTCCATATCGGCTGGTATCAGCTGACACGATATTTATTGGGTTGCTTGGTCAGGGCATATTTACGGAGAAACAAAGTGCTATTCTGTTATTCGTTGGTCGCTGTTTCCTATTTCTGAATTCAAGCATTAATCCTTTACTGTACATCGTAGCTAGCAGCCACTACCGGCACACATTTCGAATTGCATTTTGTTACGACAAAAATGATTCCAGAAAACGCATGGGAAATAGGAAAGCAAAAGAGACATGTTTGTGATAGTAGATGTGGTATGAATACATTTTGCACGGATCTGGGATTTTCTCTCAGTGAAATGTGAATTATTATCATTTGTTACCATTTTGCTAGCTCTATTTAAGTCAAGATATTCGTCGGGTTTTTAGTACTATATAGCTATACTGACGGTTGGCTTTGGAGTTGTTTAACATTTGGTCCTGATGAATCAGGAATCCTGACGAATGCTCGCCAATTTACTTGTCCGACGGCGAACCCAATCAAATATTTACACAGTTAAAAAGAGAAGGGAAGGGGACATACGTTTCGGTTAGCAGACGAGAGAATATCTTTGTTTATTTCAAACCAGTTTATCACACACATTTTGTCTTTAAATTCGCCGAAAGGGTGAAATACCATCCCTTGCACAATGGGGTGTATCTTTAGTTTGTGTGAGTGCCAGATTGGCCCAGGTATAAACTAGTGTATATATGTTTCATTCGGTTTATTGTTAATATTTACGTTCGATGTATAAGCTAGTAAGTAATCGATGTCTTTGCCTTTCGAGAGTTAGCGAGTCGTGTGTTACCTAGGAACTCTGACGAGTTTCAAACCACAAATCATCATGACTCGTATTATCATTGTTAGCAGATGATGACTCCAATGATATCTTAAAGAACCAAGAAAGGTAATTCGTCAGAGTCATCTGGGTATTTGTTGTCTGTCAGATATGCGTTAAAGCAAGCGAACTCGTATCAAAATGAATCGAAAACATATAATTGAGTTGGGCTCTACAGTATGATGAGTCCGATTTGCATGATCTAAATTTCTAATGAAAGGTTACAATATTATGTCAAAGTGAATTACAAAACAACGAACCTAATATCATTGGGTTTCATGATGAGAAAAAAATTATGACATTTTGGTATCGGTTGATACTAACCATTTTGGGACACCCTGTACGATTGGTTTGTTACTCTATTCGACATGTTCGATAACCATAATAACTTTAATTATTTAATTCAATGTAAAATACATTACGTAAATGCAATCATGCAGTCTTGGTCATCACAGATTGTAGTCACACAATTGTCGATTAATCAACTTTATAACGGCTATTGTTATTCATTTAGCATTCGTACATTATTGGATGGTAAGATAGCATGAAAGATCGACAAGATTTAATTTGTAATTTTCGGCCGCTGCAATAATGAAATTATATCAAGCCATAATTTCGACAAACATTTGACGTAGAAATTGAAGACAAACAAGAGGATATATATTTACAATTGAAGAGTACCAGGCATTCATTTCCAACTAGACATAGGCATCTTCGCAAAGCAGTGAAGTTCATGTATATATCTCGGAACTAATTTACGGTGCATCCAGAATGGTGTTCGCCATTTCATTTGGGGTTTTGAGTTATCGTGGAATTGATACGACAATGTCTAATACATGCATTCATCAGATTCACTTGAATTTGAGCACAGTATCGAAAGCGACTCATTGGACTTACACATCAACCGAGGCCTCCTTTTATAACATAATTTTGCCATGTAACTTTGTAATGTGTTCAGTTTGAAACGGTTCATTTAGATATGTTATTGCACGACTTCCTGCTATGAGAACCACTGTCAACTTATACTTATACCCTGGATGATACCCATGCAGCATCACCTGTTCGACGCAATCTGCCGTTCACAACATCAGCAGGATGTGTTATGACTTTCTTCATTCCAAACAATGCCTATTTCAATTCTATCATATTGATCACATTATTATCGATAGATCGATTCTACGCCATTTTGTCATCCTCTGAAACATCTTGCCATGTAGCGGAAAAGCCATACGACTAAATTGCTTATAATAATAATAAATATAATAATAATAATAACTGGGATTTATAGAGCGCCTAATAGCAGAGGCCTCAAAGCGCTGTACAATTTAAAAAACCAACAAGATATTTAACATTACATAAGCAACAAATCATTTAAAAACAAGAACAACTTGCATAATTTACACATGATAAAGATAAAACATACACAAGGGGAAAATTCGGTAAAATTCCACACACAAATATTTACAGAGTGGGAAGGCAACACATTATAATCAAACGTTATACGAGTCTTTAAAAAGATGAGTCTTGAGACGAGACTTGAATTGAGTTGTCGTAGTCGAACTGCGGATGGCAAGATAAGAGGGAGCTGATTCCAGGGTTTTGGTGCTGCATCTCGCAGTTATACCAAGCATTACAGCAACATTGGCCTTTACGAACATGAAAAACTATTGTGTTACTTGTCCAGCGAGTGAAGACTTCAGAAACTTTCCAGCAACAATAAATATCTGTACTCCTATGACATCCGTGGATAAGCTTAATATCAGAAGTATGCTTCAATGCGACTTTCGTAATGGCAATGTGTTTTGCATATGTACAGAATCGCGAAAATCAAGCCACTGTACATCATTGCTTGCAGCCACTACCGACACACATTTCGACTTGCATTTTGCTATCACAAAAATGATTCCAGAAAACGCATGGAAAATAGGAATGTAAAATAGATATTTTGTCTGATAGCAAATTTGGTATGAAAGCATTCAGCACTGATCTGGGATTTTCTCTTTGTGAAATGTGAAATATTACCACTGGAAAACTATTGTGTTACCAGTCTTTGCTAGCTCTATTTAGAGAAGTAAACAGGTATTCGTGGCGTTTTAGTACTAGTTATACTGACGGAGTGACGGTAGGCTTTGAAGTTATTTGAAATTTGATCCTGAAGAATCAGGAATCCGAATGATTTTTAAACTACACCGTTTACAAACAAAACAAAACCCCAACACGTCTCCGGCTTGCTTAAAATGTAAACGTAACAGAGTATCAAAGCGACTAAAACTAGAGGACACAAACCAACATGGACAACATAACACAGTATGTTGAGAAAAAAGAGAAAAGACAAAAATAAGTTGACTCAGAATAATTGTGGCACAAACAAATGCACAGGAAAGCGTGATGGAAACATGTCCGACAAAGTATACAAAATATTGTGGCGATGAGTATGATGGTACCTACATCAAGTAGATAGCGCTACGCTCCGCCTCCTTCTGGCTCGAGTGATGTCCTTTGGGTTTGAAAGGTCAAAGGTTGTTGGTTCGCAAATGAGCGATGTTTTGTAAACATGAGAGGTGTTTGTCGATCAAATGAAAGAAATAAAACGATGAAATTGGCTAAATTTATCTTCATCTTCGTCTTCATGTGGTGAGCTAATTCCCCCGATATGTGTGCAAATTAAAGGGACATTAAGTGGTGTTGAAAAGTTTAAATGTTTAAAAATTTACTTCAGAATTCAAGATGAACATTAAAAATCGCCATTATTGTTGTTTCTACTAACAAAAAACACAGCAAAACTATATTTAAACAATATCATCGCTATTTATTGAAAAACGCCCTCTATGCAAATATGGTTCGCGTTATGTATCAAGCGTACTGCACGGGGATACTGTTGGACGTAAAATGCTGGTCCCGCGGGATAAGCATTTTTTGAATCGACGTTTTCTTGTACAAAAAGAGCTGATTTTTCTTAATCCTTATAGGTGTAAGTTCATACATGTAATACAATTATAAAAATAAACTAATCTCAGTTTTTATCATAATTGAGGGTGCTGCCTCCAACACATCTCTTAGTGTCCCTTTAAGTATAGACCCGCCACAATATCATAGAAACCTATGGTCATACCATCATGACAATATCCTATCTGATCCCAAACTTACTGAACCGCAACCTCCCGCGATATTTCCACAACTAGGACCGCATGACGCAGTTGCTATGTTTAATCTTAGTATTTCCCTGGATATGCTGACCGTTTGAAATACGGTAGTAGCCCTATGAGGATGGCTGACAATATGTTCCCATTACTTAACACTATTGAACATGTGAGGTGAAATGTTATGTTTACGATTGTCGTGTACCTTACCTGCTCTTTTAGCACCAGCCTAGAAGCTCCTAGAGAGGAATAAAATATGTATGGCCTAAGAATATGTGTCTGCAATACATTTTAAATGAACAGCAACCGTAATTCACCATCTCGTAAGCATTTATATTCATGAAATCAATTTTTCTTTTTTTGTTGAAAAAAACAAAAAACAAAACGCGACCGAGATTTTTCAATATTTACGGTCGGTTGGAAAAGGGCAACCAAACTTTGGGGGGCCTAATTATAAAACCTGTAGAAAATATGCGCGCGCAGCACGCAAAATTTTTCAGTTTTTGAACTAAAATGGTCATGGAAAACTGTCCTGCAATGCTATCTTGTTAAGCTTGAATAATGAAATATTAAAACTAAACCGCGCGATGTACGCAAAAATTGACATTTTTCTAACACTTTTAAGTGTTAGAAATGTCAATTTAAAAAATGGTCCAGTGTGACGTTTCTAACGGCCTCATATAATATTTGATGTGTTTTGAGACCAATTATAATGTTTAAATCTGATGAAAAAGTGAGCGCGAATCGAGCAAAAAAAACCCAGTTTTTGAACTAAAATGGTCCAGAAAAAACGTTCCTGAAGCCCTCTTGTTAAAGAGAAGCGGTCATAGTGAGGATTCTAACGAAAATTGAACAGCGCGCGGCGACTATTTGAATCTAAACAAGTTGAACATTGGCGCAGTCTGTAATGTGTTCTATACGTATGTTTACATGCAAGCGGTATTGTGTGAATTCAGGAACCTCCTACATCCCAGGTGAAATACAAAAATGAGCTTAATGTGTTTGACAATGAATGGAGTAGTATTTACCTTATGCCGTTTAAGGCATGTCATGATGTTAGGACAAGAATTTTCCAATACAAGATTAATTTGAATTGCTTAATGACTAATAGTAGATTATTTAAGATGAAAATTGTTGATAATGTGAATTGTACGTTATGCAGTAACTTCCCTGAGACTTTAAAGCATATTTTTTGGGATTGTGCTAATGCCATTAACATCTGGGACGAATTTAAAATATGGTTTGATTTCAACATGAATTTTAAGATTGTTCTTGATTACAAGAAAATACTGTTTGGCATTGGCAAAGGAGGAGACTGTAGTGCATTGATTAACTTATGCCTAATACTTATCAAAAAGGTTATCTATGATAGCAGATATCAAAATCGAATACCTTCAATTCTTGCATTTAAGTATCCCAATGTGAACGGCGCGCTCAATCAACCATCCTTCATTTGATTGAACGCATTTTCTATCGTGTGATATAAGGGATGTATTAGTTATTAGCTAAGGTTTAGCTGGACCAACAATCGCCGTCAGCGGTTCTTTTCCTCACCATGACCGCTTTCCTTTAAGCTTGAAAAATGAAACATTGAAACTAAGCGCAAAGCGCGCAAAAAATGGCATTTTTAACACTAAAAAGGTCTAGTATAACGTTTTTAACGTCCCTCACATTCAAATTATGGGGACGTGACCCCGTAACCCCCCCCCCCCCCCCCCCCATTTGCGCCTCATATGTCTCTACCCTTCCTCCTCCCCCTACTCCTTTCTCTTCCTCCTTCTTATCCTCTTCCTCCTTCTTCTTCTCTTCCTCCTTCTCCCCTTCCTCCTTTTTTGAACTCTTTTTTCAATGGGGGGGAGGTGGCATGGCCTGCTGACGCCCCCTGGATACGCCACTGCCCCTTTCAAATTGTGTTTTCCATTTGATTGAGGGGCATTATATTTATTTATGATAATAATGCATGATTTATGACAACATAGAGTTACCATGGGATAAATGCAATTTACAAACGAATGACGATCATGACGATACTGGTGTTTGTCACATTTGGCTTAATATTTGTGTTCGCAGATAATCAACTTTAAAATACTATACCTCGTAAAGTAGGCCCCCTATGACAGAAATCATTGATTTTACCACAGTGTTAATAAACACACGGACTACATTTTGGAATAATTTCATATAGCCTACATTATGACTCGGAATCTGTAGTGGTAGTTTCGGTAATTTTTTTTTTTTAAATGTAAATGTTGCGGTAAAAACAATTCTTTACATTCATGAAATCCCGTCAAACGGAAACTAGGCGGTACTAAATTTTGATAGCTATAATATGAGTCTATACATGTACATTACTACACACAAAAACTGAATGGGGTATATACGAAATGTAATTTTGAGGTTTACATGAAAAATACGTCATCACAGGGTCAACATTGTTGGCAACCCTTCCTAAATTGTGTGCTACACCCTAAATAATGTACGTACCATTTTTGTAGGGCTGTATCAAAAATGTCATGATAAGGCCTGATAAAGTCCAAAATTTTGCGCGCTCCGCGCGAATATATTCTACAGGTTTTAACATTATTTTGGCACTCAGACCAACCAAATATTCGCACGGGAAAAAAATGCCTTTTTATGCTTAATTGTCCATTTCCCCCATTATTTTAACTAATTTTTTTTTGGGGGGGGGGGGGGGGGGGAAGGCCAACTGGGGGGGGGGGGGGGGCAATAATTTTTTCGGGTGGGGGGGGGATGAATATTCCCCCATTTTTAATCCGCAAATAAACCAGGATTTGTTCTGCTTGAGTGGTTTTAACTTTCCTTTCTTTGGCGGGAGCTTTGAATATTGATTTTGAGGTAATTAGGAATCGTATTGCTCTGTAACTTGGAATGTACAGGCTGTCCCAAAATGATTAGTACCCATCGATGCCCAAAGTTCAATAATTTTTTTCATCATCAAAATCAAAGAGATTAGATCCGTTGTTTTTCTATCATATTTGCTATACTGTACCCTTTCATTAGAATTTTAGATCATGAATATCGGACTTATTTTAATGAAGTTACACTCCATTGTGTACAAAAAATGTGTTTTTAAACAGCTTGTTTGAAAGAAACTAATACATTCTCTTAATCTCTTGTCTGCTAAATAGCTTTGGTTCCTTTCTATTTTAAACTGCTGTTGTATCATATTGTTGTTCAAACCATTAATACTTGTTCATTTTGATTCAATTTGAAGAGTAAAAATGGATCGTCACGCATGAGCGACCCCAAGCTTTGTTTCTATAATGAGCTAGTTTTGAGGCTAAACTTGAGGGACATTTAAACAGGTATAAAGACGTGGTCATGGGTAATTAGTAGTGGCTTAGACTTTTTTCATTGGGGATGCAATTTCCTACAAACTTGTTAAAAATGATATAGTCCCTTAGTTTTTAACCTCACGAAATCCATTCTCCAATGTGAAAAGGAAATTATAAGCCACTGCATGGTGATTCACCAAATACCACTTCATTTAGAAGTCCCTAAACACTTGTCAAATAAAACAATGCATGGGGTCACTCAAGTGTGACAAACTTCTTTTACCCGTTAAATTGAATTAAGGAGAAGAATTATTAATGATTTGAACACCCATAAATAATAACAGTTACAGCAGAAAGACACACAAGATTATATTGAGTAGACAAGAGATTATGAGAATACACAAGTTTCTTTCAAACAAGCTGTAATAGCACACACATTTTTTAGCACTTTGCCAAAAGTTTGATGAGTTTGATAAATCCGATATTCATGATCTAAAATTATAATGAAATAGTACAGTGCGACAAAGATGATATAAAAATAACGGACCTAATCCCATCGATTTTGATGATGACAAAAAATTATTGAACTTTGGGCATCGATGGGTACTAATCATTTTGGGACAGCCTGTATGTACGATGTACAATGTATATGGCATTAGTGAACAATGACTTGCCTTTAACTATACATATGAGAACTTACGTATACAGATCAAAATACTTTCTATGGTGTTAAAAGCTGTTAAATGTATGTATCGACTTAAATTTAAAAAAAAATAGGTTTAAATAAATAAAAGGTGCAAATTAGCTCATTACCATAATTTAAAGGTTACAAACGAGCACCGGTGCTAATTTTTGTACCATTGAAATTATGCTAATGAGCTATTTCCACAATTTACTCGACTCATGTAAGGCCAGGTAAAATATGCAAATTAGCGATTACAGCCCAGGTAACATAATTTGGTTGTGTAAACGTTATATGAACGTCGTGATGAAGCCAGATGTGAGTGATTAAAAAAATGATGTAAAACAGTTACATGTTTACGGCGAAAAATTAAGCGCGCGAAAGTGAAAATCGTCTGATAATAAAATTAATAGGCCTAAATAAATTTTAAAAAATAAGGAAAGAAATAAAAAGAAATAAATTGATTTATAATCAATTTCATTTGTACAGGGTGACCCAAAAAATGTTAACACTCCGGGCACATAAGATATCTTAACGGGACAGGAGCACACGGGTGTTAGCTTGATGTATTATGAAAGCTGAGTAAATAAGCTTTCATTTGCATTTTATTGCGTTCCAATTGGTTATTTAGAACTGGAGATATGCTTCAGCAAACATGAGGAAGCAAAATCGTCTTGGTCCAATCCTCTCAGTATAAAGCTTTTAAAATACACGAAGCAAGAAACAACATGATTAAGTCACACACACACACATCAGTTAATCTCTTCTTTGTTCTTTTCAACGCATTCTTCCGATTCTTTTCAAGCTTAAAAGACATAAATAAATATATTCCACATAAATTATACAGGTATTTTGTCATGAGTTCCATTAACCACTTCCGTAGACCGTAATCGTCTCCCGGGGGGGGGGGGGGGGGGGGGGGGGCAGTCAAACATAATAGTGTACACATGCGTGACCAAAAAAAACGCGTAAAAAGGGGTGTTTTTCAGTGTTGGACGCGTCACGGGTATCAAAAACGCTGATATTCAAGAAAAAGGGTGTTTTTTCAGTGTTGGACGCGTCACGCGCGTAACGCGTTAAGGGTATCAAACACGCTGATATTCAAGAAAAAGGGTGGCTTAAAATACCGGTCGAACGTATTTAGGGTAACTTGTTTTGTTCCCCGTTCCCAGAAGAATGTTATTCCCGTTTTT
Organism: Ophiura sarsii; assembly: GCA_035610835.1. NCBI lineage: Eukaryota > Metazoa > Echinodermata > Ophiuroidea > Amphilepidida > Ophiuridae > Ophiura > Ophiura sarsii. Next base: position 12,294,520 of record CM069452.1, on the reverse strand, counting down.
GCGATTTCTTTTGAGCGTCTCATTTCCAATTTGAGAACGCATGTGTGTCACTCGTTTCTACAGCGTCATAATCGCCATAGCAAACCGAGATAGCAAAGACCGTCCCCCAGACCGTCGTTTTGTAGCGAAATAAATAGACAAAACTTGTTTAGGGTCCTATTCTGGCAAGAACTTGTTTAGGGGTCAAAATGTGCAAGGAAAGCGCGCTAAAAACTTGTTTAGGGGGTAATTTTGCTTGCAGGGTAAAACTTGTTTAGGGGGTGTCTGGAAAAAATTTGGTCACGCATGAGTACACCATTATGTTTGACTGGCCCCCCCCCCCCCCGGGAATCGTCTAAATGATAAGGGTGCCGTAATTTTACAGTATTACGCTCTCCGCAATGCTCTGCAATGCGTGCGCTCCCCATCGATTGGAAATTAGCACAGACTCCTGATGACAATGCCACGACTCCTGGCAACAACGGAGAAGATGTTTATTTTAATTCAGTCTCTATTGATACTTGTACAAAAAAACCCAAAAAAAAGTTTTAGAAAAGCCATGATTAACAATTTGTATGTTCCTCCTTGATCCTCTTTGTACAAACTTCTGGTCATTGAGGTTCCCCAATTACTTTTTCAGTTGGACCAACATTTGGCTCGCCACTCCACAGTGCACCGATGAAGCGAGGTTGATCTCAAATCCTTCACAACATTTATCCCACCAAAGTACTTTTATGTAAGATGGGTAAAGTAGATAATAATAATATTTGTCACACATGCAACGTAATGGATTATATCGACCATTTATTATTCAAATGTAATAGAGTTAAGCTACGGTCTTATGCTAGTCAAGTCATTTCGCGTAAACTGTCTACATGTTTTGTACTAACCACTGAAATTGTTATATTCAATTATCACATGAGTTCAAGTTCTATACTCTTTTTCCATGTGCAATGGGTAGCTGTCAGTAAAGCAGTCTTTAAAATTTGAAATTGAAACATTTCATGCTCTTTGTTAAAATGGTCCATCCAATTAATGTCAATGGTAATACCACCTGTTATAACTTGCTTGTATCGTTGGATAAATGAATGAAAAGATTCAATTATATTCAATAATCGATACATTCTAACTTATGATTAAATGTTGCAATGGGTATTGTTACTTTTGAATTACTGCACAATAATGTTTTTAGCATTCTTACAAGTTCGTAATCATAGTTGTAATTAATGCAAATTGGACCAAGCCGATACATCAAGATTAGACCCGTGTGTTCCTGTCCTTTTAAGATATTTTATGTGCCCAGAGTGTTAACATTTTTTGGGTCACCCTGTACACGCCTAAATTAGTACATCAAATTTGTAATGCCAAATTGTATTGTATTAAAATTTTGATTCGTAATAAACCTTTTTAAATAAAATGTAATTCATTATTTAATTAGTCCATGGAAACGTGAGCAAAACGTTCTCTGAACGTTGCCGTTAAGTTCTAGTTTGGTTGCACTTAGGTTGTGGTTAGGTTGTCATTAAAACGTTTCTACAACGTTATTATAACGTTAAGGTTTGGGTGTGATTTGGTTGTTTTAGGTTGGTCAATGGAAACGTGAGCAAAAAGTTCTCTGAACGTTGCAGTTAAGTTCTAGTTTGGTTGCACTTAGGTTGTGGTTAGGTTGTCATTAAAACGTTTCTACAACGTTATTATAACGTTGCGGTTTGGGAGTGATTTGGTTGTTTTAGGTTGGTCCATGGAAACGTGAGCAAAACGTTCTCTGAACGTTGCAGTTAAGTTCTAGTTTGGTTGCACTTAGGTTGTGGTTAGGTTGTCATTAAAACGTTTCTACAACGTTATTATAACGTTGCGGTTTGGGTGTGATTTGGTTGTTTTAGGTTGGTCCGTTGAAACGTGAGCAAAACGTTCTCTGAACGTTGCAGTTAAGTTCTAGTTTGGTAGTACTTAGGTTGTGGTTAGGTTGTCATTAAAACGTTTCTACAACGTTATATATAACGTTGCGGTTTGGGTGTGATTTGGTACTTAAAACAAACAACCCGCAACGTTATAATAACGCTGTAAGAACGTTTTTAATGACAACCTAACCAGAACCTTAGTGCAACCAAACTAGAACTTAAACTACAACGTTCAGGGAACATCTTTTTCACGTTTAAAGGATTAAACTAAAACAACCAACTATTTGAGTGTTACAACGTTGTTAAAACATTATGTAAACGTTTCCGATGATCAACATGCAACGTTCAGAGAACGTTTTAATCACGTTTCCAAGAACCAACCTAAAACAAACAAACCGCAACGTCATAATAACGTTGTAAGAACGTTTATAGTGACAATCTAACCACAACCTAAGTGCAACCAAACTAGAACTAAACTTTAACGTTCAGAGAACGTTTTGCTCACGTTTCAACGGACCAACTTAGAACAACCAAATCACAACCAAACCGTAACGTTATAAAAACGTTGTTAAAACGTTTTAAGTGACGCAACCTAACTGCAACCTAGGTGCAACGTTGCGGAAACGTTCTGTGTTTGCTGGGATTAGACCAAATGTTGACAATTTTAGCATAGGCCCTAAAACAGATTAATTTTGCGCGCAGCGTGCATTTTCGTACCAAATTAATTAGTTTTAGACCAAATTTGACCTTTGAAGCGTAAAATAGCTTTCATACCCCCTAAAAAAAGTCTTGCCCCCCCCCCCCCAAAAAAAAATATGGGGCTGGTGCCGCCACTGGGTTGGGGGTGGGCAATGCTTAGCTAGTTAGCTGGACCACTTGCCCAATGTGGGGTGTGTGTATGACATTCTCTTAGATTTAGAAGTTATAGAATTGCCAAACTTACATTCCGTATTAAAAACCCCACCTTTCAAAAAACTTTTCAATGTTCGTGCAATATGATTGGTCGACCTTGCCAAACTCACCAACCAATTAGCTCGCACTTTTATTCCTACAGGCTGTCAATATGTAGTAGATCATGTGACGAATCACATGACTCGTTGAAGAAAATACTGAAAATGGCTGCTGCTGTAGAGTCCCTGTTGATTGTTTTGCTTCTTCAAATAGTAAAAATATCTGGACAAGTAACTCTATTGCCTTTCACCTGTAATTCTGATGTATATGACATAGAAGTCTTGAAAGAGTAAGTCCAATTGACTATCGCAACCTGTGTAGTAACAACACTTTATCCCCGGACGGACTTTAAATTTCAAATCAGAAATCAATCGCTCGGTCCTGTAAAAATAGCCTAGCTAAGCTAGTAGTAGCTAAAGCTTAGACCCAAATGGTGGCTATACTATCGTCATGATCGTTCATGCTTCACTATACTATATTCTTAAGCCTATAAATAAAAATGGTATCAACATTTGTTGATGAATGCGAAGGTAAAATATGCATCATGCTGACAGTGACATCACTGATATGTTGGCCTATTAGGCTATAGATAGCAAGATTAAGGACATGTAAGGCATAGTAAAAAAAATGACATGTTTCCCGTCCGGACTTTTTAAAAAAAGGAGGAGGGAGGGTCTTACTATTTACTATTTTCCCATTTTTTGATATTTTTTTCAAGATGGCCGCCAAGTCGAAAGTGACCAACTGACTGTGTTGCAGACACTCCTAAACAGGATTTTCCACTCTAATTGCCAGAGGAATACAAATATGAAAAGGTTTACCTAATATATAGAGCCAAGTACACATTGTTTCTTTATGTTTTCGTCATTTTTCAGGTTGAATGAGGAACAAAACATCATTGATCGAAAGGATGTAGGCCTACATGTGTCGGTCCCCTAATTGCAAGCAATTGCTACGTGAAGTTAGGTATATCGGTCCCCAGGGTACTATTTGAGAAGCCATGTCAATAATTCTGTGTCATGTATGGCATGAACATGCTATGAAATGATACAGCATTTCTATATTACACCTACCATTCCTATGGGCAAAGGATCAATCACTAAAAAAAAAAATTTAAAAAAATAATTTTTTTAATTTTTTAATTTTTATTTTTTTTACAGAATTTTCGGAAATAGTAAATAGTAAAAAATAGGAGGCGGCGGCCAAAAAGGAGGCGGGCGGGGACGGGAAACATGTTTATTTTTTTACTAGGCCTAATCAGAACTTGAAATACATGTCCCCATGAGGACTCGGGGCTCAGACTCGGACGTGAAGGACTTGGTCTCCGACTCTGACAGTAAAGACTCGGACTTGAGAAGTAAGGACTCGGACTCGGGTACGGCGGACTCGACTACAACACTGGTCACCATTAAGTGCCATCATTGTGATTGTGCAACAGATTGATGTGCACAGAATTACCTTTTTTACAGTAATTTATGCATTGCAATAATAAATCTATCTTAAAGTTGGGCCATGGTAATGAAAGACTTAGATTTGTGTCCCGACATATTTCAAATCACATGTGGCAGTTTTTCATTATTCATTATTCATTATTTTATCCAAGCATGGTTCTCTATGGTGTGTATTTACATGAACGTGACTGTTGGTAGATATGTAAGCATCGCCGGCGGGTGGATGTAGCGATGTCACACAGGGTTGTAGCTACGCTGGGCGACTGGGCTAGCCCGCCCGGCGCTGGGCCCGAAATTGGGCTGGCCGCCCAGCACTCAAATTTTTTTTAATTTTTTTTTATTATTATTTTTTTTTACAATTTGTGGATAAAATCATTAAACTGCCTCATAAAACAAGACATTATGTGGCAGGAACCCTCAAAGTGCCTTAAAATAGCCTAAAAACATCCCGGCCCCTGAGCCGCGAGAATTATGTAACCAAATAGCGAAATATTGAGCCCAAATAGCGAAATATTGAGTCCGGCACTCAAAATGCTCTGGCTACAACCCTGATGTCACACAACGCTCAATACATCGTCTGTATTGCCAACACAGAAAACATCTTCATTTTATCCATCCCAATCCATCACCAAAATAACGTTTATGTTACTTCTTTCAATGAATTATACTTAAATACCATCTTACTTTTCATTCTGAACCCTTATTTTCCTTCTGAAATTTAATTAAATGGTGTAATTTGTCCCAATTTTCATCGTATTTTATTTCCGTGTCGTTACACTGGTCGGCCATTTTAGATTCATTAAAATCTCGCATTTTCTCGTTTTCTTTCCCATCGCTAGCGCTGCGCTATGCATGTCGTTGAACGAAGTGGCTGAAAACATCGTTCTTTCGCTGACTGACGACTCACAAAGCAGGAAACGCTGGATTTTTATGTTTTTACGCGAATAATGAAATTTTTCTCAAATAATGAGTTTTTCATGCGGGAGGTTTTGGACCATGCGGGCGGTGGACGCAAATCTAAGACTTTCATTACCATGGCCTTGGGGTTGGTGGTGGCCATAACGTTTGATACAAATCTAAATCTGAAGACGTCTCACCAATATTTGAGTTTCCTTACATTACTTTATAAATTTATGTATAATGTATACGGTACATGGATTTAATATTATAAAATCCATCGAGTTTGCAGCGCAACCATACTACCACCATCCATCCTGTTGTCTGACGATTGCCTATCTGGCATAAAAACTCAGAGTCAGAGTAACATTAACAATCTATTCCGGAAGGTTGATACTTTGAATTCGTATAGCTTTGCACTCTATTCAAAAGATAGTCTAACCATGAATTATTGTCAGCATTTGTTAAACATATACTTTTATTAAACCAACTAAAATGAAATTTGTTGTTTGCTTCTCTTGAACAGAGCTACATACTGGCACACCCAAGTTCCAGGCAAATGTTATGACTCCTATGGTGACTCTTCCAAGCCATGTGACTTCTACTTTAGATTTTGCCAATTTCTTCCAGTAACAACTACAGATGGAAAGCCAGAGATAGGTGCATCACAAAATGACTCGCTGACTAATTACACAGCTCTTGGGGGATTGAGCTCATTTGCTGAAGACGGTTTGTAACTTGCCAAACAGTAATTTCACCCACCCTATAGTTGGGGTGAAGCACCCTCTACTTTTGATTTTCACCGTTGAACATTTTTCAGAAGTCATGTTGGAAATAACATTGTTCTCGTTAGTACCTTCTCTATATATAGTATTACCTACATTAAAACACTGCTTATTCAAAGATTACTGTTAAATATTTAAGTTGAAATTATTTGGTTTTCACAGTGACATTTATTAAAGGTAGATGACCCGATCACATTTTCGTAACACAGAATTATTTCAAACATACAGAGATTTTCATATCATATGAAAGCTCGTATTTTTCTCATCATCATACTGAAATTTGACGGCCTAAATCGGTATAATTACGGAGAAATCGATGAAATAGCGTCGAATTACCGCGAATGGTGGTAACCACCGATATAGTTTGTGTTCTACTCAATGGGTACAGTTCACAGCATCTTGTGCGTCTAAAATAAGATCCATAAGAGCTATGCAACTCAAACTTTGGAACACGACTTTTTTAAGGATGACCTTTCATGTAGAATAGAAAACTTCAAGTTGAAAATCGGAATGCGATCGGGTCATCTACCTTTAAGCTATTTAGTTTTGCCAAAACACAATCCATCACAATGGATATCGTTATTGTAAAGACTAATCATCATTAGGCCAAACAAAAAATTGTTTTGTTGTATTCAAGTGCCAAAAATCTTCTTCTTCTTTTTTGCTGACAAATATGACTGACAGATGACAGACCGTATAGTCCATGTCAAGACAACATTGGTAAATGTATAGATGACTAATGTTTGTAGTGTGATAATATTTTAAGAACAATTTATTCAAGCAAACTTATTCATTTCAACCAGAAAATGGTAATATTTTGTCAATTTGGGTAAAATTTTAATCTTAAAAAAAACACAAATAGCAACCCTAATTTTTGAGATTTTAGGGTTGGTCGCTGAGGGCAACACAACAGTTATTTTTGCCTAAGGAATAAAACAATAATGGACTGTTTTATTTTACATTTAGGGGATTGCACACAAGGTTGTGTGTATGTGTAACATTTCCCTACATTTTTAAGAGCATTAATAGTATAAATGGCATTTGTTTTTCCGAAGCAGATGAAAACAAATCTTTACCAAAATTTAAGTAATTTAGATGTTTGCTTCATATCACATACTCGACTCAACTTAAACAACATATAGTAGTATAGGTTGATCTCGTCTTCAGAACAAGTTGATTTCTTTTCATGTCAGGGTTCTCTATTCTTTGACACCAATTGCGGGAGAATAATAAGGCCCTTTACATGTGGGTATTCTAGAAGATTGAGGGGTTTTGAAGGTTGATTTTTTGGGAGAGAATGAACGGAGCAGAGTAACCAACCATAGGGGAATATTATGATTTCTGGAAGAGAGACTGCCCTGTACAACAGTCAAAGAAGATTAGCGTGTACATGTAAGAGCAATTAAATTACTGCAATGGAAAATGGCAGGAATAGGTTTCCTTCTCCAGTTATAAGTGTTGTCAATAAAGAAAAATAGCCTGCTATGCTATGGTGTAGAGGGGGGGGGGGGGGGGGGGGGGGGGGCACTGTTCTACGGGCCTGACCACCCCATTTCTTTGTTTAGAAAATGTTTGGGAACATTTTGGGACAATTTTAAAAACATTTGAGTTTTTTGAATTGTTTTTGAAAATTCCCCAACAATTCCAGAAATTGTTGTATAGAAACAAAACAAAAATGTGTCGACCGAATGACCCTACCTGAGAGTCTGTTTGCCGGTAGAGCAGGGTGGTCACCTTAGGCAGCAACAACGGACCTCTCAATAGAGTTAATTAAAGGTAGATGACCCGATTTTCAACTTGATGTTTTCTATTTTACAGTGAAAGGTCATCCTTAAACTTGTTGCATTCCAAAGTTTGAGTTGCATAAACTCCAATGGTTCTATTTTTAGAAGCGCAAGGTCAAAATACATGTGCCCATTGAGTAGTACACAGACTGGCTGGTGGTTAACCACCTTTGGCAGTAGTAATTTACCACATTTTAGCCTATAATTTCCAAATGAAACATTTCTGGCCCCTAATATTTTACAGACATAATGAGAAAAATATGGGAATTCTTCTGATACCAAAAAAAATCATAGCCCCCAAAAAGTGATCGGGTCATATGCCTTTAAGTCCGGTGTTTTTGTCTGTTTTTTGTTTGCTTTTTTTTTTCTTCAAAAAATGTCTTTACCATTTTTGTAATTTTTGTTCATAATTTTTAACAATGTTCAACATTTTGAACATTTTTAAAATTCAACTTAAAACATAATTGAAAATAATTGAATTAATAATTAAAGAAGAAAAAACCTCTCAAAAGTAGATAAAAGGGTTGGTGGGCCTGTGGAACAATTTTTACCCCTTGGCCTTATAGATATGAATAATCTATGCCTCATTATAATCACAATTTGTTTATATTTATGTTTACTTGCCTTCAGCTTCTGGTTCACAAATTGTAGTTGGATTTAACGGAGGTGATCCCGTAGCATGCGGCACATTGAGTGGTATACTGATGTATTTACAGTGTGCAAAGGATGTCCAGTGGATTGTTAAGCCAGATGGATCAGGAGAAATACCCGATGCTGCTAATATCACTTTGCACAACGACACATGTTCGGTAAGCTGCTGGCAAAGAAGTGTACTTTTAGGTCCCACAGCAGGCATTCATCTATTACATGGCTGGATAGAGTGCTTCCTTATGTAAACTGTATGATGCTCTTTGTTTCATCAAAGACTTTATGCATGGCTGGGACCTAAATTAGGCTGTGGACGGCATGGTTTTTCCCGGGGGGGGGGCACTGACATTAGAAAAGGGTATAGGTATGTGCCGCGCTGAAGACCCCCTTTTCCACCCTCTGCTGCTAGCTCTTATAACCCCCATTTTGAGCCTGGATCAGTTCTTAAGACCCCCCATTTTATTGAAAATTCAAAAATCGCGAAATTTGTGGTTCCAAAACCCCAATTCGTCGAAAATGTTGCGTTCTAAAACCAAAAATAAATAAAAATTTGCGTTATTGTTAATCAAAATTGAACTATAGGCCAGTTCTCAAGACCTACTTTTTTGAAAAAATCAGTTCCTAAGACCCTATTTTTCATCATAAAATCCACTCAGTTCAGTTCTATAGCCCCCCTTTTTGAGACCCTGTGCAGCACACCCCTACCCCCCAAAAAAGTTGAGTGCCCCCCCCCCCCCCCCGGGTTTTTTCCGTATTCATGATTGTTTCTTGAAGAATAAAAAAGGTTGCATATTCCATGGGTTGTTTATGACTTTGTATTAACTCTTTAAACCTTATTGATATCACGTTTGGATGCTTTTGTTTAACCCTTTAAACCCTAATCGGCTTTCACTGTTTGTACCCCTCACGTACTCCACCCATTTCAAATATTGATTTTTCCATACACGTTCATAAATATCATGCATCAATGAGTTCGATACTCAATATTTTGTTTGGTTTCAAAAATGCAGTAACTTTACCAAAATAGTCATAACTGGATAGCGGTATCATGAAATGTTGTGATTCTTTTTGCTGATTAAATATATGCAGCTACATGTGGGCAATTCCACGCAACAAATTTTGTATCAAATGAAAGCTTAGAGTTCAAATGTTTCATTTTCAAAGTCAGAATTTAATTTTGATGTGGTTTTGGGTGTAAATATGAAGATTTAAGAATAATCATAATTATGTCCCAAAAATGTGTTTTATGGAGGAAAGAAAGAACTCTACCTTAAACATCATTAATGATGACATTCAGTCTGCTTACAAAGTATATGAAAATATAGACCCACAGAAATAAATAAACACATTTTTCATTGATTTCCGCAATTTGTTAAGCTTCAGCGACCTCTGATATTTTGGTCTTAAAAATTGTCCTTCCGTTACCAAAAATATGCCTATTGTTAATTTATTTTGAAAAATTGTAATAGGAATTCAATGAAACTTAATTTTCAAAGCAAGGTATGATATGCCTCTGATATGAAACTATTTCTGGTCAAAAATCTGTTTTCGTTAATTAATTACAACTAATTAAAGTGTGTCCTTATGTTACTTTCCTTCTGTTACCGATAACGGAAGGACAGTAACAGAAGGACAAATGTATTGATTTTAAATAATAATGATAGCATTTGTTATCCTATATTACAAACTAATTTTCATTTCTTGACCATATAATCAGTTATAAACTATTTCAAGCACTTGCCAAGCAAGAAAATGACCATAACATGCATGTCTGTCATTTTTTGGTAGAAAAGTAAAAGACTTGACTTTTGTGTTATTTTTGATAATATATGTATATCCCATATCAAAAACCATATATCAGAGAGACTATCACTGACATTTGCGATTCAACTGTTCAAATCAATGCATTTCCCATAGCATAATTTTGAATAGCAAATTTTCTCGTCATATTTGAATGTGGATTGACCCCCTGAGGGAAGGGGGGGTGGGGGGATCGCCCCTCCAATATTGACTGTATGTCGGTTGAGATTAACACTGTCGGTTCATTTGACAAGAGGAATCATGGAATTATGATGGTCAAAAGTACACAAACGGAAAAATGTTCGCGTGCGTATAAATGGAGTAGAAGCTTGTTTAACCACGTATTAAACACCTCCAAGCGGGTGAAAAGAAAAATAAGAGAATAGAAAGGGAAAAGACAGGATAAAGAGAAAAAAATAGACACACTAAAAGGAAACTAAATTGAAAAGATCATTTAGGCGTCGATGCTTTTTTCTATCTGTCTGTTAAACTTAAAAGGGAGAATAACCTGTGTCATGTGACACACATTGAACTAATGAGATTGCAGGTAAAACTAATGCCTGCGGATTAAGTTACTGAAAATGATGTTTTAGGGTTGAACTCAATCAAAAGTATTAAGATTTGGTGAGAATTGCAACGTTGAACTAAGAATAAACCTGCAATAAGTGTTCAAAAATATGCAAGGAAATGCGTTCTTTTCAACCGTGAATTTCAAAAAACTTCTGCCGTCAAGGGGGGGGGGGGGGGGGGGATACCTCCCTCAAACTCCCCCCCCCCCCCCCCCCCCCCCCCGGATATTAATAATTGTATTACCACATTTGATACCGTGACGGAATAAAGCGTATAGTAGGCCTATACATGATGAGACTGATAATACGTATGCAGTGTTTGGCCAAATGTTGTTTACGGTTAATAAATTCGCGTCCGGCCAGCGCTTCTCGCAGGCATGGATAGTGAAATAATTATATAAATATTTCTAAAACATCCCTTCACAAAATCCTGCGTACGCGTCTGACCCTAAGCAAGTAATTTATATAGTTTAAACCTCTTGTGTTAGGTTTAAATTATTGACTGGATTAGTAATAATATAATGTGTTAATTGCCAAAAATGTTTCAATAGAGTCATTCCATATAGGTACCAATTGAGGCTGTAAAAGTCATGGAATTTGCTCGTATTTCACCCAAAAGTACCTTTTTGGTTTCAGTGGGGATTTTATTTTAACCTGATTTTTCTGCGTGATATTTGTAGAAAATTATTATGGTATAAACTATAATGTTGTATATATTGTTTATACTTTCAGTATATTATTACTTTGAGGTATGATGGTGCATGTGCTCAAATCAGTCCACCCAACCCATACCAAACCATCAGTGGTGGATCAATTCTTATTATAATGTAAGTATTATCATCTATACTAGTCACTTTTTAAAAACAATCTAACCAATAATTGTATGTAAGGTACTATATTAGTAGCGGTGAACCAACTAAAACATAAGTTGGTTGGAGTTAAATTGCTATAGGACGTGACAATAGAGAAACAAAGCCTATAGAAAATAGCATAAAATATGGAAACAATGATGAGGAGGTAATGGTAATCAAGCGAACTTGGCAGCCATCCAACATTGGAATTGATATGCTAAATTACCAGTTACAAAGAAGGTGTTTGAATGCATGGCGCTTGAAGGTATGAACTCCTGTATGTAATGTTACCAAAAACATTTTGTGGACATTTGTAGTGTAAAACCTTAGGGAATGAATGAAGCATTTGACAAGAGTGAGTATTAACACTTTCCATGCGGCTATAGTATTATTTTTAACATACAGGGTGACCCAAAAAATGTTAACACTCCGGACACATAAGATATCTTAAAAGGACAGGAAAACACGGGTCTAATCTTGATGTATTATGAAAGCTGAGTAAATAAGCTTTCATTTGCATTTTATTGCGTTCCAATTGGTTATTTAGAACGGGAGATATGCTTCAGCAAACACGAGGAACGCAAAATCAGCTTGGTCCAATCCTCTCAGTATGAAAGTAAAGCTTTTAAAATGCACGAAGCAAGAAGCAACATGATTAAGTCACACACACACATCAGTTAATCTCTTCTTTGTTCTTTTCAACGCATCCTTTCGATTCTTTCAAGCTTAAAAGACATATAAATATATTCCACATAAATTATGTCTATAGGTATTTTGTCATGAGTTCAAGTTCTATACTCTTTAGACATTATAGGCCGAAATGCACTAAATTACTGCCAAAGGTGGTTAACCACCCCGGCTAGTTTGTGTAGTACTCAATGGGCAAATTTCATCTCCCCGCCGTGCTTCTAAAATAAGAACCATTGGAGTTATGCAACTCAAATTTTGGAATATGACTATTTTAAGGACGACCCTTCATGACCCTTCAATCGGATCACCTACCTTTAAAGTACTGGTAATTTTAGTTCAATGTAATAATTATCTATTACTTATGTTCCAACACTTTATATGATTACATGGATAGTTCTGTGTGTTTATTGTAAATGCTTTTAACAATGTTCTGTTATTTTGCTCTGTTACAGATTTTTTCTGTTCAGCTGTAGTGTATCTTGTTGGCGGTTTTGTATTAAATATGTCAGCAGGTGCGACTGGTTGGAATTAATTCCAAATCTGGAATGGTGGAAAGCATTGCCTGACTTATTGCTGTAAGTTTAGAATATGGACATTGTGTTCATGAAACTATTAAATAAGTTAGTCTGGTCAGTCCTGCACAATCTAAGTATGCAATTCCTTTGATTGAGTGAATATGTTGATCAATAAAATAAAAGACAGCCCTTTCTAAATTGATCAAATTGATGCGATTGCTGTTTGCTATTGCAGAACGAAGTACTACTTATTTTAACTATTTTATACTTTTAAACTTAGAATTGTTTAAATAACGCTATTACCTTATTGCTCTCATCATTATTGTAAATTTGTTTCCTACTAGTTCTTACCAACTGAGCCTTTCGTTCTCATTATTATTCTAGAAATGTAATGGCAGTTCATTTTGCTAAGTAAAGTAATCACATAATATATATGTGAGAAAAATGCAAGCACAAGGCTACACACAAGTGTACTGTTACAGCAAAATGTGCAGTTGTCTCAAAGAAAATATTGAGATCTATACCAACAAAAGGAGCGTTTTGATGCTATAAAATGACACCCTTGTGGTTAAGATTAGATACTGCTTTCTGATTTTATTAAGAAAAATTGTAAAATTTTCTTTATTTTCTTTATTTTCCATGGCTAATTCCATCAATATATCGAAATGCATTTTACCGACAACTAAGTGCACCCTTTTGCCACTACAGTACACATATGTGACCTGGCACAACAATATGAGCGTAAAGTCACTGGGATGATTTAGAGTTATGCCTGAAATAGTCGATTTGACAAGGGAGGTCGAAAATGAGATATTTTCATTATCTGAAAGAAAAACTATTTATGTATCACATTCTGAAGTATAAAGAAAATATTTTGGGTCTTAATATGTTTTTAAAGTAATTTTAGAGAGGGCATATATTCTTACATCTCAAGAAATGAACGCAAAGAGTGGAAAATTGTCTCGAAATTACCTTGTTTACATCGTCATTTCCACAGGTTAAAATAGTATCCCCTATGGCAAATTTGTTATTGTCTTGAAGGTCAGGGCTTTCAAAGCTATTAATAGTAGTTTGAACCCTGTAAAATCCCAAATAAACCAATGACAGCCGTTCAATAAGAGGTATTTGGCATGAACAATGTTTCGATTAAGTTTGATAAGATAAGCTTAACTGACTTTGAAGGCCTTTTTCTCCAATTCAATAATTCAGCAATGATTAACTTAAATTTATCATACTTTCACTATGGAATGGCCTATTATAACAACCTCGGTGTCATTTTAAACCTGAGGATATCTTCTTTCTGAAAATGTGAAGAAAAAAAAGATTTTTATTTTCTATGACTTTACTCATTTTGTGGTGCCAGGTCACATATAAGCTATTGTAATTGTAGATTTGAATAGGTCAAATGTGACTGCTTTCTCCTATGGTCACCGACTCTTATAATTTGATACACTCTGCATATTGTGATGTGAGTGGTATTTTTAAATATTTACAACAGATTGATCTTATATTGATAACACACACATTTATTTTATATTTTAGGAAGGTGCATTTTTCTTCTGGTCATGTCTTATATGTCGAGGTGTCGACCAGGTGAACAGGGTGGCTATGAAAGTATTTGATAATGGGTTTGGCTGTAACTTCTATCATCATGTATCTATAGTACATTTTTGTATTATTATTGTTCTATTATTATCATATTAGATTAATTCTAAACCAAATATATGTGTTCCAAAACATTCTTCTTTTATTTAAACACTATAGTTGGGTTATAGAATAAAACAGGGATATTTACCATGGACATATGTGATGCGGATCAAGAGGAATGAGTCGGATGTCGGGGAATCCCAAATTGAGATATGGCCAATTCAAAATGGCGGCTTACATAAGTTTTGATGGAAATTCATGTATACAATTTGACATAACTTTGGAACAAAACGTCGTATCGACATGGGGTTTTCAGTTTCTGAAAGCTCTAGGTGTCTTCTTTAAAACTGTATTAAAAACTCATTTTCGACCAGGGTCGACATCCGACTCATTCCTCTTGATCGCGTCACATATATGCATGTCTCAACAATCAGGACACTCATGTAAGTTATATATAAAATGAGTTATATAGAATCATGCTAGAAACATGAACACTTGACATGAAAAGTTAATTGGGTAATTTGCTTGCCAAACTAAACACTTCATCAATAACTGATATTTTCTGGGGTTAACTTTATATAACTGTATACAAGCAGTAAAAAAGCATAATAATTTACTTTTTGAGATTTAGCCCAAGGTGTTTAAATGCTTCTATTGAATATTTGGAATTAAAACATTTACATTATTTATGTTAATTGATCAAACCTTATATGTAGGTATGCAAAAGATTTGTTATTATGGTTATTCAGATAAACAACATAGCCCATGTCTATTTTTATTGCCAAATTTTAGAGTTTCAATAATGACTTGATAATTAATTTTATAACACATACGAGGGGGTATCAACAAGTTTTGAAATCACCCAGAAGTGAAGGAGCTATATCGATGAAATTTTGTCAGTATAATCACTGGTCCTTGAAAACATTATGGTGCAAAAATAGTCTCATAAGTATGTTTACCTTTTATACATTCTCATTTACATGTAGACTGCACTGTTGGAAGACATCATTGATTTACATGGCCTTGGCATCTAGCGCCAAGTAAACATACTTATGAGACTATTTTTGCACCATAATGTTTTTAAGGACTAGTGATTATACTGACAAATTTCATCAATATAGCTCCTTCACTTTACATTGGTTTATTAGGCAATACTGTAACATAATAAGATTGGGACATAGGGAGCCATTTGTGTCATTATGAATGTTGTGTTATTAATGATAGTTTGTGTTAACAGGCTCCACTTTAATTATTTTACTTGTTTTGTGTAAGCTGGTTGAACTAATGCTCTTCCACATTAGCACTCTGAAGGATAGGGTGGCAAGTGTATCTTCAAATTGCAACTGTGTTTGTCTTATTGGCTTAAAGTCATATATCGTCAGCCTGATTCGATAATTGCTTTACTTTATTTTTTCTAGTTCTTAGAAAACAACAAAAATATGAAAAGTGAGTTAGGCAATTTATCGAATCAGGCTGACGATATGTTGAATAGCACCATGAATAGTGCAGGTGAATTTCAACAGGAGCAGTAAGTGTTGGATAGAAAGGTTGGAGATTACCTTTAAGTTAAATATGGCTTGTTATAGACCTAATCCGAGTAAGTTAATATGACCCATTTATAAAACATTTACATAATTATTACAATCTGCCTAAATCACAAGGCTGATTTAGGCAGAATTGAAATTGTGCATTTATTAACACTTTTGATTGGTCAATGCATTATTACAACATGTGCATAATGTAATGAAGTCATGATTTATGCATAAAGCTCAATTTCGTTGAAAAGTTAGTTAGGCAATTATCGAAGCAGGCTGACGATATGCTGAGGAGGCGGGGGTTGTGACAATTACCCCAGTTACCCCATTGCTATACCATAGTCATGTGCAAATTTGGCTCTAGGGTAGAATAATTGAGTTCTTCTCCCAATTATTTCAAGGATTTAGTAACCAGCTTCAAATCATTTATATCCATTGAGTTAATAATGACACAGATTAATGATTGTATGATTTATGTTCCCATTCCTTATCACTTCTACGGGATGTGTTTATTTCCCACTATGTGGTCCAATTAAAAGACTGCAAAGGACATAAGTATGCCCAAAGGGCACAAACTAACTCTCATAACCCTGAAAATGGACCACATATTCAACAGTTTGACAAAATCTTTGATGATTTATTACCGGCGAAATGTTCAAAATCACCGGTCCAAAAGTGTTAAGGGACTGGTAACATAATGAAAGTAAGTTGATTTTCATCAATTTGATTATGCCACATAATCTTAATAGCCATACAGCCGAATTGGCACAATTTTACGATATACAGGGTTATAGTTAACATGTGCAAAAGAGAAGCTTTCTCATCTCATCTCAACTCTGAACAGAACCTATGCAAGCATGAATGTGAATCTCGAACCTACCCTCCTAAAGGAACATCAAGGATATGACGCCTAATATTTTTGATGTGGTGAATCTATGGGAATCTTCACCAGTATTTCAACTTACTTCTCCCATATAATATTACGATTGAACGGTTGTAGTGCACTTAGGTGAGTCGTCACCCTATGAATTGCAGGGAAGCACAAATGTTGACCTTGAACGCAGGGTTCAAGATTGGAATTGATATATGCGTAAACAAAATACACAAACAAACCAACAAACAAAAGACTGGGAAAGCAAAGCCGTTATTATATTCCTTGAAAAGCTGTGTTTATGAAAAATACTGTTACTATTCGCTCTATTCATGATTGTTAGTAAATGTATTTGGCACCTGAATGTACCTGGAAGGGAATAACAAATTGCATTATTTGCTTTAATAATCAACAACTTAACAGTACTTATATATACATTTGATATGCTGTCTCTAAATAAGGTCATGTAATGACTAATATTGTCTTCCTAAAGAGTAAAAAGTGTGTATAACTTTATTTTAATGCTGCAAAAACACTTTTTGTGTTCTCCTTCCCCTCTTTTATAGGCTCCCAGGTGAAAATGCCCATTCCAAACTTGTAGTGCTTGTTTGTCTAAATTATGTCTACATGTCTATAAGCCATAGGTTTGAAATATCACCAAATTGAAATATTAAGTTTTGTTGTTGTTGCTGCTGTTGTGTATCATAAAGTATTTATGAAGTTGAAATGGGTTTTTTATTGATAATTTTATCAAAATGTGATGGTTTAGTACTAGAATTTCATTTCTTAAAAGTTCATAAACTAGAATTTCATTTCTTAAAAGTTCATAAACTAGAATTACATTTCTTAAATTCATAATTAGCTGCTAGGTGTAATATAATTGCCTGGTTTTATTGTTGCATATGCACAACCATGTAGGTATAGACTTAAAAAAGTCATTCAGGGTAACTATTGGATTGAGTTTTACAGCAGCAAATTAAGTCATTTGTTTTTATATTATAATATATATTAGTGGTATGCCTATGGTATGATCATAGGGTGAATGGGAACTTATCAAGGCTCAAGATAACAGTTTTTCTACCGGAGCTACTTTTTTAGAAGTAGTGCCCGGATCAGGGGGATTTATTGAGAACCGAGAGCTACTTTTAGTCTACCGGGAGCTAACCTTTTATTAAATCAAATAAGCTGAAGCGAAATTCGATGTTTTGGCAAGCTTCCGGGCGCTGGTTTGGACAAAATATCAGCGCTCGGTTGTTTATTTTCAGCATTACCGGGGGCTTTGGCAGAAGGAAATCGCCCAGCCCCCCGCTTATCTTGAGCCTTGGAACTTTTATTCAAAGGTGAATACAGGGTGTCACAGAATGATTTATACCGGGAAGGTGCATTTATTCAGCTATGAATACTATTGTTATGTGGATTATGATCTTAGCATTACATATATTTAGTTTTCTTAGGAATTTTGAATTTTTGAAAATTTGACATTTCTGACAGAAAATGTGACTCTTTTGTAAAAATTGTAAAAGTATTGAACAAATAACCTTTTTTGAAACTTATAAACCATCGAACATGTTCGGCACAAAACTTGTTTTCAATGGTATGCATGTAATTTGCTGTGTCCTCATTTAATTTCCATAAGACTTGGACTGCAATGTTTATATTATATTTTAATTATGTTTCAAACGTGGGATAAATCATCTGGGACACCATGTATTAAATCGTGCTCAGGTAAAAAGGTTAGTTTTATATCCATGATGGCGATGTATGTGTTTGCATATTGCTTAGAATGTTAAAAACAACAATGGTACAAATTAAATGGTGAAAAAATGTTTTGTTTCACAAAAAGT